>CM024518.1:28779996-29379996 GCA_014182375.1 Eucalyptus virginea
CTCATCCATCGGAGAAAGTGGCTCTTCACGAAGTCCCGCCCGATCAAGAGCCTCGACAGGTGGCCGAGATCGCTTTGCGTAAGCCTCTTCTTGATCTTATAAGGGTCGAAGAGCAGCGTCAACTCTGTGGAAACTTCCTCGGCGTCACATCCTGAGGCCTCTTTCTTTCCCTTCTGCGTTCTTTTGCACTTCGCTTTCTTCTCATCAATCAAGGTTTCGGCATCGGTGAGTGAGGCCATGGATTTTCGCTTCAGTTGGGCAGGAACGATTTCTTGAGAAGGGCCGCCAACTTCCTTCGTGGTCCGATCAGGCGCGACGGGGAAGACCTCGCGAGACACCACCCCTCCTGCAGACGAAGTACCTCTGGCTCCTTCGTCACGATCCTTCTCCTGATCGTGCAGAGAAGAAAGGCACGAGGAAGAGTCCATCGACGGCGGCGGCGAGTGGACCTCGCTTCTCAGGTGGTCGCCAACGGGTTTCTGCTCGTGATCTTGCAGATGAGAAACGCGCGACGATGAAGAGCCCATCAATGGCGGCCAGCGGAAATCGCCTCTCAGGTGTTGCCGATGGGAGGTGATCTGGGGCCCAAGAAATCGATGAACTTACTGGTGAAAGAAACAGGAAAGTGCTTCGCGAGAACAACAAAAGGGCAACGCGGTTCAGAGGAATTTGGAGAGAGCGAAAGAGAGAGAGAGACAACGTTGGAGAGAACAGAGAGACAGAGGACGATGAGGACTCGGAGGCTACAGAGAGGAAAATATATAGTTTACCGTTGGAATTGGGATGGCTTTGGAGTCAAGTTTCGAGAGTGTGCGGAGGAGTGAGAGGTTCTTTCCTAATCCGAGTCAGGTTAAGATTAGTAAATTAGGAAATAATTTCAAGATTCAAGATTGATTTCCTAATTTGTTACATTTTTTTCATCATGCAATAGGACGGAACTTTAAAAGGCTGGAAAAAAAATTGATATATTTTAACAAGAGAAAGAATTTAAAATGTTTATAATAATGAGCTTATAGAAAACATGGGTAGTTACATTACAAAAAAATTACACAAAATAAAGAAAAGAGACCGCATCGGAAAGGGATACTATAAGCTTATTTTATATTTGCCTTGTTTTTTTTAATCAATTTGTTCACAATTTTTGAGAGAGACACTATTTTGTTCTAGTTAAATTATCTGTGCCTTATAAAGTTTTAGTTGAATATGTTATAGGGATGATACCACAAAAAATCCTAAATTATGCATTTCTTAACATCAATAATCAACTTTTCTTTGTAACATCAATAATCTTGAATTAGTATTTTTTTTTTTGGGAGGAGTTTGTAATCCTTAGAAAAATTTTATTGTTACGTGCAATCGGGCAATCATTATTTTCTTCAGAAATTCAATTCTTGATGAATGTTCTTTTGAAAGTTAGTGTGTCTTTAATTTTTTTTGAGCCTTTTTATTTCCTGCTGTGGTGAGCATAAAAAAATTTAATGTTATATATATATATATATATGTCTACATTTTATAAAGTGACGTTCAATAGACTAGATGCTCAAATTATTTCTCGGAAATTGGGATAAAATTGAATTCTTCCTTGTCATGTTGAAAATTCTTTATAGTCCAAAATAATACATGTTGACGACCAGCAAGTAAGGACTACAAAAGTTTATTCTCTACTAAAGTTGCATTTCCTAGAATAAAAAAGAGAGTAGGTTTTGTATGTTTGATAGAAAATGAATAATTTGGAGAATATTGTAAAATTATCACTTATATCGTTCTAAAACATAAATAAATTTTCATCACTTGCGAAAATATTTAAACATAACTTATTGTTGATAACGAAAATCTTTTTCATTGACTAAATATTCCAAGCGATAGAAGCGACGATTTAAAAAAAGTTAATTATTCATTCTTTTGCGAAATAAATGGACCTTAATAAAAGTAGAGGATAAATGTAGGAGGAACAAAATTCAATCCCACTAACACCTCCTCCTTCGCAGATAGCTCCACCCAAGAAGTACATTGTCCTATTATCTTCTAGAGAAAAAGCCTCCAAAACTCTAAACTATACTCAATATGACATTTTATTCAAACTTTTTTGTGATCAAATAACTCCAAACTTATATCCATATAACACATTTATCCCAAGTTATACTAATTTTTTTGTATCCGTGCGATACATTCACCTCAAAATTTAGAGTAAATGTGTCATATAACCACAAGTGTGGGGTTTTTGGTATTATAAAAAAAAAAATTGGGGTAAATGTGTCACACAAAGATAAGTTTATAATTTTTTATGTCACGTAAAAAATTATGGATTAAGTTTGTCATATAGGTACAAGTTTGGAGTTTTTATGTTATAAAAAATGTTTGGAATAAACATATTATAGTGAGCATACTTTTTGGTTTTTGGTATTCTTTTTCCTTATTTTCTAAAATTACATAAATGAGAAATAAAAAAAAATATAGAAATACTCCTAATGAAAAAGAAGGTAAGTAAGGATAAACTAGCAAAAGAGGATAGAGTGAGAGAAATGGGAAGAAATTGAAGTTCTATTTATTTCACAAAAATAAATGATTTGAAAATTATTTTTTAAAAATAACCGTTTATATTGCAACAAAAATAAATGCACGATCAATATTATTATAGCCATCGAAAATGTTTGACATAATTATTATTGATAATGAATAAATTATTTAAAAATTATTTTATAAGTAATCATATTTATAAAAAAAAAAAGTTGCATTTTTATTTTTCGTGAAAGAAATGAACTTGATCGAAAGAAAAGAATATTAATTGGCAACACGTGAGCTGTTTGGTTTGGTCCCTTTACATTGTCTCTTTACGTGATTGACCAATGCCACGTAAGATCAACAGTAGTCAATTCTTCAGTCACGTGTACACGCTGGTCCACCCTGACTTCATCAGACTCCTTTTCATTTCTTCCCGGCTCACCAGCCGGCGGCCGCCGCCGCTACCACCGACGGCGGAGCTCCGGCGAGGGGCCCAAGAGCGTGCCGAACCAGCCCCAACAGTCCGCGCTCCAAGACGGCGGCAGAGCGATGGAAATCAACCCCACCTTCGTCCCTCCCTCGAAGCGGGAGGCCTGGGCTTGCCTTCCCGCCTCTGCCATCTCCGCATTCCGACGCGCCAAGGCCGACTCCATGTCCGTCCTCGTTCCGCCGTTACATCTCGGTCCGTTGTCGATACCCTCTGTGCTCCTTCTGCGTTTTGGATTTGTCGCCTTGCCATGGAACGCGATACGCTATGCCCACCGGGTGTCCGATGAAAATACTCTCACGGTGGAGCTGGGTTTTTGTTGTTCCTTTGGTGGTGCTAAGTGCTCCGAAGAAATTGAGCAATTCCATGTTCTGGTTCAATTACTGTTTTTGTCGGCTGTCGTCACTCATTCTTCCTGGAACCCACAGAATTGCTTGTGCCTGTACTGTTTCTTCGCCTAACTCCTTTCTGTACCAATGATCCCGAACTCGGATCCATCTCTTCTTGTATTTATTACTCTTACGGCACTCGGTTTTCTAATCATAGACTTGCTTGGCAATGCTACTAATTGTTTGCTTGGGCAGAACACTTTTCTTCCAAGGAACCTATCTTGAAATTGTCACTGTACTCTGAAGATATCAAGTCCCGTGAAGTTTTTTCTATCAAACTGGGTGAAAATAATAGCAAGTCCGAGAGTATCAAGGGATGTCTACTAGCTTGACCTGCTCTCTTTTACTTCTTTCTTGATAACTGTCTCACTAGGGCGTGGTTTTCCCGCATTGAAGAAGCTTCTTTCAGTAATGAATTTACGAGTTTTTCTTGAGTCCGTATGTGTTTACACATCTTCAGGAGAAATATTTACTTTTCTGTTTTATGCATCTCTGTACACAATAGACATGTTGCAACTGCGGTGCCATCCATATAAAATATATCCAAAAGCTGAGCCAGCACTTCGAGCTGTTTGATGCCGAAGGATCCCACGGCAGCAAGGGTATCAAACTATCAAGGGCGAGATTGAAACACCGATAAACCAAATAGGAAGAAAAAAAAAAAGTAGCTGTGAAAGAAACGAAAAAGTAGAAGAGATCTGAAGTTGCGATTCCATTTAGGAAGAACAAGAGAAGAAAGTGAGAGAGGTGAGAGAGAAACAGGAGAGGTGAGGACACAAAAAAGGAGTCTGATGAGTTAGAGTGGGAGCCGTGTTTACACATGGCAACTGCTGGATGGACTGCTGCGAATCCTATGTGGCACTACTCAAGCACCCAATATTTTTTCTCAAGGATAATTATCAATTCGGAGACAACTATGAAATTGCCTCAGGATGAGGAAGATCTCCCATTTCACTGTCTAGCGGGGGTGGGAGCTTTTTTTGATGCTACAGAAGACACAGCGATAAAGCTCCACGCCGTTTTTCACATCTTCTGATGGAGCCTCTAGTGTTCCCTTTGGCTCCCTAACTGATGATGTACCTCCATCTTGGACAAAGCAAAGGTGACTGCATGCATCACCGAAGTCCTTGCTCTGCAATTTGGTAATCGTAACAATGGAGGTAATCCCTGGCAATGATTGTTGACAACTATTTACAAGTTTTATATGTTTGTCTCTGTACCCATGTGAATATTGTCCATCAAGACATACATTCTGATTTGATCCTTGTGTATGAGTTCTATCCTTAATTGTGACTGTACTAGTCAACCTGTCATGGTGTAAAGCATACTGCAGTTTTCTTTAATGAGAAGCTCTTATTGCTTCTAGCTTCGTTGAAGCATGTTGTGAAAAGAAAAAAAGCATCAGCAATCTTTGCCAAGTTTAATTTTATACAGGAAACAATCTACTAATAATGGAATGAATCATCATCCAATGGACATTGTCATGTCATGCATTGTGATGGACATTGTCATGTCATGCATCGTGGACATTGTCTTATTCTCCATCGTCAAGCAAAACAAAAATCCTAAATAAGCTTTTGGCATTGAGGGGAATAATTAGTTATTGATTTATTATATGATAAGTGATTGCCATTGATGAAACTAAGATAAGAAGTGTAATTAGCAACATAGTATATGAGCCATGTGGTCTCAATACAAAATATATTCCTGCATGGAAATATCAGGAAGGTGACATTGACTCTAATTCACTTTCTCTGAATTTAGACACTGGGATTGCGTCCTGAAAATTGAACTTCTTGTAAACAGAAAAGATGGTTGTTAGCAATCTTACGGATTCAGGCACCAAAGCAAGGATTTGCCTCCCCAATTCCACCGATAGTGCTGACTGTAAAAATCTAAAGGCACCAAATTTAGTGGATGCTCCTGGGTACAAACTTTAGGGGCACAGCAGAGACTTCTGACACCCTCCTCAAAAGTCCAACACCATAGGGAAGAACAGTACTCCCCTTCAAACCCATGTCTGATTGGTAATCATGTTCACTGATCTTAGATCACCCTGCCCCCCTCTCTCTCTCTCTCTCTCTGACACACGCACACTCACTCAGCTTGCCACAATAGCAAGACAACTATAGGACACAGCCAAATCTCAATAGAGCCAGCATCAGTGTTGTTAAACCGGCGCAGTCAACGAACCTCTCTGTTCCGGGCAGAGTGAGTGAGTGAGATGAATTGCAGGTTAGAGCTTTTATGTTTTGTTATTACTTTTTTTTCTTATTTTTTGGCATTAGACAGATAACTAAATTTCCATGTTAGTAACAGAGAGTTCATGAAAAACTGCTCTCTGGGGACTATAGTCACAAGGAAAATTCTGTACTTGGAAAATACTTGAATCTCAATGCTATTTTATTGCGCATTTGGTCCCAAAGAACACTCAAACGAAGAGAAGGGAATTCCTAAGACAATAAAGTAATGTTACAGACGAATAAACAGACAAACTGCCTGCTTAAAAGTGAGAAGCTGAAATCCATATTGACCGCTCACCTTTCGAAACGATATGAAGTGTAAGACAATCTTTTGGATCTTTAGGACAAGGTGACTTTTCATGATTATCAAACACGGACATGCCGGATACTTGAAATTTAGCAGACAATTAAGCTGTGTAGGCAGGGATTCAGAAGTTTTTCAAAAAGTATCCAAGAACAAAGCTGGAGAAAGCCGCAAGTAGTTAACTTTGACACCTTTGGATATCCTATGCTATGGCAAAATATATGAGCTATTGATTTGTAGCGTTTAACTAAAAGCCAGCTTATTCATTCATTGTTGAGGTTAAAGCACGGAATACGTACGCATGTATTGAACTGCCGACAGCATTGCAACCTGCACATTCATCTATAGGCATGTGCCGGAAACTAAGCCAACTTATACATAGACTTGCCCAATAATGTGGCCGCCACTACAAAAATCAACTCTAAAATCGGAAGCAAATATGAAATGTGTATTTGCATGAGACCGATCAGTACCAAATAAGTAGTCTGCGTTAAAAAAGGATCATTTACAATCTGTGTTCGGACAAGATTAAGAAAGTGAGACGTTGCCAATTCATCATAACCTACTCTCCCCATTTAAAGATATAGCCATAGTGAAAACTTCATAGAAGAAAATTAAAGACAGAGAACTGGACTTCAAAAGAATTCCATCACTATATCCTTTTCTAAAGATCAAAAAAATTTCTGTTGGTCACTGAGCAACAACAATGCTAGTTCAAGATTATGTCTAATTTGCCTTGCGAAGAACGCTAAAGTGGAACTTGCTAGCAATAGCATCCCAATATATCCCGACCTCATCGCCAGCCGCCAGCCCCCTCCGTTTCACGAACTCCTTGATCCAACCCCCCTTGAGGACGTAAGACCCAGACGACGCCCAAAACACGAACACCAGTCGATGCTCAGAGCACGTGTCCATGTCCCTCACGATGACGTCGGCCCCCTTGCCGCTCTCGACTTGCCTCACTGTCTCCTCGTTCATCCATCGGAGAAAGTGGCTCTTCACAAAGTCCCGCCTGATCAAGAGCCTCGACAGGTGGCCGAGATCGCTTTGCGTAAGCCTCTTCTTGATCTTATAAGGGTCGAAGAGCAGCGTCAACTCCGTGGAAACTTCCTCGGTATCACATCCTGAGGCCTCTTTCTTTCCCTTCTGCGCTCTATTGTACTTCGCCTTCTTCTCCACAATCAAGGATTCGGCATTGGTAAGTGAGGCCATGGATTTTCTCTTCAGCTGGGCAGGAACGATTCCTTGACGAGGGCCGCCGACTTCCTTCGTGTTCTGATCAGGCGCGAGGGGGAAGAACTCGCGAGCGACCACCAGTCCTGTAGACGAAATACCTCTGACCCCTTCGTCACCATTCTTCTCCTGATTGTGCAGATAAGAAAGGCACGAGCATGACGAAGAGTCCATTGATGCCAGCAAGTGGACCTCGCTTCTCAGGTGGTTGCCAATGGGTTTCTTCTCGCGATCCTGCAGACAAGAAAGGCGCGAGAACAAAGAGTCCGTCAATGGTGGCGAGTGGACCTCGCCTCTCAGGATGTCGCCGATGGGAGGCGATTTGGGGCCCAAGAAATCGATGAGCTTCATGGGTTTTTGGTTGAAGAAACAGAAAAACACTCCGCGAGAACAACAAAAGGCAACAGGGTGCGGAGAAATTCAGAGAGAGCGAAAGACAGAAGCAAGACAACGTTGGAGAGAGGATAGAAACAAAGAGGAAATATATAGTTTACCGTTGGAAATGGCATGGCCTCGAGAGCGCGCTGAGGAGCGAGAGTTTCTTTCCTAATTCGAGTCAGGTTAAGATTAGTAAAATAGGAAATAATTTCAAGATTCAAGATTGAAGATGGATTTCCTGTGTAAACTATAATATCGCAAACTCTTTGATTATTATAAATAATGAGTTGAAGATAACTTCCTGTTAGATATATGCTATGAACGAGCTTCTTATTTTTGTTACATTTTTATCATCATGTAATAGGACGGAATTTCAAAAGGCTGGAAATTTTGTTTGATTTATTTTAACAAAAGAAAGATTTTCAAATGTATATAATAATGAGTTTATTAAAAAAAAAAACGGATGTAAGTTTTTTTTTTTTTTATCTCTTTGTCTTATTCTTTTATATCAATTTGTTCTCATTGCTCAAGTGAGACACTTTCCTATACTAGTTAAATTATTTGTTTCCTATATGAGGTTTTATTTGAATACGTTGTAGGGATAATACCACAAAAACTTTAAATTATACCTATTATAACATCAATAATCGAAACTTTTCTTTTGTGACAACATCAATAATCTTGAATTAGTATTTCCTTTAGTCAATGACGAACATGAAACTTTTAATTTTCAGAAAAAGGGTAATGGTATGGAACTTTATTATTGCATGCGATTGGGCTATCTCTATCTTCCTTAGAAATTCAATTTTTGAGTAGTGTTCTCATGAAAACCAAATCATCTTTGATTCTATTGAGTCTTTTTTTCCTACTGTGGTGAATATAAAAAAATATAATGTCATATATAAAAAGTGACGTTCTAATAGACTAGATGCTCGAATTATTTCCAAGAAATTGAATTCATCCTTGTTATGTGGAAAATCCTAAATAGTCCAAAATAATACATGTTGACGGTCAGCAAGTAAGGACTACAAAAGTTCAATCTCTACCAAAGTTTCATTTCATAAAAAAAACTATAAAGAATGTGCCATAGCTTGATTAGGTTCTATTAGTTTTGTGAAAAATATTCATTTAAAAATATTTGAAAATAGTCTTTTATATCGTAAAAAGAATAAACATTAAATATTTTCATCATTTTCGACCAAAAAAATATTTTTTTTTTCATATGGGAAAATATTTAGATATAACTTATTGTCAATAATGAATTTTATTATCTAATTTTTTTCAAATAATAAAAAATATAAAAATATATAATTTTAAAATTATTTATTTTTCTAAAATAAATAGAGCTTCATCGATATGAAAGAGTGACTGTATTCGATCCCACTGACATATCTCCTCCTATACAAATAGCTCCACCCATGGAGTACATTGTCCTAATATCTTTTATGGTTATGTAAGTGAGAAAAAAAGTGAAAAAAATATAGAAATACTTCATAAGAAAAAGAAAGTAAGCAAATATCAATTAGGAAATGAGGATATAGCAATAGAGATAGGAAGAAATCATAACTCAGTCTATTTAACGATGAATAAATATTTTGAAAATTATATTTCTTAAATTGATTGATTATATTATTTAGAAAAATAAATAAATGAAAAAATATTTTTATCATTGGTGAAAATGTTTTGATATAATTATTATGAATAATAAAAATATTATTTGCTAATTGTTTAGAGTAATTCCGTTGATTACGACAAGAGTAGGAGATGTGATAGCCATTACGTAACACTTGCAGCTGTTAGGCCCCGTAAACGTGCTTGATCAGTGCCACGTAAGATCAAAATTAGCCAAATTCATCAGTTACGTGTGCACGCTGGCCCACGCTGACTTCATTGCACTCTCGTTTCCGTTTCTTCGCAGCTCGCCAGACGGCCGCCGCCGCCACTGCCGCCGCCAACGGCAGAGCCTCTGGCGGGGGCCCGAAGAGCGTCCGGAACCTGCCCCGACAGAGGTTCGAGACGGGGGGACAAGGACAAGGAGGCTTGCCTCGAGTAGGCGCTCCGAGACGGCGGCAGAGCGATCCCACCCCGAAGCCTGGGCTGGGCTTGACTTTCCGCCTCTGCGTCTCCACATGCCGATGCGGCAAGACCAACTCCAATGTCCTTGGTCGTCCCCACTTGCTCTTACATCTCGGTCCGTTCTCGATGCCCTTTGTCCTCGTTCTCGGGAGTTCGATGAAATAACTCTGACAATGGTTGTTGACAACTAATTACAAATATAATATGTTTGTCTATGCATGCATGTGAATATTGTATTGTCTATCAAGACCTACATTCTGATTGCATCTGAGTGTATAGATTTCTTTCCTTAATTGTGACTGTACTTAGTCCACAGGGATAGATGTAGAACATTCGCGGTCGTAGAACTAATCTGTCTTGTTGCAGCTTCTGCCTTCGTTGAAGCATGTTGGAAAAGAAGAAAAGCATCGGCAATCTTTGATCTTATGCGGGACACGTTCTACTATCAATGGAATGAATTATCCTCCATTGGACATTATTGTCATGTCACGCCTGGTGGACATTGCCTTGGTCTCCATCGTCTACTGAAACAAAATTCCTAAATTTACTTCTGGTGTTGAGGGGAATAATTAGTTATTGATGTATTTATGATATGATAAGTGACTGCTAGTTGATGAAACTAAGATAAGATAAGAAGTGTGATTAGCTGCATATTATATGAGCCATGTGGTCTGAATACAAAACATATCTGTGCGCAGAAAAACATTAGGAAGGTGAGATTGACTCTGATTCACTTTCACTGGATTCAGACACTGGGACTGCGTCCTGAAAATCGAACTTCTTATAAATAGAAATGATGGTCGTTAGCAATCCACCGGATTTAGACACCAAAGCAAGGATTTGCTTCCCCAACTCCGCCAATAGTACCGACTGTAAAAATCCAAAGGCACCAAATTTAGCGGATGCTTATTGGTACAAACTTCAAGGGCGCAACAGAGACTCCGGACAACCTCCTCAAAAGTTCAAAGCCATAGGGAAGAACGGTACTCCCCTTCAAGCCAGATCAATAATCATGTACCCTGAGATTAGCTCACCTCTCTCTATGAGCTAACCATAATTGCAAGAAAACTATACGATGGAGCCAAATCTCAACAGAGCCGACATGAGTGTTGTTAGACCGACTTAGTCAACGAACCTTTCCGTTCTGGGCAGAGTCAGTGAGTGTGATGATCTGCGGGTTAAAGTTGTCTGTTTTATTTTCATTTTTTGGCATTAGACAGATTAAGATAACTAGATTTCCATGTTGGTGACAGAGAGTTCATGAAAAACTGGCCTCTCTGGACTGCAGTCACAAGGAATCCTGTACTTGGAAAATACTTGAATCTCAATGATATCATTATGAGTAACCCCCCAAACTACTATTGGAAAATTTTCAAATTATTGATAAATCACGACCCCTTTTGATGTCTCCTCTTCTGATCATCGAAGCTATTACATTCCACATTTGTTCTGGAAAAACGCTCAAACAAAGAGAAGGGATTTCCTAAAACTAATAAGTTAATGTTGCAGAGAAATAAACAAACTGCCTCTGCTTGGAAGTGAGAAGCTTGAAATCCATATTGATCGCTCACCTTTCAAAACGATACAAAGTGTACAGCAATCTTTTGGATGGTTAGGACCAGGTGACTTTTTCATGATGATCAAACACGGACATGCCAGATACTTAAAATTTAGCAGACAATTAAGCTGTGCAGGCAGGGATTTGGAAGTTTTTCAAAGTGTCCAAGGCCAAAGCTGGAGAAAGCTACAAGAAGTTGACTTTGGCACCTTTGGATATCCTATGCTATGGCAAAACATCAGAGAGCTGTTGATCTGGACAGTTCAGTAGAAACATCTTGATGAAACAGTGACTAAAAACCAGCTTATGCATTCACTGTTGAGGCGAAAGCACAAAATATGTGTGCATGTATTGAACTGTCAACGGCATTGCAATCTGCACACTCATCTATAGGCACGTGGTGTAAACCAAGCCAACTTATACATAGACTTGCCCCGTAATGCGGCTGCTATTACAAAACTGAACTCTATTCGCAGAAGGCCTATTCATATAAATAGGATATTAGAGTCACATCGATCATTACAAAATAAGAAGTCTGTCTTAAAAAAGGATCGCTTAAAATTTGTGCTCAGACAGAATTAAGAAAGTCAGATGTTGCCAATCTACAATAATCAATTTCATCCACAGTGAAAACTCTCACAAGAATATTGAAGACAGAACCAGGCTTCAAAAGAAGCATTCACCAAGAATTAAATTTCCTGAGAGACAGTGTCATTGCATACAATAGAATTCTATCACTAATATCCTTTTGCAGAGAACAAAATTTTCCTGTTGGTCAAAAAAAAAAAAAAAAAAAAACAATACTAGATCAAGATCAAGCCTAATTCGCTCTGTGGAGGAGGCTAAAGTGGAATTCGCTAGCAATAGGCTCCCAATATATCCCGACCTCATCGCCAGCTGCCAAGCCCCTCCGTTTCACGAACTCCTTGATCCAACCCCCCTTGAGGACGTACGACCCAGACGACGCCCAAAACACAAATACCAGTCGATGCTCAGAGCACGTGTCCAAGTCCCTCACGATGACGTCGGCCCCCTTGCCGCTCTCGACTTGCCTCACTGTCTCCTCGTTCATCCATCGGAGAAAGTGGCTCTTCACGAAGTCCCGCCCGATCAAGAGCCTCGACAGGTGGCCGAGATCGCTTTGCGTAAGCCTCTTCTTGATCTTATAAGGGTCGAAGAGCAGCGTCAACTCTGTGGAAACTTCCTCGGGATCACATCCTGAGGCCTCTTTCTTTCCCTTCTGCGTTCTTTGGCACTTCGCTTTCTTCTCCACAATTAAGGTTTCGGCATCGGTAAGTAAGGCCACGGATTTTCGCTTCAGTTGGGCAGGAACGATTTCTTGAGAAGGACCGCCAACTTCCTTCGTGTTCCAATCAGGCGCGACGGGGAAGAACTCGCGAGACACCACCACTCCTGCAGACGAAGTACCTCTGGCTCCTTCGTCACGATCCTTCTCCTGATCGTGCAGAGAAGAAAGGCACGAGGAAGAGTCCATCGACGGCGGCGGCGAGTGGACCTCGCTTCTCAGGTGGTCGCCAACGGGTTTCTGCTCGTGATCTTGCAGATGAGAAACGCGCGACAATGAAGAGCCCATCAATGGCGGCGAGCGGACATCACCTCTCAGGATGTTGCCCATGGCAGGTGATCTGGGGCCCAAGAAATCGATGAACTTCAAGGGTTTTTGGCGAAAGAAACAGGAAAGTGCTTCGAAAGAACAACAAAGGGCAACGCGGTTCAGAGGAATTTAGAGAGAGCGAAAGAGAGAAGGACAACGTTGGAGAGAACAGAGAGACAGAGGACGATGAGGACGCGGAGGCAGAGAGGAAAATATATAGTTTACCGTTGGAATTGGGATGGCTTTGGAGTCAAGTTTCGAGAGTGTGCGGAGGAGTGCGATGTTCTTTCCTAATTCGAGTCAGGTTAAGATTAGTAATTTAGGAAATAATTTCAAGATTCAAGATTGATTTCCTAATTTGTTACATTATTTTCATCATGCGATTGGACGGAAATTTAAAAGGCTGGAAAAAAAATTGATATATATTTTAACAGGAGAAAGAATTTAAAATGTTTATAATAATGAGCTTATAAAAAACATGGGTAGTTACATTACAAAAAATTACACAAAATAAAGAAAAGAGACCGCATCAGAAAGGGATATCATAAGCTTATTTTATAGTTTCCTTCTTCTTTTTTTAATCAATTTGTTCACATTTTTTGAGAGGGACACTATCTTGTTCTAGTTAAACTATCTGTGCCCTATAAGGTTTTAGTTGAATATGTTATAAGGATGATATCACAAAAATTCTAAATTATATGCATTTCGTAACATCAATAATCAAATTTTCTTTGCAACATTAATAATCTTGAATTATTATTTCTTTTGGGAGGAGTTTGTAATCCTTAGAAAATTTTTTATTGTTATGCATAGAATTTTATTGTTATGTGCAATCGGGCTATCATTATTTTCTTATAAAATTCAATTCATGATGAATGTTCTTTTGAAAGTTAGGGTGTCTTTAATTTATTTTTTTGAGTCTTTTTTCCCGCTGTGGTGAGTATAAAAAAATTAATTTCATATATATGTTTACATTTTATAAAGTGACGTTCCAATAGATTAGATGCTCAAATTATTTCTTGGAAATTGGGATAAAATTGAATTCTTCCTTGTCATGTTCAAAATTCTTTATAGTCCAAAATAATACATGTTGACCGCCAGCAAGTAAGGACTGCAAATGTTTATTCTCTACTAAAGTTGCATTTCTTAAAAAGAAAAAAAAAGAGTAGGTTTTGTTTGTTTAACAAAAAATGAATAACTTGGAGAATATTGTAAAATTATCACTTATATCGCTCAAAAACATAAATAATTTTTCATCACTTGCGATAATATTTAAACGTAACTTATTGTTGATAATGAAAACCTTTTTCATTGACTAAATATTTTAAGCAATAGGAGCAACGATTTTTTAAAAATATATTTTAAAAATATTTATTTTTTTGCTAAATAAATGGGGCTTAAAGTAAAAGAATAAATGTAGTAGAAATAAAATTCAATCCCACTAACACCTCCTCCTTCAGATAGCTCCACCCAAGAAGTACATGGTCCTATTATTTTTAGGAAAAAAAGCCTCCAAAAACTCTAAACTATACCCAATGTCAAACTTTTTTTTTTTTGTGACACAAATAATTCCAAACTTATATCCATGTAACACATTTACCTCAAGTTATACCAAAATTTTTGTGACACCAAAAATTTTAAACTTGTATGCATACAACACATTCACCTCAAAATTTGGAGTAAATGTGTCATATAACTACAAGTTTGGGGTTTTTGATATTATAAAAAATAATTTGAGGTGAATGTGTTGTTTATAGTTTTTTGTGTCATGTAGAAAATTTTGGATTAAGTGTCATATGAGTATAAGTTTGAAGTTTTATGTTACAAAAAAATGTTTGAAATAAAGGTATCACAGTAAACATTTTAGGGTTGTTGGTATTTTTCCCTATTTTCTAAAATTAAGTAAGTAAGAAAGTAAATATATATATAGATAGAAATACTCCTAATGAAAAAGAATGTCAGTAAGGATAAACTAGAAATAGAGGATAGAGTGAGAGATATGGGAAGAAATTGAAGCTCTATTTCTTTCATAAAATAAATGATTTGAATTTTTTTTTTTTTAATAATCATTCATACCGCGACAAAAATAAATGAACGACCAATATGATTATAGCCACCAAAAATGTTTAGACATAATTATTATTGATAATGAATAAATTATTTAAAAATTATTTAAAATAATATAAGTAATCATATTTATTAAAAAAATCATTTTTTTTTAATT
This sequence comes from Eucalyptus virginea, assembly GCA_014182375.1. Taxonomy (NCBI): domain Eukaryota; kingdom Viridiplantae; phylum Streptophyta; class Magnoliopsida; order Myrtales; family Myrtaceae; genus Eucalyptus; species Eucalyptus virginea. The sequence goes on from CM024518.1 coordinate 28,795,006, forward strand.
TTTTGCGAAGGAAAGGAACTTGATCAAAAGAAAAAATTATAATTGGTAACACGTGAGCTATTAGGCCCTTCACATCAGCAAGTGTTACGTAATGGCTATCACATCTCCTACTCGTGTCGTAATCAACGGTATTACTCTAAATAATTACCAAATAATATTTTTATTATCGATGATAATTATATCAAAACATTTTCACCAATGGTAAAAATATTTTTTTTCATTTTTTCATTTTTATAAATAATATAATCAATCATTTTAAAATATATAATTTTCAAATTATTTATTCATCGAAAAATAAACTGAATTATAATTTCTACCCATCTCTATTGCTATATCCTCATTTCCGAATTGATATTTGCTTACTTTCTTTTTCTTATGAAGTATTTCTATATATTTTTTTCACTTTTTTTTTTTCTCACTTACATAACCATAAAAGATATTAGGACAATGTACTCCATGGGTGGAGCTATTTGTACAGGAGGAGATATGTCAGCGGGATCGAATACAATCACTCTTTTATATCGATGAAGCCCTATTTATTTTAGAAAAATAAATAATTTAAAAATTATTTTTTTAAATATTTTATTATTATTTGAAAAATTAGATAATAAAATTCATTGTCGATAATAAAGTATATCTAAATATTTTCCCATATGACAAAAATATATATTTTTTGGTCGAAAATGATGAAAATATTTAATGTTTATTATTTTAACGATATAAATGACTATTTTCAAATATTTTTCAATGAATATTTTTCACAAAACTAATAGAACCTAATCAAGCCATGGCACATTCTTTATTTATTTATTTTTTATTTTTCTTATGAAATGAAACTTTGGTAGAGATTGAACTTTTGTAGTCCTTACTTGCTGGCCGTCAACATGTATTATTTTGGACTATTTAGGATTTTCCACATAACAAGGATGAATTCAATTTCTTGGAAATAATTCGAGCATCTAGTCTATTAGAACGTCACTTTATATATATATATATATGACATTATATTTTTTATATTCACCACAGTGGGAAAAAAAAAAGACTCAATAGAATCAAAGATGATTTGGCTTTCATAAGTACACTACTCAAAAAATTGAATTTCTAAGGAAGATAGAGATAGCCCAACTACATGCAATAATAAAGTTCCATACCATTACCCTTTTTTTCTGAAAATTAAAAATTTCCTGTTCGTCACTGACTAGAGGAAATGCTAATTCAAGATTATTGATGTTGTTACAAAAGAAAAGTTTCGATTATTGATGTTATAATGGGTATAATTTAAAGTTTTTTGTGGTATTATCCCTACAACGTATTCAAATAAAACCTCATATAGGAAACAAATAATTTAAGTAGTATAGGAAAGTGTCTCACTTGAGCAATGAGAACAAATTGATATTAAAAAAAAGACAAAAGATAAAAAAACTTACATCCGTTTTTTTTTTTTTTTTTATAAACTCATTATTATATACATTTGAAAATCTTTATTTTGTTAAAATAAATCAAACAAAATTTCCAGCCTTTTGAAATTCCGTCCTATTACATGATGATAATAATGTAACAAAAAGAAGAAGCTCGTTCATAGCATAGATCTAACAGGAAGTTATCTTCAACTCATTATTTAGAATAATTAAAGAGTTTGCGATATTATAGTCTACACAGGGAATCCATCTTCAATCTTGAATCTTGAAATTATTTCCTATTTTACTAATCTTAATCTGACTCGAATTAGGAAAGAAACTCACTTCTCAGCGCGCTCTGCAAGCCATGCCATTTCCAACGGTAAACTATATATTTCCTCTTTGTTTCTATCCTCTCTCCAACGTTGTCTTTCTTCTGTCTTTCGCTCTCTCTGAATTTCTTCGCACCCTGTTGCCCTTTGTTGTTCTCGCGGAGTGTTTTTCTGTTTCTTCAACCAAAAACCCATGAAGCTCACCGATTTCTTGGGCCCCAAATCGCCTCCCATCGGCGACATCCTGAGAGGCGAGGTCCACTCGCCACCATTGACGGACTCTTTGTTCTCGCGCCTTTCTTATCTGCAGGATCGCGAGAAGAAACCCATTGGCAACCACCTGAGAAGCGAGGTCCACTTGCCGGCATCAATGGACTCTTCGTCATGCTCGTGCCTTTCTTATCTGCACAATCAGGAGAAGAATGGCGACGAAGGGGTCAGAGGTATTTCGTCTACAGGAGTGGTGGTCGCTCGCGAGTTCTTCCCCCTCGCGCCTGATCAGAACACGAAGGAAGTCGACGGCCCTCGTCAAGAAATTGTTCCTGCCCAACTGAAGAGAAAATCCATGGCCTCACTTACCAATGCCGAACCCTTAATTGTGGAGAAGAAGGCGAAGTACAATAGAGCGCAGAAGGGAAAGAAAGAGGCCTCAGGATGTGATGCCGAGGAAGTTTCCACAGAGTTGACGCTGCTCTTCGACCCTTATAAGATCAAGAAGAGGCTTACGCAAAGCGATCTCGGTCACCTGTCGAGGCTCTTGATCAGGCGGGACATTGTGAAGAGCCACTTTCTCCGATGGATGAACGAGGAGACAGTGAGGCAAGTCGAGAGTGGCAAGGGGGCCGACGTCATCGTGAGGGACATGGACACATGCTCTGAGCATCGACTGGTGTTCGTGTTTTGGGCGTCGTCTGGGTGCTACGTCCTCAAGGGGGGTTGGATCAAGGAGTTCGTGAAACGGAGGGGGTTGGTGGCTGGCGATGAGGTCGGGATATATTGGGATCCTTTTGTTAGCAAGTTCCACTTTAGCGTTCTTCGCAAGGCAAATTAGACATAATCTTGAACTAGCATTGTTGTTGTTCAGTGACCAACAGAAAATTTTTGATCTGTAGAAAAGGATATAGTGATGGAATTCTTTTGAAGCCCGGTTCTATGTCTTAAATTTTCTTCTATGAAGTTTTCACTGTGGTGATATCTTTAAATGGGGAGAGTAGATTATGGTAAATTGGCAACATCTCACTTTCTTAATCTTGTCCGAACACAGATTTCAAATGATCCTTTTTTAACGCAGACTACTTATTTGGTACTGATCAGTCTCCTGCAAATACACGGTTCATATTTGCTTCTGATTTTAGAGTTGATTTTTGTAGTGGCGGCCACATTATTGGGCAAGTCTATGTGTAAGTTGGCTTAGTTTCCGGCACATGCCTATAGATGAATGTGCAGATTGCAATGCTTTTGGCAGTTCAATACATGCCTACGTATTCCGCGCTTTAACCTCAACAATGAATGAATAAGCTGGCTTTTAGTTAAACACTACAAATCAATAGCTCAGATATTTTGCCATAGTATAGGATATCCAAAGATGCCAAAGTTAACCACTTGCGACTTTCTCCAGCTTTGGCCTTGGACACTTTTTGAAAAACTTCTGAATCCCTGCCTACACAGCTTAATTGTCTGCTAAATTTGAAGTATCCGGCATGTCCATGTTTGATCATCATGAAAAGTCTCGTCCTAAAGATCCAAAAGATTGTCTTGCACTTCATATCGTTTCGAAAGGTGAGCGGTCAATATGGATTTCAGCTTCTCGCTTTCAAGCAACCAGTTTCTCTGTTTATTTGTCTATAACATTACTTTATTGGTCTTAGGAATTCCCTTCTCTTTGTTTGAGTGTTTTTTGGGACCAAATGTGCAATAGAATAGTATTGAGATTCAACTATTTTCCAAGTATAGAATTTTCCTCGTGACTAAGAGCAGTTTTTCATGAACTCTCTGTTACTAACATGGAAATTTAGTTATCTGTCTAATGCCAAAAAATAAGAAATAAAATTAATAACAAAACATAAAAGCTCTAACCTGCAATTCATCACACTCACTCACTCCGTCCAGAACAAAAAGGTTCATTGACTGCGTCAGTTTAACAACACTGATGCCTGCTCTGTTGAGATTTGGCTATGTCGTATAGTTGTCTTGCTGTTGTGGCTAGCTGAGGGGGTGGATGAGAGAGAGAGAGAGAGAGAGAGAGAGAGAGAGAGAGAAGGGTGATCTAAGATAAGTGAACATGATTACCAATCAGACACGGGTTTGAAGGGGAGTACTGTTCTTCCCTATGGTGTTGGACTTTTGAGGAGGGTGTCGGAAGTCTCTGCTGTGCCCCTAAAGTTTGTACCCAGTGTTGACACCAAATTTTGTTATTTTACTTAAAACTTAATCGCATATAAAATTAAGAATTAATCGCTAAAAAAGAAGAAGAAAAAAACAAGGAAAAAAAGTCATTGAAAAGATATTGTGTTTTCACTATTGCATTGCACATTGAATGGTCTTTCCTTAATTTCTTCCAAAAAATTCGTCATAAAAAAAAATAATAATTAAGAATTTATCAAAAGAAATTAATTTTAAAAAGAAGAAAAAAAAAGGAAAAGAAAAGAGACAACGTGGAAGGGGCCAGGCCAGGGCAGCCCGGCCCTCTTTTTCCTCCCGTTTCCCCTTTACCAGGGCCCACGCTAGCCTGCCTTCTTCCTCCTCCATCTTCGCGCGGGAAACCCTAGAGAGAAGAGCAACAAAAAAAACGGGGAAGAGAAACGGGAGCTTGGCAGAGAGAGCAGGAGCGAAAGAGAGAGGGAGCTGGAGAAGACTCGCCGTCGCCGTTCCTGCCGCCGCTGCCGCCTGACCAACCGCGGTCGCCGCTGTCTCGCCGGAACCCAGATCTGGAGCAGAGGCGCTAGTGTGAAGGAGCAGCGCAGCAGAAGAGAAGAGATAGAAGGAATGGAGGGGAGGAGGGCAGCGGCGGCGCTGCCGGACGCTGTCCGAGCCGCTGGCCTCCTCGCTGCCTCAACCCGACGCCGTCCGAGCCGAGCCGCCGCCCTCCTGCCTGTCGCCGTCCGAGCTCGCTGCCTCAACGTCGCCGACGTCGCAGCGGCCACTAGCAGCTCGAAGCCGTGACGCCACTGCAGCACTTGCAGCCACGACGATCGCCGTGCCAGCAGCCCGATCTCTCCGCCGCCGTCGCAGCACCAGCCTAGCCCCATCGCGGCACCAGCCCAGCGCCGCCGCCATTCGGCCTACGAGGTCGCCATGAAACTGCTCGCCTGTCACCGCCGCTCCACCAGCAACCCACGCCTCTGCCCGACGTCGTTCGAACCGCCGCCCGCGCACTGCTGCCTCCGAGCGCCGACGCCCGCGCCTGCACCTCGAGCCACCGTCGCTGCTGGTTCGCCGCTCCCTTTTGCCGGACTGCTGCCGCACCTGCACCTCTGCACGAGCACCCTCCCGCGACGCCAGAAACGGTCGCCGAGCCACCGCGCGCCTCGGCCGCGTCTCCGCCAGTCATAGCTGAGTCCTGACGACGGCAGATCTGGGCTGGTCGTCGCTCCACCGCCGAGCGAGCCTCGCACCGGCCCGCGCCTCCGCGCTGCTGCTCCTGGCCGCGTCTCCGCCAGTCACCGCCGTGCCCCGTCTCGCCTGCAGCCCTCCGAGCGCCGACGCCGCCATCCGCCGCATCTCCGCTGTCGTCAAGCCCATCACCGCCGTCCACGTCCCAGCTAATCCCTCCGGCGCCGCGGATCGCTGAACCCGAGGGCTCCAGAATTTGGGTCGCGCGAGTCGGGCCGGGTCCAGTCAACCGGGTAGGGCTTTGGGCGTATTGGGCTGGGCATACTTGAGTCGGGCTTGGGCTGTTTTTGCACGTGGGTTCTTTTTTTAAAAATTAGACCGAACTGGGCCTGCATATCAGGCCCAGCCCGACTGGTTTCTGCTGGCTTGGGCCGCCTGGCCCGTTTCGGTCCGGGTTCGGGTCCTCTGGCCCGATCCCGGGTTTGCACCGAACCGGGTCGGACCCAACCCGGTTCGTTATAAATATATTATATTATTATAATATTAAAATAATATTTTGAAAAAATAAAAAAAATTAAAAATCTAAATTAAAAAAAAATTAAAAAATTTCAAAAATCCAAAATTGTAGGTTTTTATTAGAAATGATCATGTATTGCCTTTATAGTGTATTTGGGCCTTTAATTGTTCGTATATTGATTATATTGCATGTTTAATTTACTTGTTTATTTATGTTTACAATTACTTAGTGGCACGTCTTAATTTTATTATATGATAACTATGATCGTTACTTTAATGATTGTGCACCCGCATGATCATCTCATATGTTAGTGGATAGGTATAAAATCAACCTAACCTGCTTGCCAAAAATCATTTTGTTAAAATGGACAAGATTAGGTATAAGCTAATGGACGAAATTCTTTAGCATATCCAATGTTATGCGGGTATAAGCTTGGGAAAGCCTGCGCCTAATCATGGACCTTATATCCGTCCTTTAGGCAATACTCCTAAATCTAGGTCGCGACATCCAGGAGCATATGCTAAATTTGATGCCTTTAGGTTTTTACTGTCAGCACTATTGGTGGAATTGGGGATGCAAATCCTTGCTTTGGTGCCTGAATCCGCAAGATTGCTAACAACCATCTTTTCTCTTTATAAGAACAATTTTTAGGATGCAATCCCAGTGTCTAAATTCAGAGAAAATGAATTATAATCAATGTCACCTTCTTGATATTTTTGTGCAGGAATATATTTTGTATTAGACCACATGGCTCATATATTGTGCTGCTAATCACACTTCTTATCTTAGTTTCATCAACCGGCAATCACTTATCATATAATAAATCAATAACTAATCATTCTCCTCAGTGTTGAAAGCATATTTAGGATTTTTGTTTTGCTCGATAATGGAGAATAAGACAATATTTACGAGACATGACATGACAATGTCCATTGGATGATGATTCATTCCATTATTAATAGATTTTTCCTATATAAAATTAAACTTGGCAAAGATTGCTGATGCTTTTTCTGTTTTCACAACATGCTTCAATGAAGTTAGAAGCAATTGAGAGATTCTCATTAAAGAAAACTGCAATATGCTTTACATCATGCCGAGTTGACTAGTATAATCACAATTAAGAAAAGAGCTCATACACAAGGATTAAATCAAAATGTATGTCTCAATAGACAATATTCATATGGGTACAGAGACAGACATATAAAACTTGTAAATAGTTGTCAGAATCAATTAGGGTGCCAAAGGGAACAATAGAGACTTCATCAGAAGATGTGGAAAATGGTGTGGAGCTTTATTGTTGTGTCTTCTGTAGCATCAGAAAAAGTTCCCACCCCCGCTAGATAGTGAAATGGGAGATTTTTCTCATCTTGAGGCAATTTCATAGTTGTCTCAGAATTGATAATTATCCTTGAGAGAAAATATTGGGTGCTTGAGTAGTGCTAGATAGGATTCGCAGTAGTCCATTCATCAGTTGCCATGTGTAAACACAGCTCCCACTTGAACTTCATTAGACTCCTTTTTTGGGTCCTCACCTTTCCTGTTTCTCTCTCGCCTCTCTCACTTTCTTCTCTTGTTCTTCTTAAATTGAATTGCAACTTCAAATCTCTTCTACTTTTTTACTTTTTTTGTTTCTTTCACAGCTACTTTTTTTTTTCCTCCTCTTTGATTTATCGGTGTTTCAGTATCGCCCTTGATAGTTTGAAACCCTCACTACTGTGGGATCCTTTGGCGTCAAACAGCTTGAACTGCTGGCTCAGCTTTTGGATATATTTTATATGGATGGCATCGCAGTTGCAACATGTCTATTGTATTCAGAGACGCATAAAACAAGAAAGTAAATATTTTTCTTGAAGATATGTAAACACATACGGACCTAGGAAGAACCTGTAAGTTCATTACTAAAAATAGCATCTTTATGAGGGAGAATCACGCCCTACTGAGACAGATACCAAGAAAGAAGTAAAAGAGAGCAGGTCAAGCTAGTAGACATCCACTTGATACTCTCAGACTTGCTATTATTTCCACCTAGTCTGATAGAAAAAACTTTACCTATGGGACTTGATATCTTCAGATTACAGTAAGAATTCCAAGATGGGTTCCTTGGAAGAAAAATGTCATGCCCAAGCAAACAACCAATTAGTAGCATTGCCAAGCAAGTCTATACATATTGATTAGAAAACCGAGTGCAGTAAGAGTAATAAATACAAGAAGAGATGGATCTGAGTTCAGGATCATAGGTACAGAAAGGAACTAGGCGAAGAAATAGTACATGCACAAGCAATTCTGTGGGTTCCAAGAAGAATGATTGATAATAGTTAACAAAAACAGTAATTGAACCAGAACATGGAATTACTTAATTTCTTCGGAGCACTCAGCAACACCAAAGGAACAACAAAAATCCAGCTCAGAGTAATTTCATCAAACACCTGGTGGGGATAGCATTCAATGACAAGGCAACAAATCCAAAACAAAGGAACAACAAAAACTCAGCTCCACCGTGATGCAGAAGGAGCACAAAGGGTATTGACAACGGGCGAGATGTAATGGCGAGACGACGACGAACATGGAGTCGGCCTTGGCAAGTCGGAATGCAGAGACGGCAAAGGCGGCAAAGGCGGGAAGCCAAGCCCAAGCCTCCTGCTTCGAGGGAGGGACAAAGGTGGGGTTGATGTCCATTGCTTTGTCATCGTCTCGGAGCGTAGACTGTTGGGGCTAGTTTGGCACACTCTTAGGGCCCTCGTCGGAGGCTCTGTCATCGGTGTTGGCGGCGGCCGCCGGATGGTGAGCCGGGAAGAAATGAAAAAGATAGTGATGAAGTCAGGGCGGACCAGCGTGTACACGTGACTGATGAATCGACTACTATTGATCTTACGTGGCATTGGTCAATTACGTAAAGAGACAATGGGAATGAAAGAAAGTATTGGGTGGGTTTTACACTCCACGTAGTGAAGAGTAAAACCATTCAGAAGTCTCTTTACGTGCTTGATCAGTGCCACGTAAGATCAAAATTAGCCAAATTCATGAGTTACGTGTGCATGCTGCACTCTCATTTTCGTTTCTTCGCGGCTCGCCAAACAGCCGTCGCCATCATCGCCAATGGCAGAGCCTTTGGCAGGGGCCCAAAGAGCGTACAGAACCAGCCCCGACAGAGGTTCAAGACAGGGCACAAGGAGGCTTGCCTCCAGTAACCACTTTGAGACGGCAGCAAAGCGATCCCACCTCAAAGCATGGGCTGGGCTTGGCTTTCTGCCTCTGTGTCTCCACATGTCGATGCAGCAAGACCAACTCCAATGTCCTTGGTCATCCCCACTTGCTCTTACAACTTGGTCCGTTCTCGATGCCTTTTGTCCTCGTTCTCAGGAGTTCGATGAAATAACTCTGATGATGGAGTTGGGGTTTTTGTTGTTTCTCTGGTGTTGCTTGGTGATTGGAAGAAATGGAGCAATTCAATGTTCTGGTTCAGTTACTATTTTAGTCCTCTATTATCATTCATTCTTCCTAGACCCCACCAAATTGCTTGTGTCTGTATTATTTCATTGCCCGGCTCCTTTCGCTACTTATAATCAGTGAGCTCAGATCGATATCATCTTGTGTTGGTTACTCTTACTGTAATTGGTTTTTCAGTCACCATGTACAGAGTTGCTTGGAAATGCTGCTAATTGGTTGTTTGCTTGGACATGGCACTTTTCATTCGAGGAGCAGCCCATCTTATTCTTTTGTAATTTGAAGATCTCAAGTCCCATATCCTTTACTACTTCTATGTGGGTATCTGTCTCAGTGGAGCATGGTTCCCCTGCATAAAGATGCTTCAGTAATGCATTTACAAGTTCTTTTTGGGTCCATATGCGTTTGCACTTCTTTGAGAGAAATATTGACTTTCCTGCTTTGTGCGTCTTTGAACACAATAGATATGTCACAATCGCGATGCACCCATATGGAACACATCCGAGCCTGAGTGGGCAGCACGACCTGTTTGACGCCATAGGATTGCATGATGCCAAGGGTATCAGAGCGAGAATGATACCAAAACCGCGGTGAACTAGAGATAGGGAGGAAAAAAAAAAAAACAAGGCAGTTTTGAAGAAACAAAAAAGGAGAAGAGATCGAAGGTATTTGAAGATGGAGTAGATTAAGGAATTTGGACAAGGAAGAAGAAGAAAAGAAAGTGAGAGATGAGAGAGAGAAACGGGAGCCATGAAATTGCCTCAGGAAGAAGCAGATCTCCCGTTTCACTGGCAGCAGGGATTGGACCTCTTTCTGATGCTACTGAAGACACAGCGAGAGACCTCCATACCGTTTTCCACATCTTCTAATTGAACCTCTAGTGTTTCCTTTGGCTCCCTAACTAATGATGTACCTCCATTTGGACAAAGTGAAGGTGGCTGACTGCATCACTGAAGTCCTTGCTTTTAATCTTTGGCTATGATTGTTGATAATTGTTTACAAATTTAATATGTTTGTCTATGTACCCATATGAATATTGTATTGTCTATCGAGACATACATTCTGATTTCATCCGAGTGTATGAGATCTTTCCTTGATTGTGACTGTACTAGTCCACACAACATGACATAAAGCATACTGCAGTTTTCTTTAATGAGAAGCTCTTGTCGCAGCTTCTAACTTCGTTGAAGCATGTTGTGAAAAGACAAAAAGATAAAGCATCAGCAATCTTTACCAAGTTTAATCTTAGGAATTAATCTACTAATGATGGAATGAATTATCGTCAACTGGACATTGTCATGTCATGCCTTGTGGACAGTGTCTAATTTTCCATCATTGAGCAAAACAAAAATCCTAAATATGCTTTTGGCTTTGAGGGGAATAATTAGTTATTGACGTATTATATGATGAATGGCAATTGATGAAGCTATGATAAAATAGAATTGGAATTAGTAGTATATTGTATTGCCATGTTGTTTGAGTACAAGATATTTCTACACACAGAAAGGCATTAGGAATATAAGATTGACTCCGATTCACTTTCTCTGTGTTCAAACTCTGGGATTGCTACTGGAAAATTGAATTCTTGTCAGTAGAAAAGATACTTTTGTCAAAAGGCACTCTGTACACTTGCCAGAAAACTATGATCTCTTGAACAGCTAAGCTTGATAATCACAACTATAAACTGAATTTAAAGGGAATAGTTACTGCTGATAAATCATTGAAAGATTGGCATTCAATGCACAAGACAATGAAAAATGATGTAATGTGTGGGAGGAGATTAGGCAGCTTTTCATCGTTGAGCGAAAGCTGCTCTTTTCTTGAGGCAGCAGGCTTAAAAGCCTCATTGCGCTTATCGACACGCCAAAATATTTAGTAGTTTTTAGGGTTTTGATGAATCATAATAACTAGAAAGAGAGATATATGCAGAGGATACGAAGTGCAAGACAATCTTTTGGATCTTTAGGACCAGGTGACTTCTTCATGATGATCAAACATGGACATGCCAGATACTTGAAATTTAGCAGACAATTTAGATGTGCAGGCAGGGATTCAGAAGTTTTGCGAACGAGTTTCCAAGGCCAAAGCTGGAGAAAGCTACAAGAAGTTAACTTTGGCATCTTTGGATATCCTATTCTATGACATATGAGCTTTTGATAAGGAGAACAAAGTAGAAACATATTGATGAAACAGTAACTAAAAATCAGCTTATGCATTCACTGTTGAGGTGAAAGCACAATCTACATAGGCACTCATTGCAGTGCCAACAGCATTGCAATCTGCACATTCATCCATAGGCATGTGCTGGAAACCAAGCCAACTTAGACTTACCCAGTAATGCAGCCGCCATTACAAAATTCAACTCTAAATTAAATACCCAACAGAGACACCGATCACTACCAAATAAGAAGTCCGTCTTAGAAAAAGATCATTTAAAATTTTTGCTCAAACAGGATTAAGAAAGTCAGATGTTGCCAATCTACAATAATCAACTTTACCCATTCAAAGATATTACCACAGTGAAGACTCACAACAAAATTAAAGACAGAAGCGGGCTTCAAAAGAAGCACTCACCAAGAATTGAATTTCTGAGAGATAGTTTGATTGCATACAATAGAATTCCATCACTAATATCCTTTTCAAGAGATCAAATTTTTCCCGTTGGTCACCAAACTAAAAAAAAAAATACTAATTCAAGATCAAGCCTAATCCACCATGTGAAGAAGGCTAAAGTGGAACTTGCGCTCACTAGGATCCCAATATATCCCGACCTCATCGCCAACCTCCAACGCCCTCCGTTTCACGAACTCCTTAATCCAACCCCCCTTGAGGGCATAGGACCCAGACGATGCCCAGAACACAAACACCAGACGATGCTCAGAGCACGTGTCCATGTCCCTCACGATGACGTCGGCCCCCTTGCCGCTCTCGACTTGCCTCACTGTCTCCTCGTCCATCCATCGGAGAAAGTGGCTCTTCACAAAGTCCCGCCCGATCAAGAGCCTCGACAGGTGGCCGAGATCGCTTTGCGTAAGCCTCTTCTTGACCTTATAAGGGTCGAAGAGCAGCGTCAACTCTGTGGAAACTTCCTCGGCATCACATCCCAAGGCCTCTTTCTTTCCCTTCTGCGTTCTTTTGCACTTCGCCTTCTTCTCCGTAATTAAGGATTCGGCATTGGTAAGTGATGCCATGGATTTTCGCTTCGGTTGGGCAGGAACGACTTCTCGACGAGGGCCGCTGACTTCCTTCGTGTTCTGATCAAGCGCGAGGGGAAACAACTCGCGAGCCGGCACCACTCCTGCAGAGGAAACACCTCTGGCCCCTTGGTCGCCATTCTTCTCCTGATCGTGCAGATGAGAAAGGCACGATGAAGACTCCATCGACGGCGACGAGTGGACCTCGCTTCTCAGGTGGTCGCCAATGGGTTTCTTCTCGTCATCATGTAGATAAGAAACGCGCGACGACGAAGAGTGCATCAATGGCGGCGAGTGGACCTCGCCTCTCAGGACGTCGCCGATGGGAGGCGATCTGGGGCCTGACAATTCAATGAGCTTCATGGGTTTTTGGTTGAAGAAACAGAAAAACACTCCGCCAGAACAACAGAGGGCAACAGGACGGGGTGCAGAGAAATTCAGAGAGAACGAAAGAGAGAAAGACAACGTTGGAGAGAGAATAGGAAGACACAGAACGATGAGCACTCGGAGGCTACAGAGAGGGAAATATATGGGTTAGTTTTCCGTTGGAATTGGGATGGCATAGTCTAGTTTACGAGTGCGCAGAGGAGTGAGAGTTTCTTTCCTAATTCGAGTCAGGTTAAGAGAATAATAAAATAGGAAATAATTTCAAGATTCAAGATTGAAGAGTGATTTCCTTTGGAAACTATACTATCTCAAAACTCTTTAATTGTATAGTAATGAGTTGGAGATAATTTCCTGGAGCTTCTTCTTGTTACATCAATTACACAATGTAATTATAGGATGTAATTTTAAAAGGCTAGAATTTTTTTTTGATTTATTTTTCCCAAAGAAATTTTTTTAAACGTATATAATAATGAGTTTATAGAAAAAACACAGCTAAGCATGAGTTTATAGAAAATTTGCAAAAAATGATGCAAAATAAAGAAAAGAGATGGCGTTGGTATGGGATACAGTAAGCTTGTTTTATCTTTGTCTTCTTCTTTTTTTTTTTTTTTTTTTTTTATCAATTTGTTCACATTTTTTAGGGAAATTTGTAATATTTAGAAAAAGATTGATAGCATGGAGTTTTATTGTTACAACTCCATATTTTCCTTGGAAATTCAATTTCTTGATGAGTGTTCGTTTGAAAGTGAGTGTTTTAGAATTTTTTTGAGTATTTTTTCCCACTGTTGTGAATATTAAAAATTTAATGTTATATATATTTACATTTTATAAAGTGATGTTCCACTAGACTAGATGCTTGAATGATTTCTTAGAAATTGGGATGAAATTGAACTCTTCCCTGTAATGCTGAAAATCCTTTGTACTCCAGAAGAATACATAAAGTTTAACCTCTGATAAAGTTGCATTTGCTAAAAAAAAAAAAAAGAAACAAAGAGAGAGAATGTGCCATAATTTAAATAGGTTCCGTTTGTTGTATGAAAAATGAACAATTTAAAAAATATATATATAAATGATCGTTTATATCTCTAAAAAACATAAATAAATATTAAATATCTTTACCGTTAGCAAAAATATTTAGATATAATTATTTACTTAAGTAAGAAGGAAAAGTGAAAAATATAATAAGTGAGGATAAACAAAAAAGAGGATAGGAAAATCAAAATACATATAAATTAAGGCTCCATTTATTTCTTAGATAATAGATGATTTAAAAATTATTATTTTAAAAATTAATTACTTATATAGAGAAAAACTAAAGGAACGAAAAATAATTTTATTACTATCAAACTTGTTTGACATAATTGGTGTTGATAATGAAAAAAATTATTTAATACTTATTTTTTTAAAAAATAAACCAAACTGAATCAAAGGAAAAAAATGATAAATGGTAACACCTCAACTGTTAGGCCCGTGCTTGGTCAATGCCGTGTAAGATCTATACGCTGGCCCACTCTTGACTTCATTTGACTCTGTTTTTTCCTGCCAGCCGGCGACCGCCGCAGCCGCCGCCACCGGCGGCGAAGCCTTTGGCCAGGGCCCGAAGAGTGTGGCCAACCAGCCCCAGCAGAGGTTCGAGACGGAGGACAAGGAGGCTTGCCTTCAGGACGTGCTCCCAGACTGCGGCAGAGCGATGGACATTGTCCCCACCTTCGCCCCTCCTCGAAGCGCGGCCTGGGCTTGGCTTCCCGCCTCTGCTTCTCCGCATGCCGACCCACCAAGACCAACTCCATGTCCTTGGTTGTCCCCACTTGCTCTTACATCTCGGTCCGTTCTCGATACCCTTTGTCCGCTTCCTCTGTTTTGGATTTGTTTCTTCGTCATGGAACACTATGCCCACCGGGAGTTCGATGAAATTACACTGACGATGGAGCTGGCGTTTTGTGGTTTCTGTGGTGTTGCTTGGTGATTGGAAGAGATGGAGCAATTCAATGTTCTGGTTCAGTTACTGTTTTAGTCGTCTACTATCACTCATTCTTCCCGGACCCCACGGAATTGCTCGTTTCTGTACTGTTTCTTTGCCTAGTTCCTTTCTGTACTTATAATCAGTGAACTCGGATCCATATCTTCTCGTGTTGGTTACTCTTACTGAACTCGGTTTGTCAATTTCTAACGTATAGAGTTGCTTGGAAATGCTACTAATTGGTTGTTTGCTTGGGCAGGACACTTTCTTCCAAGGAACCCTCTTGGAATTCTTTTGTGCTCCAAAGATCTCAAGTCCTATGTGTAAATTTTCTTCTCATGCTCAGTGAAAATAAAAGCGAGTCTGTGAGTGTCATGTGGATCTAGCTGCTAGCTTGAGCTGCTCTTTTTAATTTTTGCCTTCGTGGTAGCTGTCTCAGTAGGTATCTGTTTCCCCTGCATTAAGATGCTTCTTTCAGTAATGCATTTACAGGTTCTTCTTGGGTCCGTATACAGTTTCACATCTTCGAAAGAAATATTGACTTTCCTGGTTTATGCGTCTCTAAACACAATAGACATGTTACAACCATGACGCATTTATATAAAACATGCAGAATGCAAGTGAGCCGAGCTATCCAATGCTGAAGGATAGCATGGCAGCAAGGGTATCAAGGGCAAGATTGACAATGGAACTGTCGGCAAATGAGAGACGTGCAAAGGAAAAGGGAAGCTGTGCAGAAATGAAAAAGGAGAAGGGAGAGAAGAGATTTGAAGTTGGGTCTAGATTTAGGGATTTAACTACGAAAGAAGAAGAAAACAAAGTGAGAGATGACTGAGGGAGTAACGGGAGCTGTGAGGAAACAAAAAGGAGTCTAATGATGTTGGGGTGGGGCCTACACTAGGCAACTGATGAATGGATTACTGTAAATCCAACGTGGCACCACTCAAGCACCCAATCATCAATTCTGAGACAACTAATAAATTACCTCAGGAAGGGGAAGATCTCCCATTTCACTGTCACCATGGGTTGGAGCTTCTTCTAGTGCTACAGAAGACATGGCGAGAAACCTCCAGACTGTCGCCATATCTTCTGATGAACCTCTAGTGTTCCCTTGGCTCCCTCAGTGATGATGTACCTCCATCTGGACAAAGCAAAGGCAATTTCACGAATCACCAAAGTCCTCGTTTTGCAGTTTGGCAGTCGTAACTCATAATGATGGAGGTAATCTCTGGCAATGGTTGTTGACAACTATTTACATGTGTAATATGTTTGTCTATTATGCATGTGAATCTTGGATTGTGTATCAAGACCTACATTCGGGTTACATCTGAGGGTATGGAATTCTTTCCTTAATTGTAATGTTACTGATCCACAGGGATAGATGTAGAACATTTGCAGTTGTAGAACCAATCCATCTTTGTTGCAACTTCTGCCTTCGTTGAAGCATGTTGGGAAAAAGGAAAAAAAAACATCAGCAGTCTTTAACTTTATACAAGAAACATTCTACTTTCATGGAATGAATTATCCTCCATTGGACATTGTCATGTCATGCCTTGCGGACATTGTGTTAGTCTTCATCGTTGACCAAAACAAAAATCCTAAATTTACTTTTGGTGTTGAGGGGAATAATTAGTTCTCTATGTAAGTATGATATGTGATTGCTAGTTGATGAAACTAGGATAAGATAAAAAGTGTGATTAGCAGCATATTATATGAGCCATGTGGTCTGAATACAAAACATAATTGTGTGTAGAAAAACATTAGGAAAGTGAGGTTGACTCTGATTCACTTTCATTGGATTCAGACACTGGGATTGCTTCCTGAGGAACGGTACTCCCCTTCAGGTCAGTGTCAGATCTTAGATCACACTTGCAAGAAAACTATGCAACGGAGCCAAATCTCAATGGAGCTAGCATCAGTGTTGTTAAATCGGTGCAATCAACGAACCTTTCTGTTCTGGGTAGAGAGAGTGAGTGTGATGAATTGTGGGTTAGAGCTTTTTTTCTTTTTTTTTGGTTATTACTTTTTTTTTTGGCATTAGACAGATAACTAAATTTACATGTTAGAGACAGAGAGTTCATGAAAAACTGCCCTCTCTAGATTGCAGTCACAAGGGAAATCCTATACTTTGAAAGTACTTGACTCTCAATGATATCCTTTTGAGTAACTCCGAACTACTCTTGGAAAATTTTCAAATTATTGATACATCAACAATCTTCTTTTGATCTCTCCTCTTCCGTTTCGTAAAAGCTATTTTATTGCACATTTGATCCCCAAAAAACACTTAAATAAAGAAAAGGGATTTCCTAAAACCAATAAATTCATGTTAAAGACAAACAAACAGACAAACTGCCTTTGCTTGGAAGTGAGAAGCTAAAATCCATATTGATTGCTCACCTTTCGAAATGATACAAAGTCAATGGCGATCTTTTGGGTCTTCAGGACCGGGTGACTTTTTCATGATGATAAAACATGGACATGCCAGATACTTGGAATACAACAAACTATTAAGCTGTGCAGGCAGGAATGTAGAAGTTGAAGGCCAAAGCTGGAGAAAGCTACAATAAGTCAACTTTGGTGCCTTTTGATATCCGACGCTATGGCAAAACATCTGAGCTATTGATTTAGACAGTTCAGTAGGAACATCTTTATGAAACAGCGACTTACCCAGTAATGCGACCGTCATTACAAAATTCAACTCTAAAATCATAAGCAAGTATGAATTTGTCTTAAAAAAGAATCATTTGAAATTTGTGCTCAAACAGGATTAAGAAGGTCAGTTGTTGCCAATCTACATTAAGCAACTTTACGCATTCGAGGATATTACCACCGTGAAAACTCACACAACAAAATTAAAGATAGAACTGGGCTTCAAAAGAAGCACTGACTAAGAATAAAATTTCTGAGAGATATTTTGATTACATAGAAAAGATTTCCATCACTAATATCCTTTTCTAGACATCAAAAATTTTCCTATTGGTAAAAAAAAAAAAAAAAAAAAACAAAAACAATACTGATTCAAGATCAAGCCTAATTCGCCTTGTGAAGAAGGCTAAAGTGGAACTTACTAGCACTAGGCTCCCAATACATCCCGACCTCATCGCCAACCGCCAAGCCCCTCCGTTTCACGAACTCCTTGATCCAACCCCCCTTGAGGACGTAGGACCCAGACGACGCCCAGAACACGAACACAAGTCGATGCTCAGAGCACGTGTCCATGTCCCTCACGATGACGTCAGCCCCCTTGCTGCTCTCGACTTGCCTCACCGTCTCCGCGTTCATCCGTCGGAGAAAGTGGCTCTTCACAAAGTCCCGCCCGATCAAGAGCCTCGACAGGTGGCCGAGATCGCTTTGCGTAAGCCTCTTCTTGATCTTATAAGGGTCAAAGAGCAGCGTCAACTCTGTGGAAACTTCCTCGGGATCACATCCTGAGGCCTCTTTCTTTCCCTTCTGCGTTCTTTTGCACTTCGCCTTCTTCTCCACAATTAAGGATTCGGCATTGGTAAGTGAGGCCATGGATTTTCGCTTCAATTGGTCAGGAACGATTTCTTGACGAGGGTGGCCGACTTCCTTCGTGTTCTGATCAGGCGCAAGGAGGAAGAACTCGCGAGACGCCACCACTCCTGCAGATGAAATACCTGTGGCCCCTTCGTCGCCATTCTTCTCCTGATCTTGCAGATAAGAAAGGCATGACGAAGAGTCCATCGACTCCGGCGAGTGGACCTTGCTTCTCAGGTGGTCGCCAATGGGTTTCTTCTTCTCGTGATCCTGCAGATAAGAAACGCGCGACGACGAAGAGTCCATCGACAACGGTGAGTGGACATCGCCTCTCAGGACGTCGCTGATGGGAGGCGTTTTGGGTGCCAACAAATCGACGAGCTCCATGTGTTTGTGGCGAAAGAAACAGGAAAGTGCTTCGTGAGAACAACAGAGGGGCAACAAGGTGCAGAGAAATTCACAGAGAGAGCGAAAGAGAGAGAGACAACGTTGGAGAGGGAGTAGAAAGACAGAGGACGACAGGGACTTGGAGAATAGAGAGAGAGAGAGAGAGAGAGAGAGAGAGAGAGAGAGGGAGAGGGAGGGAAATATGTGGTTAGTTTACCGTTGGAATTGGGATGGCTTAGTAGTCAAGTTTCGAGAGTGCGCTGAGGAGTGAGAGGTTCTTTCCTAATTTGAGTCAGGTTAAGATCAGTAGAAAATAGGAAATAATTTCAAGATTCAAGATTTATTTCCTAATTTGTTACATTGTTTTCATCATGTAATAGGACGGAACTTTAGAGGGCTGGAACAAAACTAAATGTTTTTAATTCTTTTTTAACAAAAGAAAGATTTGTAAATATATATGATAATGAGTTTATCACAAACTTGGAAAAAATATTGTCCACTCGTTTTCGAGAGTGCACTGAGAAGTGAGAAGTTCTTTGATAATTTGAGTCAGTTTAAGAGTTTGATAAAGTAGGAAATAATTTCAAGATTCAAAATTGAAGATTGATTTCCTACAGAAACTTTAATATCACAAACTTGTTAATTATTATAATAAGAAGTTGGAGATAATTCCTTCGAGCTTCTTCTTTTTGTTACATTATTTACATCATGTAATAGGATGAAAATTTTTATTTTGATTTATTTACACAAAAAAAAAATTTCAAATCTATATAATAATGAGTTTATAGAAAAACATGGGTAACTACATTGCAAAAAATTGCACAAAATAAATAAAAGAATCAACGTCGGTATGGGATATTGTAAACTTGCTTCATCTTTGTCTTCTTATTTTTAATCAATTTTTTCACATTTTTCGGGTGGCGCACTTTCCTGTTCTTGTTATATTACCTCCCTATAAGATTTTAATTGAATATGTTATAGGAATGATATCACCAAAAACCTCAAAAATCATCAATATTTTTAAATTAGTATTTCTTTTGGTTGGTGACCAGTGGGAAATTTGTAATCCTTAGAAAAGAGCAATAGCATGGAATTTTATAGTTACACGCAATCATGGAATTTGTAATCTTTATTTTCCTAAGAATTTCAATTCTTAGTGAGTGTCCTTTTGAAAGCGAGAGTGTCTTTAATTTTCTTGAGCCTTTTATTTCCACTGTGATGAGCATAAAATTTTGTAATGTTATATATATTTACATTTTATAAAGTGACATTCAAAAATCAGGTGCTCCAATTACTTCCAGGAAATTAGGATGAAGTTGAACTCTTCCCTGTTATGTTGAAAATCCTCTATACTCCAGAACAATATATATATTGATGGCCAGTAAGTAAGGGCTACAAAAGTTTAATCTCTAATAAATTTGCATTTCATAAAAGAAGAAGAAGAAGAAGAAGAGAGAACGCATCTAGGTTCTATTTATTTCCCGAAAAATGAATACTTTGGAATATATTTAAAATGATCACTTATACCATAAAAATAAATAAATAAATATTAAATATTTTCGACGTCGGTAAAACATTTAGAGATAATTTATTATCAATAATAAAAGCATCGTCATTAATTAATTATTTCATGAAATACAAATGAGGATCTTGGAAAAATATTTTTAAAATATTATTTTTACAAAACAAATAAAGTTTAATGAAAATTAGAGAATCAATGTAGAAGAAACAGAATTCGATCCCACTGACGCCTCCTATGCAGATAGCTCCACCCAAGGAGTACATTGTCCCATTATTTTCAAGATTACGTAAGTAAGCAGAAAAAGTGAAACAGAAGAAGAAATATTCAATATGAAAAAGAAAGTATGCGGTATAAATTAAAAAGATGTTAGAGAAAGAAAAATGGAAGAAATTAAGCCTCCATTTATTTGTTGAAAAGTGAATAATTTTTAAAAAATATTATTTAATCGTTTATATCACATACAGGAATAAATAAACAAAATTTAAAACCATCGAAAATATTTATATACAAATATTATTGATAGTAAAAAAAAAATTTACTAATTACTTTAATAATATAAGTAATTATATTTATAAATGATAACTGGTAACATGTCAGATGTGAGGCTTGATCAATGCCACGTAGAGTAGGCCCATTCACCAGTTACGTGTACATGCTGGCCCCTCTGACTTCATCAGACTCTCTGCTCACCAGACGGTGACCGCCACCACCGCCGACGGCGGAGCCTCGGCGAGGGCCCGAAGAATGTCTGGAACCGGCCCCGACAGAGGTTCGAGACGGAAGGCAAGGAGGCTTGCCTACAGTACGCACTCCGAGACTCTGTGGCAGGCAGAGCGATGGGCATCGTCCCAACGTTCGCTCCTCCCTCGAAGCGAGGCCTGAGCTTGGCTTCCCGCCTCTGCCGTCTCCGCATTCCCACTCGCCAAGGCCGACCCATGTCCGTCTTCATCCCGCTCTTACATCTCGGTCCGTTCTCGATACCCTTTGTCCTCTTCCTGTGTTTTGGATTTGTTGCCTTGTTACTCTGACGATGGAGGTGGGTTTTTGTTGCTACTTTGGTGTTGCCAAGTGGTCCAAAGAAATTGAGCAATTCCAATGTTCTGGTTCAATTACTGTTTTAGTCGTCTGTCATCACTTATTCTTCCTGGAACCCACAGAATTGCTTGTGCCTTTACTGTTTCTTTTGCCTAGTTGCTTTCTGTACTTATAATAAGTGGATTCGATCCATATCTTCTTGTGTTGGTTAATCTTACTGCGCTCAACTTTTCAATCACTATGCATTGAGAGTTCTTGGAAATGCTACTAATCGGTTGGTTGCTTGGGTAGGGCATTTTTTTTCCGTGTAACCCATTTTGGAATTCTTCTTTACTCTAAAGATCTCAAGTCCCATAGGTAAAGGTTTTTCTAAACTGGCTGAAAAATAATCACAAGTCTGAGATTGTCAAGTTGATGTAGCTGCTAGCTTGACCTGCTCTCTTTTACTTCTTTCGGTATCTGTCGTCGTTTCATTGCATATAGATGCTTCTTTTGGTAATGCATTTACAAGTTTTTATTGAGTCTGTGACTCCATATGTGTTTACACATCTTTGAGAGAGAAGTATTGACTTTCTGTTTTATGTGTCTCTGAACACAATAGACATGTTACTATTGCGAAATCATCCATGTAAAATATATCTAAAAGCTGAGTGAGCAGTTTGATGTCAAAGGATCCTGCAGCAGCGAGGGTATCAAACTATCAAGGGCGAGATTGAACCACCAGTAAACCAGAAGAGGAAAAAAAAAAAGTAACTATGAAAGAAAAAAAAAAGTAGAAGAGATTTGAAGTCACAATTCTATTTAAGGATTTGAAGTAAGGAAGAACAAGAGGAGAAAGTGAGAGAGATGAGAGAGAGAGAGTAATGGGAGCGGTGAGGACACAAAAAAAGGAGTGTTGAAATTAGAGTGGGAGCCGTGGGTACACATGGCAACTGATGAATGGACTGCTTAAATCCTATGTGGCACTAATCAATCGCCCAATATTTTCTCTCAAGGATAATTATCAATTTACAACTATGAAATTGCCTCAGGATGACAAAGATCTCCCGTTTCACTGTCCGGTGGGAGTTTTTCTGATGCTACAGAAGACATAGCGATGAACCTCCACACCGTTTTCCACATCTTTTGATGGAGCCTCTAGTATTCCCTTAAGCTCCCTAAGTGATGATGTACCTCCATCTGGACAGAGCATGGGCGACTGCATGCATCACTGAAGTCCTTGTTTGTAGTTTGGTAGTCGTAACAATGGAGGTAATCTCTAGCAATGGTTGTTGACAACTATCTACAAGTGTAATATATTTGTCTATGTATGCATGTGAATACTATATTGTCTATCAAGGCCTACGTTTTGATTGCACCTGAGTGTATGGAATTCTTTCCTTAATTGTGACCGTACTAATCCACAAGAACAGATGTAGAATATTTGCGGTTGTAGAACTAATCCATCTTGTTGCAGCTTCTGTTTTTGTTGAAAAGAGTCGTGAAAAGAAAACAAAGCATCGCAATCTTTAATCTTGTGCAGGAAACGTTCTACTATCAATGGAATGAATTATCCTCTATTGGACATTGTCATGACATGCCTTGTGGACATTGTCTTATTCTCCATCAGTGAAAGAAGCAAAATTCCTAAATTTGCTTTTGGTGTTAAACCAGGAAAGTGGAGTTTTCACTGACTTTGTACAGTCTAGAGCCGCTATTAGGGTCTTGAGTTCATGGATTAGCTCCGCCTAGCTGTGCATGTCGATTTCAGGCTTGGTATTGCGATGAGGGTGCAGAGGACGGGCGATGAAGCTCTGTCCAGAGTTGGTTCAGTAATGTGTGAGGTCTTCCGCTGTCCAGATGTGACTGTGGAGTCGCTCTTGGGGTCTAAAGCACACAGATAAGCTCTAGATAGCTTTGCATGTGCAATCCATGGGCTGGGGTGGTTGCTGGATCCGAATTTGGGTGCTGGAACGCCTGCTCTTGGACAGGGCAGGCTCCCAGTTTTGTTGGCCAATGTCGGAGAGTTGTGGGTGTCGAGTTTTGCCCGGTCGACAGCCCATGGACCCAGGTTCTGTGATTGGATTCCTTTAGGCTAAATCTCGGTTATGGGTCTTGAAGATCAGGGTGATTTGAGAAGCTCGGGAAACACTGAAACTCTATCCAGACCTCCTGAGCTAGTTACTTGGTCCAAAATGTTTAGTAGGCGAGCTCGAGCGATGAACAGTGAAGTTCAGAAGCGGTGCATGTGTGTGTCCGTGGGGCTTGGAGTGAGAGAAAGTAGTGTCATAAGGCCGGATAATGCTTAGTGATCGCGGGTTGGTGCTGCAAGCCATGTGGGCTGTGTCCGTGAGACCTGAGTGAGAGAGAGGACAGTGCGTTGGGTTAGTAGTTCATGAGGTTCGAAGTGAGAGCGGGTGTGGTCTGAGAGCCCGGTGAGGTCGTGTGAAGTCCAGCGCGTTTTATGAGCAAGCCATGAGTCTTGAGTGAGGAGGAGAGTGGTGCCGTGAGCTGAGTGGTGTTCGGTGAGCTTGACACACAAAGAGAGAGAAACCATGGGCTGCGACGTTCCATAATATCCGAGTGAGGAAAAGCGTGCCACGAGTTGTGAAGGAGAGTCATGTGGACATTCAGAATTTGAACAAGCTAAGGGAAGTGCTCATGAGGGCTTGGAGTGTTTTTACATAGACAAGACATCCTATATTTCGTGATGATCAAATAAGTTCCTTTGCTTAGAAGATTTTTGCATATGATAGGGACCCAAAATAGCACACCATCATTGAAATAATGCACAAAGAAAAGTGCGATAAAATAAGGGAACCGAGTCTTGTCTCAAAATTTTTGCTGGCGGCAGCGAGATACAAAGGAAGTGTCACCTTTGTGGTCCTTCCAATTGAACAATTGCTCCTTCTTGTGCTGCTTCCGATGCTCCACCAATTGAACCAGCACTTTAAATCGGTTGTTCTGCACGGCGAGGTGAAGCGCGGTCTCCTCTCGAGTGGTTATCAACGATCAAACGGGTCGGAGTCAATCGGGTTGGGTCGGGAACGGATGGACGGACCAAGCACGTGTCGTGCACGTGCTTGGCCGACGTCACGATGATGTCATCCGGCACGTGCCACGCGCATGCGTTGATGACGCTGGCGCGTGCGCGCACGTGGTCACACACGCCGGCATGGAAACGGCACGTGCGTCACACGCACCACCGTGCGTTGCACGTGACCATATCAACCACATCTCAAAATCTCAACCGCCATCCATGAAGTTACAAAACGTGATATAAACTCATGACACAATTTATTAAGGAGATCCGATATAACGGATCGCTTGTAGACATCACACAATTAATGTAGAGAATCAAGGACATCAATCTAACATTTGACCTTGTTGAAAGCTCCAATACTATATTGCTAAAGGCTTGCCTATCTTAGAAAAAGCTCAAGAAAAGAGAGATACCATCATCATTTACAACCGCAACTTTTGTCCTTCTTCTCTAATCCTTATCCTCTGAGTCCTCATTCTCTGAGTCCTTCTTCTCTAGCTTGTACATATCACCTAGGAGGTGCAATCGAAAAAAGCGTACGAAGAAAAAATTCATAACTACCGCCAACGGGCTCTGTATCAGAAGAAGAACAGCTGATACAAGTAGCGTCAGGGGCCCTGCAGGCGACTTTGAAGTTAATAGTAGGGATGTCGTGAAGGTAAAGTAAGTTACAAGCATTGCAATGAGGGATAGCATAAAGCGATAGCCTAACGGGAGATATTTGGTGAGGCAAATGATCATTTAGGCGACGAAAGAACCCGAATGTGTTGCCGCACAGGAAGAGGCCGTACACCACGAGCTCGACATTACTTGGAGGAGTGCCATAACTTAGAGTAATACTAGTCACGTTATAGTTGTAGTTGTTCTGCTCAACTTGCTTGGAATTTTTGTCATTGACAACTTCTATGATTTTTGGAGGCTGAAGCACGGATTGGTACGTTGTGCTCACAATCAGCGCAACGACGACTAGGGCGTTGCGTATTTCGCCCAAGGACTCTCCCCCTTGGTTTAATTTTCTAGATGTTGAACTTGATGATGATTGAGGAGCATTTGTGATTGGTTCCCCATCTAATTGGTGACCGTTACGTCCCTCCATATCGTCATCGTCCGCTGAGACCGGTGTTGAAGCGGGTGAGTTTGATCGTCCTGCTCTATTTACAGCTCCGGCCCGTGTGAGAATTTCTCTGATCTCTCTATCTCGTACCTCCCTTGACGAGGGAGTTGAGACATCTAGAGGTGTCAAGCGCGCTCGTTCAAGGCGTTCACCTCAACGACCTCGAGACTCCAAACCATGTCCACGAAGCATGAAGTCGACCACCGCAACTCTTTCCCATCTTTGTTTTACTCTCATTGATTTTCAAGCATTTAGATACTACATAAATGTTTTTGACATAGACAAGACATCCTATATTTCCGTGGTGATCAAATAAGTTCCTTACTTAGAAGATTTTTGCATATGATAGGCACCCAAAATAACACCTTCATTGAAATAATGCACATGGAAAAAATGCGATAAAATAAGGGAACCGCGAGTCTTGCCTCGAAATTTTTGCTGGCGGCAGCGAGATGCAAGGCAGTGTCGCCTTTGCGGTCATTGCAATTGATCAATTGCTCCTTCTTGTGCCGCTTCAGATGCTCCACCAACCGAACTAGCACTTTAAACCGGTTGTTCTGCACGACAAGGTGAAGGGCGGTCTCCTCTCGAGTGGTTGTCAACAATCAAATGGGTCGGAGTCAACCGGGTCGGGTCGGGTCGGACGGACATACCGTGCACGTGCCGCGAGCGTGCTCGGCCGACGTCACGATGACGTCATCTGGCACGTGCCACATGCATGCGTTGATGACGTCAGCTGGCGCGTGCCGCGCACATGGGTCGCACGTGCTGGCATGGAAACAGCACGTGCGTCGCACGTGCCTCGGCATCGAAACACACATGCGTCGCACGCGCCCGGGGGAGACCTGTATCAACCACATCTCAAAATCTCAACCGCCATCCATAAAGTTACAAAACGTGATATAAACTCACAACACAATTTATTAAGGAGATCCGATACAACGGATCGCTTGTAGACATCACACAAACAACTGCAAAGAATCAAGGACATCAATCTAACATCCGACCTTGTTGAAAGCTCCAATACTATATTGCTAAAGGCTTGCATGTCTTAGAAAAAGCTCAAGAAAAGAGAGATACCATCATCATTTACAACCGCGACTTTTGTCCTTCTTCTCTAAGTCCTTATCCTCTAAGTCCTCATTCTCTGAGTCCTTCTCTAGCATGTACATATCACCTAGGAGGTGCAATCGAAAAAGGCGTACCAAAAAAAAAATTCATAACCACCGCCAACGGACTCTGTATCAGCAGAAGAACAGCTGATACAAGCAGCGTCAGGGGCCCCGCAGGCGACTTTGAAGTTAATAGCAGGGATGTCATGAAGGTGAAGTAAGTTACAAGCATTGCAATGAGAGATAGCATAAAGCGGAAGCCTGACGGGGTTGATATTTGGTGAGGCAAATGATCATCTGGACTGACAGAAAGAACCCGAATGTGTTGCTGCACAGGAAGAGGCCGTACACCACGAGCTTGACATTACTTGGAGGAGTGCCATAACTTAGAGTAATTCTAGTCACGTTATAGTTCTAGTTGTTCTGCTCAACTTACTTAAAATTTTTGTCATTGACAACTTCTATGATTTTTGGAGGCTGAAGCACGAATTGGTACGTTGTGCTCACAATCAGCGTAGCGACGACCAGCAGGGCGTTGCGTATTTCGCCAAAGGACTCTCCCCCTTGGTTTAATTTTCTAGATGTTGAACTTGATGATGATTGAGGAGCATTTGTGACTGGTTCCCCATCTAATTGGTGACTATTACCTCCCTCCATATCGTCATCGTCGCCGAGACCGGTGTTGAAGCGGGTGAGTTTGATCGTCCTCCTTGCGCACAGCTCCGGCCCGTGTGAGAATTTTCTCGATCTCTCTATCTCGTGCTTCCTTTGGCGAGGGAGTTGAGACATCTAGAGGTGTGAAGCTGCTCTCGTTCAAGGCGTTCACCTCCACGACCTCAGACTCCAAATCATGTCCACGAAGCATGAAGCCGACCACCTGCAACTCTTTCCCATCTTTGTTTTACTCTCATTGATTTTCAGGCATTTAGATACCGTAAATGTTTTTGACATAGACGAGACATCCTATATTTCCTTGATGATCAAATGAGTTCTTTTGCTTAGAAGATTTTTGCATATGATAGGGACCCAAAATATCACCCTCACTGAAATAATGCACAAAGAAAAGTGCGATAAAATAAGGGAACCGCGAGTCTTGTCTCGAAAGTTTTGCTAGCGGCAGTGAGATGCAAGGAAGTCTTGCCGTTGTGGTCCTTCCAATTGATCAATTGTTCCTTGTGCCGCTTTGGATGCTCCACCAACCGAACTGGCACTTTAAACCGGCTGTTCTGCACGGCGAGGTGAAGCGTGGTCTCCTCTCAGGTGGTCGTCAAGGATCAAATGGGTCGGAGTCAATCGGGTCGGGTCAGGTCGGACAGACTAACCCTGCAAGTGTCGTGCATGTGATCGGCCGACGTCATGATGACGTCATCTGGCACGTGCCACGCGCATGCATTGATGACGTCAGCTGGCGCGTGCCGCGCACGTGGGTCGCATGCGCCTGGCACGGAAACGGCATGTGCGTCGCACACGCCTGGCACCAAAATAGCACGTGTGTCGCACGCACCTGGGGGAGATCGTATCAAACACATCTCAAAATCTCAACCGCCATCCATGAAGTTACAAAACGTGATATAAACTCACAACACAATTTATTAAGGAGATCCGATACAACGGATCGCTTGTAGACATCACACAATCAAGCGCAGAGAATCATGGACATCAATCTAACATTTGACCTTGTCGAAAGCTCCATTACTATATTGCTAAAGGATTGCATGTCTTAGAAAAAGCTCAAGAAATGAGAGATACAATCATCATTTACAATCGCGACTTTTGTCCTTCTTCTCTAAGTCCTTATCTTCTGAGTCCTAATTCTCTAAGTCCTTCTTCTCTAGCTTGTACATATCACCTTGGAGGTGCAATCGAAAAAGGCGTACCAAGAAAAAATTCATAACTACCGCCAGCGGCCTCTGTACCAGCAGAAGAACAGCTGATACAAGCAGCGTCAAGGGTCCCGCAGGCGAGTTTGAAGTTAATAGCAGGGATGTCGTGAAGGTAAAGTAAGTTACAACCATTGCGATGAGGGATAGCATAAGCGGTAGCCTGACGGGGAGATATTTGGTGAGGCAAATGATCATCTGGACTGACAGAAAGAACCCAAATGTGTTGCCGCACAGGAAGAGGCCGTACACCACGAGCTCAACATTACTTGGAGGAGTGCCACAACTTAGAGTAATTTTGTCACGTTATAGTTATAGTTGTTTTGCTCAACTTGCTCGGAATTTTGTTATCGACAACTTCTACGATTTTTGGAGGCTGAAGCATGGATTGGTACATCTCGCTCACAATCGGCGTAGCGACGACCGAGGCGTTACGTACTACCCCTAAATACTCTCCCCCTTGGTTTAATTTTCTAGATGTTGAACTTGATGATGATTGCGGAGCATTTGTGACTGGTTCCCCATCTGATTAGTGATTGTTACCTCCCTCCATATCATCATCATCCGCTGAGACTGGTGTTGAAGCGGGTGAGTTTGATCGTCCTCCTCTGCGCACAACTCCGGCCCCTGTGAGAATTTCTATGTTCTCTCTATCTCGTGCTCCCCTTGACAAGAGAGTTGAGACATCTAGACGTGTCAAGCCGCTCTCGTTCAAGGCATTCACCTCCACGACCTCAGACTCTAAACTATGTCCACGAAGCATGAAGTCTACCACTTGCAACTCTTTCCCATCTTTGTTTTATTCTCATTGATTTTCAAGCATTTAGATACTGTAGAAATGTTTTTGACATAGACGAGACATCCTATATTTCCGCGATGATCAAATAAGTTCCTTTGCCCGTATAAGATTTTTGCATATGATAGGGACCTACAATAACACCTTCACTGAAATAATGCACAAAGAAAAGTGGGATAAAATAAGGGAACCACAAGTCTTGCATCGAAATTTTGCGGCAGCGAGATGCGGGTGCGAAATGCAGGGAAGTGTCGCCTTTGTGGTCCTTCCAATTGATCAATTGTTCCTTCTTGTGCCGCTTCAAATGCTCCACCAACCGAACCAGCACTTTAAATCGACTGTTCTGCATGGCGAGGTGAAGCGCGGTCTCCTCTCAAGTGGTTGTCAACGATCAAATGGGTCGGAGTCAATCGGGTCGGGTCGGGTCGGAAGGATGGACCCGGCACGAGCCACGCGCGTGCTCGGCCGACGTCAGATGACGTCATCTGGCACGTGCCACGTGCAAGTGTTGATGACGTCAGTTGGCGGGTGCCGCGCACGTGGGTCACATGCGCCTGGCACGGAAACGGCACGTGCGTCGCACGCGCCTGGCACTAAAACGGCACGTGTGTCGCACGCGCCCGGGGGAGACTGTATCAACCACATCTCAAAATCTCAACCACCATCCATGAAGTTACTAAACGTGATATAAACTCACAACACAATTTATTAAGGAGACCCGATACAGCGGATCGCTTGTAGACATCACACAATCAACTGTAGAGAATCAAGGACATCAATCTAACATCTGACCTTGTCGAAAGCTCCAATACTATATTGCTAAAGGCTTGCATGTCTTAGAAAAAGCTCAAGAAAAGAGAGATACCATCATCATTTACAACCGCGACTTTTGTCCTTCTTCTCTAATCCTTATCTTCTGAGTCCTCATTCTCGAGTCCTTCTTCTCTAGCTTGTACATATCACCTAGGAGGTGCAATCGAAAAAGGCGTACCAAGAAAAATTTCATAACTACCGCCGGCTCTCGTACTAGCGGAAGAACAGGCTGATACAAGCAGCGTCAGGGGTCCCGCAGGCGAGTTTGAAGTTAATAGCAGTGATGTCGTGAAGGTAAAGTAAGTTACAACAATTGCGATAAGGGATAGCATAAAGTGGTAGCCTGACGGGGAGATATTTGGTGAGGCAAATGATCATCTGGACTGACAGAAAGAACCCGAATGTGTTGTCGCATAGGAAGAGGCCGTACACCACGAGCTCGACATTACTTGGAGGAGTGGCATAACTTAGAGTAATTCTAGTCACATTATAGTTATAGTTGTTCTGCTCAACTTGCTTGGAATTTTTGTCATCGACAACTTCTACGATTTTTGGAAGCTGAAGAACGGATTGGTATGTGTCGCTCACAATTAGCGTAGCGACGACCAGCAAAGCGTTGCGTATTTCCCCCAAGGACTGTCCCCCTTGGTTTAATTTTCTAGATGTTGAACTTGGTGACAATTGAGGAGCATTTATGATTGGTTCCCCATCTGATTGGTGATCGTTACCTCCCTCCATATCGTCATCGTTTCGAGACTAGTGTTGAAGCAGGTGATTTTGATCGTCCTTCTTTGCGCACAGCTCCGGCTCGTGTGAGAATTTCTCTGATCTCTCTATCTCGTGCTCCCCTTGGCGAGGGAGTTGAGACATCTAGAGGTGTCAAGCTACTCTTGTTCAAGGCGTTCACCTCCACGACCTTAGACTCTAAAGCATGTCCACGAAGCATGAAGTCGACCACCTTGCAACTCTTTCCTATCTTTGTTTTACTATCATTGATTTTCAAGCATTTATTGATTTTCAAGCATTTAGATACTGCAAAAATGTTTTTGACATAGACGAGACATCCTATATTTCCGTGATGATCAAATAAGTTTCTTTGCTTAGAAGATTTTTGCATATGATAGGGACCCAAAATAACACCCTCACTAAAATAATGCACAAAGAAAAGTGCGATAAAATAAGAGAACCGCGAGTCTTGCCTAAAATTTTTTGTTGGCGACAGTGAGATGCAAGGAGGTGTCGCCTTTGTGGTCCTTCCAAGTGATCAGTTGTTCCTTCTTGTGCTGCTTCAAATGCTCCACCAACAGAACCAGCACTTTAAACCAGCTGTTCTGCATGGCGAGGTGAAGCGCGGTCTCCTCTCGAGTGGTCATCAAGGATCAAACGGGTCGGAGTCAATCGGGTCGGGTCGGGTCAGACGGATCGACCCGGCACGTGCCGTGCGTGTGCTCGGCCGACGTCACGATGACGTCATCTGGCACGTGCCGCGCGCATGCGTTGATGATGTCAGCTGGCGCGTGCCGCGCACGTGGGTCGCACGCGCCTAGCACGGAAACGGCACGTGCGTCGCACGTGCCTGGCACCAAAACGGATGTGTGTCACACACGCCCGGGAGATCGTCTCAAGCACATCTCAAAATCTCAATTGCCATCTATGAAGTTACAAAACGTGATATAAACTCACAACACAATTTATTAAGGAGATCCGATACATCAAATCGCTAGTAGACATCACACAATCAATTGTAGAGAATCAAGGACATCAATCTAACATCTGACCTTGTCTAAAGCTCCATTACTATATTGCTAAAGGATTGCATGTCTTAGAAAAAGCTCAAAAATGAGGGATACCATCATCATTTACAACCGCGACTTTTGTCCTTCTTCTCTAAGTCCTTATCTTCTGAGTCCTCATTCTCTGAGTCATTCTTCTCTAGCTTGTACATATCACCTAGGAGGTGCAATCGAAAAAGGCGTACCAAGAATAAATTCATAACTACCGCCAGCGGCCTCTGTACCAGCAGAAGAACAGCTGATACAAGCAGCATCAGGGGCCCCGCAAGCAAGTTTGAAGTTAATAGCAGGGATGTCGTGAAGGTAAAGTAAGTTACAACCATTGCGATGAGGGATAGCATAAGCGGTAGCTTGACGGGGAGATCTTTGGTGAGGCAAATGATCATACGGGACGAGAACTCGAATGTGTTGCCGGACGGGGAAGAGGCCATACACCACGAGCTCAACATTACTTGGAGGAGTGCCATAACTTAGAGTAATTCTAGTCACGTTATAGTTATAGTTATTCTGCTCAACTTGCTTGGAATTTTTGTCATCGACAACTTCTACGATTTTTGGAAGCTGAAGCACGGATTAGTACGTCGCACTCACAATCGGTGCAGCGACGATTTAAGAGCGTTGCGTATTTCCCCTAAGTACTCTTCCCCTTGGTTTAATTTTCTAGATGTTGAACTTGATGATGATTGAGGAGCATTTGTGACTAGTTCCCCATCAGATTGGTGACCGTTATCTCCCTCCATATCGTCATCGTCCGCTAAGACTGGTGTTGAAGCGGGTGAGTTTGATCGTCCTCCTCTACGCACAGCTCCAGCCCATGTGAGAATTTCTCTGATCTCTCTATCTTGTGCTCCCCTTGATGAGAGAGTTGAGACATCTAGAGGTGTCAAGCCGCTCTCGTTCAAGGTGTTCACCTCCATGACCTCAGACTCCAAAGAATGTCCATGAAGCATGAAGTCGACCACCTGCAACTCTTTCCCATCTTTGTTTTACTCTCATTGATTTTCAAGCATTTAGATACTGCATAAATGTTTTTGACATAGACAAGACATCCTATATTTCCGCGATGATCAAATAAGTTCCTTTGCTTAGAAGATTTTTGCATATGATAGGGACCTAAAATAACACCTTCACTGAAATAATGCACAAAGAAAAGTGCGATAAAATAAGGGAACCACGAGTCTTGCATCGAAATTTTTGCTGGCGGCAGTGAGATGCAAGGAAGTGTCGCCTTTGTGGTCCTTCCAATTGATCAATTGTTTCTTCTTGTGCCGCTTCAGATGCTCCACCAACCGAACCAACACTTTAGACTGACTGTTTAGCACGACGAGGTGAAGCGCGGTCTCCTCTCGGGTTGTTGTCAACGATCAAATGGGTCGGAGTCAATCGGGTTGGGTCGGGTTGGACGGACGGACCCGGCACGTGCCGTGCACGTGCTCGACCGACGTCACGATGACGTCATCTGGCACATGCCACGTGCATGCGTTGATGACGTCAGTTGGCGCGTGCCGCGCACATGGGTCGCACGCGCCTGGCACGGAAATGGCACGTGCGTCGCACATGCCTGGCACCGAAACGGCATGTGTGTCGCACGCGCCTGGGGGAGACCATATCAACCACATCTCAAAATCTCAACCGCCATCCATGAAGTTACAAAACGTGATATAACTCACAACACAATTTATTAAGGAGATCTGATACAGCGGATCGCTTGTAGACATCACACAAACAACTGCAGAGAGTCAAGGACATCAATCTAACATCTGACTTTGTCAAAAGCTCCAATACTATATTGCTAAAGGCTTGCATGTCTTAGAAAAAGCTCAAGAAAAGAGATACCATCATCATTTACAACCGCGACTTTTGTCCTTCTTCTCTAAGTCCTTATCCTCTGAGTCCTCATTCTTTGAGTCCTTCTCTAGATTGTACATATCACCTAAAAGGTGCAATCGAAAAAGGCGTACCAAGAAAAAATTCATAACTACTACCAACGGCCTCTGTATTAGCAGAAGAACAGCTGATACAAGCAACGTCAGGGGCCCCGCAGGCGAGTTGGAAGTTAATAGCAGGGATGTCGTGAAGGTAAAGTAAGTTACAAGCATTGTGGTGAGATATTTGGTGAGGCAAATGATCATATGAATTGACAGAAAGAACTCGAATGTGTTGCCGCACAGGAAGAGGCCGTACACCACGAGCTTGACATTACTTGGAGGAGTGCCATAACTTAGAGTAATTCCAGTCACGTTATAGTTATAGTTGTTCTGCTCAACTTACTTGAAATTTTTGTCATTGACAACTTCTACGATTTTTGGAGGCTAAAGCACGGATTGGTACGTCGTGCTCACAATCACCGTAGCAATGACCAGCGGGGCATTGCGTATTTTGCCCAAGGACTTGATAATGATTGAGGAGCATTTGTGACTGGTTCCCCATCTCGATTGGTTGCTGTTACCTCCCTCCATTTCGTCATCATCCACCGAGACCGGTGTTGAAGCGGGTGAGTTTGATCATCCTCCTTTGCGCACAACTCTAGCCCGTGTGAGAATTTTCTCGATCGCTCTATCTCGTGCTTCCTTTGGCGAGGGAGTTGAGACATCTAGAGGTGTGAAGCCGCTCTCGTTCAAGGCGTTCACCTCCACGACCTCAGGCGTAAAGCATGTCCACGAAGCATGAAGCCGACCACCTGCAACTCTTTCCCATCTTTGTTTTACTCTCATTGATTTTCAGGCATTTAGATACTACATAAATGTTTTTGACATAGACGAGACATCCTATATTTCCGTGATGATAAAATGAGTTTTTTTCTTAGAAGATTTTTGCATATGATAGGGATCCAAAATATCACCCTCATTGAAATAATGCACAAAAAAAGTGCAATAAAATAAGGGAACCGCAAGTCTTGTCTCGAAAGTTTTGCTGGCGGCAGCGAGATGCAAGGAGGTGTCGCCGTTGTGGTCCATCCAAGTGATCAATTGTTCCTTCTTGTGCCGCTTCAGATGCTTGACCAACCGAACCAGCACTTTAAACAAGCTGTTTTGCACAGCGAGGTGAAGCGCGGTCTCCTCTCGAGTGGTCATCAAGGATCAAACGGGTCAAAGTCAATCAGGTCGGGTCGAGTCCGACGGACCGACCCGGCACGTGCCGTGCGCGTTCTCGGCCGACGTCACGATGACGTCATCTGGCACGTGCCACGCGCATGCGTTGATGATGTCAGCTGGCATGTGCCGCGCACGTGGGTCGCACGCGCCTGGCACGGAAACGGCACGTGCGTCGCACGTGCCTGGCACCAAAACGGCACGTGCGTCGCACGCGCCCAGGGGAGATCGTCTCAAGCACATCTCAAAATCTCAACCACCATCCATGAAGTTACAAAATGTGATATAAACTCACAACACAATTTATTAAGGAGATCCGATACAGCAGATTGCTTGTAGACATCACACAATCAACTGCAGAGAATCAAGGACATCAATCTAACATCGACCTTGTCTAAAGCTCCATTACTATATTGCTAAAGGATTGCATGTCTTAGAAAAAGCTCAGAAAATAATAGATACCATCATCATTTACAACCGCGACTTTTTTCCTTCTTCTCTAAGTCCTTTTTTTTTAAGTCCTCATTCTCTGAGTCCTTCTTCTCTAGCTTGTACATATCATCTAGGAGGTGCAATCGAAAAAGGCGTACCAAGAAAAAATTCATAACTACCGCCAACGGCCTCTGTATCAGCAGAAGAACAGCTGAAACAAGCAGCGTCAGAGGCCCCGTAGGGGAGTTTGAAGTTAATAGCAGGGATGTTGTGAAGGTAAAGTAAGTTGCAACCATTGCGATGAGGGATAGCGTAAGCGGTAGCCTGACGAGGAGATCCCAATATGATTTCATATGCATAATCTTGTCGTCCATTAAATCTGATGGCCTCCCGCTTTGGTTTCTTCATCCATTTGTCTTCCCATTTCTTTGTCCTTCTCACAATTCTCGCAAGCCATTTGGGTCTTTCAATGTCACGCAAAATGTATGTTATGAAGATCCCAATATGATTTCATATGCATAACCTATCCTCATTGCCTTCACTTAAGCCAGCTTCCGTGCTTTCTTGTAGCATCCTCTTGGATGAACAACAATGATAGTGGAGGGAGTTGAGCATCCCCAGGCATACTTTCGGTAGTGGAGTTTCACGCAAGCCCGAATACCTACTAAATGAGTGGCTAGAAAGAGTTAATTAAATCAAGGATGGAACTTTAAATGATCGGTTTCTAAAAGTCACGGCACTAATTTTTCAGCAAGTTGAATACTCTGCTCATGCAAATCTCTAAATGCCATATTTTCGGGTTTCCATTAGAGTTTAAATTAGTGTGCCGACCAAAAGAAAAGGATTTAAACCAACATGAATGTATGAGTGTGCCGACCAAAAGAAAAGGATTTAAACCAACATGAATGTATGGATGGAACTTGCACATGTCCATCAAGAAATCAAGGTCTTCGGGGTTTTGTGATGATTTTGCGACAATAGATCATAACTACACGATAGAATAGACACGTGACTACTCAACAAGTCATGGTCTTTTAGGTTTTCCCATGTGTTTGAGTTTTGGATCAATACGCGTTTGAATGGTTCTTGGGCAGCCATGGTCTTTGCGCACATTAATTGGTGATGTTAGGCCTGCACGTTTATTGGTGGTGTTAGGCCTTTGAAATTTCTAATTCATCCTAAGGGAAAGGTCGTGGGGCAATTATCCAGTCTTTTTCTTTTTTGACTCACAAGGCTTCGACTTATAAAGCAAAAGATCATTGTCATTCCAATGCACTATGTGTAAATATCAAATTGATTGTACTGACCATGCACTCCAATCTTATTGGAAACACAAAAAAGAGTAAACAACAACCGTCCTATTAACACTGCCTCTCATGACATAGTTTGGACAAAGTTTAATGCATGACTTGAACTGTAGATGGCATATAAATCTTATAACCTTAAAAAAAATTTCACCAAATTGCAGCCTTATTTTATCAAACTAACGGTCAAGCTTGTTAAATTGGCCCATGAGCCTCATCTCAACCAAACTCTCAAGTCCAACAAGGATCCTTCCTAAGAAGTTGTTAAAGCTCAAATCACAAATCAAACCAAGATAAGTTAGACTCTTTAAATGCTCCATTTGTTTCACGGAAAATTTAACAATTCTAGAAAATATTTTCCAAAAAGTCATTTTCTAGGAAAATGACAATATTTTTGATGTTTAGCTCAAATGTGTAAATGTACAAGAAATTATTTTCCATCAATTGAGAAGGGAAACTTGATTTTATTTTTCTAAAAAGACATGGAGTATTCATGTGATATAAGGGATATCTAGCTGTTGAGGTCCTAGTCATAGGAGCTAGGATTTCTCGAGCGCAATCACTAGAAATTCGAGCATGAGCGCTAGGGACGCAAGCTCAGCCTTGATAGGCTCATACCTCGAGAGGGACTTGGGCACGAGAACCTAATATCCAAGTATGACCGTCAAGGAATTGGGCATGAGCATAGGGGTCTTGGACACGGTTCTTTGGGGACAATAGCATTGGCATTAAGGTTTCGACTTGTGCATAGGCACCAAGGTCTTGAGCCAAACCTCTATGGACACGGGGCCCAAGTGTCGATTAGGGTCCCGAGCCGAACCTAGGCCCAAGGGGCCAATGACTTGGACATAGGAACTAGGTACAAAGGCATGGCCGCTCGGGAGGCACAAGCACCAAGGTGTTAGGCCTAAGCATTGGTGATTGGGGTGTATGGGTCGAGTACCCAGGCACAAGACACCAAGGTCACAGCCTAACCACCGTGGACTTGGGTTCAGTCATTGAGGACCTAAGCACAGGTGTCAAGTGCCAAAGTTTCTATCCAAAGAATGTTCTCTAGTCATATTATGGAAACTATTTTCTGATTTTTAAACAAAATATTTTTCTGAATTTAATTATGGGTTTTTTGTTGAATCATTTTCCTAAACTATGCAAATGTAAAAAATGAGGAAAATGTTTTCAATAAAAATTTCTTTTACAAAATAAACGAAGCCAAAATCTCATGTTTTTGATGGAATAGCTCCGTTAAATCCATTATTGTACAAATTTAGCACAACCAACGTTAAATTGGCTCAAGATGGAGGTATAGGGCAAGTAAAAAGAGTTATGGCTGGGCCTCACCTCAATCAAGCTTTCCAATGATTTTTTAGATGAAATACTAAAAAAAAAAAAAAAAACTAAAAATAAGAAGGTAGCCGGATGGGCGGGGTTGGGCAATTGCGCACGGCCACAAGTTCGAGCTCGAGCACGACCTCTAAGAGGTCCAGGATCAAGTAGGCCGAGCCCACCCGCGCCCACTCAATGAGCATGTCCACTTAGAAGAATCCCTGCAAATAGAAGTGATCACAACATGAGAAGTCCAATGAGCCAAGCAAGCCATCATTCAGGCAAGCTCGACAATGCATTCGACGGGGCTTTGCCCATATAACAGTCTTTGTGCTAATATTATTCTAACAGCATATTGTGAGCTATAAACTCTTTAAGAAGTAGACCCTACAACAATTTTTAATTATTTTTTAATTATTTATTTTAATCCAAAATATGCTATTATTCTCATAGTTTATTGTCATGTAAGCATTTCTCTTTTGCCTTGATGGATGGGGCCCGATTGGGCTCAATCAGCTCTTTCTTAATTAGCGGGACTGGCAAGCTAAGCTGTTCTTGAGCCCAATCCTGAGTCTTGGTTCTTGCCTCCGCCCAATTGTCTTTTGATTTGTAGGTGGGCTTGGACAAGAGTTTTAGCCCACTTCCTGGCGCAGCCGGTCTGTTAATGTTAATCTTCACCTTTTGCCTAAGCCCATCAAAGCTCGCGGATCGATCCAAGTCTACTTTGGAAATGCAAGTAATGCCCGCCATTCCTTCAATGAGATGACGATGTAGTAGACCTAATCATGGCCGAATGCCTCGGTCGCTCAGGCCTGGAAGTGCTATTGTATTCCAATACTCTACCCATCTAGAGATTCACCACCGGCAACTACTTTAGGCGGAAAAATTTGATCCATATTCTGTTTTTGTTTAATATGAAATGGATTAAAATGGATGACAAAATTATGCCAGACTTCGATTTTGAATGGATCAGCCCATGAGCAAGTTTAGAAGAGACACGAGGCAAATCTGCATGTGAAAATGTTAGTGCTTGAATATGATAAGGCAAGTCATGAAATGCTGAAAACTTTTCACTGCTAGTTCCAAAAGACGATACACTATCATTTAAGGATCATGATTTTGGACATGACTCGAAATCAACATTCTAGCAAGCTAGTTGGAATTTGTATTAATCGTGTTTCTGTCATAGTTTTCTCTCCTCGTTTGACACGTTTGTACTTGAGTTCAATCCATGTAACCTGAATTTGGCCTGTTTAGTCAAATGGGCTGTGTTGACTTGATTAATGACTTGATTCACATTAACCTAAATATCTAAGCCTAAACTTATTCGAAGGTGCTCACGCTGCAACAATTGAATTGTTGTAGGAGAATGCTATATTAATCAGTATAACCAATGACATGTTGCATGTTATGCTCATCATAGGTGACCTCTTTTTTTGCTTTCTCCAAGCTAGACACCTTTACGGACACGAGTCTTTAATCAACGTAACTTTCCAGACATAACCCCAGCGTTCGAAATGGGGAAACATCGAAATGGGGAAACATCATATATATATATATATATATATATATATATCAGTGGACAAAACCAAGAATTGACTCATTTCGAACGG
Source organism: Eucalyptus virginea (assembly GCA_014182375.1). Lineage (NCBI taxonomy): Eukaryota > Viridiplantae > Streptophyta > Magnoliopsida > Myrtales > Myrtaceae > Eucalyptus > Eucalyptus virginea. The sequence continues at coordinate 28,834,525 of CM024518.1, forward strand.
AATAATCTCCTTCGACTTTAACTTTCTTTTAGCCGTTCGGAGGAAACTTGATTTGTCTAATTCCCGACATTAGAAGAGCATCCCGGGATTGAACTTTCTATTGACTTGATCCTTCCGTTTTTTTTTTTTTTTTTTTTTTTGATAGTTACTTTCATTCATAAAAGACGAGAATTACAAGAAGACAATAGATAAGTTTCAAAACATAAAATTTCCGAAAGAATTGAAGGAGGAAAGGACTTTCAATTTTGAGGGAGCAATTTAGTCCTGTGCGCCTTTGCAAGCCAATATGCAGCTTTATTGGCTTCCCAGGAGCAATGGGCCAGCTTCGTCGTAACTGAATGGGCTAATATTCCTTTACACTGCTTGATTATGGTCTTCGCATTCCAAGGAATTTCAGCCCAGCCCATGATGCTTTGCTCTACGGTCAAGCTATCTGTCTTGCACTTCACATTTTCCTTTTGTACTTTTTCAGTTCCATCTACTCCCACGTGCAGTTCCTTTCTGAACTTCAGAAACTCCAACCCGTGCAAGACCGCTAGGGCTTCGGCTTGAATAGGGGATGAAGCCCGGACTTCTCGCACAAAGTCGTCAATGACTTGTCCGGTCTGATCTCGTAGTATTCCGGCTACCGATCCGACGTGTTCTCCTTGTACCCATGAGCAATCGACATTTAATTTCATCAACCCTCTCTGGCGGTCTCCATCTTCTTGGTGAGTTCAGATCTATGGGTTTCTTTGCCTCCTTTTTCCTCTGCCAACTGCTGAAGTTTTGGAGATGTGCTTGCGCTAGATCAACTATGGTGTTCGGATCCGGTGGCTTAGCTCTGAAGATGAAGTTGTTTCGAGCTTTCCATACAAACCAAAGCACTGTCACAACCAACTCATTCTCGGGTAATTCCTTGCTCCCTTCGAATCTCTCCATCAGCCATTTATCAAATCTGGACATGATGTTGGGTTTACAATTTAGATTGATTCATGGATCTGCCCATATATATTTTGTCCATTTCCAGAGTAAGAACAGGTGCTTGGTGGTCTCCGGATGGGTGTTGCAGAGCGGACAAATCGGGTTAGGTAACACCTTTTGTTTATATAGGTTCTCTCTTGTTGGTATAGCATTTTGACAAATGCTCCAAATAAAGATTCGCATTTTCGGGGGACTGTGACTCTCTTCATCTTTCCTTCCTTTCTTTTGAAAACATGCAAACATACTAGTTTGTAGGGGAAAAAAGAAAAAGAAAAAAAGATTGACATGACTTAAATTGCACAAGCCGTATACTTCATATCCTCAATCACGGTCACCAATTCGCAGCATCATTTTATCAATCAACTCATCACTTTTTGGAATCTATTGTTAGAATTGGGGGAAACACTTCATGGTCCTTGCTTTTGTTGTAGGCTCGACGAAGTTTCTCTCGATCCACCTTCCCCCATACTCTTTGATTATTTTCTTGGAGTTGCGCAAGCGAGATTGAAGGGAAGGGCGTGGGCAATGCAAGTTTTTGAGCTAGAAAAGCTTCCGAAACTTGTTTCATTGTGGGTCTTGACTTTGGATCCCCACTTAAGCAAGCAAGCGCCAGAGAAACTATCAGAACAATACTTCTTGTGACAGAATTCTGTCTTGGAATTGGCAAGCGTGGATCTAATATTTGATTTAGCATAATATCATCTTGGAAAAGTGTCGGCAACATTAAGATGATATCACTTGGATGCTTCCCCATTATCGTTTCTATTGCTACCACTCCAAAGCTATACACATCGCATTTCTCATTAACAACCAAAGCATAAGCAAGCTCTGCAAAATAGAGCAAAACATTGATGAATTATATGAGGCTCTAAACCAAGTTCTCAATGTTAGCTAGTGCATTATCAAATGATAAATTTTGTTAGCATGATAAATTGTCCACGGTTTTATTTACCACATGGCAGGTAAGGTATATTGATCTAGGTATGTAACTCTAGTTATAACATTCTAGAAAATTATAAGGGATCGTTGCTCACCTGGTGCTATATATCCAGGAGTGCCTACAATATTTGAAGTCAGATTAGATGAGAAATTAGGTTCTAGGAGTCTTGCCAGGCCAAAATCTGATAGGAAAGCCTGGAATTTGTTATCAAGCAAAATGTTGTTGCTAGATATGTCTCGATGAACAATTGACTTAGCACAATCGTGGTGTAGGTAAGATAAGGCATGTGCCATATCCCAAACAATATTGAGTCTTTTAGGCCAGTCTAGCTCCACCGCTTCAACATCATCTCTCAAAGCACAAAATAGACTCCCCCTTTCCATGTATTCATAAACCAAGAACATGCATTGTCTGTGTAAGCAGAAACCATGGAGCTTAATTATGCTTCTATGTCGTACTTCCGTCAAGTGTTTCACTTCATTTCTGAAGCTCTGATCAAAAGATGGGTCTTCTGCTTCAAAACGGTGAAGTTTCTTTAATGCCACGATTTTCTTATTGGGCAATTGAGCTTTATAGACACTACCGTAACCGCCAGTCCCAATGCAATATTTGATATCAAAGCCTTCTGTTGCATTGATTATGTCTTCATATGCAATTCTCCCATCATAATTCCATATTGACAAGAAATCTCCATTTTTTTCAACTATCTCCAATTGCTTGCTCATCGTTCTACGTCGAAGTATGCAGCAAGAGCAAAGAATTAAATAGAAAATGAATTCCATGGCCATCGGTGGTATAACTATAGCCATAAGCTCCCTAGACGTATTCGGTGTTAAAGCTACAGTCATAAGCTCCCTAGACATTCTTTTGGAAAGTTCAATCTCTTTCAAACCTTCATTGCCTAGGAAAAATCCATAACGAACATGGGCCAGATTATTTGGAATATTTCCAGTGAGATGATTGTAGGCCAAATTGATGTAATTTAATTTCAAAAGCATTTGAAATTCGGGAACTGTACCTTGTAGAGAATTGTTCTGAAGATTGAGATAGGTTAACATGACCAAACTCCCAAGTTCATGGGGGATTTTTCCACAGAAATTGTTAAGGCTCAAATCAAGATGAGTGAGACTTTTCAACTCTCCTACTTCTGAAGGAATTGATCCATTGAAGAAGTTCCTTTGCAAATAGAGTTGTGCCAAGTTCTTCAATTTTGCTAAAGTTGTAGGGATCATGCCATTAAGCAAATTGGCGAGATCCAGGTATATCAACCTCTTCAAATTTCCCAATTCGGGAGGGATAGGACTATTGATTTGATTATCATGAATGTCAATAACTTCTAGCATGGTGAGGTTTTGAAGACAAAAAGGTAACTCACCGGTTAGGTAATTGTGAGACAAGTTGAGGTGCCTGAGCTTCTGGAGTGCACATATTTGAAGGGGAATGATATCGGTGAGGTGATTATTAGGCAGCCGAAGAGAGGCAAGATTTGGGAGTAGAGAGAAATTCATGTTGTTCAAATTTCTTGTGACCATGTAGTCATGTGGGCCTTGTTCTAGTATGTTTATTTCGATAATGCTTCCGGAATCATCACATGAAACACCAAGCCACATGCAATGTGATACATTGAGGCTCGTATCGGAGTCGAGCCACCACCCACTGCGAAGAAGAGCATCTACCTCTATTTTGGTGGCAAGGGCAGGGAAGTTGTGGGAGAGAGCCAACACAATAAAGATCCAAGTAGTTGCGGTCATCAGTTGGTGAACACGCAAGCCGATGAGTTTGCCTTCAAAATTCATGCTTGAGAGAGAGAGAGAGAGAGAGAGAGAGAGAGAGAGGATCTCTTCTTTTGCTTGGGAAGTGGAGGACCTGAGTTTGCCATGATATACAGAAGGGCAATCCAAAAGAAATTACTTGAGTGGAGACCAATTCAACAAAACGACTTTGAAGGATCTCTTCTTTTGCTTGGGAAGTGGAGGGCCTGAGTTTGCCATGATACATAGTAGGGCCATCCAAAAGAAATTTCTTGAGTGGAGACCAATTCAACAAAACGACTTTGAAGTCTCCCAAAGTCTCCCTGTATGAGACATCATTATCACATGGTCACCAAGCGGTGGAGCCCCATGATGTTAGTGCGGGTCCAATTCACACTTCACATTCCATGAAGCATACACAAAATAATAATTGCTCTCCTCGGTCGTGCACGTAATGCTTTTTTGCCTTAGAATTTTGTTGTGTAACACATGTTACTTCAGTTTGGTCTCGAGAGAGGGGCCTAATGGACTTTACATCTTATATAAGAAATGATTGTCCTAAAGAGGACTCTCTTATCAAAATAATTCAATCATAGCTTTCATCTTAATCAAAATCGTGTTGTTTTAAAACCTTGAATTAATGGCCAAGTGATTATGCACATAATTTATATACAACGGATTCCTTCATAATGTCTCATATTCATAATAATTTCGCCAACCACCTTGTGGATGGAGCTTTACTAGATCCACATGAAGAGGCGAATTACATGTGTTCGTGACATTTGTTTGAGTTAAATGGTCCAAATACCTTGTATTGTCAAAAAAAAAAAAAAAAAAGCCAAAAAGGAAGAAGCTAACAACTTATTTTAGACTACATGTCAAGGTTTTTGAGGTTGTGATAGCAAGTCAATTACCCTTATACCCATGAGCTAATACCTTGTTTGATTGTTCAATGTAAACAAAATTAGCTCTTATTTCCCATGAGCTGCTCTATCGAGGTGGATCACTTAAGTTACGCCAATGATTGTCGTGCTTTCCGATGAGCCACGTTAGATGATTTAATATTAATTTAATGCCAAAATGGACTTTCAAGTATGGAAAATCGTTGATGTAATTTTAGGTGTTTGGTTTTAAAATTTACAGAACTAATTTTCCGACAAGCAAGATACTCTACTCATGCAATCTCTAAATTTAGTATTCGATTAGAAATTAAATTAGAATACCGGCCAAAAATAATAATAATTTAACCAGCATGCATGCATAATTTGGACTTTTACGCATCCATCAAGAAGTAAAGGTGTTTTGGGGTTTTATATGTATTGACTTTTGGATCGGTACATGTTCAATGGTTCATGAAAAGTCATGATCTTTAAAACATTTCTATTGGTGATATCTGGTCCCAAAAATTTCTACCCGTCGTATCAGAAAAGTCATGGACCAATTTTTCAGCCTTTTTTTCTTCTTTTAAGAAATTGCAAGGAACTGTAATTCCTTGAATGGTCAGTGGAACAAAAAGACTAGAGTCAAAAACGGCTTCCGACATACTTTGCCTAAGTTCAATTTTGGTGGGCCCAAAACCTATTTACAAGTTTTCCACCCCACCCATATTTTTTAAGTCTTCTCTCATTTGATTTCTTTGACCCCCATGTAATACGTTGTGTTCAACCAATTTGAGAACTTGAATCAATTATTGAGTAAATAAAGACAGAAGATAATAATGAAGTTTCTAATAGAAAAATCGGAAAAGTTCAATGAGGTCGATATATGACCGGTTTTTTTTTTTTTTTTTTTTTTAATTTTATTTTTTTTAATTTTATATACAGATAGCTTCTGATATACCTCCTTAAATGGATGATCTAGGTCTGTTAAATCAATCCTGAATTGATTACACTTGGGTCTCTACGAGACAGGAAGGAGTTCCTGTCAAAAAGTACCCTGAACCGTGAAATTTATCCAAGAAATTAATTTATTCTTCTGTATCGAGATTGCACTTAGTCAATTTAGCTACTAAGAAGACCGTGAAAATATTGATGGGCCAATTAGATTTTGACAGAGCTGGGCCAATAAGAATACGTGAAATGGTTCGACCTTTGGCATTTTTCATCTAAAAATTATCGTTCTAAAGAGGACTCTCTCATCAGAATAATTTGGTGACGACTTCCATCTAAATTCAAATAATAACATTGAATTATCACCCGAGTATTAAACATTTAATATAGACATGATAAATTCGTTCACGATGTCTCACGTTCAGATTAACCTCCCTAGCCACCCTGTGGAGGGAGCTTTACTTGATGCATGTGAATAGGCAAATCGTGTGCATTTGTGACATTTGTTTAAGTTGAACAATCTTGATATTCTGTTAATGTAAAAGAGAAAAAACAATTAATAACTTGTTTTGAACAAGACGTCAAGGTGTTCGGAGTTGGGATAACAAGTTAATTACCCTTATGAAGGTCAATCCAAAAATCCACATCGTATCAATCGAACACCATACAAAATAAAATCAGCAATGGCTATTCATGCGTATAAAATCTCAAGTAGGGTGTCATGACATCGCTTGAATTTCACAGTTTTGTATCTCAGTAAAATTCGACTTTCAAAAGCAAATCATTTAAATTACATTGGTGATTTTTTCACTGACAACTCCTACACTGCATTAATTTCCTACGAGCCACGTTGGGTAATTTAATATTAAATTAATGCCATGATGGATTTTCAAGCAAGGATATGGTTGATTAACTTGATTGATTGGTTTTCAAAAAATTATGCCACTCATTTTCGAGCAAGCAGAACATATTGCTCATGCAAATCTCTGATTTTTAGTTTTATGATTCAATTATAATCCAAACAAGCATTTTTATAAATTAAAAAAAAAAAGAATTTTAAACCGGTATGCTTGTGTAGATGGAAATTGTACGCGTGGTATGAGCCCAAACCTAAGCTCGGGGTCTAATGACTTGGACGTGTGAGCTGGGTACTAAGGCATGGTCGCTGGAGAGCAAGGCACAAGCATCAATGTCTTGCATCCTGGCGATAGTGACTGGAGTGTAGGAGACATGTACCTAGGCACGGCCACTAGGTCCCACCCCAACCTCTGTGGACCTAGGCCACGCCTTCAAGGACTGGTGCATGGGTATCGGGCACTGAAGTTTCTAAACCAAATGTTGGAAGATTTAGTATTACATTAATGCTATGATAGATTTTCAAGTAAGAAAAATCGCCAATGTAATTCGAGTGATTGGTTTTTAAAAGTTATGGCACTAATTTCATGCCAATGTAATTTGAGTGATTGGCTTTATAATTCAATGAGAATTTAAACAAGCTATATCAGCCAAATGAAAAGAAAAAAAAAAAAAAAGGATGTAACAAGCGTGCATGTATGGGAGGAACTTGAACACATCCATCAAGGAGTTAAGGTCTTTTGGGGTTTTATATGTGTTGACTTTTGGGTTAGTACATGTTTAATGGTTCATGGAAGTCATGGCCTCTATTGGTGATGTCTAAAAATTTCTAACCCATAGTAAGGGTAAGGCCATGGACCAATTTTCCAGCCTTTTCTCTTTTTATACATGAGGAACTTGAACACATCCATCAAGGAGTCAAGGTCTTTTGGGGTTTTATATGTGTTGACTTTTGGGTTAGTACATGTTCAATGGTTCATGGAAGTCATGGCCTCTATTGGTGATGTCTAAAAATTTCTAACCCATAGTAAGGGTAAGGCCATGGACCAATTTTCCAGCCTTTTTCTCTTTTTATACATGAGGAACTTGAACACATCCATCAAGGAGTCAAGGTCTTTTGGGGTTTTATATGTGTTGACTTTTGGGTTAGTACATGTTCAATGGTTCATGGAAGTCATGGCCTCTATTGGTGATGTCTAAAAATTTCTAACCCATAGTAAGGGTAAGGCCATGGACCAATTTTCCAGCCTTTTCTCTTTTTGACTAACAAGCCTTCAACTCATTGAGAGAGAGAGACAGAGACAGAGAGAGAGAGAGAGAGGGAGAGGGAGAGAGAGGGAGAGAGAGAGAGGATCTCTTCTTTTTAGCTTGGGAAGCGGAAGACCTAAGTTTGCACTTTGCAGTAATATAGATGGGGGCAATCCAAAAGAAATAAATTTGTGGAGATCAATTCAACATAACGACTAGGAAGTCTTCAAATGACTAATTGAAGCCTCGTCTCATCATCAGGCGTGTTAGCTCGGTTCACTCCCATATGGAGAAAGCCCAATGAATAGCAAGCCCAAAAAGGCTTGAGCTCATATGATAAGCTATATGAAAAAATAGGGTTTTTCACTATCTTTTAAGTGGTAGCTGCAAAAAAATTAGTAGAGACACGGTAATAAGAGAAAAAGAGAAAGTAGAAAATTCGGGATTTGAGGTTTAGTCTGATTTACATCAAGTTAGCATCGGAGGTTGATTTGTGGTCCGATTGAGCTGAAATTTTGTCAACGTGTTTGTAGCGCACTCTTCTTGAATCTAGAATGCTTGATTTTCTTTTGAAGCTCCCCAGACTAGGGTTTTCATGGGTTGATCAAAACTTTCGATGACGCTTCCGGAATTGTCACGTGAAATACTAGGTCACGTGCAATACGACAAGGAAGTGTTCTTGAAGGCCATCATCCATTGCGACACAAAGCATGTGCCTCTATTTCGGTGGCAAAGGCAAGTAGTTGTGGGAGAGAGCTAGCCCAATAAGGATCCATGTGGCTACGGTCATCAACTTGAAATATGCAAGCCGACGGATTTAGTTACAGATTCAAAAGGATTACATGTAATATCTTCATGCTTTATAGAGAGAGGATCTCTTTTTTGCTCGGGAAGTGGAAGGCCTGATTTTGCTGTAATATAGAAGGGCAATCCAAAAGAAATAACTTTGTGGAGGGCAATTCAACATAATGATTTGAAGTCTTCAATTGACTAATTGAAGCCTCGTGTCACTGTCAGGCATTGGACCCCGGGGTTTTAGTGTGGATCAATTCACACTACACAAGTATGATTGTTCACCTCGGTCTCAAATGTAACACTTTTCTGTGTTTCAATTTTGCTGTATAAGACAAATAAAAAATTGTTGTGTAACACACGTCACTTTAGTTTGGTCTTCATAGAGGGGGCCTAATGGACTTCACATCTAATATCAATAATGATTGTTCGAAAGAGAACTCTGTGATCAATATAATTTAGTCATAATTAAAGATTTCTCAACGGTAAAAACATTCACTAGCATAGATTAGCCACTATCATCTATAATTAACAAAAGTTTACACTATTAATACCAACCATCAGTTATTAAGATGATATTAATTTAATTAAACCCGTTCTACTATTAGCATACATATAATTCAATTCACACATCGAACTCGAGACAATTTACATTTATGAAAATTACCCACTGTGTCCCACGAAAATTTACATTTGATTAAAGTCTTCAGGTGTTCATCCGAATATAAAGGCAAATAATACTTAGCTCAAAATGTATCATTATCATAACACAAATTTTCGAATATTACATAATTTCAAATACAAAAATTCCAGATGTCACAAAGATGCTGCTGTCAATTGGTACACTTGATCTTTTATACGGTTGCAATGCAATAAGAATCCAACAACAAAGGTAACAACTGAATAAGAACTTTTCGCTACGAACACAGCTCCAATATATTTTAGAATTTTGTATAGCACATGTCTCACATCTTGGTTTAAGGATCTTCTCTTATATAATCATCTTCAATCTTCTCATTTGAAGATGTCTTGAAGAAGCAAAGAGCCGTTAGATATCCGTTGATGCTGCTGTCCAAAGATAGAACTATCCATAAAGTTCTTTTCCAAAACATTTGCAAGTCAATTGAAATAGCTTCTGCTATTGTTCAATTGTTATAGCTCTGACAAGTCTATCGAATAGACTGTAGTCTTTTCCTTTACGGACATCACTACTGTTCTTTACACATTGTCACAATCATACCCAAATACCATAATAAATATTAGACTAAGGATAACTTTAGGATCATCAAAATTCCGTGAGATGTTTCTCCAACAAGATAAACCCCAATATATATGGATAAAATTTTGAATAAGAAATCCCTGCTAGGGGAAGCATACAATCGGACTAGAAAAAGAAAATTAAAAAAAATAATAATTCAACCATATTCTTCCAACTATGTAAGGACCATTGCCACAACAGCCAAACATCGTCACTTCCAATCACGATGCAATCATTATAGCCTCCAACACTCGCTAATCCTCCTATGATGACTGAGAGTGAAAAGGAGATGTTATATATGGCCATCACATTCGAAGAACTCAAATCCTTTCGCAATATGCCAAATTGATAATTCTACAAAAAAAAAAAAAAGAGTTATTTTACATATTTTAGGCAATAAATAATACATAATCTGTGAGAATATATTTGGATTTCCTTTTACTTATTCAAATTTTCCCTATTTATGCAGCATCATGAGATATTGAGAAAATAAGGAAAAGACTGGCAAAAAAAAAAAGGAAATGAAAAAAAAGTGTTGGAAGATAGATACCAAATTAGGGATTCTGCGATTTATTCCCTGATTTTATGCGAAAAAAATAATTAAATTGCCTTGTGTTAGGATTTTTGAATATATCCTATAAATAGGAGAACATTGAGAACTTAGAGAGACAGTTAGGTTTTTATTTTTTAGATCGTTTTTCATTGTTCTATAAGTCTATTTTGAAGAGAAAACAAAGTGGGTACGCAATTTTTATTTTTTGATTCAAGATGTTGGATTTAATTTATATTTGCATTTCTTTATCTAGATATTGCCTAACCATGATAATATGAATTTCATGATTTTTATGTTTTGCAAGTGATTTCATTTGTGTGATTTATATATTATTAACCTTAATGCTTTTAAGTGATTGGTCACCATTTAAATGATCCGATATACATGTTTGAGATTGAAAAGTGATAATATGCAATTGTTACGTATAATATGTAACTATTAATTAAATGTTAACAAAGATATACCACGTTATTTGTGTAACTTTCGGTGATAAGGTAGTTCAAAAGGTTTATTGTAAACCGGATATATTCACATATTTTAATGTAATTATGTTTATTTAAATTCACATAAAAAAATATAGTGAATTGATAAACTAAGTAAGTTTGCTAAGCTAGAGAAAGGACAGTAAATAGATTAGGAAATTGCGTTATCACATGTTTGATATCATTCTTGTATGCATTATGGAGAAATTGTAACATTTAGTTCCAAAATTTTGCTTTTAAGATTATCAATTTTAGTTTATTCTCAATTCTATTTCGATCTGTTAGAAAGGTTTTACAATTAGTCCATTTTTAAAATTTAATTGGTTTATTAATTATCAATTTTTGTAGAATCATTGTATTACTTGTTCGACACGTTAATTAAAAATTCAGAATTTTACGAAGTGGTACTTTGACCAGTCCATCCCTACCCTAAATTGTCAACTTCAACATGAAGTGGCACTTGAGCTTTGCACTTGGCATTTACCCCCTCGTCACCATCCTTCACCTCTTGATCGACTATTGTTCTCTCGTCTATTATATTGCCATGGCTACTACGTCCCTCAACCACTCCACAACGCCCTTGGCAATTTGATGCTCATCTTCACTGGTGTCTGAATCACCTCCAATATGGTGAAGTTGACCGTAGGCTACAGTCTGAAGGTGGAGATGGTGGTAGATTTGGCAAAATTGGCATTGAAAGAGACAAACAGGAAGGAGCTGAAGAGAGCAAGTTTGTGACAATGAGGGAACTCAAGCACACGAGATATGGATATTACGAAAAGTTGCATTGGGGAAGTGAGATTTTCAAAGATTTTGAATCCTCTCTTGAATTTCACCAAGCATGAGATGGATTTTTTAACAATTCAAAAGATATTTGGAGGATTTCTAATTCCATCTTATCTTATCTTTTCCTACTTCAAATTTGGACGACTAAATATAACCATAAGGTTATATGTTAGAATTATGATGTTTGACATTAGATGGGAAAAAAAAAAAGAAACAAAAGGAAAGTAGATTAAAGCTCATGTATTTTGGAGAGGGATCAAAGAAGAAAGAGAAAAAATGAAAAATAATATTGAAAAATAAATAAAAACAAAAGAAAGAAATAAGAAAAATGAAAAAAAGAATAAAGAAACATTCAGAAAGGAGTAAAAAAGAAAAATAGTCATTGAAAGATTCCAATGAAAAAGGATTAAAAAAAGATAAATAGATAAAAAAAAAATCATTAGAGTTTATGTTAGATCTACTTTTATGGGATATTTCACTTTTGGTGGTTAATGTCATTAATGAGGATTTTTAGAATAACATTTGTTTAGTCAAAGTTAGATAATATCGATTCTAGCTATTTAGTCTGGTAATACTTTTTGCCCAACATCATATCAGTTTACTTTACCATACTTGCTCTTCACTACTATTGTTGATCTCTCTATTGCTCTCCTTATTCGTCGGCCTTGGGAGGGACCCTCCTCATGTGTGGCCCTTATAAATCCCCATTTTGTCGACCATTGGGAAGAGACCTTCCTTATTTGTCAGCGATTGGGCATGCCTTTTTATTTGTCGATCCCTCCATAATTGTTGGCCATTCAGGTCGAGAGACCGTCTTTTATTTGTCAGCCACTAGGTATACCTAATAAAAGAGGTGAGCACCGGTTGTTGTAAAACAATTGATAACCTCTAGATCGACTTGGAAAGGCAGCTTGCTAAAAAAAAACCTTGAAATTGGGAATGGAATAACTGAGAGGATCACTTGATGTCTTGCAGGATCATTTGATGTCATGGAGCACATGGAGGACAAGGAAGTTGTTTTGCTGACCGATGGGGGCAACAATACTGGAAAATCAGCAAATAGAAGCGGCGGACTAACCACTCTTACAAAATTAAAGTAACACCAATTATGAGATTAAAGGACTTTGCAAGTATAGAAGACACATGCAATGATCCAGAGGTCGATGGCAACAGCCAACCCACTTTGCCCGAGCATCCCAATTCTTTGTCAAAGCCACGCCTAAACAATTATGCATTGAGATCTGCACTTCTCCCATCACCTCCATATTACTTGGCTTTTGTAAGTATCCCCTCCCCTCTCTGACAGAGGAGACTTACAAAAACTAAGCAAAATGGAGATAATAGAACATAAGACACATTTTAATGCATAATTGTTTTGGTGGGACTCTGCCAGAAAATCGAGATCCCCGTCGAAGTGGGTTGGATGTCGCTCAAAATGCGTGCCAACAGCCCTCGATTAGGCCCAAAATCTTATTTTACGAGACATTGGGTTCATTTTAAAACTTGATTAACTCTAAAAGATTTTATGTGAATTCAGAGTCATCTCTCTAGCCTATTGGGTTAGCTTGAAACCAAGTGAGACACAGAGATCTTACATTTTATTCACTTACTATACAACCAAAGTTTTCTTGGTTCAAGGACTGACACTAATAATTTCTATCAGTACCTTTTCAGTTCCTCTAGCTCAATTGAATTGCTTATCAAAGTGATCATACGGTTTTGTTTACCAATTATGAGCCTTAGAGATAGTCCAAGTCGCAAAGTGCTCATGAAACATTTCGTGTTTATTATTGTACTAAAATGTAACCTAACCATTCAATTAAAATTGATAAAACACGACTCAAAAAGTAATATAAAAGAAACACAATCAATTAATCTGAGAAAGTAATGAAAGAACAAGTAAAAAGTATAGCAAAAGAACACAATACAAGGTGGGCAAGAATACAACACGGCATCATTGTTAAGCCCACAGCAAGCCCCATGAGCTAAAGTCAATTTAGATACCAAGTCCACCTAACTACTCAATAGATTTTATTTTTATTATGATCCTAAAGCCATACTAAGCTTAAGCTGCCACTACTATATGCAAGTTTGCCCATTTTTTCGGGGAAAACTACCTCTCATTATATCAAAATGACATGAAGTGAGCTACATGCCTATGTACTTAATGAACAACCAAATCAAGCTAAAAATTTCATCAAAATCCCCTCAAAAGAGAATTTGCTATAGCGTCCAGCTCATCAAACTCACAAGATTTACACGTTACCCACCTTAATAATACCAAAATATGTCCCCATGACCAGCAAATCGAGTATAAATTGTCACCTTATCATAGGTAATCAAAACCAAACTCAAATGAGTATTAAACTAGCACACCTCATGATTAAAACAGCTCAGTGAGCAAAATCCAGGACAAAATCAGAACATTAAAGGCCAAAATGCATGATTATTCAGTAAGTAATGGGCTTGAAACATATCCTCCTGCAAGTGCACATGGGCTCACGTAATCAAGATGAGAACAAATTGAAGTCAAATGAAGATCGTCAATGCTTGGACAGCAGGCAAATGTTTAATTTCAGCAAATTCAAGCATGACAACATGATTATCTCCTCAAAAGTTAAACATAGATTCCTTGCCTCAACTTATATGACTAAGATAACACATAGAAATTGTTATTTGAATAACAAACGGATATAGACATCGGACATGAACATGAATCCAGCAAATTTAAGTCACAGACAGCACTTATAACCTGACGACAGCATATTATGAATATACATTATGAATATACACAACATTCATAGCAAAGAATACAGCATGTTCTGAACTTGTAACAGCCAAAAGAATTAACATATTCCTGATCAGGTACAGAAAGAACAACAATGAATCCAGTAAACTTGAGCCGTGTATGGTAAGAATAGACATATTCAGCGAGCTCACAATGCAGCAGGTGTACAAATTCAACAAATAGCACATGCCAAAATGAAGATTACGCAAGCTAATAGTGACTATGTACTACTTGCACATACAACCCAAGCAAGACGCACACTATGCTCCAACATGTGAAGTGAAGTCTCAACCAAACCCAGAATGGAGCAGCAATTAGTATGCGAAAAGAAAACCTACAGCTCACATATGCAGCTAGAGAAGATTTCTCATTAACACCTAAAAGATTTTTATACACGCACTTTGAACACATCAAGCTTTAAAATATATCCAGAGGCGCTCAGTTTAGACAAAAAATCAGTCACACAACCAAAGCAGTATTTAATCACTGAGAACAAACTAAACCATATCACCAACAGAAAAAGAGGTCTTGGCTACAAATCAGAGTTGCTCGATTTATGAATGTTATAAGAGAATCAGTCAGTCATGTTTCAGTCTAGATACAGAACAATCAAATTGACGCTAATGCAAAAGAATACTTAGCATCAACTTCATCTAGGCATTTCAACAAACATATGGCAGGCATCTCAGCTTAGTGGTGGACGAAGCAGCAACTTAAAATCACACGACCACAACATCATCATCCAAGCAGGCTCAAATCAATAACATATGCTCAATAAAATGCTGCTTTCACTATGCTGCTTTCACTCTAGAGTTCTCGGTCTCAGTCTCACGTGCAAAGCGACAGAAACGAAGTATAAGCAATACCTTGAAGAAAGACAACAAAGGGCCTTGAATGACGATGGAATCGTAGGGAGAACTCGTCAGAAACAATGACACTGAAGATTGGAGCCAGTAAAGGAAAAACGAGCAAAGTTCACATTTCTTCGAGCTCACTGACTCGAAAACAGGGGGCGGCCGGTGCACCTACCCTGCGACGGAAACCGACGACGGAGAGAGAGACAGGGGTAAGGATTCGAAGAAGAAATCAATAGATAAAATCACCGCTAAATTGGAGAGTTCTTTCTCTATAATCCCCACTCTATCCATGTCTGGTGGGCGATCATTTCAACCTGAAGGTGCAGTCGTTAGCCACGGGCGGTAATTACGCCTAGGAGTGGAACTCTAGGAAAGCGTCACGACCGAAGACTGGTGCCGGTGGAAGAGGAACTCGAAGCGACGGCGATCGGAGGTAGATCGCCGCCGGCGAAGTCGTCGCCTGTGGGAAAAAGCAAAATCGAGACGATCAACTTTTCGAAGCTCCAGAGATGTAAAGAAGCTGAGACGAAGATGTTCGAAGAGGAGAAGAAGAAGGCGGCGCCGGCGAGATCGTAAATCCGGAGAGGAAAAACGCGCGCGCTGGTTCCGTCGTCCTCCTCCGCCGACTGAGGAAGAGCGCGTGCCCGCGGCGGTGGTCCGGTGGCGCCACCGCACGGGAACGGGCGGCGGGTGGCGTCGTTGGAGGCCGGCGAGCTCCGATCGCCGGCCTCCGATTCTTCATCGGGCGGATTGCGCGCTTCCTCTTCCTTCTTTTAATAGAGAGAAAGAGAGCGCCGATGTTTTCTCATCGGAGGGAGGGAGCGGTTACGATACGGAGAGAGATTTTCTCCAGTCAAGCCGTGGGGTTTGTTGTGGAGAAATCGTCTAGAATTTCGCGTTTGCTCGTCCGCAGTCTCAGTCGCTTCGATTGAAGCTTTTCGTTCAAAAAGAAAAGAATAGAAAAGAAAAGAAAAGAAAAGGGATCTATGTATTATATAAATCTTAAAATTTATCGTAAAAATATAATTTTATTTTATTTTTTTATAAATATAAATAAATTCTAAAATTTACTATAAAAATGGAATCGAGCTCTAAAATTTTCAAAAAGTACAATCAAATTTTAAAATTTATCAAATTAATTAAATTAACTCTTTTTATTAATAAAACTTTTTAAAAGTCTTAAGACTTAATTACATAAAGTTCTATCAATAAAATGATTTAATTTAATCAAGGGTTAATGCCCTGAAAAATCCCAAACTGGTACATTTGTGACAAACTTATCCAAAACTATTTTTTTGACCATGAAAAACTCAAAACCTAAGACACTTGTGACAAATTTACCCTAACTGACCATAAAAAACCCTAAATTGGTATATTTATGACAAATTTACCCCAAACTAATTTATTCAACCGCAAAAAACCCCAAATTGATAAATTTGTGATAAATATACCCTTCGCTAAATTGGATTAATACCACAAAAAAAATCATAAAAATTGTAAACTCTGACAAACGGATCGTAAAATCTCAAATTGTTATACTAGTCAAATGTCACGTGTCTTTTAACTTAATAATTTGATAATAAAATTTAACGAAAACCAACAGAGGGTAAATTTGTCACAAGTGTCAGGTTTGGGGTAAATTTGTCAAAGGTATACTGGGTTTGGGGTTTTTGGTGGTCGAAAAAAAATAGTTTGGGGTAAATTTGTCACAAGTGTACCAATTTTGGGTTTTTAGGATATTAACCCTTTAATCAATTTGATAAATTTTAGAACTTTTTAACAAGTCCTTTTATTTAATTAATTCATTTAATCAATTGTCTTTTTGAAAGTTTTAAGACTTGATTGTCTTTTTGAAAATTTTAGAACTCGATTACATTTTTGTAATAAATTTAAAAATTATTTGCATTTTTTGAAAGTTTTAAGATTTATTGCACTTTTGTAACAATTTTTAAGATTTTCAATACATTTATCTCAAAAAAAAAAAAAAGAGCTAATTTTCATGGGCTTAGCTTGTGGGCCCCATTTTATTGGGCCTACGTGATGCAAAATGGGCTTAAAGGATGAGTTAATGTAAATGGGTAAATGGGCTTCCGAATTGATCCCTTTTTTATTTTGTTGGTTTGCTTATTATTTCGTCTAATTATCTATTCTTCTGTCATTATCTTGCTTTTTTTCTTTCCATTTTTTGTGTATTTTTACACGTATGAAAACTTGAACCCTAATTTCTTCTCTGCGATGAATCGATTTAGTCTTCTTTATTTGTTTTTCTATTATTGACATTCAACCCCTTCCTTCATATACACTAATGTTAGTGTATTTACTTTTTAAGCGAAGTGTATGATTAACTTCCCGGCAAACACTTCGTTTGTAAGAAGTTGACGAGGGTTCCTATGAATCAAAAGGTCCAGCAAATGCAACTCCATTATCAGAAAACGAAGGTCTTTTGAAGGACCAGGTGCCAGAATGATAGAATTGAAAGCCAAAAAGAAGTTGATTCACATACTGCATGCATATTTCACCAAAAGATCTCTCACCACAATTAAAAATTTCTCAATAAAAAAAAATAGATTGTTGAATAAAATAACTAATTAGCACGAGAAAAAGAAGAACAAGAAATATTTCATAAAATTGAATCGTAACCATTTCAAATTTAAGCAAGTGAGGACACTTAAGGAAATATATATTAAAGTTACCCAAAAAAACTAGCTCAAAAAAATGAATATTTCACTGATATTTATAAACTGGCCACGAACCCTTTTTATAATTGATATAAGATAATGTAACATTTTGCAATCAAATTAGCATATATCACGAAATCACATAAAAGTAATGAATCAATAATCCTTCATTGCTTTCGTCTCACTATAACTTGTGTAAAGAAAAAAATGTCATTGAAAACAGAAAAAATGACTGCATGGGGCCTGTAACCACTACTCTTTAATTTCGCATTAGCTCTCTATTGCGTACACATAAGTTCTCTGGATCAAGAATACATTGAACTTTTTCGGTCTGCTTCACCAGAATCACACTTTTGCACCCAGCTATTTTCCCACTTTGATTTTTTGTTTATTTTTATTTGCTGAACCTCTCCAGTGCTTGGTTCTTCTGCTCCCATCCTATAATCGTGTTGACCACTCTTTCTGGGTGATTGTTGATCATACTGTGCCTCCAAGATCGTTGAAAGCCGTTTTATATCGATCATCAGTGACCCATTTTGTGGCGTTTAGTGTAATTACAGAGCCTTCGTCCCTCCCTCGAAGCGACGCCCGTGCTTCGCTCCCCACCTCCGCATCTCGGCCTTCCAGCGCGCCGGGGTCGTCCCCACATGCGTCCACCAGGCGTCCGATGAAATTCCTCTGAGAGTGGAGCTGGGTCTTTGTTGTTTCGCTGGCGTTGGTTAGTGATAAGAAGAGATGGAGCAATTCGATGCTTCTGGTTCTAATACTGTTTTGGTCGCCTGTCATAACTCATTCTTGCTGGACCCCGTGGAATTGGCTGTGTGTGTACTGTTTCTTTTCCTAGTTTTTTCCCGTACTCGGATTGATATGTTCTTGGATCGGTTACTCTTACTGCACTCGCTTTTTCAATCACTTTGAATAGAGTTCGTGGAAATGCTACTAATTGTTTGTTTGCTTGGGCAGGACGCTTTTTCTTCCGATAAACCCAGTTTACAACTCTACTCTACTGTACTCTAAAGATCCCAAGTCCCATAGGTAAAATTTATTTCTCAAACTGGGTGAAAATAATGGCGAGTCTGAGATTGTCAAGTGGATGAAACTACTAGGTTGAACTGCCCTGTTTTACTCCTTTCTCGGTATCTGTCTCGGTAGGGCATGGTTCCCCTGCATAAAGATGCTTCTTTCGGTAATGCATTTACAGGTTCTTATTGGGTCTGTATGCCAAAGGATCGATTAGTGAATGCTGCCAAAGGGAGCAGTGATGCCATACACAAAATGGAAGAGACTCATAGCGCATGGCAGAGAGGGTATCAAGGGCAAGATTGAACCGCCGGTAGACCAGAGATGAGCTAAAGGTAGCTGTGAAGAAATGAAAAAGGAGGAGAGGGTGGAGTTTGAAGAAGGGAGAAGAAGAGAAAGTGAGAGAGACGAGAGAGAGAGTGAAGGGATCTGACAGAAACGAGGAACATAGCGAGCAATCTCCAGACCGTTTGCCATATCTTCTGAGGAAAACTCTAGTGTTCCCTTTGGCTCCCTAAGTGATGATGTACCTCCTCCAACAGGACAAACCAAAGGCGATTTCATGATGCACTGAAGTCCTCCTTTTGCAGTTTGGTGAAGGTAATAATGAAGGTAATCTCTGGCAATGGTTATTTGAGATATACTATATATAAATGTAACATGTTCATCTATGTATGCATTTGAATATTATATTGTCTATCGAAGCATACATTCTGATTGCAATTGAGAGTATGGAATTCTTTCCTTAATTGTGACTGAACTAATCCATGGAGCTAGATGTAAAGCATACTGCGACTTTCTTTAGATAGAAGCTCTTGTTGCAGCTTCTGACTTCGTTAAATCGTGTTTTGAAAAGAGACTTGGTACATCCTAGACCCGTTTTCCTCTTCTCTTTGTCATGCCTTGTGATTAGTGATTGCTGGCTGATGTAACTAAGATAATTGGGATTAGTTTGCATGAAAGAGAGAGAAAATATGCTTTTCTCTTGTCACGCCTCTCAAAAACCAGGATCACTCCTCTCAAAACAGAAGAACAGGCCAATTGACACAAAACATTTCTGCACACAGAAAAACATTGAGAAGATGAGGTCGACTCTGATTCACTTTCTCTGCATTCAGAGACTGGGATTGCTTCCTGAATATTGAACTTCTTGTAACCAAGCATGAATTTTATATCATTTCAAAGATAACCTGTCAAGAGGGACTCTATACACTTCCCAGAAAACTATTGATCTCAGAAGCTAAATTGCTAGAACAGCTAAGCTTGACAATCCCAATGGTAAACTGAATTCAAAGGGAATAGGGACTGATGATAATTAGTGCAGGATCAGCATACAATGTGCAAGACAATGGAAAAGGATCTACTGTGGGAGCAAATTGGGGCAGCTTGTAAATTGCTGAGCGAAAGCTGCTCTTTTCTGAGGTAGCCGGCTTAAAAGCCTCATCGCTCCCTTATCAATACGCCAAAATATGCACCAGCTTCTTCTGATCTGTTGTAAGTTTTTGAAAATCATAATTTCCAGAAAGAGACGTTTATGCAGAGGAATTGAAGTGTAAGACAATAGTTTGGATCTTTAGGACCAGGTGACATTTCAATATGATCAAACGAGGACATGCCAGATACTTGAAATTTAGCAGACAATTAAGCTGTGCAAGCAGGGATTGAGATGTTTTTCAAACGAGTGTCCAAGGCCAAAGCTGGAGAAAGCGACAGAAGTTAACTCTGGTCCCTTTGGATATGCTATGCAGGATGTGTTGGACAAAAACTACACAAACTAACTAGCTGAACATCTCTGTATCATTGCATATGGAGTCACATATGGCAAATTATCTGAGCTACTGATTTGGAGAGTTAAGTAGAAACATCTTGATGAAACAGTAACTAAAACCAGTTTATGCATTCACTGTTGAGGTGAAAGCGCAAATTACGTGGGCATGTATTGAACTATTAACAGCATTGCAATTTGCACACTCATCTATAAGAAGTCTGAGTTAAAAAAGGATCATCTGATTTGTGTTCAGAAAAGATTAAGAAACTCAAATGTTGCCAATTTACCATGATCAACTTTCCCCATTTAAAGATTTCACCATACTGAAAACTTCACAAAAGAAAATTTAAAGACATAGAACCGGACTTCAAAAGAAACGTTTATTGAATTTCTGGGGAAAGCAAAGATATTTCGATTGCGTACAGTAGAATTCCATCACTCTATCCTTTCCACAGATAAAAAATTCTGTCACTGAACAACAACTATACTAGTTCAAGATTATGTCTAATTTACCTTGTGAAGAAGGCTAAAGTGGAACTCGCTAGCAATAGGCTCCCAATATATCCCAACCTCATCGCCAACCGCCAAACCCCTCCGTTTCACGAACTCCTTGATCCAACCCCCCTTGAGGACGTAGGACCCAGACGACGCCCAGAACACGAACACCAGTCGATGCTCAGAGCACGTGTCCATGTCCCTCACGATGACGTCAGCCCCCTTGCTGCTCTCGACTTGCCTCACTGTCTCCTCGTTCATCCATCGGAGAAAGTGGCTCTTCACAGAGTCCCGCCCGATCAAGAGCCTCGACATGTGGCCGAGATCGCTTTGCGTGAGCCTCTTCTTGATCTTATAAGGGTCGAAGAGCAGCGTCAACTCTGTGGAAACTTCCTCGGGATCACATCCTGAGGCCTCTTTCTTTCCCTTCTGCGTTCTTTTGCACTTCGCCTTCTTCTCCACAATTAAGGATTCGGCATTGGCAAGTGAGGCCGTGGATTTTCGCTTCAGTTGGGCAGGAACGATTTCTTGACGGGGGTGGCCGACTTCCTTCGTGTTCTGATCAGGCGCAAGGAGGAAGAACTCGCGAGACGCCACCACTCCTGCAGATGAAATACCTGTGGCCCCTTCCTCGCCATTCTTCTCCTGGCCATTCTTCTCCTGATCTTGCAGATAAGAAAGGCATGACGAAGAGTCTATCGACGCCATCGAGTGGACCTGGCTTCTCAGGTGGTTGCCAATGGGTTTCTTCTTATCGTGATCCTCCAGATAAGAAACACTCGACGGCGAAGAGTCCATCGACAATGGCGAGTGGACATTGCCTCTCAGGACGTCGCACATGGTTGCCGTTTTGGGTGCCAAGGAATCGACGAGCTCCATGGGTTCGTGGCGAAAGAAACAGGAAAGTGCTTCGCGAGAACAACAGAGGGGTAACAGGGTACAGAGATTCAGAGATGGAGCGAAAGAGAGAGAGACAGCGTTGGAGAGAGAGTAGAAAGACAGAGGATGATGAGAACTCAGAGGCATAGAGAGGGAAATATATGGTTGGTTTACCGTTGGAATTGGGATGGCTTTGTGCTCGAGTTTTGAGAGTGCACTGAGGAGTGAGAGTTTCTTTCCTAATTCGAGTCAGGTTAAGATTGGTAAAATAGGAAATAATTTCAAGATTCAAGATCGAAGATTGATTTCCTACGGAACTCTAACATCACAAGCTCTTTAAATATTATAATAATGAGTTGGAGATAGTTTTCCAGAGCTTTTTCTTTTTGTTACATTATCTGTAATAGGACGGGATTTTAAAAGGTTGGATTTTTTTTTTTTGATTTACTTTAACAAAAGAAAGATTTTTAGATGTACATAATAAAGAGTTCATAGAAAAAAAAAACATGGGTAGTTACTTTGCAAAAAAATTAAACAATATAAAGAAAAAAGACGGCATTGATACAGCATACAATAAGCTTTTTTTTTTTTTTTTTAATCTTTGCATCTTTTTTTAATCGATTTGTTCATATTTTTTGAGTGGGACACTTTTCTGTTTTGGCTAAATTATCTGTTCCGTATAATAATAAAAAAGAAATTACATCATCAATAATCTTGAATTAGTATTTTTGTAATCTATGGAAAACGAGAGATAAATGGAATTTTAATGTTACACCTCTCTATTTTCCCTGGAAGTTCAATTCTTGGTGAGTGCTGTTTTGAAAGGCAAGAGTGTCTTTAATATTTTAAAGCCTTTTTTTTTTCCAGTGTGGTGAATATAAAGGTTTTAAAGTTTATATATATTTACATTTTATAAAGTGACGTTCCAATATACTAGATGCTCAAATTATTTCTAGGAAATTGGGATGAAATCGAATTCTTTCTTGTTTTGTTGAAAATCCTTTGTAGTCCATAATAATACATAAAAAGAGAATGTGCCATAGCTTGACTAATTTTTGTTTATTTCACAAAAAATAAATAATTGAAAAACATTTGAAAACAATTACTTGTATCGCTTATAAAAATATTTGCATCATTTGAAAAAATCTAGATATAACTTGTTGTCGATAATAAAAATATATTTCATTAACTAATTTGTTTAAATGATACAAGTGATTATTTTTTAAAAGAATATTTTGAAATTATTTATTCTTTTCGAAATAAATGGAGCTTAATGAAAATAAAATAATAATTGTAGTAGAAACAAAATATGATCCCACTCACAACTTCTACACAAATATAAAAATTGAAAAAAAATAGAAATACTACATATGAAAAAGGAAGTAAGCAAGGATAAATTAGGAAAAAATGATAGAGAAAGAGAAATAGGAAAAAAATTAAGGTTTTACGAAATAAATAATTTAAAAAAAAAATACATGATTGAAAAATATTTTTATAGTCATCGAAAAAGTGTAAATATAATTATTATGGATGATGAAAAATTATTGTTAATTAATTCAAAACATACAAGGGATAATATTTATCAAAATGTTTTATGAATTTTTATTTTTCGAGAAATAAAAAACCCTCGAAAAATAGAAAAATTGATGATTGGCATGAAAATAATTGGCACGTGTTGCTTGATCAGTGCCACATAAGATCTATCGTAGTCCCATTCATCATTTAAGCGTACATGCTGGCCCACTCTGACCTCATCGGACTCTCTTTTTCATTTCTTCACGGCTCACCAGACGGCGACCGCCACCACCGCCGACGGCGGAGCCTCTGGCGAGGGCCCGAAGAGTGTCCGGAACTAGCCCCGATAGAGGTTCGAGATGAAAGACAAGGAGGTGGGTTTTCACGGAACACTATGCCAACCAGGTGTCCGATGTAATTACCCTAACGATGGAGGTGGGTTTCCGTCGTTCCTTTGGGGTTGCTAAGTGCTCCAAAGAAATTGAGCAATTCCAATGTTGTGGTTCAATTACTGTTTTATTCGTCTATCATCACTCATTGAACCCACAGAATCGCTTGTGTCTTTGCCTAGTTCCTTTTGGCACTTTTAATTAGTGAACTCGGATCCATATCTTTTTGTATTGGTTACTCTTAGTGCAATCGGTTTTTCAATCGCTATGTGTAGAGTTGCTTGGCAATGCCACTAATTGGTTGTTTACTTGGGCAGGACACTTTTCTCCCGAGGAATCCATACCGGAATTCTTCTGTACTCTAAAGATCTCAAGTCCCATAGGCAAAGTTTTTTCTCAAACTGGGTGAAAATAATAGCAAGTCTGAGAGTGTCAAGTGGATGTAGCTACTAGCTTGACCTGCTCTCTTGTACTTTTTCTTTCTTGGTATCTGTCTTAGTAGGGCCTTATTCTCCTGCATAAAGATGCTTCTTTTAGTCGTCTATCATCACTCATTCTTCTTGGAACCCACAGAATTGCTTGTGCTTGTACTGTTTCTTTGCCTAGTTCCTTTCTGTACTTATAATCAGTGAATTCGGATCCATATTTTCTTGTGTTGGTTAATCTTATTGCGCTCAGCTTTTCAATCACTATGCATTGAGAGTTCTTGAATATGCCACTAATTGGTTGTTTGCTTGGGCAAGGCATTTTTTTTTTTTCCGTGTAACCCATTTTGGAATTCTTCTGTACTTTAAGGATCTCAAATCTCATAGGTAAAGGTTTTTTCTAAACTGGGTGAAAATAATCGCAAGTCTGAGATTGTCAAGTTGATGTAGCTGCTATCTTGACTTGCTCTCTTTTACTTCTTTCTCGGTATCTGTCTTGGTAGGGTGTAGTTTCACTGCATATAGATGCTCTTTCAGTAATGGTTCTTATTGAGTCTGTGACTCCGTATGTGTTTACACGTCTTCGAGAGAAGTATTGACTTTCTATTTTATGTGTCTCTGAACACGATAGACATGTTACTGCTGTGAAGTCATCCATGTAAAATATATCTAAAAGGTGAGTGAGCAGTTTGATGTCAAGGGATCCTGCAGCAGTGAGGGTATCAAATTATCTTGCACCTGAGTGTATGGAATTCTTTCCTTAATTGTGACCTATGTGGCACTAACCAATCGCCCCAATATTTTTTTCTCAAGGATAACTAATCCAATTATGAAACAGGAACAGATGTAGAATATTTGCGGTTGTACCTCCATTTAGAACTAATCCATCTTGTTGCAGCTTCTGTTTTTGTTGTATGCAAAAAGAGTAATCCACAGGAACAGATGAAAATTTGCGGTTGTAGAACTAATCCATCTTGTTGCAGCTTCTGTTTTTGTTGAAAAAGAAAAAAAGCATCGGCAATCTTTAATCTTGTACAGGAAACGTTCTACTATCAATGGAATGAATTATCCTCCATTGGACATTGTCATGACATGCCTTGTGGACATTGTCTCAGTCTAAATCAGTGAGCGAAGCAAAATTCCTAAATTTGCTTTTGGTGTTGAGGGGAATAATTATTTATTGATGTATTATATGATAAGTGACTGCCAATTGATGAAACTAAGATAAGAAGTGTCATTAGCAGCATTTTATGTGAGCCATGTGATCTGAATACAAAGCATATCTGCGCACAGAAAAACATTAGGAAGGTGAGATTGACTCCGACTCACTTTCACTAGATTCAGACACTGAGATTGCTTCCTGAAACTGAACTTCTTGTAAATAGGGAAGATGGTTGTTAGCAATCTGCCGAATTCAGACACCAAAGCAATAATTTGCCTCCCCAATTCCGCCAGAAGTACCAACTGTAAAAATCCAAAGGCACCAATTTAGCAGATACTCCCTGGTAGAAACTTCAGGGGCCCAGCAGAGACTTCCGTCACCCTCCTCAAAAGTCCAACACCATAAGGAAGAATAGTACTGCCTTTCAAACCAGTGTCTGATTGGTAATCATGTTAACTAATCTTAGGTCACTCTCTCTCTCTCTCTCTCTCTCTCTCTCTCTCTCTCACAGCTAGCCACAATAGCAAGACAAATATATGACGGAGCCAAATCTCAACAGAGCTGGCATCAGTGTCGTTAAACTGACACAGTCAACGAGCCTTTCTGGTCCAAGCAGAGCAGAGTGAGTGTGATGAATTGCAGGTTAGAACTTTTCTGTTTTGTTATTACTTTTATTTTTTTATCTTTTGGCATTGGACAGAGAACTAAATTTCCATGTTGGTGACAGAGAAACTGCTCTCACCGGACTGCAGTCACTAGGAAAATCCTGTACCTGGAAAATACTTGAATCTTAATGATATCCTTTGAGTGAACCCAAACTACTCTTGGAAAATTTTCAAATTATTGATACATCAACAAGACCCCTTTTGATCTCTCCTTTTCTGTTTTCGTCAAAGCTATTACATTGGACATTTAGTCCGGAAAAAAACACTCAAACAATATGAAGTCTACGGCAATATTTTGGATCTAATCAAACACGGACATGCCAGATACTTGATTTAGCAGACAATTAAGCTGTGCAGGCAAGGATTCATTAGTTTTTCAAACGAGTGTCCAAGGCCAAAGCTGGAGAAAGCTACAGAAAGTTAACTTCGGCGCCTTTGGATATCCTACGCTGTGGCAGAACATTTGATGAAGCAGTAACAAAAAACCATAATCAGTTTTAACCGTTCAAAAATATTACCCCAGAGAAAACTCACAAGAAAATTAAAGCAATAGAATCGGGCTTCTAAAGAAGCTTGAATTGAATTCCTGGGGAAAAATAGAGATAGTTCGATTGGATACAAATAGAATTCCATCACTAATATCCTTTTCTAAAGATCAAAAAAATTTCTGTTGGTCACTAAACAACAACAATACTAGTTCAAGACCATGTCTAATTTGCCTTGTGAAGAACCCTAAAGTGGAACTTGCTAGCAATAGGATCTCAATATATCCCGACCTCATCGCCAACCGCCAACCCCCTCCGTTTCGCGAACTCCTTGATCCCACCCCCCTTGAGGACGTACGACCCAGACGACGCCCAAAACACGAACACAAGTCGATGCTCAGAGCACGCGTCCATGTCCCTCACGATGACGTCGGCCCCCTTGCCGCTCTCGACTTGCCTCATTATCTCCTTGTTCATCCATCGGAGAAAGTGGCTCTTCACAAAGTCCTGCCCGATCAAGAGCCTCGACAGGTGGCCGAGATCACTTGGCGTAAGCTTCTTCCTGATCCTATAAGGGTCGACGAGCAGCGTCAACTCTGTGGAAACTTCCTCGGGATCACATCCTGAGGCCTCTTTCTTTCCCCTCTGCATTCTTTTGTACCTCGCCGTCTTCTCCACAATAAAGTTTTCAGGATCGGTAAGTGAGGCCATGGATTTTGCTTCAGTTGGGCAGGAACGATTTCTTGACGAAGGCCACCGGCTTCCTTCGTGTTCTGATCAGGCGCGAGGGGGAAGAGCTCGCCAGCCACCACCACTCCTGCAGATGAAATACCTATGGCCCCTTTGTCGCGATCCTTCTCCTGATTGTGCAGATAAGAAAGGCATGACGAAGAGTCCATCGACAGCGGCAAGTGGACCTCGCTTCATGCAAAATGTATGCTATGAAGATCCCAATATGATTTCATATGCATAACCTATCCTCATTGCCTTCACTCAAGCCAACTTCCATGCTCTCTTGTAGCATCCTCTTGGATGAACGACAATGGTAGTGGAGGGAGTTGAGCATCCCTAGGCATACTTTCAGTAGTGGAGTTTCACGCAAGCCCGAATACCTACTAAATGAGTGGCTGGAAAGAGGAAATAAAATCAACGATGTAACTTTAAATGATTAGTTTCTAAAAGTCACGGCACTAATTTATCAGCAAGTCGAATACTCTACTTGTGCGAATCTTTAAATTCCGTAGTTTCAGGTTTCCATCAGAGTTTAAATTAGCGTGCCGGCCAAAAGAAAAGGATTTAAACTAGCATGAATGTATGGATGGAACTTGCATACGTCCATTAAGAAGTCAAGGTCTTCTGGATTTTGTGTTGATTTTGCGACCATAAGATCATAACTACATGATAGAATATACATGTGCCTACTCAGCAAGTCATGGTCTTTTAGGGTTTCCCATGTGTTGAGTTCTGGATCAATATGCGTTTGAATGGTTCCTGGGAAGTCATGGTCTTTGTGCACATTTATTGATGATGTTAGGCTCGTACATTTATTGGTGGTATTAGGCCTTTGAAATTTCTAATTCATCCTAAGGAAAGGTCATGGTGCAATTATTTCAGTCTTTTTTCTTTTTTTGACTCACAAGGCTTCAACTTATAAAGCAAACGATCCTTGTCATTCCAATGCACCATGTGTAAATATCAAACCAATTGTACTGACCATGCACTCCAATCTTATTGGAACTCAAAAAGAGGAAACGACGACCGTCCTATTAACACCGCCTCTCATTACATGGTTTGGACAAAGTTTAAGGCATGACTTGAACTGTAGATGCCATATATAAATCTTATATCCTTAAAAATTTCACCAAATTTGCAGCCTTATTTTATCAAAGTAACGGTCAAGCTTGTTATATTGGCCATGAGCCTCATCTCAACCAAACTCTCAAGTCCAATAGGGATCCTTCCAAAGAAGTTGTTAAAGCTCAAATCACAAATCAAACCTAGATAAGTTAGACTCATTAAATGCTTCATTTGTTTCTAGGAAAATGACAATATTTTTTAGGTTTAGCTCAAATGTGTAAATGTACAGGAACTTATTTTCCATCAATTGAGAAGGGAAACTTGATTTTATTTTTCTAAAAAGACATGTAGTATTCATGTGATATAAGGATAATCAAACTGATGAGGTCCCGGTTATAGGAGCTAGGATTTCTCAGGTGCAATCACTAGAAATTCGAGCATGAGCGCTAGGGACCCAAGCTTAGCCTTGGTAGTCTCGGACCTTGAGAGGGACCTAGGTACGAGAACCTAATATCCAAGTATGACCATCAAGGAATTGGGCATGAGCATTAGAGTCTTGGACATGGTCGCTAGGGACAATGGCATTGGCATTAGGGTTTTGACTTG
Source organism: Eucalyptus virginea (assembly GCA_014182375.1). Classification (NCBI taxonomy): domain Eukaryota; kingdom Viridiplantae; phylum Streptophyta; class Magnoliopsida; order Myrtales; family Myrtaceae; genus Eucalyptus; species Eucalyptus virginea. The sequence goes on from CM024518.1 coordinate 28,863,511, forward strand.
TGCACATGCACCAAGGTCTCGAGCCAAACCTTTGTGGACCTCGACCCAATTGTCAAATTGGGGTCCCGAGCTCGAACCTAGGCCCAAGAGGCCAATGACTTGGACATGGGAACTGGGTACAAAGGCATGGCCACTCGGGATTGAGGCACAGGCACCAAGGTGTTAGACCTAAGCATTGGTGATTGGGGTGTAGGAGTTGAGTACCTAGGCACAAGGCACCAAAGTCACAGCCTAACCACCATAGACTTGGGTTTAGTCATTGAGGACCTGAGCACGGGTGTCGAGCACCAAAGTCTCTATCCAAATAATGTTCTCTAGTCATATTATGGAAAATATTTTCTGATTTTTAAAAAAATTATTTTTCTGAATTTAATTATGGATTTTTCGTTGATTCCTAAACTATGCATATGTAAAAAATGAGGAAAATGCTTTCCGATAATTTTTTTTTTTACAAAATAAACAGAGCCAAAATCTCATGTTTTGGATGAAATAGCTCCGTTAAATCCTTTCTCATACAAATTTAGCACGGCCAATGTTAAATTGGCTCAAGATGGAGGTATAGGGCAAGTAAAAGGACTTATGGCTGGGCCTCACCTCAATCAAGCTTTTCAATTTTTTTTAGCTGAAATACTAAAAAAAAAAAAAGAAAATCTAAAAATAAGAAGGTAGCCGGATGGGCAGGGTTGGGCAATTGCGCAAGGCCAAAAGTTCGAGCTCGGGCACAACCTCTAAGAGGTCCAAGCTCAAGTAGGCCGAGCCCGCCCACATCCACTCAATGAGCATGTCCACTTAGAAGAATCTCTACAAATAGAAGTGATCACGACATGAGAAGTCCAATGAGCCAAGCAAGCCATCGGGCAAGCTCGACAATGCATTTTGACTAGGGCTTTGCCCATATAACAGTCTTTGTGCTAATATTATTCTAACAGCATATTGTGAGCTATAAACTCTTTAAGAAGTAGACCCTACAACAATTTTTAATTATTTTTTTTATTAATTTTAATCCAAAATAGGCTATTATTCTCATAGTTTATTGTCATGTAAGCATTTCTCTTTTGCCTTGATGGATGGGGCCCGATTGGGCTCAATCTGCTCTTTCTTAATTAGCGGGACTGGCAAGCTAAGCTGTTCTTGAGCCCAATTCTGCCTCTTGGTTCTTGCCTCGGCCCGATTGTCTTTCGATTTGTAGGTGGGCTTGGACAAGAGTTTTAGCCTACTCCCTGGCGCAGCCCGCCTGTTAATGTTAATCTTCACCTTTTGCCTAAGCCCATCGAAGCTCGCGGAGCGATCCAAGTCTACTTTGGAAATGCAAGTAATGCTCGCCATTCCTTCAATGAGATGACGATGTAATAGACCTAATCATGGCTGAAAGCCTCGGTCGCTCAGGCTTGGAAGTGCTATTTTATTCCAATACTCTACCCATCTAGAGATTCACCACCGGCAACTACTTTAGGCGGGAAAATTTGATCCATATTCTGTTTTTGTTTAATATGAAATGGATTAAAATGGATGACGAAATTATGCCAGACTTCGATTTTGAATGGATCAGCCCATGAGCAAGTTTAGAAGAGACTTGAGGCAAATCCGCATGTGAAAATGTTAGTGCTTGAATATGATAAGGCAAGTCATAAAATGCTGAAAACTTTTCACTGCTAGTTCCAAAAGACGATACACTATCATTTAAGGATCATTATTTTGGACATGACTCGAAATCAACATTCTAACAAGCTAGTTGGAATTTGTATTAATCGTGTTTCTGTCATAGTTTTCTCTCCTCGTTTGACACGTTTGTACTTGAGTTCAATCCATGTAACCTGAATTTGGCCTGTTTAGTCAAATGGGCTGTGTTGACTTGATTAATGACTTGATTCACATTAACCTAAATAGCTAAGCCTAAACTTATTCGAAGGTGCTCACGCTGCAACAATTGAATTGTTGTAGGAGAATGCTATATTAATCAGTATAACCAATGACATGTTGCATGTTATGCTCATCATAGGTGACCTCTTTTTTTGCTTTCTCCAAGCTAGACACCTTTACGGACACGAGTCTTTAATCAACGTAACTTTCCAGACATAACCCCAGCGTTCGAAATGGGGAAACATCATATATATCATCTTTTAGCCATTCGGAGGAAACTTGATTTGTCTAATTCCCGACATTAGAAGAGCATCCCGGGATTGAACTTTCTATTGACTTGATCCTTCCGTTTTTTTTTTTTTTTTTTTTTTTTGATAGTTACTTTCATTCATAAAAGACGAGAATTACAAGAAGACAATAGATAAGTTTCAGAACATAAAATTTCCGAAAGAGTTGAAGGAGGAAAGGATTTCCAATTTTGAGGGAGCAATTTAGTCTTGTGCGCCTTTGCAAGCCAATCTGCAGCTTTATTGGCTTCCCAGGAGCAATGGGCCAGCTTCGTCGTAATTGAATGGGCTAATATTCCTTTACATTGCTCGATTATGGTCTTCGCATTCCAAGGAATTTCAGCCCAGCCCATGATGCTTTGCTCTACGGTCAAGCTATCTGTCTCGCACTTCACATTTTCCTTTTGTACTTTTTCAGTTCCATCTACTCCCACGTGTAGTTCCTTTCTGAACTTCAGAAACTCCAACCCGTGCAAGACCGCTAGGGCTTCGGCTTGAATAGGGGATGAAGCCCGGATTTCTTGCACAAAGCCGTCAATGACTTGTCCGGTCTGATCTTGCAGTATTCCGGCTACCGATCCGACGTGTTCTCCTTGTACCCATGAGCAATCGACATTTAATTTCATCAACCCTCTCTCTGGAAGTCTCCATCTTCTTGGTGAGTTCAGATCTATGGGTTTCTTTGCCTCCTTTTTCTTCTGCCAACTGCTAAAGTTTTGGAGATGTGCTTGCGCTAGATCAACTATGGTGTTCGGATCCCGTGGCTTAGCTCTGAAGATGAAGTTGTTTCGAGCTTTCCATACAAACCAAAGCACCGTCACAACCAACTCATTCTCGGGTAATTCCTTGCTCCCTTCGAATCTCTCCATCAACCATTTATCAAATCTGGACATAATGTTGGGTTTACAGTTTAGATTGATTCGTGGATCTGCCCATATATATTTTGTCCATTTGCAGAGTAAGAACAGGTGCTTGGTGGTCTCCGGATGGGTGTTGCAGAGCGGACAAATCGGGTTAGGTAACACCTTTTGTTTATATAGGTTCTCTCTTGTTGGTATAGCATTTTGACAAATGCTCCAAATAAAGATTCGCATTTTCGGGGGGACTGTGACTCTCTTCATCTTTCCTTCCTTTCTTTTGAAAACATGCAAACATACTAGTTTGTAGGGAAAAAAGAAAAAGAAAAAAAGATTGACATGACTTAAATTGCACAAGCCGTATACTTCATATCCTCAATCACGGTCACCAATTCGCAGCATCATTTTATCAATCAACTCATCACTTTTTGGAATCTATTGTTAGAATTGGGGGAAACACTTCATGGTCCTTGCTTTTGTTGTAGGCTCGACGAAGTTTCTCTCGATCCACCTTCCCCCATACTCTTTGATTATTTTCTTGGAGTTGCGCAAGCGAGATTGAAGGGAAGGGCGTGGGCAATGCAAGTTTTTGAGCTAGAAAAGCTTCCGAAACTTGTTTCATTGTGGGTCTTGACTTTGGATCCCCACTTAAGCAAGCAAGCGCCAGAGAAACTATCAGAACAATACTTCTTGTGACAGAATTCTGTCTTGGAATTGGCAAGCGTGGATCTAATATTTGATTTAGCATAATATCATCTTGGAGAAGTGTTGGCAACATTAAGATGATATCACTTGGATGCTTCCCCATTATCGTTTCTATTGCTACCACTCCAAAGCTATACACATCGCATTTCTCATTAACAACCAAAGCATAAGCAAGCTCTGCAAAATAGAACAAAACATTGATGAATTATATGAGGCTCTAAACCAAGTTCTCAATGTTAGCTAGTGCATTATCAAATGATAAATTTTGTTAGCATGATAAATTGTCCACGGTTTTATTTACCACATGGCAGGTAAGGTATATTGATCTAGGTATGTACCTCTAGTTATAACATTCTAGAAAAGTATAAGGGATTGTTGCTCACCTGGTGCTATATATCCAGGAGTGCCTATAATATTTGAAGTCAGATTAGATGAGAAATTAGGTTCTAGGAGTCTTGCCAGGCCAAAATCTGATAGGAAAGCCTGGAATTTGTTGTCAAGCAAAATGTTGTTGCTAGATATGTCTCGATGAACAATTGACTTAGCACAATCGTGGTGTAGGTAAGATAAGGCGTGTGCCATATCCCAAACAATATTGAGTCTTTTAGGCCAGTCTAGCTCCACCGCTTCAACATCATCTCTCAAAGCACAAAATAGACTCCCTTTTTCCATGTATTCATAAACCAAGAACATGCATTGTCTGTGTAAGCAGAAACCATGGAGCTTAATTATGCTTCTATGTCGTACTTACGTCAAGTGTTTCACTTCATTTCTAAAGCTCTGATCAAAAGATGGGTCTTCTGCTTCAAAACGGTGAAGTTTCTTTAATGCCACGATTTTCTTATTAGGCAATTGAGCTTTATAGACACTACCGTAACCGCCAGTCCCAATGCAATATTTGATATCAAAGCCTTCTGTTGCATTGATTATGTCTTCATATGCAATTCTCCCATCATAATTCCATATTGACAAGAAATCTCCATTTTTTTCAACTGTCTCCAATTGCTTGCTCATCGTTCTACGTCGAAGCATGCAACAAGAGCAAAGAATTAAATAGAAAATGAATGCTATGGCCATCGGTGGTATAACTATAGCCATAAGCTCCTTAGACATATTCGGTGTTAAAGCTACAGTCATAAGCTCCCTAGACATTCGTTTGGAAAGTTCAATCTCTTTCAAACCTTCATTGCCTAGGAAAAATCCATAATGAACATGGGCCAGATTATTTGGAATATTTCCAGTGAGATGATTGTAGGCCAAATTGATATAATTTAATTTCAAAAGCATTTGAAATTTGGGAACTGTACCTTGTAGAGAATTGTTCTGAAGATTTAGATAGGTTAACATGACCAAACTCCCAAGTTCATGGGGGATTGTTCCACAGAAATTGTTAAGGCTCAAATCAAGATGAGTGAGACTTTTCAACTCTCCTACTTCTGAAGGAATTGATCCATTGAAGAAGTTCCTTTGCAAATAGAGTTGTGCCAAGTTCTTCAATTTTGCTAAAGTTGTAGGGATCATGCCATTAAGCAAATTGAAACTGAGATCTAGGTATATCAACCTCTTCAAATTTCCCAATTCGGGAGGGATAGGACTATTGGTTTGATTATCATGAATGTCAATAACTTCTAGCATGGTGAGGTTTTGAAGACAAAGAGGTAACTCACCGGTTAGGTAATTGTGAGACAAGTTGAGGTGCCTGAGCTTCTGGAGTGCACATATTTGAAGGGGAATGATATCGGTGAGGTGATTATTAGGCAGCCGAAGAAAGGCAAGATTTGGGAGTAGAGAGAAATTCATGTTGTTCAAATTTCTTGTGACCATGTAGTCATGTGGGCCTTGTTCTAGTATGTTTATTTCGATAATGCTTCCGGAATCATCACATGAAACACCAGGCCACATGCAATGTGATACATTGAGGCTCGTATCGAAGTCGAGCCACCACCCACTGCGAAGAAGAGTATCTACCTCTATTTTGGTGGCAAGGGCAGGGAAGTTGTGGGAGAGAGCCAACGCAATAAAGATCCAAGTAGTTGCGGTCATCAGTTGGTGAACACGCAAGCCGATGAGTTTGCCTTCAAAATTCATGCTTGAGAGAGAGAGAGAGAGAGAGAGAGAGAGAGAGAGAGAGAGAGAGAGAGGATCTCTTCTTTTGCTTGGGAAGTGGAGGACCTGAGTTTGCCATGATACACAAAAGGGCAATCCAAAAGAAATTACTTGAGTGGAGACCAATTCAACAAAAACGACTTTGAAGGATCTCTTCTTTTGCTTGGGAAGTGGAGGGCCTGAGTTTGCCATGATACATGGAAGGGCCATCCAAAAGAAAATTCTTGAGTGGAGACCAATTCAACAAAACGACTTTGAAGTCTCCCAAAGTCTCCCTGTATGAGACATCATTATCACGTGGTCACCAAGCGGTGGAGCCCCATGATGTTAGTGCGGGTCCAATTCACACTTCGCATTCCATGAAGCATACACACAATAATAATTGCTCTCCTCGGTCGCACACGTAATGCTTTTCTGCCTTAGAATTTTGTTGTGTAACACATGTTACTTCAGTTTGGTCTCGAGAGAGGGGCCTAATGGACTTTACATCTTATATAAGAAATGATTGTCCTAAAGAGGACTCTCTTATCAAAATAATTCAATCATAGCTTTCATCTTAATCAAAATCGTGTTGTTTTAAAACCTTGAATTAATGGCCAAGTGATTATGCACATAATTTATATACAATGGATTTCTTCATAACGTCTCATATTCATAATAATTTTGCCAACCACCTTGTGGATGGAGCTTTACTAGATCCACATGAAGAGGCAAATTACATGTGTTCGTGACATTTGTTTGAGTTAAATGGTCCAAATACCTTGTATTGTCAAAAAAAAAAAAAAAGCCAAAAAGGAAGAAGCTAACAACTTATTTTAGACTACATGTCAAGGTTTTTGAGGTTGTGATAGCAAGTCAATTACCCTTATACCCATGAGCTAACACCTTGTTTGATTGTTCAATGTAAACAAAATTAGCTCTTATTTCCCATGAGCTGCTCTATCGAGGTGGATCACTTAAGTTATGCTAATGATTGTCGTGCTGGAAATTCCTACATGACATTACTTTCCGATGAGCCACGTTGGATGATTTAATATTAATTTAATGCCAAAATGGACTTTCAAGTATGGAAAATCGTTGATGTAATTTTAGGTGTTTGGTTTTAAAATTTACAGAACTAATTTTCCGACAAGCAAGATACTCTACTCATGCAATCTCTAAATTTAGTATTCGATTAGAAATTAAATTAGAATACCGGCCAAAAATAATAATAATTTAACCAGCATGCATGCATAATTTGGACTTTTATGCATCCATCAAGAAGTCAAGGTGTTTTGGGGTTTTATATGTATTGACTTTTGGATCGGTACATGTTCAATGGTTCATGAAAAGTCATCATCTTTAAAACATTTCTATTGGTGATATTTGGTCCCAAAAATTTATACCCGTCGTATCAGAAAAGTCATGGACCAATTTTTCAGCCTTTTTCTTCTTTTAAGAAATTGCAAGGAACTGTAATTCCTTGAATGGTCAGTGGAACAAAAAGACGAGTCAAAAACGGCTTCCGACATACTTTGCCTAAGTTCAATTTTGGTGGGCCCAAAACCTATTTACAAGTTTTCCACCCCACCCATATTTTTTAAGAGTCTTCTCTCATTTGATTTCTTTGACCCCCATGTAATACGTTGTGTTCAACCAATTTGAGAACTTGAATCAATTATTGAGTAAATAAAGACATACGATAATAATGAAGTTTCTAATAGAAAAATCGGAAAAGATTCAATGAGGTCGATATATGACTGGTTTTTTTTTTACAGATAGCTTCTGATATACCTCCTTAAGCGGACGATCTAGGTCTGTTAAATCAATCCTGAATTGATTACACTTGGGTCTCTACGAGACAGGAAGGAGCTCCTCTCAAAAAGTACCCTGAACCGTGAAATTTATCCAAGAAATTAATTTCTTCTTCTGTATCGAGATTGCACTTAGTCAATTTAGCTACTAAGAAGACCGTGAAAATATTGATGGGCCAATTAGATTTTGACAGAGCTGGGCCAATAAGAATACGTGAAATGGTTCGACCTTTGGCATTTTTCATCTAAAAAATTATCGTTCTAAAGAGGACTCTCTCATCAGAATAATTTGGTGACGACTTCCATCTAAATTCAAATAATAACATTGAATTATCAGCCGAGTATTAAACATTTAATATAGACATGATAAATTCGTTCACGATGTCTCACGTTCAGATTAACCTCCCTAGCCACCCTGTGGAGAGAGCTTTACTTGATGCATGTGAATAGGCAAATCGTGTGCATTTGTGACATTCGTTTAAGTTGAACAATCTTGATATTCTGTTAATGTAAAAGAGAAAAAACAATTAATAACTTGTTTTGAACAAGACGTCAAGGTGTTCGGAGTTGGGATAACAAGTCAATTACCCTTATGAAGGTCAATCCAAAAATCCACATCGTATCAATCGAACACCATACAAAATAAAATCAGCAATGGTTATTCATGCGTATAAAATCTCAACTAGGGTGTCATGACATCGCTTGAATTTCACAGTTTTGTATCTCAGTAAAATTCGACTTTCAAAAGCAAATCATTTAAATTACATTGGTGATTTTTTCACTGACAAATCCTACACTGCATTAATTTCCTACGAGCCACGTTGGGTAATTTAATATTAAATTAATGCCATGATGGATTTTCAAGCAAGGATATGGTTGATTAACTTGATTGATTGGTTTTCAAAAATTATGCCACTCATTTTCGAGCAAGCAGAACATATTGCTCATGCAGATCTCTGATTTTTAGTTTTATGATTCAATTATAATCCAAACAAGCATTTTTAAAAATAAATAAAAAAAAAGAATTTTAAACCGGTATGCTTGTGTAGATAGAAATTGTACGCATGGTATGGGCCCAAACCTAAGCTCGGGGTCTAATGACTTGGACGTGTGAGCTGGGTACTAAGGCATGGTCGCTAGAGAGCAAGGCACGAGCATCAATGTCTTGCATCCTGGCGCTAGTGACTGGAGTGTAGGAGACATGTACCTAGGCACGGCCACTAGGTCCCACCCCAACCTCTGTGGACCTAGGCCACGCCTTCAAGGACCGGTGCATGGGTATCGGGCACTGAAGTTTCTAAACCAAATGTTGGAAGATTTAGTATTACATTAATGCTATGATAGATTTTCAAGTAAGAGAAATCGCCAATGTAATTCGAGTGATTGGTTTTTAAAAGTTATGGCACTAATTTCATGCCAATGTAATTTGAGTGATTGGCTTTATAATTCAATGAGAATTTAAACAAGCTATATCAGCCAAATGAAAAGGAAAAAAAAAAAGAAAGGATGTAACAAGCGTGCATGTATGGGAGGAACTTGAACACATCCATCAAGGAGTCAAGGTCTTTTGGGGTTTTATATGTGTTGACTTTTGGGTTAGTACGTGTTCAATGGTTCATGGAAGTCATGGCCTCTATTGGTGATGTCTAAAAATTTCTAACCCATAGTAAGGGTAAGGCCATGGACCAATTTTCCAGCATTTTCTCTTTTTGACTAACAAGCCTTCAACTTATTGAGAGAGAGAGAAAGAGATCCTTGTAATATTGAACCAATTACACTGATCGTGCACTCCAATCTTACTGGAACAATCTTGTGTAAAGTGCCTCTCATGACTCCTCTAACCTAGTGTACACAAAGTTCAATACACAACTTAAATTGTAGATGCAATATTAAATTCCAAACAAATTATAGACGCACATGTTCATTAATAGGAGCCAGATTATCAATATGGAGGAAACCCCTTTCATGGTTCATAGTTCTTACGCCAAAAAAAAAAAAACAAAAAAAAACAAAAATGGTGCATAGTTTCAATTGACATGCCCTCAACAATCTTGTAGCTCATGAAATCCAATGGCCTTCTACTTTGGCTTCCTCATCCATTTGGCTTGCCTTTTCTCCGTCCTTCTCACAGTTCCTTTAAGCCATTTGGGTCTTTCAATTTCACACGAAATGCATGCTATGAAAATCCCAATATGATTTCATATGCATAACCTATCTTCATTGTCTTCCACTCAAGCTAGCTACCATGCTCTGTTGTAGCATCCTCTTGGATGAAGACAATGGTAATGGAGGAGGATGAGCATCCTCAAGGCATTCTTTTGATATTGGTCTTTCACATAAGCCCAAACTCTCCTTTAACATGTCGCTTGAAAAAGTGCTCAAGTGAGTTGGTTCTTGGAAAGGTCCAAGTATCCAAGAGATGCCAAATCACCGATACTCTAGAAATTCCCCATTAGCTTGTTTGAAAATAGATCAAACCGCCTAGGTCCACTCACCAATGTGTGGGCTTGGCCCAAGTCTGTACCTCATGTGTGGGCTCAATCAACTTGTTTGAGGCCAGAACTTTGGGCTTGGGTAAGACCCTCATGGCCCACCTGAGACCATCGAGTTCACCCATCCCAAAGACATGAACGAGGGCCATATTGTTTAGCTCTAGTTAATGCTCTGACCGATGTCGAACGAGGGAATTGTCAAGGACAAGACACAGTTGATAATTGCAGATCTCTCAGGACAGAGCTTTACCAATGTCACCCTGTCGTTCTGCACAAGAGAAATGGATTCCACGTGGCTGATTGGGCCGCAAGAGCCCATCGAGAAAAGAAGGCTTCGAAGCGATGGGTTCGTGCCGAATGATCTTTCTCAGATCGCAAAAGGGGACGAAAATTTTTGCAGTTTGGTACATGAGGAGAGACAAAGTGTATGATCTAACATTGCCACCCCTCATATTGGTTTGGTTCACATGAGCCGTCCTAGGATTCTAATTGTATACATAGAGACAAATCCACGGGATTAGAAAAGACAGTAAGAAGGAATTGTCAGCAGTGCTGGGGATGCGTTCCGGCTCACGCCTCAAGAAGAAAACACAATTCTTTTGCTATGATTTATGTTTGATAAGCCAATTTGATTACCAACTTATGTTCTTGATTTTTTCTTCATGAGATTACATTTTGCTCGTCTTATGCTACTTCATCGAGGGTGTTCGTTTGGAATAAAGTCGGAAAGAAGTTTCCTTGCTCTTTCACAGTCTACTAAAAGTTAGTTCTTGCTTGCCCAACCAAGTCTAACTGTCAAATTCGAGCTAAAAAAAAAAAAGACCATGTGTCAAGAATTAATGCGGAAGAAAGAATTGTATAAGTTTTGTGTATTCCTTTGTACATTGCTATATGGAATAATGAAAAGTATGCGAGCCTATCTAAAGATTTTATTAGATGATTATTTAAGGTAATATAACGATAGAATATGCAATTTAAGTAAGATATGTAAAATTTAATGAATTATCTAAAATATCTCTAACATCCCCTCAAACTCAATGTGACGTTAAAGAAGTTGTTGGGGAAACTCCTTGTGATATTTTGATGATTACAAAATTATCCTTGGCTTAGTATCTACTTGATTAATGTGGGTGTTCATTATGATGAAATTGTAATCGTTTCAAAAAGACTGTGATAGTATTGTTGATCTCTAACACTATGCTTGTTTAGTTATAAAAGATTATTCATGATGAATTAATCGTTTGTGATTTGACTACTAGTGATGGTATCGAGCAGGAATCAACATCCAAGACCAATTGAAATTTCTCACAATTACATGAAAGTATCTCTCCTTGACAATCATACATACCCCCAAAGACATCTTGATTTTGGCTTTCTTTTTTGGGGGTGATACCAAAGATCAAACTTGTGAACAGCTGGTATTGAATGGTCTTAGGACGGCAAATGACATTAATGGTTGAGCCCGTGGGATTGAATTTAGGCTAAGGTAAGTGTATAGTTCCACAATTGATCAAAACGAAAGTAGGTAGCTATCTTATCCCATTTCCTCATTTAGACTATAGTGTGCAAAGCAACGACTAAAAGAATAAACCCACAATTATGTTCAACATAATTCGAGCCAAAAGTCTCTAATTGCCTTAGATCCAAGCATTCCTTTCTCAAGTTTTGTCAAATATCTAGATTTGATCGCCTCAAATCTTGCATCTTCCCCTCTTTCAAAGGCAAGTTTGAAGATAGAGTGGACCTTTGCTCGACTCATTCCTTCAAGAGATGGCCCTTGTTTGGCCAATGAACATTCTACTCTTACTAATTTTTTCATTAAATTAATGATGCAGCTGATACACACACCAAATCTACTTCCCTTTTTCTTTCTCGTCACTGAATTGCATTCCTTGACTTAAAATGAATTTCAAACAAATCATTGAATCCTATCTTGAATTTCACCAAACATGGGAGGGATTTTTTAACAATTCGAAAGATATTTGGAGGATTTCTAATTCCACCTTATTTTATCTTTTCCCACTCCAAATCCGGACGACTAAACATAACCATAAGATTATATGTTAGAATGATGATGTTTGACATTAGATGGGGAAAAAAAAACAAAAGGAAAGTGGATTAAAGCTCATGTATTTTGGAGAGGGATCAAAGAAGAAAGAGAAAAATGAAATATAATATTGAAAAATAAATAAATAAAAAGAAAGAAATAAGAAAAATGAAAAAAAAAAAAAAGAATAAAGAAACATTTAGAAAGGAGTTAAAAAGAAAAAAGTCATTGAAAAGATTCCAATGAAAAAGGATTAAAAAAAGATAAATAGATAAAAAATCATCAGAGTTTATGTTAGATATACTTTTAAGGGATATTTTACTTTTGGTGTTTAATGTCATTAATGAAGATTCTTAGAATAAGATTTGTTTAGTCAAAGTAAGATAATTTCGATTCTAGCTATTTAGTCCGGTAATACCTTTTGCCCAATATCATATTAGGTTACTTTACCATACTTTACCTTTTTACTTGCTCTTCACTACTATGGTAGATCTCTCTATTGCTCTCCTTATTCGTCGGCCTTGGGAGGGACCCTCCTCATATGTGGCCCTTATAAATCGCCATTTTGTCGACCATTGGGAAGAGACCTTCCTTATTTGTCAGCGATTTGGGCATGCCTTTTTATTTCTCGATCCCTCCATAATTGTTGGCCATTCAGGTCGAGAGACCCTCTTTTATTTGTCAGCCACTAGGTATACCTAATAAAAGAGGTGAGCACCGGTTGTTGTAAAACAATTGATCACCTCTAGATCGACTTGGAAAAGCAGCTTGCTTTAAAAAAAAAAAAAAAAAAAAAAAAAAAAAAAAAAAAAAAACCCTTGGAGTTGGGAATGGAATAACTGAGAGGATCACTTGATGTCTTGGAGGATCATTTGATGTCATGGAGCACATGGAGGACAAGGATGTTGTTTTGCTGTCGGATGGGGGCAAAAATACTGGAAAATCAGCATATAGAAATGAAAGTAACACCAATTATGAGATTCAAGAACTTTGCAAGTATAGAAGATACATGCAAAGATCTTGAGGTCGATGGCAACACCAACCTACTTCACCCGAGGACCCTGATTTTCTGTCAAAACCACGCTAAAACAATTACGCATTAAGATACGCACTTCTCCATCACCTCCATCTTACTCGGCTTTTGTAAGTATCCCCTCCCCTCTCTGACAGAGGAGACTTACAAAAACCAAGCAAAATGGAGATAATAGAGGACGCATTTCAATGCATAATTGTTTTGGTGAGAGACTCTGGCAGAGAATCAAGATCCCGTCCAAGTGGGTTGGATGTCGCCCAAAATGCAAGCCAACAGCCCTCGAATAGGCCCAAAATCTTATCTTACGAGATGTTGGGTTCATTTTAAATCTTGATTAACTAACTCTAAAAGATTTTATGTGAATTTAGAGTCGTCTCTCTAGCCTATTGGGTTAGCTTGAAACCAAGCGAGACACAGAGATTTTACATTTTATTCACTTTCTATACAACCAAAGTTTTCTAGGTTCAAGGATGATCGACACTAATAATTTCTATCAGTACCTTTTCAATTCCTCTAGCTCGATTGAATTGCTTATCAAAGTGATCATATGGTTTTGTTTACCAATTATGAGCCTTAGAGATAGTCCAAGTCGCAAAGTGCTCATGAAATATTTTCGCGTTCATTATTGTACTAAAATGTAACTTAACCATTCAATTAAAATTGACAAAACACGACTCAAAAAGTAGTATAAAAGAAACGCGATCAATTAATCTGAGAAAGTAATGAAAGAACAAGTAAAAAGTATAGCAAAAGAACCCAATAAAAGGTGGGCAAGAATATAACGCATCATTGTTAACCCCACAGCAAGCCAATTTAGATACCAAGTCCACCTATCTACTCAATAGATTTTATTTTTATTATATTCCTAAAGCCATATTAAGCTTAAGCTGCCACTACAATATGCAAGTTTGCCCATTTTTTGGGGAACTACCTCTCATTATATCAAAATGACATGAAGTAATCAAGCTAAAAATATCATCAAAATCCCCTCAAAAGAGAATTTGCTATAGCATCCAGGTCATCAAACTCGCAAGATTTACACGTTACCCACCTTAATAATACCAAAATATGTCCCCATGACCAGCAAATCCAGTATAAATTGTCACCTTATCATAGGTAATCAAAACCAAACTCAAATGAGTATTAAACTAGCACACCCATGACTAAAACAGCCCAGTGAGCAAAATCTAGGACGAAATCAGAACATTAAAGGCCAAAATGCATGATTATTCAGTAAGTAATGGGCTTGAAACATATCCTCCTGCAAGTGCACAGGGACTCACGTGATCAAGATGAGAACAAATTGAAGTCAAATGAAGACCATCAATGCTTGGACAGCAGACAAATGTTTAATTTCAGCAAATTCAAGCATGACAACATGATTATCTCCTCAAAAGTTAAACATAGATTCCTTGCCTCAACTTATATGACTAAGATAACACATAGAAATTGTTATTTGAATAACAAACGGATATAGACATGAACATAAATCCAGCAAATTTAAGTCACGGACAGAACTTATAACCTAACGACAGCATATTATGAATATACACAACATTCATAGCAAAGAATACAGCATGTTCTGAACTTGTACAACACTCGCAGCCAAAAGAATTAACATATTCCTGATCAGGTACAGAAAGAACAACAATGAATCCAGTAAACTTGAGCCGTGTATGGTAAGAATAGACATATTCAGCGAGCTCACAATGCAGCAGGTGTACAAATTCAACAAATAGCACATGCCAAAATGAAGATTACGCAAGCTAATAGTGACTATGTACTACTTGCACATACAACCCAAGCAAGATGCACACTATGCTCCAACATGTCCATCGCATGTGAAGTGAAGTCTCAACCAAACCCAAAATGGAGTGGCAATTAGCATGCGAAAAGAAAAGGTAGAGAAGATTTCTCTACATTAACACCTAAAAGATTTTTATACACGCACTTTGAACACATCAAGCTTAAAAATATATCCAGGGGCTCTCAGTTTAGACGAAAATTCAGTCACACAAACAAAGCTGTATTTAATCGCTGAGAACAAAGTAAACCATATCACCAACAGAAAGAGAGGTCTCGGCCACAAATCAGAGTTGCTGGATTTATGGATGTTATAAGACAATCAGTCAGTCACGTTTCAGTCTAGATACAGAACAATCAAATCGACGCTAATGCAGAAGAATGCTTAGCATCAACTTCTAGGCATTTCGACAAACATATGGCAGGCATCTCCGCTTAGTGATTAAACGCAGGGATGAAGCAGCAACTTAAAATCACACGACCATAACAATCATCCAAGCAGGCTCAAATCAATAACATATCGTCAATAAGATGCTGCGTTCACTCTAGAGTTCTCGGTCTCAGTCTCACGTGCAAAGCGACAGAAACGAAGTATAAGCAATACCTTGAAGAAAAACAACAAAGGGCATTGAATGACGATGGAATCGTAGGGAGAACTCGTCAGAGACAATGACACCGAAGATTGGAGCCAGTAAAGGAAAAACGAGCAAGTTGAAATTTCTTCGAGCTCACTGACTCGAAAACAGGGGGCGGCCAGTGCACCTCCAGCAGCTGCGAAGGTACCCTGCGACGGAAACCGACGACAGAGAGAGAGACATGGGTAAGGATTCGAAGAAGAAATCAATAGATAAAATCACCGCTAAATTCGAGAATTCTTTCTCTATAATCCCCGATCTATCCACGTCTGGCGGGCGATCATTTCAACCTGAAGGTGCAGTCGTTAGCCACGGGCGGTGATTACACCTAGGAGTGGAACTCCAGGAAAGCGCCACGACCGATCACCGGTGCCGGTGGAAGAGGAACCCGAAGCGACGGCGATCGGAGGTAGAGCGCCGCCGGCTAAGTCGTCACCTGTGGGAAAAAGAAAATCGAGACCATCAACTTTTTGACGCTCCAGAGATGTAAAGAAGCTGAGACGAAGATGTTCGAAGAGGAGAAGAAAAAGGCGGCGCTGGCGAGATCGTAAATCCAGAGAGGAAAAACGCGCGCGCTGGTTCCGTCGTCCTCCTCCGCCGACTGAGGAAGAGCGCGTGCCCGCGGCCGTGGTCCGGTGGCGCCGCCGCACGGGAACGGGCGGCGGGTGGCGTCGTCGTCGGCCGCCCGAATGGAACTCGCCGGCCTCCGCGTCTTCATCGGGCGGAGTGCGCGCTTTCTCTTCATTCTTTACAGAGAGAGAGAGCGTCGATGTTTTCTCATCGGAGGGAGGGAGCGAGCGGTTACGATACGGAGAGAGATTTTCTCCAGTCAAGCCGTGGGGTTTGTTGTTGTGAAATCTTCTAGAATTTCGCTTTTGCTCGCCCGCCGTCTCACTCGCTTCGATTGAAGCTTTCCGTTCGAAAAGAAAAGAAAAGAATAGAAAAGAAAGAATAGAGATATGTGCACAACAAATCTTAAAATTTATCGTAAAAATATTATTTAATTTTAAAATTTTCTAAAAATATAAATAATTTATAAATTTTATTATAAAAATACAATCGAATTCTAAAATTTTTAAAAAGTATAATATAATTCTAAAACTTTTCAAGAGTGTAATACAATCTTAAAATTTATTTGTATTTTTTTTAAGTTTTAAAACTCATTAAACTTTTGTAACAAATTTTAGGATTTTTAATGCATTTATCTCAAAAAAAAAAAAAGAAAAGAGTTGATTTTCATGGGCTTAGGTTATGGGCCCCCTTTCATTGGCCTACGTGATGCAAAACGGGCTTAAAGGATGAGCTAACGTAAATGGGTAAATGGGTAAATGGGCTTCCGAATTGATCCCCTTTTAATTTTGTCGGTTTGCTTATTATTTCGTCTAATTATATATTCTTCTGTCATTATCTTGCTTTTTTTCTTTCCCTTTTTTTTGTGTATTTTTACGCGTATGAAAATTTGCACCCTAATTTCTGATTTCATTAAATTGTGTTTTGAAAAGAGACTGGGTACATCCTAGACCCGTTTTCCTCTTCTTTGTCATGCCTTGTGATTAGTGATTGCTGATTGATGTAACTAAGATAAGAATTGGGATTAGTTTGCGTGAAAGAGAGAGAAAATATGCTTTTCTCTCGTCACACCTCTCAAAAACCAGGATCACTCCTCTCAAAACAGAAGAAAAGGCCAATTGACAAAAAACATTTTCACACATGAAAGAACATTAGGAAGATGAGATCCACTCTAATTCACTTTCTCTGGATTAAGAGACTGGGATTGCTTCCTGAAAATCGAACTTCTTGTAACCAACCATGAGTTTATAGTCATTTCAAAGATACCTTGTCAAGAGGCACTCTGTAAACTTCCTAGAAAACTATCAATCTCAGAAGCTAAATTGCTAGAGCAGCTAAGCTTGACAATCTTGACGGTAAACTGAATTCAAAGGGAACAGTGACTGGTGATAATCATTGCAGGATTGGCATACAATGCGCAACACAGTGGAAAAGGATGTAGCGTGGGAGGAAATTTGGGCAGTTTGTACATTGCTGAGCCGAAGCTGTGCTTTTCTTGAGGTACACTAAAATATTCACCAGTTTCTTTTGATCTGTTGTAAGGTTTTGAAAATCATAATTTCCAGAAAGAAAGGTTTATGCAGAGGAATTGAAGTGTAAGACAAAAGTTTGGATCTTTAGGACCTAGTGACTTTTCATTATGATCAAACGGCGACATGCCAGATACTTGAAATTTAGCAAACAATTAATCTATGCAAGCAGGGACTGAGAAATTTTTCAAACGAGTGTCCAAGGCCAAAGCTGGAGAAAGCAACAAGAAGTTAACTCTGGCCCCTTTGGATATATGCTATGCGTAATGTGTTGGACAAAAACTACACAATCTAATTAGCTGAACATCTCTGTATCATTGCATATGGAGTCATATATGGCAAATTATCCGAGTTGTTGATTTGGAGAGAGTTCAATAGAAACATCTTGATGAAACAGTAACTAAAACGAGTTTATGCATTCACTGTTCAGGTGAAAGTGCAAAATACGTGGGCATGTATTGAACTATTAACAGCATTGCAATTTGCACACTCATCTATAAGAAGGCTGAGTTAAAAAGGATCATTTGAAATTTGTGTTCAGACAAGATTAAGAAAGTCAAATGTTGTCAATTTACCATAATCAACTTTCCCCATTTAAAGATATCACCATACTGAAAACTTCACAAAAGAAAATTTAAAGACATAGAACCGGACATCAAAAGAAACATTTATTGAATTTCTGGGGGAAAGCAAAGATATTTCCATTGCGTACAATAGAATTCCATCACTATATCCTTTCCACAGATAAAAAATTCTGTCTGTCACTGAACAACAACTATACTAGTTCAAGATTATGTCTAATTTACCTTGTGAAGAAGGCTAAAGTGGAACTTGCTAGCAATAGGCTCCCAATATATCCCAACCTCATCGCCAACCGCCAAACCCCTCCGTTTCACGAACTCCTTGATCCAACCCCCCTTGAGGACGTAGGACCCAGATGACGCCCAAAACACGAACACAAGTCGATGCTCAGAGCACGTGTCCATGTCCCTCACGATGACGTCAGCCCCCTTGCTGCTCTCGACTTGCCTCACTGTCTCCTCGTTCATCCATCGGAGAAAGTGGCTCTTCACAAAATCCCGCCCGATCAAGAGCCTCGACAGGTGGCCGAGATCGCTTTGCGTAAGCCTCTTCTTGATCTTATAAGGGTCGAAGAGCAGCGTCAACTCTGTGAAAACTTCCTCGGGATCACATCCTGAGGCCTCTTTCTTTCCCTTCTGCGTTCTTTTGCACTTCGCTTTCTTCTCCACAATTAAGGATTCGGCATTGGTAAGTGAGGCCGTGGATTTTCGCTTCAGTTGGGCAGGAACGATTTCTTGACGAGGGTGGCCGACTTCCTTCGTGTTCTGATCAGGCGCAAGGAGGAAGAACTCGCGAGACGCCACCACTCCTGCAGATGAAGTACCTGTGGCCCCTTCGTCGCCATTCTTCTCCTGATCTTGCAGATAAGAAAGGCATGACAAAGAGTCCATCGACTCCGGCGACTGGACCTTGCTTCTCAGGTGGTCGCCAATGGGTTTCTTCTTCTCGTGATCCTGCAGATAAGAAACGCGCGACGACGAAGAGTCCATCGACAATGGCGAGTGGACATCACCTCTCAGGATTTCGCCGATAGGAGGCGTTTTGGGTGCCAACATATCGACGAGCTCCATGGGTTTGTGGTGAAAGAAACAGGAAAGTGCTTCGTGAGAACAACAGAGGAGCAACAAGGTGCATAGAAATTCAGAGAGAGAGAGCGAAAGAGAGAAAGACAGCGTTGGAGAGAGAGTAGAAAGACGGAGGACGACAAGGACTTGGAGGCATAGAGAGAGAGAGGGAAATATGTGGTTAGTTTACCGTTGGAATTGGGATGGCTTTGTAGTCAAGTTTCGGGAGTGTGCTGAGGAGTGAGAGGTTCTTTCCTAATTTGAGTCAGGTTAAGATTAGTAGAAAATAGGAAATAATTTCAAGATTCAAGATTTATTTCCTAATTTGTTACATTGTTTTCATCATATAATAGGACGGAACTTTAGTGGGCTGGAACAAAACTAAATGTTTTTAATTCTTTTTTAAGAAAATAAAGGTTTGTAAATGTATATGATAATGAGTTTATCACAAACTTGGAAAAAATATTGTCCACTCGTTTTTGAGAGTGCACTGAAAAGTGAGAAGTTCTTTCATAGTTTGAGTCGGTTTAAGAGATTGATAGAATAGGAAATAATTTCAAGATTCAAAATTGAAGATTGATTTCCACATAAACTCTAATATCACAAACTCGTTAATAATTATACTAACGAGCCGAAGATAATTCCCTGGAGCTTCTTCTTTTTGTTACATTATTTACATCATGTAATAGGATGGAAATTTAAAAGGATGGAAATTTTCTTTTGATTTATTTACACAAAAGAAATTTTTGAAATGTATATAATAATGAGTTTATAGAAAAAACACAGGTAATTACATTGCAAAAAGATGCACAAAATAAAGAAAAGAATCAGCGTCGGTGTGGGATATTGTAAACTTGCTTCATCTTTGTCTTCTTCTTTTTTATCAATTTGTTCACATTTTTCGAGCAGCGCACTTTCCTGTTCTTGTTAGATTACCTCCCTATAAAGTTTTAATTGAATATTTTACAGGGATGATATCATCAAAAACCTTAAAAATCATTAATAATCTTAAATTAGTATTTCTTTCGGTTGGTGACCGGTGGGAAATTTGTAATCCTTAGAAAAAGAGCAATAGCATGGAATTTTATAGTTACACGCAATCATGCTATCTTTATTTTCCTAAGAATTTCAATTCTTAGTGAGTGTCCTTTTGAAAGTGAGAGTGTCTTTAATTTTCTTGAGCCTTTTATTTCCACTGTGGTGAACATAAATTTTTTTAATGTTATATATACTTACATTTTATAAAGTGACATTCCAAAAACCAGGTGCTCCAATTATTTCCAGGAAATTAGGATGAAGTTGAATTCTTCCCCTGTTAAGTTGAAAATCCTCTACCGACCAAAAAAAAAAAAAAAAAAAATTTGAAGATCCTCTATACTCCAAAACAATACATGTTGATGGCCAGCAAGTAAGGGCTACAAAAGTTTAATCTCTAATAAATTTGCATTTCATAAAACTAAAAAAGAGAATACATCTAGGTTCTATTTATTTCGCAAAAAATTAATACTTTGGAATATATTTTAAAATGATCACTTATATCCTAAATAAATAAATAAATATTTAATATTTTCAACATTTGTAAAAACATTTATAGATAATTAGTTATCAATAATAAAAGCATTATCATTGATTAATTATTTCATGAAATACAAGCGACAATCTTGGAAAAACATTTTAAAATTATTATTTTTTACGAAATAAATAAAGTTTGATGAAAATTAAAGAATAAATGTAGTAGAAACGAAATTCGATCCCATGACGCCTCCTCCTATGCAGATAGCTCCACCCAGGGAGTACGTTGTCCCATCATTTTCCAAGATTACGCAAGTAAGAAGAAAAAGTGAAAAAGAAGAAGAAATATTCCATATGAAAGAAAGTATGAGGGTATAAATTAAAAAAGATGTTAGAGAAAGAAAAATGGAAGAAATTAAGCCTCCATTTATTTGTTGAAAAATGAATAATTTTTAAAAATATTTTATAAAAAAAATTGTTGTTTATATCACATAAAGGAATAAATAAACAAAATTTAAAACCAAAAAAATATTTAGATATAAATATTATTGATAGCAAAAATTATTTACTAATTACTTTAGTAATATAAGTAATTGTATTTATAAATGATAACTGGTAACATGTCAGATGTGAGGCTTGATCAATGCCACGTAAGATCTAAAGTAGAGTAGGCCCATTCACCAGTTACGTGTACACGCTGGCCCCCTCTGACTTCATCAGACTCTCTGCTCACCAGACGGTGACCGCCACCACCGCCGACGGCGGAGCCTCCGGCGAGGGCCTGAAGAATGTCTGGAACGGGCCCCGACAGAGGTTCGAGATGGAAGGCAAGGAGGCTTGCCTACAGTACGCGCTCCGAGACTCTGTGGCAGGCAGAGCGATGGGCATCGTCCCAACGTTCGCTCCTCCCTCGAAGCGAGGCCTGAGCTTGGCTTCCCGCCTCTGCCGCCTCCGCATTCCCACTCGCCAAGGCCGACTCCATGTCCGCCTTCATCCCGCTCTTACATCTCGGTCCGTTCTCGATACCCTTTGTCCTCTTTTTGTGTTTTGGATTTGTTGCCTTGTTACTCTGACGATGGAGGTGGGTTTTTGTTGCTACTTTGGTGTTGCCAAGTGGTCCGAAGAAATTGAGCAATTCCAATGTTCTGGTTCAATTACTGTTTTAGTCGTCTGTCATCACTCATTCTTCCTGGAACCCACAGAATTGCTTGTGCCTTTACTGTTTCTTTGCCTAGTTGCTTTCTGTACTTATAATCAGTGGATTCGGATCCATATCTTCTTGTGTTGGTTTAATCTTACTGCGCTCAACTTTTCAATCACTATGCATTGAGAGTTCTTGGAAATGTTACTAAGCGGTTGGTTGCTTGGGCAGGGCATTTTTTTTTCCATGTAACCCATTTTGGAATTCTTCTTTACTCTAAAGATCTCAAGTCCATAGGTAAAGGTTTTTTCTAAACTGGGTGAAAATAATCGCAAGTCTGAGATTGTCAAGTCGATGTAGCTGCTAGCTTGACTTGCTCTCTTTTACTTCTCTCTCGGTATTTGTCGTCATTTCATTGCATATAGATGCTTCTTTCGGTAATGCATTTACAGGTTCTTATTGAGTCTGTGACTCCATATGTGTTTACACATCTTCGAGAGAAGTATTGACTTTCTGTTTTATGTGTCTCTGAACACAATAGACATGTTACTATTGCGAAATCATCCATGTAAAATATATCTAAAAGCTGAGTGAGCAGTTTGATGTCAAAGGATCTTGCAGCAGAAAGGGTATCAAACTATCAAGGGCGAGATTGAACCACCAGTAAACCAGAGGAAGAAAAAAAAAAAGTAACTGTGAAAGAAACAAAAAAGTAGAAGAGATTTGAAGTCACAATTCTATTTAAGGATTTGAAGTAAGGAAGAACAAGAGGAGAAAGTGAGAGAGAGAGAGAGAGAGAGAGAGAGAGAGAGAGAGAGAGAGAGAGTAATGGGAGCGGTGAGGATACAAAAAAAAAGGAGTGTTGAAGTTAGAGTGGGAGCCGTGGGTAAACGTGGCAACTGATGAATGGATTCCTGTAAATCCTATGTGGCACTAATCAATCGCCCAATATTTTCTCTCAAGGATAATTATCAATTCTGAGACTATGAAATTGCCTTAGGATGACAAAGATCTCCCATTTCACTGTCTTAAAGGGGTGGGAGTTTTTCTAATGCTACAGAAGACATAGTGATGAACCTCCACACCGTTTTCCACATCTTTTGATGGAGCCTCTAGTGTTCCCTTAGGCTCCCTAAGTGATGATGTACCTCCATCTGGATAGAGCATGAGCGACTGCATGCATCACCGAAGTCCTTGTTTGTAGTTTGTAGTCGTAACAATGGAGGTAATCTCTGGCAATGGTTGTTGACAACTATCTACAAGTGTAATATGTTTGTCTATGTATGCATGTGAATACTGTATTGTCTATCAAGGCCTACGTTCTGATTGCACCTGAGTGTATGGAATTCTTTCCTTAATTGTGACCGTACTAATCCACAGGAACAGATATAGAATATTTGCGGTTGTAGAACTAATCCATCTTGTTGCAGCTTTTGTTTTTTTGTTGAAAAAGAGTCGTGAAAAGAAAACAAAGCATCGCAATCTTTAATCTTGTGCAGGAAACGTTCTACTATCAATGGAATGAATTATCCTCCATTGGACATTGTCATGACATGCCTTGTGGACATTGTCTTATTCTTCATGAGTGAGTGAAGCAAAATTCCTAAATTTCCTTTTGGTGTTAAACCAGGCAAGTGGAGTTTTCACTGACTTTGTACAGTCTAGAGCTGTTGTTAGGGTCTTGAGTTCATGGATTAGCTCCGCCTAGCTGTGCATGTTGATTTTGGACTTGGTATTGCAATGAGGGTGCAGAGGACGGGCGATGAAGCTCTGTTCAGAGTTGGCTCAGTAATGTGTGAGGTCTTCCGCTGTCCAGATGTGACTGTGGAGTCGCTCTTGGGGTCTAAAGCACATGGATAAGCTCTAGATAGCTTTGCATGTGCAATTCATGGGCTGGGGTGGTTGCTGGATCCGAATTTGGGTGCTGGAACGCCTGCTCTTGGACAGGGCAGGCTCCCAGTTTTGTTGGCCAATGTCGGAGAGTTGTGGGTGTCGCGTTTTGCCCGGTCGACAGCCTATGGACCCAGGTTCTGTGATTGGATTCCTTTAGGCTAAATCTCAGTTATGGGTCTTGAAGATCTGGGTGATTTGAGAAGCTTGGGAAACATTGAAACTCTATCCAGACCTCCCTGAGCTAGTTACTTGGTCAAAAATGTTTAGTAGGCGAGCTCGAGCGATGAACAGTGAAGTTCAGAAGCGGTGCATGTGTGTCCCTGGGGCTTGGAGTGAGAGAAAGTAGTGTCATAAGGCCGGATAATGCTTAGTGATCGCGGGGTGGTGCTGCAAGCCATGTGGGCTGTGTCCGTAAGACCTGAGTGAGAGAGAGGACAGTGTGCCAATCGTTGGGTTAGTAGTTCATGAGGTTCGAAGTGAGAGCGGGTGTGGTGTGAGAGCCCGGTGAGGTCGTGTGAAGTCCAGCATGTTTTGTGAGCAAGCCATGAGTCTTGAGTGAGGAGGAGAGTGGTGCCGTGAGCTGAGTGGTGTTTGGTGAGCTTGACACACAAAGAGAGAGAGACCATGGGCTGCGACGTTCCATAATATCCGAGTGAGGAAAAGCGTGCCACGAGTTGTGAAGGAGAGTCATGTGGACATTCGGAATTTGAACTAGCTGAGGGAAGTGCTCATGAGGGCTTGGAGTGTTTTTGACATAGACGAGACATGCTATATTTCCGTGATGATCAAATAAGTTCCTTTGCTTAGAAGATTTTTGCATATGATAGGGACCCAAAATAACACCATCACTGAAATAATGTACACAGAAAAAAGCGATAAAATAAGGGAATCGAGTCTTGCCTCGAAATTTTTGGTGGCGGCAATGAGATACAAGATAGTGTCACCTTTGTGGTCCTTCCAATTGATCGATTGCTCCTTCTTGTGCTGCTTCCGATGCTCCACCAACCGAACCAGCACTTTAAATTGGTTCTTCTGCATGGCGAGGTGAAGCGCAGTCTTCTCTCGGGTGGTTGTCAACGATCAAACGGGTCAGAGTCAATTGAGTTGGGTCGGGTCGGACGGACCGAATCGGCATGTGCTGCACTCGTGCTCGGCTGATGTCACGATGACGTCATCTGGCAAGTGCCACGCACATGCGTTGATGACGTCAGCTAGCGTGTGTCGCGCATGTGCATCGCACACACCTGGCACGGAAACGGCACGTGCGTCGCACGCGCCCAGGGGAGACCGTATCAACCATATCTCAAAATCTCAACCGCCATCCATAAAGTTACAAAACGTGATATAAACTCACGACACAATTTATTAAGGAGATCCGATATAGTGGATCACTTGTAGACATCACACAATCAACTGCAGAGAATCAAGGACATCAATCTAATATCTGACCTTGTCGAAAGCTCCAATACTATATTGCTAAAGACTTGCATGTCTTAGAAAAAGCTCAAGAAAAGAGAGATACCATCATCATTTACAACCGCGACTTTTGTCCTTCTTCTCTAAGTCCTTATCCTCTGAGTCCTCATTCTCTGAGTCCTTCTCTAGCTTGTACATATCAACTAGGAGGTGCAATCGAAAAAGGTGTACCAAGAAAAAATTCATAACTACCGCTAACGGCCTCTGTATCAGCAGAAGAACAACTGATACAAGCAGTGTCAGGGGCCCCGCAGGTGAGTTTGAAGTTAATAGCAGGGATGTCATGAAGGTAAAGTAAGTTACAATCATTGTGATGAGCGATAGCATAAAGCGGTAGCTTGACGGGAGATAATTGGTGAGGCTAATGATCATCTGGACTGATAGAAAGAACCCGAATGTGTTGCCGCATAGGAAGAGGCCGTACATCACGAGCTTGACATTACTTGGAGGAGTGGCATAACTTAAGAGTAATTCTAGTCACGTTATAGTATAGTTGTTCTGCTCAACTTCCTTGGAATTTTTGTCATTGCAACTTCTACAATTTTTGGAGGCTGAAGCATGAATTGGTATGTTGCGCTCACAATCAGCGCAGCGACGACCAGTAGGGCGTTGCGTATTTCGCCCAAGGACTCTCCCCCTTGGTTTAATTTTCTAGATGTTGAACTTGATGATGATTGAGGAGCATTTGTGACTAGTTCCCCATCTGATTGGTGACCGTTACCTCCCTCCATATCGTCATCATCCGTTGAGACTGGTGTTGAAGCGGGTGAGTTTGATCGTCCTCCTCTGCGCACAGCTCCGACCTGTGTGAGAATTTATCTGATCTCTCTATCTCGTGCTCCACTTGACGAGGGAGTTAAGACATCTAGAGGTGTCAAGCCGCTCTCGTTCAAGGCGTTCACCTCCATGACCTCAGACTCCAAAGCATGTCCACGAAGCATGAAGTCGACCATGTGCAACTCTTTCCCATATTTGTTTTACTCTTATTGATTTTCAATCATTTAGATACTGCATAAATGTTTTTGACATAGACGAAGACATCCTATATTTCCATGATGATCAAATAAGTTCCTGCTTAGAAGATTTTTGCATATGATAGGGACCCAAAATAGCACCCTCACTGAAATAATGCACAAAGAAAAGTGCGATAAAATAAAGGAACAGCGAGTCTTGTCTCGAAAGTTTTGTTGGCTGCAGCGAGATGCAAGGAAGTGTCACTGTTGTAATCCTTCCAAGTGATCAATTGTTCCTTCTTGTGTTGCTTCAAATGCTCCACCAACTGAACCAGCACTTTAAACCAGCTGTTCTGCACGGCGAGGTGAAGCGCGGTCTCCTCTCGGGTGGTCATCAAGGATCAAATGGGTTGGAGTCAATCGGGTCGGGTCGGGTCAGACGGACTGACTCGGCATGTGCCGTGCGCGTGCTCGGCCGACGTCATGATGACGTCATCTGGCATGTGCCACGTGCATGCGTTGATGATGTCAGCTAGCGCGTGCCGTGCACGTGGGTCACATGCGCCTGGCACGGAAACGGCACGTGCGTCGCACGTGCTTGGCACCAAAACGGCACGTGTGTTGCACGCGCCCGAGGGAGATCGTCTCAAGCACATTTCAAAATCTCAACTGCCATCCATGAAGTTACAAAACGTGATATAAACTCACAACACAATTTATTAAGGAGATCCGATACAACAGATCGCTTGTAGACATCACACAATCAACTGTAGAGAATCAAGGACATCAATCTAACATCTGACCTTGTCTAAAGCTCCATTGCTATATTGCTAAAGGATTGCATGTCTTAGAAAAAGCTCAAGAAATGAGAGATACCATCATCATTTACAACCGCGACTTTTGTCCTTCTTCTCTAAGTCCTTATCTTCTGAGTCCTCATTCTTTGAGTCCTTCTTCTCTAGCTTGTACATATCACCTAGGGGGTGCAATCGAAATAGGCGTACCAAGAAAAAATTCATAACTAACGCCGGCGGCCTCTGTACCAGCAGAAGAACAGCTGATACAAGCAGCGTCAAGGGCCCCGCAGGCGAGTTTGAAGTTAATAGCAGGGATGTCGTGAAGGTAAAGTAAGTTACAACCATTGCTACGAGGGATAGCATAAGCAGTAGCTTGACGGGGAGATTTTTGGTGAGGCAAATGATCATCTGGACTGACAGAACTCGAATGTGTTGCCGCACAGGAAGAGGCCATACACCACGAGCTCGACATTACTTGGAGGAGTGCCATAACTTAGAGTAATTCTAGTCATGTTATAGTTATAATTATTCTGCTCAACTTACTTGGAATTTTTGTCATTGACAACTTCTACGATTTTTGGAGGCTGAAGCATGGATTGGTACGTCGTGCTCACAATCAGTGCAGCGACGACCACAAGAGCATTGCGTATTTCCCCTAAGTACTCTCCCCCTTGGTTTAATTTTCTAGATGTTGAACTTGATGATGATTGAGGAGCATTTGTGACTAGTTCCCCATCAGATTGGTGACTGTTATCTCCCTCCATATCATCATCGTCCGCTAAGACTGGTGTTGAAGCGGGTGTGTTTGATCATCCTCCTTTGTGCACAGCTCCGGCCCGTGTGAGAATTTCTCTGATCTCTCTATCTCGTGCTCCCCTTGATGAGAGAGTTGAGACATCTAGAGGTGTCAAGCCGCTCTCGTTCAAGGTGTTCACCTCCATGACCTCAGACTCCAAAGCATGTCCATGAAGCATGAAGTCGACCACCTGCAACTATTTCCCATCTTTGTTTTACTCTCATTGATTTTCAAGCATTTAGATACTGCATAAATGTTTTTGACATAGACGAGACATCCTATATTTCTGCGATGATCAAATAAGTTCCTTTGCTTAGAAGATTTTTGCATATGATAGGGACCCAAAATAACACCTTCACTGAAATAATGCACAAAGAAAAGTGCGATAAAATAAGGGAACCACGAGTCTTGCATCGAAATTTTTGCTGGCGGCAGCAAAATGCAAGGAAGTGTCGCCTTTGTGGTCATTCCAATTGATCAATTGTTTCTTCTTGTGCCGCTTCAGATGCTCCACCAACCGAACCAGCACTTTAAACTGACTGTTTTGCACGATGAGGTGAAGCGCGGTCTCCTCTCGGGTTGTTGTCAACGATCAAATGGGTCGGAGTCAATCGGGTCGGGTCGGGTTGGACAAACGGACCTGGCACGTGCTGCGCACGTGCTCGGCCAATGTCACGATGACTTCATCTGGCACGTGCCATGTGCATGCGTTGATGACGTCAGTTGGCACGTGTCGCGCACATGGGTCGCACGCGCCTGGCACCGAAATGGCACGTGCATCGCACGTGCCTGGCACCGAAATGGCACGTGTGTCGCACGCGCCTGGGGGAGACCATATCAACCACATCTCAAAATCTCAATTGCCATCCATGAAGTTACAAAACGTGATATAAACTCACAACACAATTTATTAAGGAGATCCGATACAGCGGATCGCTTGTAGACATCACACAAACAACTGCAGAGAGTCAAGGACATCAATCTAACATCTAACTTTGTCAAAAGCTCCAATACTATATTGCTAAAGACTTGCATGTCTTAGAAAAAGCTCAAGAAAAGAGAGATACCATCATCATTTACAACCACGACTTTTGTCCTTCTTCTCTAAGTCCCTATCCTCTGAGTCCTCATTCTCTGAGTCCTTCTCTAGCATGTACATATCACCTAGGAGGTGCAATCGAAAAAGGCGTACCAAGAAAAAATTCATAACTACTGCCAACGGCCTCTGTATTAACAGAAGAACAGCTGATACAAGCAGCGTCAGGGGCCCCGGAGGCGAGTTGGAAGTTAATAGCAGGGATGTCGTGAAGGTAAAGTAAGTCACAAGCATTGCGGTGAGGGATGGCATAAAGCGGTAGCTTGACGGGGAGATATTTGGTGAGGCAAATGATCATATGAACTGACAGAAAGAACCCGAACGTGTTGTTGCACAAGAAGAGGCTGTACACCACGAGCTTGACATTACTTGGAGGAGTGCCATAACTTAGAGTAATTCCAGTCACGTTATAGTTATAGTTGTTCTGCTCAACTTACTTGAAGTTTTTGTCATTGACAACTTGTACGATTTTTGAAGGCTGAAGCACGATTGGTACGTTGTGCTCACAATCACCGCAGCGACGACCAGCATGGCGTTGCGTGTTTCGCCCAAGGACTTGATAATGATTGAGGAGCATTTGTGACTGGTTCCCCATCGGATTGGTTGCTGTTACCTCCCTCCATATCGTCATCGTCCACTGAGACTGGTGTTGAAGCGGGTGAGTTTGATCATCCTCCTTTACGCACAGCTCTGGCCCGTGTGAGAATATCTCTGATCTCTCTATCTCGTGCTTCCTTTGGCGAGGGAGTTGAGACATCTAGAGGTGTGAAGCCACTCTCGTTCAAGTCGTTCACCTCCACGACCTCAGACTCCAAAGCACGTCCACGAAGCATGAAGCCGACCACCTGCAACTCTTTCGCATCTTTCTTTTACTCTCATTGATTTTCAGGCATTTAGATACTGCATAAATGTTTTTGACATATACGAGACATCCTATATTTTTGTGATGATAAAATGAGTTTTTTTGCTTAGAAGATTATTGCATATGATAGGGATCCAAAATATCAACCTCATTGAAATAATGCACAAAAAAAAAAAGTGCGATAAAATAAGGGAACCGCGAGTCTTGTCTTGAAAGTTTTGCTGGCGGCAGTGAGATGCAAGGAAGTGTCACCGCTGTTGTGGTCCTTCCAAGTGATCAATTGTTCCTTCTTGTGTCGCTTTAGATGCTCCACCAACCGAACTAGCACTTTAAACTAGCTGTCTGCATAGCGAGTTGAAGCGCGGTCTCCTCTCAGGTGGTCGTCAAGGATCAAACGGGTCGGAGTCAATCGGGTCGGCTCGGGTCAGACGGACCGACTCGGCACATGACATGCGTGTGCTCGGCCGACGTCATGATGACGTCATCTGGCACGTGCCATGCGCATGCATTGATGATGTTAGCTGGCACGTGCCGCGCACGTGGGTTGCACACGCCTGGCACGGAAACGGCACGTGCGTCGCACGCGC
Source organism: Eucalyptus virginea (assembly GCA_014182375.1). Classification (NCBI taxonomy): domain Eukaryota; kingdom Viridiplantae; phylum Streptophyta; class Magnoliopsida; order Myrtales; family Myrtaceae; genus Eucalyptus; species Eucalyptus virginea. The sequence goes on from CM024518.1 coordinate 28,893,987, forward strand.
CTGGCACCAAAACGGCACATGCGTCGCACGCGCCCGGGGGAGATCATCTCAAGCACATTTCAAAATCTCAACCGCCATCCATGAAGTTACAAAACGTGATATAAACTCACAACACAATTTATTAAGGAGATCCGATATAGCAGATCGCTCGTAGACATCACACAATCAACTGCAGAGAATCAAGGACATCAATCTAACATCTGACCTTGTTTAAAGCTCCATTACTATATTGCTAAAGGATTGCATGTCTTAGAAAAAGCTCAAGAAATAAGAGATACCATCATCATTTACAATTGCGACTTTTGTCCTTCTTCTCTAAGTCCTTATCTTCTGAGTCCTCATTCTCTGAGTCCTTCTCTAGCTTGTACATATCACCTAGGAGGTGCAATCGAAAAAGGCGTACCAAGAAAAAATTCATAACTACCACCAGCGGCCTCTGTACCAGCAGAAGAACAGCTAATACAAGTAGCGTCAGGGGCCTCGCAAGCGAGTTTGAAGTTAATAGCAGGGATGTCGTGAAGGTAAAGTAAGTTACAACCATTGCGATGAGGGATAGCATAAGCGGTAGACTGACGGGGAGATCTTTGGTGAGGCAAATGATCATCTGGACTGACAGAACCCGAATGTGTTGCCGCACAAGAAGAGGCCGTACACCACAAGCTCGACATTACTTGGAGGAGTGCCATAACTTAGAGTAATTCTAGTCACGTTAGATTTTAGTCACCAATGAAGCTACTCTACTACGAGCTGCGATCGGCGGCAAAGCCGAAGGAGAAGTAGGAGGCGGCGGCGGCGAGCTCTTCTTCATCTCGGAGGTTGGTTTCACCTCGACCTCCTCTCCTTTGCCTGTTCGAGTCTTTAATAGTTTTTTTGTTCCTCAGCCGGTAGTTTAGGGTTTCCGTGTGTACATGTGAGTGAATGATTTTCGAGAGTCAAACCGAGTCGAGCATGCGTTCGTCACGTGCGAAGATCAAGCTATCGTTTGCTTTTGCTTATTTCGATTAGGATGTACAATTTGTGTCGGTTTGTGCCAGGGCACAGAGAATTTGATCTTTGTGTTACCTCGTTTGTCAATGGAGTGCTATTTGTGAATGGAGTGCTGGTCCTGCTGGATGTGTATGTCATGGTGTGTTTTGGAATTGCTCCTATGCATGTCGCACCCCCACTATGAATTTAGTTGTTTATGGTGTGTTCTGGAATTGCTCCTCTTTATTGGCAAGTATTGAAAATGGAGGCCAACTATTGAATTATTTCTACTTTTGGATATTCGCGCCCAATACGAAAATGAAAAAAAAAAAAAAAAAACCTGTGATGGGGTAGATTCCAGGTTCTTGGTTCTGACGAGTAGGTTCCAGGTTCCAAAAATTGAGGAACCTATACCCGAGGGTAGGTTCCAGGTTTCGGAAGGAACTGAACTGGAATCGGGAACCGCTCACCCCTAACTGTATCAACCACATCTCAAAATCTCAACCGCCTTCCATGAAGTTACAAAACGTGATATAAACTCACAACACAATTTATTAAGGAGACCCGATACAGCGGATCGCTTGTAGATATCACACAATCAATTGCAGAGAATCAAGGACATGAATCTTACATCTAACCTTGTCGAAAGCTCCAATACTATATTGCTCAAGGCTTGCATCTCTTGAAAAAAGCTCAAGAAAAGAAAGATACCATCATCATTTACAACCATGACTTTTGTCCTTCTTCTCTAAGTCCTTATCCTCTGAGTCCTCATTCTCTGAGTCCTTCTCTAGCTTGTACATATCACCTAGGAGGTGCAATCGAAAAAGGCATACCAAGAAAACATTCATAACTACCGCCAACGGCCTCTGTATCAGCAGAAGAACGGCTAATACAAGCAGCGTCAGGGGCCCTGCAGGCGAGTTTGAAGTTAATAGCAGGGATGTCGTGAAGGTAAAGTAAATTACAACCATTGTGATGAGGGATAGCATAAAGTGGTAGCCTGACGGGGAGATATTTGGTGAGGCAAATGATCATCTGGACTGACAGAAAGAACCCGAATGTGTTGCCACACAGGAAGAGGCCGTACACCACGAGCTTGACATTACTTGAAGGAGTGCCATAACCTAGAGTAATTCTAGTCACGCTATAGTTATAGTTGTTATGCTCAACTTGAAATTTTTGCCATTGACAACTTCTACGATTTTTGGAGGCTGAAGCATGGATTGGTACGTTGTGCTCAGAATCAGCGTAGCGACGACTAGCAGGGCATTGCATATTTCGCCCAAGGACTCTCCCCCTTGGTTTAATTTTCTAGATGTTGAACTTGATGATGATTGAGGAGCATTTGTGACTGGTTCCCCATCTGATTGGTGACTGTTACCTCCCTCCATATCGTCATCGTCCGCTGAGACTAGTGTTGAAGCGGGTGAGTTTGATCGTCCTCCTCTGCGCACAGTTTCGGCCCGTGTGAGAAATTCTCTTATCTCTCTATCACGTGCTCCCCTTGACGAGACAGTTGAGAATCTAGAGGTGTCAAGCCGCTCTCGTTCAAGGCGTTCACCTCCATGACCTCATACTCCAAAGCATGTCCACGAAGCATGAAGTCGACCACCTGTAACTCTCTACCATCTTTGTTTTAGTCTCATTGATTTTCAAGCATTTAGATACTGCAGAAATGTTTTTGACATAGACGAGACATCCTATATTTTAGCGATGATCAAATAAGTTCCTTTGTTTAGAAGATTTTTGCATATGATAGGGACCCAAAATAACACATTCACCGAAATAAGGCACAAAGAAAAGTGCGATAAAATAAGGGAACGGCGAGTCTTGCATCGAAATTTTTGCTGGCGGTAGCGAGATGCAGGGGAATGTCACCTTTGTGGTCCTTCCAATTGATCAATTGTTCCTTCTTGTGCCGCTTTAGATGCTCCACCAACCGAACCGACACTTTAAATCGACTGTTCTGCAGGGCGAGGTGAGGTGAAGTGCGGTCTCCTCTCAGGTGGTTGTCAACGATCAAACGGGTCGGAGTCAATTCGGGTCTGGTCGGAAGGACGGACCTGGCACTTGCCGCACGCGTGCTCGGCCGACGTCACGATGACGTCATCTAGCACGTGCCACGTGCATGCACTGATGACATCAGTTGGCACATGCCGCGCATGTGGGTCGCACGCGCTGGCACCGAAACGGCACGTGCGTCGCACACGCCCGAGGGAGACCATATCTAGGGGTGAGCACGATTCCCGGGTAGAACCGAGAACCGGAGAACCGCACCGGAGGGTCCGGTTCGGTTCCTGGTTTTTAAGAGACCGGTTCCGGTTCCCAGTTCCCTTTTCCCGGGAACCGGCGTTCCGGTTCCGGTTTCGATTCTTACGGGAACCGGGGACCGGAACCGGAACCGAAACCGGCCAAAATTCAAAAAAAAAAAACTATTTCCCTATGTTTCTTCCCCCTTCCCCTTTCTTTTTCCCCCTCTCTCTCTCTCTCTCTTTTCCCCCTTTTTACCGCTCCCGTCACTTCCCGCCCCCAACCTTTTTCTTTTCTTCTCTCTCTTCTCTTTCCCCCTCTCTCGGCTGAAACCCCACCCCTTCTTCTTCTTCTTCTTCGCCGCCCCTTGCCGCTTCACCCTTTCTTCTCCTCTTCTTCTTCTTCTTCGCTGCCCCTCGCCGCTTCACCCACCACCACATCGCCGCCCCACGCCCTACTCACCACCATCTCTTGGCCACTAAACCACCACCACCCACCGCTCGTCCGATGAGTCGTCTCGCCGTTGAGCTCGACAAACTATCGCGCCGTCCGTGCCTGCTCCTCGCCGCCATGAGCCGCCGCCGCTGTCCCCAAGCCACCGTCACCACCTCTTACCGCTCGCTTGGCCGTTCGGGCCGTCGTTACTCCGAACCGCCACCGCCAAAACCGTGCTCTTCCCCCCTTGGCCGTGGGTTGAGCTGCGCCGCCGCCGTCTTCGCCGCGCCGTCCGTGCCACCGTTGGTGCTGTGAGATTCGTGTCTCCGTCGTCGCCGACGGACCTCCTCGACACCGTCGCGGATGCGTCACCCCTCGCTCGCCTCACCACTTAGCCGCTTGCCGTCGACGTCGCTCGTCCCCCAGGTGGAGGCTACTCTCTCGCCAGCCCCCCGACACAGCTCACTGCTCGCCCAGCTGCCCAATCAACCTTAACTCCACACCCCTTCACCTTCGCCCCAATGAAGCTGCTCTGCTACGGGCTGCGATTGGCGGCAAAGCCAAAGGAGAAGCAGGAGGCGGCGGCGGCAAGCTCTTCTTCATCTCGGAGGTTGGTTTCACCTAGACCTCCTCTCCTTTGCCTGTTTGAGGCTTTGACGGTTTTTTTGTTCCTCATCCGGTAGTTTAGGGTTTTCGTGTGTACGTGTGAGTGAGTGATTTTCGAGAATCGGACCGAGTCGAGCACACGTTCGTCACGTGCGAAGATCAAGCTATCGTTTGCTTTTGCTTATTTCGATTAGGATGTACAATTTGTGTCGGTTTGTGCAAGGGCACAGAGAATTTGATCTTTGTGTTACCTCGTTTGTGAATGGAGTGTTGGATGTGTATGTCATGGTGTGTTTTGGAATTGCTCCTGTGCATGTCGCACCCCCACTATGAATTTAGTTGTTTATGGTGTGTTTTGGAATTGCTCCTCTTTATTGGCAGGTATTGAAAATGGAGGGCCAACTATTGAATTATTTCCACGTCTGGATATTCGCGCCCAATACAAAAATGAAAAAAAAAAAAAAACGTGTGACAGGGTAGATTCCAGGTTCTTGGTTTCGACGAGTAGGTTCCGGGTTCCAAAAATTGAGGAACCTATACCCAAGGGTAGGTTTCAGGTTCCGAACGGAACTGAACCAGAACCGGAAACCGCTCACTCCTAACTGTATCAACCACATCTCAAAATCTCAAACACCTTCCATGAAGTTACAAAACGTGATATAAACTCACAACACAATTTATTAAGGAGACCCGATACAGCGGATTGCTTGTAGATATCACACAATCAATTGCAGAGAATCAAGGACATGAATCTTACATCTAACCTTGTCGAAAGCTCCAATACTATATTGCTAAAGGCTTGCATGTCTTAGAAAAAGCTCAAGAAAAGAAAGATACCATCATCATTTACAACCACGACTTTTGTCCTTCTTCTCTAAGTCCTTATCCTCTGAGTCCTCATTCTCTGAGTCCTTCTCTAGCTTGTACATATCACCTAGGAGGTGCAATCGAAAAAGGCACACCAAGAAAACATTCATAACTACCGCCCACGGCCTCTGTATCAGCAGAAGAACGGCTAATACAAGCAGCGTCAAGTACCCCACAGGCGAGTTTGAAGTTAATAGCAGGGATGTCGTGAAGGTAAAGTAAATTACAACCATTGCGATGAGGGATAGCATAAAGTGGTAGCCCGACGGGGAGATATTTGGTGAGGCAAATGATCATCTGGACTGACAGAAAGAACCCGAATGTGTTGCCGCACAGGAAGAGGCCGTACACCACGAGCTTGACATTACTTGAAGGAGTGCCATAACCTAGAGTAATTCTAGTTACGTTATAGTTATAGTTGTTATGCTCAACTTACTTGAAATTTTGGCATTGACAACTTCTACGATTTTTGGAGGCTGAAGCACGGATTGGTACGTCGTGCTCAAAATTAGCGTAGCGACGACCAGCAGGGCATTGCATATTTCGCCCAAGGACTTTCCCCCTTGGTTTAATTTTCTAGATGTTGAACTTGATGATGATTAAGGAGCATTTGTGACTGGTTCCCCATCTGATTGGTGACTGTTACCTCCCTCCATATCGTCATCGTCCGTTGAGACTGGTGTTGAAGCGGGTGAGTTTGATCGTCCTCGTGTGCGCACAGCTCCAGCCCGTGTGAGAATTTCTTTGATCTTTCTATCTCGTGCTTCCTTTGGCGAGGGAGTTGAGACATCTAGAGGTGTCAAGCTGCTCTCGTTCAAGGCGTTCACCTCCACGTCCTCAGACTGCAAACCATGTCCACGAAGCATGAAGTCGTCCACCTGCAACTCTTTCCCATCTTTGTTTTACTATTATTGATTTTCAAGCGTTTACATACTGCAGAAATGTTTTTGACATAGACAAGACATCCTATATTTCCTTGATGATGAAATAAGTTCCTTTGCTTAGAAGATTTTTGCATATGATAGGGACCCAAAATAATACCCTCACTGAAATAATGCACGAAGAAAGTACGATAAAATAAGGGAATCGCGAGTCTTGCCTTGAAATTTTTGCTGGCAGCAGTGAGATGCAAGGAATTGTCGCCTTTGTGGTCCTTCAGATAGATCAATTGTTCCTTCTTGTGCCACTTCAGATGCTCCACCAATTGAACCAGCACTTTAAAATGGCCGTTCTGCACGGCGAGGTGAAGCGAGGTCTCCTCTCGGGTGGTTGTCAACAATAAAACGGGTTAGAGTCAATCGGGTCGGGTCGAACGGACGGACCCGGCACGTGCCGCACTCGTGCTCGGCCAACGTCACGTTGACGTCATCTGGCACGTGCCACACGCATGCATTGATGACGTCAGCTGGCACATGCCGCGCACGTGGGTCGCACTCTCCTGGCACGAAAACGGCACGTGCATCGCACGCAACTAGCACCAAAATGGCACGTGCGTCGCACGCGCCCGGGGGAGACCGTATCAACCACATCTCATAATCTCAACCGCCATCCATGAAGTTACAAAACGTGATATAAACTCAACACAATTTATTAAGGAGATCCGATACGGCAGATCGCTTGTAGACATCACACAATCAAATGCAAAGAATCAAGGACATCAATCTAAAATCTGACCTTGTTGAAAGCTCCAATACTATATTGCTAAAGGCTTGCATGTCTTAGAAAAAGCTCAAGAAAAGAGAGATACCATCATCATTTACAATCGCGACTTTTGTCCTTCTTCTCTAAGTCCTCATTCTCTAAGTCCTTCTTCTCTAGCTTGTACATATCACCTAGGAGGTGCAATCGAAAAAGGCGTACCAAGAAAAAATTCATAACTATTGCCAACGGCCTCTGTACTAGCAGAGGAACAGTTGATACAAGCAGTGTCAGGGGCCCCGCAGGCGAGTTTGAAGTTAATAGCAGGGATGTCGTGAAGGTAAAGTAAGTTACAACCAATGCGATGAGGGATAGCATAAGCGGTAACCTGACGGGGAGATATTTGGTGAGGCAAATGATCATTTGGACTGACAGAAACCGAATGTGTTGCCGCACAGGAAGAGGCCGTACACCACGAGCTCGACATTACTTGGAGGAGTGCCATAACTTAGAGTAATTCTAGTCACGTTATAGTTATAGTTTTTCTGCTCAACTTGCTTGGAATTTTTGTCATTGACAACTTCTACGATTTTTGGAGGCTGAAGCACGGATTGGTACGTCCTGCTAACAATCACCGCAACGATGACCAACGGAGCGTTGCATATTTCCCCCAAGGACTATCCCCCTTGGTTTAATTTTCTAGATGTTGAACTTGATGATGATTGAGGAGCATTTGTGACTGTTTCCCCATCTGATTGGTGACCGTTACCTCCCTCCATATCGTCATTTTCCACTGAGACTGGTGTTGAAGCGAGTGATTTTGATTGTCCTCCTCTGCGCACAGCTCCGTCTCGTATGAGAATTTCTCTGATCTCTCTATCTCGTGCTCCCCTTGGCGAGGGAGTCGAGACATCTAGAGGTGTCAAGCCGCTCTCGTTCAAGGCATTCACCTCCACGACCTTAGACTCTAAAGCATGTCCACGAAGCATGAAGTCAACCACCTGCAACTCTTTCCCATCTTTGTTTTACTATCATTGATTTTCAAGCATTTAGATACTGCATAAATGTTTTTGACATAGACGAGACATCCTATATTTCCGTGATGATCAAATAAGTTCTTTTGCTTGGAAGATTTTTGCATATGATAGGGACCCAAAATAATACCTTCACTGAAATAATGCACAAAGAAAAGTACGATAAAATAAGGGAACCGCGAGTCTTGCCTCGAAATTTTTGCTGGTGGCAGCGAGATGCAAGGAAGTGTCGCCTTTGTGGTCCTTCCAATTGATCAATTGTTCCTTCTTGTGCCACTTTGGATGCTCCACCAACCAAACCAGCACTTTAAACCGGCTGTTCTGCATGGCGAGGTGAAGCAAGGTCTCCTCTCGGGTGGTTGTCAACGATGGTCGGAGTCAATCGGGTCGGGTCGGGTCGGACGGACGGAGCCGGCATGTGCCGCGTGCGTGGTTGGCCGACATCACAATGAGGTCATCTGGCACGTGCCACGCGCATGCGTTGATGACGTTAGCTGTCGCGTGCCGCGCACGTGGGTTGCATGCGCTTGGCACGGAAATGGCACATGTGTCGCACGTGCCTGGCGCCGAAATGGCACGTGCGTTGCACGCGCCTGGGGGAGACCGTATCAACCACATCTCAAAATCTGAACCGCCATCCATGAAGTTACAAAACGTGATATAAACTCACATCACAATTTATTAAGGAGATCCGATACAGCGGATCGCTTGCAGACATCACACAATCAACTGCAGAGAATCAAGGACATCAATCTAACATCTGACCTTGTCGAAAGCTCCAATACTATATTGCTAAAGGCTTGCATGTCTTAGAAAAAGCTCAGGAAAAGAGAGATACCATCATCATTTACAACCGCGACTTTTGTCCTTCTTTTCTAAGTCCTTATCATCTGAGTCCTCATTCTTTGAGTCCTTCTTCTCTAGCTTGTGCATATCAACTAGGAGGTGCAATTGAAAAAGGCGTACCAAGAAAAGATTCATAACTGCCGCCAACGGCCTCTGTATTAGCAGAAGAACAGCTGATACAAGCAGCCAGGGGCCCCGTAGGGGAGTTTGAAGTTAATAGCAAGGATGTTGTGAAGGTAAAGTAAGTTGCAACCATTGCGATGAGGGATAGCGTAAGCGGTAGCCTGACGAGGAGATCCCAATATGATTTCATATGCATAATCTTGTCGTCCATTAAATCTGATGGCCTCCCGCTTTGGTTTCTTCATCCATTTGTCTTCCCATTTCTTTGTCCTTCTCACAATTCTCGCAAGCCATTTGGGTCTTTCAATGTCACGCAAAATGTACGTTATGAAGATCCCAATATGATTTCATATGCATAACCTATCTTCATTGCCTTCACTTAAGCCAGCTTCCATGCTTTCTTGTAGCATCCTCTTGGATGAACAACAATGATAGTGGAGGGAGTTGAGCATCCCTAGGCATACTTTCAGTAGTGGAGTTTCACGCAAGCCCGAATACCTACTAAATGAGTGGCTAGAAAGAGTAAATTAAATCAAGGATGGAACTTTAAATGATCGGTTTCTAAAAGTCACGGCACTAATTTTTCAGCAAGTTGAATACTCTGTTCATGCAAATCTCTAAATGCCATATTTTCAGGTTTCCATTAGAGTTTAAATTAGTGTACCGACCAAAAGAAAAGGATTTAAACCAACATGAATGTATGGATGGAACTTGCACATGTCCATCAAGAAATCAAGGTCTTCGGGGTTTTGTGATGATTTTGCGACAATAGATCATAACTACACGATAGAATAGACACGTGACTACTCAACAAGTCATGGTCTTTTAGGGTTTCCCATCTGTTTGAGTTTTGGATCAATACACGTTTGAATGGTTCTTGGGCAGCCATGGTCTTTGCGCACATTAATTGGTGATGTTAGGCCCGCACATTTATTGGTGGTGTTAGGCCTTTGAAATTTCTAATTCATCCTAAGGGAAAGGTCGTGGGGCAATTATCCAGTCTTTTTCTTTTTTTGACTCACAGGGCTTCGACTTATAAAGCAAAAGATTATTGTCATTCCAATGCACTATGTGTAAATATCAAATCGATTGTACTGACCATGCACTCCAATCTTATTGGAAACACAAAAAGAGTAAACAACAACCGTCCTATTAACACTGCCTCTCATGACATAGTTTGGACAAAGTTTAATGCATGACTTGAACTGTAGATGGCATATAAATTTTATAACCTTAAAAAATTTCACCAAATTGCAGCCTTATTTTATCAAACTAACGGTCAAGCTTGTTAAATTGGCCCATGAGCCTCATCTCAACCAAACTCTCAAGTCCAACAGGGATCCTTCCTAAGAAGTTGTTAAAGCTCAAATCACAAATCAAACCTAGATAAGTTAGACTCTTTAAAGGCTCCATTTGTTTCACGGAAAATTTGACAATTCTAGAAAATATTTTCCAAAAAGTCATTTTCTAAGAAAATGACAATATTTTTTATGTTTAGCTCAAATGTGTAAATGTACAAGAAATTATTTTCCATCAATTAAGAAGGGAAACTTGATTTTATTTTTCTAAAAAGACATGAAGTATTCATGTGATATAAGGGATATCTAGCTGTCGAGGTCCTAGTCATAGGAGCTAGGATTTCTCGAGCGCAATCACTAGAAATTTGAGCATGAGTGCTAGGGACCCAAGCTCAGCCTTGATAGTCTCATACCTCGAGAGGGACTTGGGCACGAGAACCTAATACCCAAGTATGACCATCAAGGAATTGGGCATGAGCATAGGGGTCTTGGACATGGTTGCTGGGGACAATAGCATTGGCATTAAGGTTTCAACTTGTGCATAGGCACCAAGGTCTTGAGCCAAACCTCTATGGACCTGGGCCCAAGTGTCAGATTGGGGTCCCGAGCTCGAACCTAGGCCCAAGGGGCCAATGACTTGGACATGGGAACTAGGTACAAAGGCATGGCCGCTCGGGAGGCACAAGCACCAAGGTGTTAGGCCTAAGCATTGGTGATTGGGGTGTATGGGTCGAGTACCCAGGCACAAGACACCAAGGTCACAACCTAACCACCGTGGACTTGGGTTCAGTCATTGAGGACCTAAGCACAGGTGTCAAGTGCCAAAGTTTCTATCCAAAGAATGTTCTCTAGTCATATTATGGAAACTATTTTCTGATTTTTAAACAAAATATTTTTCTGAATTTAATTATGGGTTTTTTGTTGAATCATTTTCCTAAACTATGCAAATGTAAAAAATGAGGAAAATGTTTTCAATAAAAATTTCTTTTACAAAATAAACGAAGCCAAAATCACATGTTTCGGATGGAATAGCTCCGTTAAATCCATTCTTGTACAAATTTAGCACGGCCAACGTTAAATTGGCTCAAGATGGAGGTATAGGGCAAGTAAAAAGAGTTATGGTTGGGCCTCACCTCAATCAAGCTTTCCAATTATTTTTTAGATGAAATACTAAAAAAAAAAAAAAACTAAAAATAAGAAGGTAGCCGGATGGGCAGGGTTGGGCAATTGCGCAAGGCCACAAGTTCAAGCTCGGGCACGACCTCTAAGAGGTCCAGGCTCAAGTAGGCTGAGCCCACCCACGCCCACTCAATGAGCATGTCCACTTAGAAGAATCCCTGCAAATAGAAGTGATCACAACATGAGAAGTCCAATGAGCCAAGCAAGCCATCATTCGGGCAAGCTCGACAATGCATTCTGACTAGGGCTTTGCACATATAACAGTTTTTGTGCTAATATTATTCTAACAGCATATTGTGAGCTATATAAACTCTTTAAGAAGTAGACTCTACAACAATTTTTAATTATTTTGTATTTATTTATTTTAATCCAAAATAGGCTATTATTCTCATAGTTTATTGTCATGTAAGCATTTCTCTTTTGCCTTGATGGATGGGGCCCGATTGGGCTCAATCAGCTCTTTCTTAATTAGCGGGACTGGCAAGCTAAGCTGTTCTTGAGCCCAATCCTGAGTCTTGGTTGTTGCCTCCGCCCGATTGTCTTTTGATTTGTAGGTGGGCTTGGACGAGTTTTAGCCCACTCCCTGGCGCAGCCGGCCTGTTAATGTTAATCTTCACCTTTTGCTTAAGCCCATCAAAGCTCGCGGATCGATCCAAGTCTACTTTGGAAATGCAAGTAATGCCCGCCATTCCTTCAATGAGATGACGATGTAGTAGACCTAATCATGGCCGAACGCCTCGGTCGCTCAGGCCTGGAAGTGCTATTGTATTCCAATACTCTACCCATCTAGAGATTCACCACCGGCAACTACTTTAGGCGGAAAAATTTGATCCATATTCTGTATTTGTTTAATATGAAATGGATTAAAATGGATGACAAAATTATGCCAGACTTCGATTTTGAATGGATCAGCCCATGAGCAAGTTTAGAAGAGACATGAGGCAAATCTGCATGCGAAAATGTTAGTGCTTGAATATTATAAGGCAAGTCATGAAATGCTGAAAACTTTTCACTGCTAGTTCCAAAAGACGATACACTATCATTTAAGGATCATGATTTTGGACGTGACTCGAAATCAACATTCTAACAAGCTAGTTGGAATTTGTATTAATCGTGTTTCTGTCATCGTTTTCTCTCCTCGTTTGACACGTTTGTACTTGAGTTCAATCCATGTAACCTGAATTTGGCCTGTTTAGTCAAATGGGCTGTGTTGACTTGATTAATGACTTGATTCACATTAACCTAAATAGCTAAGCCTAAACTTATTCGAAGGTGCTCACGCTGCAACAATTGAATTGTTGTAGGAGAATGCTATATTAATCAGTATAACCAATGACATGTTGCATGTTATGCTCATCATAGGTGACCTCTTTTTTTGCTTTCACCAAGCTAGACACCTTTACGGACACGAGTCTTTAATCAACGTAACTTTCCCCAGCGTTCGAAATGGGGAAACATCATATATATATATCAGTGGACAAAACCAAGAATTGACTCATTTCGAACGGAATAATCTCCTTCGACTTTAACTTTCTTTTAGCCGTTCGGAGGAAACTTGATTTGTCTAATTCCCGACATTAGAAGAGCATCCCGGGATTGAACTTTCTATTGACTTGATCCTTCCGTCTTTTTTTTTTTGATAGTTACTTTCATTCATAAAAGACGAGAATTACAAGAAGACAATAGATAAGTTTCAAAACATAAAATTTCCGAAAGAGTTGAAGGAGGAAAGGACTTCCAATTTTGAGGGAGCAATTTAGTCCTGTGCGCCTTTGCAAGCCAATCTGCCGCTTTATTGGCTTCCCAGGAGCAATGGGCCAGCTTTGTCGTAACTGAATGGGCTAATATTCCTTTACACTGCTCGATTATGGTCTTCGCATTCCAAGGAATTTCAGCCCAGCCCATGATGCTTTGCTCTACGGTCAAGCTATCTGTCTCGCACTTCACAATTTCCTTTTGTACTTTTTCAGTTCCATCTACTCCCACGTGCAGTTCCTTTCTGAACTTCGAAACTCCAACCCGTGCAAGACCGCTAGGGCTTCGGCTTGAATAGGGATGAAGCCCGGACTTCTCGCACAAAGTCGTCAATGACTTGTCCAGTCGATCTCGCAGTATTCCGGCTACCGATCCGACGTGTTCTCCTTGTACCCATGAGCAATCGACATTTAATTTCATCAACCCTCTCCGGCGGTCTCCATCTTCTTGGTGAGTTCAGATCTATGGGTTTCTTTACCTCCTTTTTCTTCTGCCAACTGCTGAAGTTTTGGAGATGTGCTTGCGCTAGATCAACTATGGTGTTCGGATCCGGTGGCTTAGCTCTGAAGATGAAGTTGTTTTGAGCTTTCCATACAAACCAAAGCACCGTCACAACCAGCTCATTCTCGGGTAATTCCTTGCTCCCTTCGAATCTCTCCATCAGCCATTTATCAAATCTGGACATGATGTTGGGTTACAGTTTAGATTCATTCGTGGATCTGCCCATATATATTTTGTCCATTTCCAGAGTAAGAACAGATGCTTGGTGGTCTCCGGATGGGTGTTGCAGAGTGGACAAATCGGGTTAGGTAACAGCTTTTGTTTATATAGGTTCTCTCTTGTTGGTATAGTATTTTGACAAATGCTCCAAATAAAGATTCGCATTTTCGGTGGGACTGTGACTCTCTTCATCTTTCCTTCCTTTCTTTTGAAAACATGCAAACATACTAGTTTGTAGGGAAAAAAAAAGAAAAAAGGATTGACATGACTTAAATTGCACAAGCCGTATACTTCATATCCTCAATCACGGTCACCAATTCGCAGCATCATTTTATCAATCAACTCATCACTTTTTGGAATCTATTGTTAGAATTGGGGGAAACACTTCATGGTCCTTGCTTTTGTTGTAGGCTCGACGAAGTTTCTCTTGATCCACCTTCCCCCATACTCTTTGATTATTTTCTTGGAGTTGCGCAAGCGAGATTGAAGGGAAGGGCATGGGCAATGCAAGTTTTTGAGCTAGAAAAGCTTCCGAAACTTGTTTCATTGTGGGTCTTGACTTTGGATCCCCACTTAAGCAAGCAAGCGCCAGAGAAACTATCAAAACAATACTTCTTGTGATAGAATTCTGTCTTGGAATTGGCAAGCGTGGATCTAATATTTGATTTAGCATAATATCATCTTGGAAAAGTGTCGGCAACATTAAGATGATATCACTTGGATGCTTCCCCATTATCGTTTCTATTGCTACCACTCCAAAGCTATACACATCGCATTTCTCATTAACAACCAAAGCATAAGCAAGCTCTGCAAAATAGAACAAAACATTGATGAATTATATGAGGCTCTAAACCAAGTTCTCAATGTTAGCTAAGTGCATTATCAAATGATAAATTTTGTTAGCATGATAAATTGTCCACAGTTTTATTTACCACATGGCAGGTAAGGTATATTGATCTAGGTATGTACCTCTAGTTATAACATTCTAGAAAAGTATAAGGGATCGTTGCTCACCTGGTGCTATATATCCAGGAGTGCCTACAATATTTGAAGTCATATTAGATGAGAAATTAGGTTCTAGGAGTCTTGCCAGGCCAAAATCTGATAGGAAAGCCTGGAATTTGTTGTCAAGCAAAATGTTGTTGCTAGATATGTCTCGATGAACAATTGACTTAGCACAATCGTGGTGTAGGTAAGATAAGGCGTGTGCCATATCCCAAACAATATTGAGTCTTTTAGGCCAGTCTAGCTCCACCGCTTCAACATCATCTCTCAAAGCACAAAATAGACTCCCCCTTTCCATGTATTCATAAACCAAGAACATGCATTGTCTATGTAAGCAGAAACCATGGAGCTTAATTATGCTTCTATGTCGTACTTCCGTCAAGTGTTTCACTTCATTTCTGAAGCTCTGATCAAAAGATGGGTCTTCTGCTTCAAAACGGTGAAGTTTCTTTAATGCCACGACTTTCTTATTAGGCAATTGAGCTTTATAGACACTACCGTAACCGCCAGTCCCAATGCAATATTTGATATCAAAGCCTTCGTTGCATTGATTATGTCTTCATATGCAATTCTCCCATCATAATTCCATATTGACAAGAAATCTCCATTTTTTTCAATTGTCTCCAATTGCTTGCTCATCGTTCTACGTCGAAGTATGCAGCAAGAGCAAAGAATTAAATAGAAAATGAATTCCATGGCCATCGGTGGTATAACTATAGCCATAAGCTCCCTAGACGTATTCGGTGTTAAAGCTACAGTCATAAGCTCCCTAGACATTCTTTTGGAAAGTTCAATCTCTTTCAAACCTTCATTGCCTAGGAAAAATCCATAACGAACATGGGCCAGATGATTTGGAATATTTCCAGTGAGATGATTGTAGGCCAAATTGATGTAATTTAATTTCAAAAGCATTTGAAATTCGGGAACTGTACCTTGTAGAGAATTGTTCTGAAGATTGAGATATGTTAACATGACCAAACTCCCAAGTTCATGGGGGATTTTTCCACAGAAATTGTTAAGGCTCAAATCAAGATGAGTGAGACTTTTCAACTCTCCTACTTCTGAAGGAATTGATCCATTGAAGAAGTTCCTTTGCAAATAGAGTTGTGCCAAGTTCTTCAATTTTGCTAAAGTTGTAGGGATCATGCCATTAAGCAAATTGAAACTGAGATCTAGGTATATCAACCTCTTCAAATTTCCCAATTCGGGAGGGATAGGACTATTGATTTGATTATCATGAATGTCAATAACTTCTAGCATGGTGAGGTTTTGAAGACAAAGAGGTAACTCACCGGTTAGGTAATTGTGAGACAAGTTGAGGTGCCTGAGCTTCTGGAGTGCACATATTTGAAGGGGAATGATATCGGTGAGGTGATTATTAGGCAGCCGAAGAGAGGCAAGATTCGGGAGTAGAGAGAAATTCATGTTGTTCAAATTTCTTGTGACCATGTAGTCATGTGGGCCTTGTTCTAGCATGTTTATTTCGATAATGCTTCCGGAATCATCACATGAAACACCAAGCCACATGCAATGTGATACATTGAGGCTTGTATCGGAGTCGAGCCACCACCCACTGCGAAGAAGAGCATCTACCTCTATTTTGGTGGCAAGGGCAGGGAAGTTGTGGGGGAGAGCCAATACAATAAAGATCCAAGTAGTTGCGGTCATCAGTTGGTGAACACGCAAGCCGACGAGTTTGCCTTCAAAATTCATGCTTGAGAGAGAGAGAGAGAGAGAGAGAGAGAGAGAGAGGATCTCTTCTTTTGCTTGGGAAGTGGAGGACCTGAGTTTGCCATGATACACAGAAGGGCAATCCAAAAGAAATTACTTGAGTGGAGACCAATTCAACAAAACGACTTTGAAGGATCTCTTCTTTTGCTTGGGAAGTGGAGGGCCTGAGTTTGCCATGATACATAGTAGGGCCATCCAAAAGAAATTTCTTGAGTGGAGACCAATTCAACAAAATGACTTTGAAGTCTCCCAAAGTCTCCCTATATGAGACATCATTATCACGTGGTCACCAAGCGGTGGAGCCCCATGATGTTAGTGCAGGTCCAATTCACACTTTGCATTCCATGAAGCATACACACAATAATAATTGCTCTCCTCGGTCGCGCACGTAATGCTTTTCTGCCTTAGAATTTTGTTGGGTAACACATGTTACTTCAGTTTGGTCTCGAGAGAGGGGCCTAATGGACTTTACATCTTATATAAGAAATAATTGTCCTAAAGAGGACTCTCTTATCAAAATAATTCAATCATAGCTTTCATCTTAATCAAAATCGTGTTGTTTTAAAACCTTGAATTAATGGCCAAGTGATTATGCACATAATTTATATACAACGGATTCCTTCATAATGTCTCATGTTCATAATAATTTCGCCAACCACCTTGTGGATGGAGCTTTACTAGATCCACATGAAGAGGCAAATTACATGTGTTCGTGACATTTGTTTGAGTTAAATGGTCCAAATACCTTGTATTGTCAAAAAAAAAAAAAAAGCCAAAAAGGAAGAAGCTAACAACTTATTTTAGACTACATGTCAAGGTTTTTGAGGTTGTGATAGCAAGTCAATTACCCTTATACCCATGAGCTAATACCTTGTTTGATTGTTCAATGTAAACAAAATTAGCTCTTATTTCCCATGAGCTGCTCTATTGAGGTGGATCACTTAAGTTACGCTAATGATTGTTGTGCTGGAAATTCCTACATGACATTACTTTCCGATGAGCCACGTTAGATGATTTAATATTAATTTAATGCCAAAATGGACTTTCAAGTATGGAAAATCGTTGATGTAATTTTAGGTGTTTGGTTTTAAAATTTACAGAACTAATTTTCCGACAAGCAAGATACTCTATTCATGCAATCTCTAAATTTAGTATTCGATTAGAAATTAAATTAGAATACCAGCCAATAATAATAATAATTTAACCAGCATGCATGCATAATTTGGACTTTTACGCATCCATCAAGAAGTCAAGGTGTTTTGGGGTTTTATATGTATTGACTTTTGGATCGGTACATGTTCAATGTTCATGAAAAGTCATGATCTTTAAAACATTTCTATTGGTGATATCTGGTCCCAAAAATTTCTACCCGTCGTATCAGAAAAGTCATGGACCAATTTTTCAGCCTTTTTCTTCTTTTAAGAAATTGCAAGGAACTGTAATTCCTTGAATGGTCAGTGGAACAAAAAGACTAGAGTCAAAAACGGCTTCCGACATACTTTGCCTAAGTTCAATTTTGGTGGGCCCAAAACCTATTTACAAGTTTTCCACCCCACCCATATTTTTTAAGAGTCTTCTCTCATTTGATTTCTTTGACCCCCATGTAATTCGTTGTGTTCAACCAATTTGAGAACTTGAATCAATTATTGAGTAAATAAAGACAGACAATAATAATGAAGTTTCTAATAGAAAAATCGG
The DNA here is from genome assembly GCA_014182375.1 of Eucalyptus virginea. Taxonomy (NCBI): domain Eukaryota; kingdom Viridiplantae; phylum Streptophyta; class Magnoliopsida; order Myrtales; family Myrtaceae; genus Eucalyptus; species Eucalyptus virginea. The sequence continues at coordinate 28,912,141 of CM024518.1, forward strand.
AAAAGATTCAATGAGGTCGATATATGACCGGTTTTTTTTTTTTAATATACAGATAGCTTCTGATATACCTCCTTAAATGGACGATCTAGGTCTGTTAAATCAATCCTGAATTGATTACACTTGGGTCTCTACGAGACAGGAAGGAGTTCCTGTCAAAAAGTACCCTGAACCGTGAAATTTATCCAAGAAATTAATTTATTCTTCTGTATCGAGATTGCACTTAGTCAATTTAGCTACTAAGAAGACCGTGAAAATATTGATGGGCCAATTAGATTTTGACAGAGCTGGGCCAATAAGAATACGTGAAATGGTTCGACCTTTGGCATTTTTCATCTAAAAATTATCGTTCTAAAGAGGACTCTCTCATCAGAATAATTTGGTGACGACTTCCATCTAAATTCAAATAATAACATTGAATTATCACCCGAGTATTAAACATTTAATATAGACATGATAAATTCGTTCACGATGTCTAACGTTCAGATTAACCTCCCTAGCCACACTGTGGAGAGAGCTTTACTTGATGCATGTGAATAGGCAAATCGTGTGCATTTATGACATTCGTTTAAGTTGAACAATCTTGATATTCTGTTAATGTAAAAGAGAAAAAACAATTAATAACTTGTTTTGAACAAGACGTCAAGGTGTTCGGAGTTGGGATAACAAGTCAATTACCCTTATGAAGGTCAATCCAAAAATCCACATCGTATCAATCGAACACCATACAAAATAAAATCAGCAATGGCTATTCATGCGTATAAAATCTCAAGTAGGGTGTCATGACATCGCTTGAATTCACAATTTTGTATCTCAGTAAAATTCGACTTTCAAAAGAAAATCATTTAAATTACATTAGTGATTTTTTCACTGACAAATCCTACACTGCATTAATTTCCTACGAGCCACGTTGGGTAATTTAATATTAAATTAATGCCATGATGGATTTTCAAGCAAAGATATGGTTGATTAACCTGATTGATTGGTTTTCAAAAAATTATGCCACTCATTTTCGAGCAAGCAGAACATATTGCTCATGCAAATCTCTGATTTTTAGTTTTATGATTCAATTATAATCCAAACAAGTATTTTTATAAATAAATAAATAAAAAGAATTTTAAACCGGTATGCTTGTGTAGATGGAAATCGTACGCATGGTATGAGCCCAAACCTAAGCTCCGGGTCTAATGACTTGGACGTGTGAGGTGGGTACTCAGGCATGGTCGCTGGAGAGCAAGGCACGAGTATCAATGTCTTGCATCCTGGCGCTAGTGACTGGAGTGTAGGAGACATGTACCTAGGCACGGCCACTAGGTCCCACCCCAACGTCTGTGGACCTAGGTCACGCCTTCAAGGACTGGTGCATGGGTATTGGGCACTGAAGTTTCTAAACCGAATGTTGGAAGATTTAGTATTACATTAATGCTATGATAGATTTTCAAGTAAGAAAAATCGCCAATGTAATTCGAGTGATTGGTTTTTAAAAGTTACAGCACTAATTTCATGCCAATGTAATTTGAGTGATTGGCTTTATAATTCAATGAGAATTTAAACAAGCTATATCAGCCAAATGAAAAGAAAAAAAAGAAAGAAAGGATGTAACAAGTGTGCATGTATGGGAGGAACTTGAACACATCCATCAAGGAGTCAAGGTCTTTTGGGGATTTATATGTGTTGACTTTTGGGTTAGTACTTGTTCAATGGTTCATGGAAGCCATGGCCTCTATTGGTGATGTCTAAAAATTTCTAACCCATAGTAAGGGTAAGGCCATGGACCAATTTTCCAACCTTTTCTCTTTTTGACTAACAAGGCTTCAACTTATTTTGAGAGAGAGAGAGAGAGAGAGAGAGAGAGAGAGAGAGAGAGAGAGAGAGAGAGAGAGAGAGAGAGAGATCCTTGTAATATCGAACCAATTACAGTGATCGTGCACTCCAATCTTACTGGAACTATCTTGTGTAAAGTGCCTCTCATGACTCCTCTAACCTAGTGTACACAAAGTTCAATACACAACTTAAATTGTAGATGCAATATTAAATTCCAAACAAATTATAGACGCCCATGTTCATTAACGGGAGCCGGATTATCAATATGGAGGAAACCCCTTTCATGGTTCATAGTTCTTACGCCCAAAAAAAAAAACAAAAACAAAACAAAACAAAACAAAACAAAAAACAAAATGGTGCATAGTTTCAATTGACATCCCCTCAACAATCTTGTAGCTCATGAAATCCAATGGCCTTCTACTTTGGTTTCCTCATCCATTTGGCTTGCCTTTTCTCCTTCCTTCTCACAGTTCCTTTAAGCCATTTGAGTCTTTCAATTTCACACGAAATGCATGCTATGAAAATCCCAATATGATTTCATATGCATAACCTATCCTCATTGTCTTCCACTCAAGCTAGCTACCATGCTCTGTTGTAGCATCCTCTTGGATGAAGACAATGATAATGGAGGAGGATGAGCATCCTCAAGGCATACTTTTGATAGTGGTCTTTCACATAAGCCCAAACTCTCCTTTAGCGTGTCGCTTGAAAAAGTGCTCAAGTGAGTTGATTCTTGGAAAGGTCCAAGTATCCAAGAGATGCCAAATCAACGATACTCTAGAAATTCCCCATTAGCTTGTTTGAAAATAGATCAAACCGCCTAGGTCCACTCACCAATGTGTGGGCTTGGCCCAAATCTGTACCTCATGTGTAGGCTCAATCAACTTGTTTGAGGCCAGAACTTTGGGTTTGGGTAAGACCCTCACGGCCCACCTGAGGCCATCGAGTTCACCCATCCCAAAGACATGAACGAGGGCCATATTGTTTAGCTCTAGTTAATGCTTTGACCGATGTCGAACGAGTGAATTGTCGAGGACAAGACACAGTTGATAATTGCAGATCTCTGAGGACAGAGCTTTACCAATGTCACCCTGTCGTTCTGCACAAGAGAAATGGATTCCACGTGGCTGATTGGACCGCAAGAGCCCATCGAGAATCGAGAAAAGAAGGCTTCGAAGCGATGGGTTCTCGTGCCGAATGATCTTTCTCAGATCGCAAAAGGGGACGGAAAATTTTGCAGTTTGGTACATGAGGAGAGAACAAAGTGCATGATCTCACATTGCTACCCCTCAGATTGGTTTGGTTCACATGAGCCGTCCTAGGATTCTAATTGTATACATAGAGACAAGTCCAAGGGATTAGAAAAGACAGTAAGAAGGAATTATCAGCAGTGCTGGGGATGCATTCCGGCTCACGCCTCAAGAAGAAAACGCTACTCTTTTGCCATGATTTATGTTTGATAAGCCAATTTGATTACCAACTTATGTTCTTGATTTTTCTTAATGAGATTACATTTTGCTCGTCTTTCATGCTACTTCATCGAGGGTGTTCGTTTGGAATGAAGTCGGAAAGAAGTTTCCTTGCTCTTTCACAGTCTACTAGAAGTTAGTTCTTGCTTGCCTGACCAAGTCTAACCCTCAAATTCAACCAAAAAAAAAAAAAAAATAGACCATGTGTCAAGAAATAATGCGGAAGAAAGAATTGTATAAGTTTTGTGTATTCCTCCGTATATTACTATATGTAATAATGAAAAGTATGCGAGCATATCTAAAGATTTATTAGATGATTATTTAAGGTAATATAACGATAGAATATGCAATTTAAGATATGTAAAATTTAATGAATTATCTAAAATATCTCTAACATCCCCTCAAACTCAACGTAACATTAAAGAAGTTGTTGGGGAAACACCCTGTGATATTGTGATGATTACAAAATTATCCTTGGCTTAGTATCTACTTGATTAATGTGGGTGTTCATTATGATGAAGTTGTAATCGTTTCAAAAAGACTGTGATAGTATTGTTGGTCTCTAACACCATGCTCGTTGAGTTATAAAAGACTATTCATGATGAATTAGTCGTTTGTGATTCAACTACTAGTGATGGTTTCGAGCAAGAATCAAAATCCAAGACCAATTGAAATTTCTCACAATTAGATGGAAATATCTCTCCTTTGACAATCCTACATACCCCCAAAGACATCTTGATTTTGGCTTTCTTTTTTGGGGGTGATACCAAAGATCAAACTTGTGAACAGCTGGTATTGAATGGACTTAGGATGGCAAACGACATTAATGGTTGAGCCCGTGGGATTGAATTTAGGCTAAGGTAAGTGTATAGTTCCACAATTGATGAAAACAAACTAGGTAGCTTTATCCCATTTCCTCATTTAGACTATGGTGTGCAAAGCTAAGAATAAAATAATAAATCCACAATAGCTTTTTCTATGTGGACTTGTTCATGGCCACTTAATTCTCCCTCGATATCTTGGGATAAGATAATTCAACATAATTCAAGCCAAAAGTCTAATTGCCTTAGATCCAGACATTCTTTTTTCAAGTTTTATCAAATATCTAGATTTGATTGCCTCGAATCTTGCATCTTCCCCGCTTCTAAAGGCGAGTTTGAAGATAGAGTGGACCTTTGCTCGACTCATTCCTTCAGGAGGTGGCCCTTCTTTGGGCAATGAATGTTCTACTCTTACTAATTTTTTCATTAAATTAATGATGCATCTGATACACACAGCAAATCTACTTCCTTTTTATTTCTCATCACTGAATTGCATTCCTTCACTTAAACTGAATTTCAAACAAATTAGACTGAACTTATCAAGGATAAGGTCGACTAAGCTCGTTCATGCGTAATTTCGTATATCCAATAGTCACGTGATAGATAGGGATCTCAAATAGAAGCGTAAGCAAGTTCTCTTCTAATGAGCAAGACTATATTAAAATATTCTGATTTACTTTTGATCGAAGCATGATAAGAATAGACCGGCGGAAATGAAACTATCATCATCATCTTCACCTCCTTGATCTTGCATGGGTTTTCAAAATGACCGCAGAAGCCACGGTAACTAATCTCCATTTGTTAGCCTCCCCATGTACCAACGGAAGCCGCCACGTCGCTATCCCCACCCCCCGTGTTGTGGCGTCAAGCTGGAAGGGAGGGGGACAAGGGCCCACGTGCCAACTTGGGATCTTAGGCGCTGGTAATTAGTCAAATTTAGGAAAACCCAATTAGATATAAACGATGAGATTATGGGTGCTTCCTTCGTTGCCGACGGCCAGTCACACGTCCCCAAGTTGTTCGAAGTTTGGTTGCTTCCCCGTCGGCGAATGGCGGCACTGTCTCTTTCCGTAGGGTTCTTCTAGGCATAATAATCCCTTCGACGTGGCGGATTAATTACGTTGACGAACCCTCGGATCTCGGCCGTCGGATCCACTAAGGTTGCCCAAATCATGTGAATTCCTTAAGGTGGACAATGCTGCCACGACTTGTAAAATGGTGCGTCGATTGAAATTTTCTGTCCTCTTCCTCTTCCTCCTCCCCCTTGAAAACGAAAGGTGTGGCACCACTTTTTCTGCATTATGCACCTCGATCTTATGCTAATACTTTGGGAAATGTTTAAAAGACCTTTGCATGATGCTCATACGAATTCGCATCGTATCAGTAGGACACTATACAAAATAAAATCAGCAATGGCTGCTCATATGGATAAAATCCCAAGTAGGTTGTCATGACATTGCTCGAATTCACAGTGTCGGATCTTGATAAAATTGGACAAGATAAGGATGCTAACAATGTCATAACCTTTACATGGCACTAATTATGATGTCATACCTTTTTAAGCAATTGTTTAAGTATCACATTTTTAAAAAGCAGATCATTTAAATTACTTTGGTGATTTTTGCACTGAAAATTCCTATGCTGCATTAATTTCTTGGTAGCCATGTTGGGTGATTTAATATTAAATTAATGCCACAATGGATTTTCAAGCAAGGATATTGCCAATGTAACTTAATTAATCGGTTTTCAAAAAGTAATGCCATGATTTTTGGGCAAGCTGAATATACTGCTCATGGCTCATGCAAATCTCTGAATTTTGCGATTTTATGATTCAATAAAAATATAAACAAGCATTCCGGCCAATAGAACAAAAATAATTTAAACCAACATGCATGTATAGATGGCAGTTGTGCACATGCATGTATGGCCCGAACCTAAACCCGAGGTCCAGTGACTTGAACGCAAGAAACAGTTACTAAGGCATTGGGGTCTTACCCTGACCTCTATGGATCCAAGCCCGGTTGCCAATGACACATGCATGGGTGTCATGCAGTTTATGTCCGAACATTGTTCTCTAGTCAAATTATGAAATATGTTTTCTGATTTTCAAAAGAGAAAATCATTTTTTTCAATTTAAATATATGTTTTTCATTGAATCATTTTCCCAAGCAATGTAAACGTCAAAATTAAGGAAAATTTTTTCTGACAAGAAAATTTTTATGAAATAAATGAAGCCAAATCTCTTGATTTTGATGGAATAGCACTGTGGAATCCGTTCCCATACAAATTTAGCATGGCCGACGTCAAATTGGCTGAAGATGGAGGCGGGATAGGGAAAGCAAAAGGAGCTACGGTGGTAGCCCGAAGGGCATGTTTGGGCACTTGCCCAAGCCTGCAACTTCGAGCCCGGGCAGGACCTCTAAAAGGTTCGGGCTCAAGTAGTATAACTAAGGACATGTTGCAGATTGTGATCATCATGGGTGACCTCTTCTTTTGCTTTATGCAAAGCTAGACACCCATATCGATGCGTCAAAGGACACGACTCTTTAATCAACGTCACTTTTCACATATAACCACGGCGTTTTAAACAGGGAATGATCTGCAGAAAAGATATGGGTGAACGAAACCAAGAGATTGATTCACGCAAGTAGTTCAGGGTCCTTGCTTTCTTGTAGGCTTGATGAAGTTTCTCTTGATCCACCTTCCCACCATACTCCTTGATTTTTTATTTTTTATTTTGGAGCTGCACAACCGAGATTGAATGGAATGGCTTGGGCAATGCAAGTTTTGGAACTTGAAAATCCTTCAAAACTTGCTTCATCATGGGTCGTGACTTTGGATCACTAGGCCGGCTAGAGCAAGAGAAACTACCAGAACAATACTTTTTGCGATGGAATTCTCTCTTGGGATTGGCAAGCACGAATGTAATATTTGATGTAGCATAATATCTTCTCTAAATAGTGTCGTTGGCATTAAGATGATATCACCTGGATGTTCACCCATTATTATTTCCATTGTTACCACTCCAAAGCTATATATGTCGCATTTCTCATTGATGACTAAAGTGTAAACGAGTTCTGAAAAAAGGAACAAAAGGTTGATGAATTATATAAGGCTCAAAACCAAGTTCTCAATGTTAGCTTGTGCACTATCAAATGATAAATTTTGTAAGCATGGTCAAGCGTTGACGGTATTGTTTATCGCATGGCAAGTAAAGTATATTGATCTAACTATGTGCCTCTAGTTATAACATTCTAGATAAGTATGGAGGATTGTTGCTCACACGGTGCTATATATCCACAAGTGCCTGCGATAATTGCAGTGAGATTAGAATTAAAATTAGGTTCTAGGAGTCTTGCTGTGCCGAAATCTTATAGGAAAGCCTGCATTTGTCGTTGAGCAAAATGTTGTTGCTAGATATGTCTCAATGAACAATTGGCCAAGCACAATCGTGGTGCAAGACAAGGCATGTGTCATATCACAAACAGTATTGAGTCTTTTAGACCAATCTAGCTCCACTGCTTCAACGTCATCTATCAAAGCACAAAATAGACTTCCCCATTCCATGTATTCATAAACCAAAAACATGCATTGTCTATGTAAGCAGAAACCGTGAAGCTTAATTATGCTTCTCTATCGTACTTCTATCAAATATTTCACTTTATTTTAGAAGCTTTGGTCAAAAGATGGATCCTCCACTTCAAGACGGTGAAGTTTCTTCAATGCCATGAGTTTCCCATTAGGCAATTGAGCTCTATAAACACTACCGTAACCAGTAGTCCTGATACAATATTTGATATCGAAGTCCTCGGTTGCATTGATTATGTCTTCATATGTAATTCTCCCATCATAATTCCATATTGACAAGAAATTTTCACTTTTTTCTCCAGTCTCCAATTGCGTGATCATTGTTCTATATCAAAATGTGACATAATTCCAAAGAATCAAACCGGAAATAGCCATTGATATAAATACCAGTATCAATTCGGTAGAATTTCTTCTAGAACCATCAATCCCTCCCAAACCTTCATTGCCGTGGAAATCTCTTTCGGGAACATTCAACATATTATTTGGAATTTTTCCCGTAAGACGGTTGCACAACAAGTCGATGTGATACAAGTTGAAAAGCTTTTAAAAGTTGGGAATTGAACCATGTAGAAAATTGTTCTAAAGAGGAGATAGTTTAACTTGACCAAACTCCCAAGTTCACGAGGGATTTTGCAAATTGAAACTGAAATCTAAGTGGATCAGCCTCTTTAGATTTCCCAATTGATGAGGGATAGAACTAGCGATTCGATTATGATGAATGTCAATAACTTCTAACACGGTGAGGTTTTGGAGACAAAGAGGTAACTCACTGGTAAGTTCATTGTAGGACAAGTCGAGCTACTTGAGTTTCGAGAGTGCACATATTTGAAGGGGAATGATACTAGTGAGGTAATTACTAGGTAGCCAAATAGAAACAAGATGGAGGAGCAGAGAGTGATACATGCTGCTCACATCACGTGAATAGGAAATTTGTTGTGGTAGGTTCATTTTGACAACGCTTCCAGAATTGTCGCATGAAATGCGCAACCACATGCAATGTGACAATGAAGCGTTGCTCGTAATGTAGTCGGGCCACCATTTATTGTGATGAAGAGCATTTACCTATGTTTTGGTGGCAAGGGCAAGGAAGTTGTAGGAGAGAGGCAACGCAATAAGGATCCATATAGTTGCGGCCATCAGCTAGTGAACATGCAAGCCAACGAGTTTGCTTATAGGATTCAAATGAATCATATGAAATATATTCACACTTAAGAGAGAGAGAGAGATAGAGATAGAGATAGAGAGAGAGAGAGAGAGAGAGAGAGAGAGAGAGAGAGGATCTCTTCTTTTTAGCTTGGGAAGTGGAAGGCCCGAGTTTGCACTTTGCAGTAATATAGAAAGGGGCAATCCAAAAGAAATAAATTTGTTGGGATCAATTCAACATAATGACTGGGAAGTCTTCAAATGACTAATTGAAGCCTCGTCTCATCGTCAGGTGTGTTAGCTCAGTTCACTCCCATTTAAAGAAAGCCTAATGAATAGCAAGCTCAAAAGGGCTTGAGTTCATATGATAAACCATATGGAAAAATAGAGTTTTTTACTATCTTTTAAGTGGTAGCCGCAAAAAAGTTAGTAGAGACACAGTAATAAGAGACAAAGAGAAAACATAAAATTTGGGGTTTGAGGATTAGTCTAATTTACATCAAGCTGGCATCGGAGGTCGATTTGTGGTTTGATTGAGCTAAAATTTTGTTACCGTGTTTGTAGCGCACTCTTCTTGAATATAGACTACTTGATTTTCTTTTGAAGCTCCCTAGACTAGGGTTTTCATTGGTTGATCAAAACTTGCATTTTTGGTTAGATTTATCCTTGATCTCTTGTGAAATTTATGCGTATTGCCAAAAATGATGCTCTTGAGGTTGTTATTGCTATGTACCTCTAGTATTTACCAAAGATTAACCTATTTCACCCGATTTTGTTGATAGTGAAGACTTTTTGGTGGACTCCAGTCCTGTGGTTTTTTTATCTCCTCACACCAAAGAGGTTTTCCACGTAAAAAAAGTGCCTTGTGTTTGTGTGCTCGATATTTATTTAGTTCTACTATATCGGTTCATATTAGGTTTGCACAAGATGGGAGATTATGCTATTACATTGCGTTAATCCGATATTGCTCGGGTTATTACTATTCTCCCATCAAAGTGGTATCAAAGATTTGGTTATTACTTGATTTTTCTATCTTGTGTTAAACAATGGAAATGAATACGAATAGAATGGTTATATTGAATGGTTCAAATTATTATATTTGGAAAGGAAATATGTCATGTCCTGATCCACTACGGCTATGCAACGACCCTTGCTTGACATATACTTTCCTTTTGATCATTTACTTACAATGTCCCAGGAGGTATCGTTGATCCATTAGTAATAATGATAAAATGCACAAGTGAAAGCGTAAACAATTCACCCAATCAACAAATAAGGATAATTAAAAGCATACTTATATATATATAGATGCACCAGAGGGTCATCATTACACACAAGCCATATCCACAAGGTTAACCACACCAGCTTAAACCTATCCAAGCTTCATCGCCTCTGATTTGCCCAAAAGCGTAGCCACGACTGTCTCTAGAAAGAGATTCAGGATAGACCTAGCACCTCTAGTATTACAGGGTGGTTCCAAATAGTGTTACTAATCCTACTACTACCTAATTATCTAAAGGCTCCAGAATCCAAGGCTCTGGCTTGACAATCATTTTGGGGTCGAGCTCAATGTGACATCCTGATTTTTTTGGGTCCTGTTTTCGATTGAATAAGCTGGATTTTTATCGATGCACCTATAGTTCTTTTCTCTGAGTAAGCCACTCACAAGATAACTAGCCTATCAGGTGAAGCCGTTAAGGGATTTTAATGCAATAGACTTGAGAATTCGACTAGGAATCAACTGTTTAACCGTGCTAATCTGCTAGGGTTATTACGGCATTGTCAAAATCAACCAGAGATCAGAGATAGGTCGATTTAGCTGAGATACATGATCAAAGTATGGGCGATTCCACCTGATTGCAAAATTCTCATCAATCAACACTAGACCGATTTTTCTGTCATTTTGGGTACCCTGTGTCCGTACTTGAAAGTTGGAGATTTTCACGACCATAGAGGGTCGCTAATGTGTCGAAGATGTACATTGTGACTCGAAATAAATCAATCACGGGCCAATTGCACTAAAAATTCTGGAAAGTTACTTGGTGAAATAGGTCACGCTAAAATCGCGCCAGATTGAAATTAATCGCGAATTTGAATCCAATTTTAGAAATTGAAAGTTATTTCATGTCACAAGTCATTTTAAGAATGTCAACTCATCATCCGAAGATTTTTCTGTAAATCGAGATTTTTGGCGATGATACAAAATAGGGCCCTTTTTGTCCGAAAAATTCAGAGAACCGTTTTTTATCGCGTTTTTGGGATGCAAGTTGGTTCTGTTGGCAAGGAAAAATGTCAATTTGATAGTGAATATGTTGGTGGATTTTATAGGACCGAAATTAGCTTCAATTGAAGAGAGATTGGTTTAATTTGGGGGATTTGGTGTCCAAATTCGTATGCCATGGCCACCACCACCTTTTGGACCATTTGGGATATGTTCTAGGGAGAATTTTGTGTACAAATTTGGCTGAGGATAGGGCTGAACTGGTGGGGACCAAAGCAATGATCAAGAGGGAGATATTTGGCCAAGGGGGTCCCTCCTTTGTATAGCTATCTTCGTCTTCTTCTTTAGCTTTGCTTTCCCCATGAATGACACTTTAAAGCTCTAAAAATTCCAAAGAACCAAGCAGCACCCCCCTCTTTGTCAACCATCGCTTGAAGTTGTCGAACCACTGTCACGCCGCCCACGAGCATAGCTCGGCGCTCGCTCTTCTCGTGCCCCAGCCGCGTGTTCCTAACTGCCCTTCACCCCTGCTGCCCTTCACCTCTGTCCGACGAAGCTTGGCCTCCATCCGTTCGAGCCAGCCATCGTACGAGAATGCCCGCCTAGATGCCGGCCCTCCTCTGGTTGCCGTTCCAGCCCTGGGCCAGCAAGCTTGGTTCTTGGACAAAACCAAGCAGCCCAGTCCAACCGTGGGCTTCAAGGCCCATTTCAAACCCATTTCGGGTCCCGCTTGGTGTCCCCATTTCGGAGTTTGTCATCCGTCTTCACCTTCTCGTCATTGTGGACTCACCGGATCGCTAAATCAGTGAGTTTACTCACTAATCTCCACTTAGGGGGTTAATTATGCTTAAGGGTTGATTAGTTTATGTTAAGCATGGATTAAGTGGTTAGTTAGCATGGATTAACAATTTAATTAATCATTATTGCATGTTAGGTGATTAGAGTAGTGTAATTAGATACTAGATAAGTTTGTAGTATTTATCTAGATAAGTTTGGAAATTTTCTCGGCCCGTTTCGGTATCTAGTTAGGCTTTTCCGGCCTAAGTCGTATTTATTGGTATTTATTAAATTAATTTTGGTAATTATTTAATTAATTTTTATTTTCTGAAAATTAAACCGGGATAACCGGTGACTAGAATTTGGTGTTGATCGTAATGGTATGGTTGGTTTACTTAATTGAGTGTTGATTGTAATTTTGGGTATTTATCCCAAATTTTAATATTTTCAGTACTTAATTAGAAAATTTCCAAGCGTCGGTTTACAGTGCCAAAAATGTTTTTATTGACAATATACTAAGTGAGATTTTATGAAATAAAGATATTATACCATGTACTTTTAGATGAGGCCTACCGTGTACCCACAAACGATTATTTTCATCGGGTATATTTTAACCTGATGAAATTGGGCCAAGTTCGTTATTTAATTGAGGGATTGGTGTGCAAGGAACACGGTTCTTGTTCGGGGTGAGTTTATCGTAGTTTAGCTTGTGTGAGCATTGGGTGTTCAGCTTATAAGAGCAGTATACTATATCAGCCTATAAGTACTTGATATGTCAGCTTGTGAGAGTAGTATAGTTTATCAGCTTGTGTAAGCAATGATCATTTATCAGCTTGTGAGAGCAACAATTCATATATCAGTTTGTGCGAGCTACTATCTATCATTTTCAGCTTGTGTGAGCATGGCCTGTGTTGACGGTACCTGATGGATAGTATTGAATTGATAGATAGTATTGTTTGGATCGATAGATTGTTGGATTGAGCAATCGTTGTATTGAATGATTGATTAGTTGAGATTTATGAACTGTACTGACTTGCAGGAAGAAATTGAGGCAAAGGTAAGTCACCTATCTCTTGTGTGTATAGGTAGCCTTTAGGCGTATTTCCTTCCTAGTCGGAGTTTAGGGGATGAACTTGCTAAGATGTTGTTTCACCTCCTCGTGGGCTTAATTTTTCAGGTTCTTAGATGGCGAATTGTGGCATCCCAAAAATTCAAGACAACCTCTAGAGGAATTAAAGCTCGTAATTAGGTAATGAAATTACATATGGTATATGTTTTAGTCATTAGTTTTCTCTTAAGACTAAGTGATATATGCTTGTGTTCATGAGATTTTAAATTAGATAAATTAATGAGAATAATCTATGCTTAGCTATGCACTTTATAGACTAAGTTCCTATAAATAAAGTGTTACAAGATTTTGGCCATGTGGAATTTAGTAATTAAATTCTTAAAAGAAAGAATAAGAAAGGGTAAAATTTGATTTTTATTTAGGTTTGGGCCTTAGGCCCAAAGGTGGATTTTGATGGGCCAAGATGGCCGGCCCATTGAAGCCCACGAATGGGCTGTCGTCGGCCACGAGGGAGGCCGGCCCATTTGCTGGCCCAATTGCTCCCAAGCCCAGCATGCATGAGCCTTGCCAAGTGGCAAAAAGAGGCTTGCATGCATTGGCTTGTGGAGAGGCAAGTGATGATTGCTAATGATGAGGATTTGGGGAAATAAAAGGAAGAGGAGAGAGAGAGGGTGGCCGGTTGGTGGTATTCGGCCAAGTGAGAAAGAGAGAGAGAGTGAGTTGCGAGAGAGGGTGAGGCCGAGAGGAGAGGAACCGAGGAGGAGGAGGAGCCGTCGCCGCCCGTTTGCCGCCCGTTCGTCCGCCGTGTGCCGTCGTTCTCTTGAGTTTAGAGGCAAGTTGGGACTGATTTCCACTCTTGCATGTGTGCCTTGCATGTGTGATTTGTTGGTGGTAGGTTTCGGATCATAGGGTAGGCAAAACCGAAGCTAGAATGTGACTTGTTCTTGAGTTTGCATGCTGATTTCGTGTGAACCGCCTGAACCAGAATCTTGTGAGAGCTTGTATGCATGTTTCGAGTTGGATTTTGACTTTGATTCCTTCATGAAAGTTGTAGCCAACATCTTAAAATACAACATACTAAAATTTGGGACAAAATTATGGAGATTTAAGGGGTCAAACCCTCATCCTACGAAGACACTAGATCTGAAACGATTTCGCTGACCTTTCGGTGGATTTGTGGTTGTATGTCGATTTTTACCAAGAATATCTCTTCGAATTTTTCATGAAAATTGTAGAGAACATCCTAAAGAATAACATACTCAAATTTGAAGTAAAATGAGCAAGTGTAGCCTAGTGAATCGACTTACTCTTGAAGACGGTAAATCTGGAGACACGGTACAGGACACCCGAGACTTCATGGACCCATATGGTGACTATTATTAGGAAATTTGACTTAGATCCCTTAATGAAAGTTTTATGGGACCTCTTGAAGTAAAACATATCCAAATTTCAGAGGAAACGAAGAAGAATAAAGGGGTGAAAACTCGATATTTCGGAGACACCTACACTGGACGTTTCGGTGCGAGAACCAGAAGCTTCGTACGACTATAGAAAATGATCTAAAACGAATCTGGCTTATAAGTCTCCATGAAAAATCTACTTTAGTGTCTTAGCTATAACCTGGTAAAATTTCATAATTTTCGGAGGTCGTTCGGATATTTTAATCGAATTATTTGGCAAACTGTGCATTCTGTTTCTATCCGAAATTGCATGCTGTATTTGTGTGAATTGTATCTTCTTGTGTGGAACTCTATTGGGCATGTGATTTTCATGAAATTGCTATCTTATTGTCTTATCTATCACATGCCTTGATTTCATGATTTTTGAGAAGCATATGGATATTTAATTTAAATATTTTCTAAAAATGGTACATGCTGGAATTTTGTAAACTTTGGAAAGGCATGAAATATGAACCATTTTAAATTGCATGGACTCCATGAATTGTATTGATTGGATGATAGTGTCTTGCTGCATGTATGATAATGATTTGAGATGCATGTATGAATTCAATGATGAATATGATCTTGGTTGCCATCACATCACATGTCATGTTAAAATTGAACTATAATTGAAGATGAGAATTGAGATAAATGAGAAGGCCGTCGGAGGTGTGAGCCGATGATGCCCCGGGAGTGTCGGGATGCCTGGCTAGAAGGGTACGGCCGGTTGCCCGATGGTCATGAATGGCCGGATACCGGAGGGCCTCGGGAGTACCGAGAGGTGTCGAGATGCCCGGAGAGTGGGGGAGCCGGAAGCTCGGCAAGGTATTGTGCCGAGGGATACCTCGCGATGCCGGTTTGGGTGCGAGATGCCTGGCTAGAAGGGTACAGCCGGTTGCCCGGTGGCCTTTAAATGGCTGAATGCCGGAGGGTCCTCGTGATGTCAGTTGGGGTACGAGATGCCCGGAAAGTGGGGGAGCCGGATGGTCTGAATTGTATCTTGGATACATGTGGGATGCAAACATTGGTCTCGGGAAAGAGAAATGTGGTGGTCCAAGATGAAATTGAAATCAAATTATGCATGATGATATATGCATGGCATTATGCATGATGATACATGCATGGATGCATGGCAATGATGATGGTACATGTGATATGATGATGATGTTACATGCATGGATGCATGACATGATGATGGTACATGTGATATGATGATGATGTTATATGCATGGATGGATGACATGATGATGGTACATGTGATATGATGATGATGTTATATGCATGGATGCATGGTAAGGATGATGCCATGTGTGACATGATGACGGTAAGTATATGATATGATGGTGATGTCTATATGATGATGATGGTATATGAGGTATGATGACATGTGCATGATGCCATGGTATGTTGTGCATGGATGCCTGTATGACATGTGATGCTATGATTGTGATGATTGCGTGGCATGATGCATTGTGTGGTTTATTGGTCATTTACCTGCTGAGTGGTTGTACTCACCCCTCCGGGGACCAACATTTCAGATTAGCAGTATGCCGCTCCCTGTTGTCACGCGGGGCGTATTTTATGGCCTACCTTCGGATGTAGAGGTCGAGTGCGAGGAGTTTGACTGTCCCTCCGTTCTTGGTCTTACGTATATTCGAGTGCACGCCTTAGTTATGTACGATGTGGGCCTGGCTGGGGGCCCTGTTATCCAGGAGTTCATATCCGTCCATGTTTGTCGAGACGGAGTGATGTGTGGGATGTTGCCGCTGCCACCGCCTGATGCACCGGGATGGGTGTGAGGGCCCGTGCGTGACAAGTAGGAGCTGAAACTTTTTGGGATGGTTAGCTAACACTAGTGATGGGGGATCTTGCACGTTAGTCGTAGTGGGTCGAGTGTTTATTTTTGGGTTTATGGCTAAGTGTGGCTTCATGTCCTGGCCTTTCTTTTGATGTACCGACCCAAGGAAACCCATCTTGAAAATATGTAAATAAAGTGTCATGGCTTTGTCTTTTATTATGATGTTTAGTGGTGTGCAATTGTATTATGGTTGATGGAGGGTGAGATGGAAATGTTATATTTTGCTTCCGCTAATGAGTCGCGCTGGGACCATTTTAAAAAAAAAAATATCCATGATTTACGACACTTCTTCTAAGAGATGTAATTAGGTGTAACGTTTGGTGCCTGTGGCGACCTAAGAGGGGTTCGGGGTGCCACACGAATCCCCTTGAGTGTCATGGTTGTCCCATGAGGGTTACTGAGCGGGTTTCTAGTTACCCTGACCCCTGGAGTTTCTGGGTTTATGAGTTGTTGTAACCACTTTATGGATCGAAGAGGTTCCACATCAAGAGATACCTAATCAATTCAGAGCGTGGTTCCGCTACACTCCCAACGGTGTTAGGCTAGGTTCCCTTAGGACTTTTGATATCCCCACTTTGGTAATTGATGTTGCTCTAAACGAGGATCTAGCTGACTCTCTTGATGGCATAGTGGAGAACTCGTCGTCCTGCCCGGCTCCGGTGGACACTGAAGGATCAGTGAACGAGTCGAACTAGCTAGTCATAGGACAGCTTGTTTCGAGAATCGACCTTTTTGTAGACCTTGTAAATATCGGCTAGTAATATATATGATTTGGCCTAATATGTAAAAAGGTGTGATTTTGTTTTCGAAAATTGTGGCCCTACTTTTCTATCCCATCTTTGTGTTGTCTGGGGATTTATTTATTTGCTTTGGCATGTGCATTAAAAATTGGATAGGCCGGCGACGCGTCCTGGGACGTTGCAATTTAATCGACCATCGAGGGATGGGCACGTGCTCGAGGATCGAGGCCTACCACTCAAGGTCGAACACCTCCTTATTGGGAACGTCCATGTCCATGGCATCCTAACTAATGTCTTTCCTTGAACTCCTGGCACTCGATAGACTATTGAAACCATGGATGGGACCGTGGCTCACATCCTCTACCTAGAGCGAAATGGTGAGCCACTAGATTTAGGAGTCCCTCGTCGACCCAGATGGTCGTGACATAGCACATGTAACGCACATTGGTCTCCCATTTAGATACTCGGTCACCTTCTAGTTATGCTTTACGAGGAGTCTGAATCGTATCTAGCACAAAGGCTCAACCATTCTTAGGGCCTATAAATATTCAACAAACAACAATGAAATAAACTCAATGAGTGAACTTCCTATACCTCATGTAGGAAAGCCACTCACCTCAAAAGCGCCCTAAAACATGCCAGTTATCTAATGATGTCAAAACATAGCAAAACTTCTCGCTTTACCCTAACTATTCACTTGAAAATGAATCCACTTAAGGCCATCAACACAAACACATAAGCAATTCCCATAACACTTTTCATGCTCTTGAGCCAATCATACGAATGCGCAATATAGTATAGTCATGCACCCATGCCATGCACTAATACGGACCTAATCACATACAAATCTTATGCACTTTCCACAAAAATATGTCCAAATTATTACAGTCGCTCAAGGCCCAAAGCCAACTTAAAATTTCACAGTCATCCCGCGTAATCGAGCATCATCTTGCCCTATTGAGCACGATAACGTCTTGCATAAACACATCAAGATGGCATTTCTGTAAGGAGCTTCGTTCCAAAATCCATTCATGAATAGGATCCTATTGACTTGAGGGAAACCGAATTGAATCGGGCATCGTCCTGCATAAATGCATCAGGACGGGTTCATTACCTTGCGTAAATGTGTCAAGGTCTTTAGGTGATCACACGGGCATACTATCACACAATTTATTTCATATCTTTCTTATTAATTGATGTTGTACCAATGCGGTATGCAACAACTTTTACCGTACGCCATCATGTCATACATGTGCCTCATTTTATATCACATAAATGCACCATCTGATTCACAAGTCCATGGCATATAGGTCATTCATCGAAGGAGGATAAATCATCATACTCGAACATAAGTCATTAAAAATCACTTATCACATGCCATTATAAACTATCTAATATGTCGTTTTTTTTTTTTTTTTTTAGAACATATCATAATACTATAACGTATTTTAATAACATGCCTTGTCATAGCGTCACTTCAAACGACACATATCACCATGTAATAGTCTATTACCCTGATATGACATATTATAATAACATATTACACTTCACTTATCATAACCTAATAACGTATTGCGTAATTACTTATCATGTAATGATAACTTATTGAACCAAAAAGTGATAACCTATCAATAAAAGTCAATAACCTATCATGATAACCTAGCGCCCTAAACATGATAACTGATCGTCAAAAACTCGATAACCTATCGTCCAAAACTCGATAACTTATCGAGACAACCTATTGAAACCCTATGACCACTTATCATATGAAACCCACTTATCACATCAACAAAGCACCATTTAATCATTAATCTAGTCATAAACTAGCTCCAAAATGCAACAACGATCCTATTCAAGGGCTGAAAGGCCACTCACACCCAAGTCCTAACTTTAAAAGCATCAGGGGAGGAGCAGCAAGATTGGACAGCAACTGAGGTTGGTGGCCACGCCTCCATAGCTCATGTGGGTGGGCTAGACAGCATCCCGGCGGTGGCATGGTGGTGGCTTAGTGATAACTTAGCTTCTCCTAGGCCAGCAATGTCCAAACCGCCAACAACAAGGAAGAGAAGACTACTGTGAGGGGCTAGACAGCAGCCTTTTCATCTCCAAAATGTCGACACGGTTGCAAAAAATGTTGGTGCGAAGGGTAGTTTGTCATCGGGGGTGTGATGGACAGTTGCCGGTGACGGAAATAAGAGGAAAATTAAGGGACCAAACTTGAGATGGAGATGAAAATGGAAGTGGGTGTTTCGGTGGTGTCAAGAGGAGAGAAGGGATGAGTTTGAGAGCAATCAAGTACAGAAATGAGAGAGAGTGCTGACGGAAGGGGGAAAAGGAGAGGAGAGAGAGTGAGATATCTTTGCCCATTAATGAACATCCAATCTAGATCCCTTGAATCCCTCTCATCCATGCAAATGAAGCTTCTTGAAGAAGAAAAATCCAAGCATTAATGGAGGATATTTGCACTTGATTGAATAGGTTTAGGATAGGCTAGCTAGAATTAGGCTAGATTGGCTACAAACTTCTTCATTTACCGCCCCCTCCTTTGGCTAATGCCAACTTTGGCCTTTTGGCCTTAGTTGAATGGAAGGACAATTTGGTCATTTTACCAACATTGCGCACTATTCACACATCATCCACATACTTAGAAGCAATTAACACCAAGATTGTGTAATGATGACTTGATGGACTTGGAGAGTCTATGGCCCAACCTTGTGTGACATTTCGGTTTCGACCTACGAGAAATGGCTGTAAATTTGGTGTGCCAATGGCAAGGATAAGCCATGGTTCGTTCCAAGATTCGGCCAGATCAATTGAAGGAACGATCATGGACCAATCCTATGACCACAATCATGGACTCAAGCGTTTCGGTCGATGGATGACTACCTGACCATCAGGATTGATTGAGAAATGGTCACAACAACAATGGGTCAATCAACGACCATGGATTGGTCCAAACGGTCATGCGCCGATGGTGGATGACCATGATTTGGCTTGATACGACCATGTGTCGAGCATAAATATGACTGATCTCGAACAATCACATGACAATAAGGAGTCAGCCTGGATGAAGCTTATGGCTAATCTTAGATTTGATTCGATCGACTAGAGTCGATCTAAGGGCCGGTCATTAAACCCATGCCTTAGGCCACCTATTTAGCCAAGAAAGGCAACTTGACCTATGACAACTACACCGAGGGAGGCTTAGCCACAAACCTCAGGTGTGTTGAAATGGTCATTAGGGGATGTACACAAAAGACCCTTACCCAGTCTCGGTTGCAATTCAAATGGCTTATTTCCCATAGTTGCCTTATTATGTACATGTGGACAAAATGGAACTCTTTAGAACACCCTAAGTTCTTCAAGATGAAGGGCAACTCATCATTCTACCTAGATTTTTCTAGATTTGGCCATAATTACCAAGGATCCATCTTGGGGATTAAGCAAGGAATCTAGGCCAAATGTCCTAATGAAAATAAGACATCTTGGGTAAATGATAGCTAGCCTATGGCCTTGATGCTAACTCATCTTTTTAGAATGCCACTTGTGCATCATGAGTTGTCTCTTAATAATGAGCAAAGTGCTCTTGTGGCCCAATGAAATTGAGACAAATAAGGCTTCAATTAATGACACTAGGCCATTAGATCTCCACCTCATGAGAATAGATGTGCCAACTCTCTAAAATAGGTGTGCCACCTTATAACTTAGGCTTGCCACCTCGATGGCATAGCCGTGCCACTCTAAGAAACGCGATTGGACTGCTTTGATGAGTTATGATTAGCTTGGTGGCTATAAATAGGGGAGGCTCCCATTCATTTCTGTGGCATCCTAAAATTCTTTGCCAGTCATTAGGGGTGCTCAAATTAATGTCTTGTATTAAGGACTATGGCCGAGTTTTAGTGGATAAATCTTGGAAGAGGATGACCTATCTTTGGCCATATGCATTGTGAATTAGAATTTATGGATTGGTGATTTCAAGTATATAGTTATTTAATTTTACCCTATAGTACTTTGGTTCAATAAGGATTTAATTAGTATTTAAAAAGGGGTTAAAATTTGATTTAATTAGGCTTGGGTCTTAGGCCCAAGAGTGTGGACCTTTGATGGGCCAAAAGGCCGGCCCATGAAGCCCATGGAGAGGGCTGCTGTCGACCAAGGAGAGAGGGGGAGTGGCCGGCCCACTTCCAAGCCCATTATGCATGGGTCTTGCCAAGTGGCAAAAAGGAAAGTCACACCATTGGCCATTGTGGGTGGCTTCTCATGATTGCAAATGATGATTTTATGGGGAAATAAAAAGGGAGAGAGTGACCGGTTATGGGGGGTTGTTGTCCAAGCCAAGTGAGAGAGAGAGAGAGGGTGCCGACAGAGTGAGGAACCGAGAGAGAAAGGGAGAAGCCGCGCGAAGGAGGAAGGTCCGCTCATCCGTCGCCGTCCGTGTGCCGTTGTTTGCTCGATTTTGGAGGCGATTTGGGACCTATATTCTGCTCTTGCATGTTGTATCTTGTGTGTGTGTTTGTATGGTGATGAATCTCGGACGTTTAGGGTATGAGATCCGAAGCTTGAGTGTGTTGTTCTTGAAATAGCATCCTGTTTTCGACTATACCGCCCGACCCAGAATGTTGTAGAGGCTTGCATGTGGGTTTTGAGTCAGATTTTGGCTTCGACTTCTTCACGAAAGTTGTAGACAACATCTCAAAGTATAACATACTAAAATTTGAGACAAAATGGCCGACTTTTGAGGGGTAAAACCCTCCCTCTACGAAAAGGCTAGATCTGAAACTGTTTTGTTGACCTCTTGATGGTTTTGTGTGTTGCATGTCACTTTTTACTGAGAATTTCACTTCTACTTCTTCACGAACGTTATAGAGAACATATTGAAGACTAAAATACTCAAATTTGAGGTAAAATGAACAAGTGTAGCCTAGTGAAACGATTTTCTTTTGAAGACGGCAGATCTGGAAGTATTGTACTAGACTCCCGCGACTTCGTGGACTATATGGTGACTATTATTTGAGAATCTCACCTAGATACCTTAATGAAAGTTGTAGTGGACCTCTAGAGGAAAAACATATCAAAAATTCAGAGGAAATTAAGGAAGATAAGTAGGTGAAACCTCGATTTTTCGGAGACAGCTAAACTGGACTGTTCGGTACTAGGAACAGGACCTTCGACCGTCCATAGTTAATTATCTAGGACGAATCTGGCCGTGATGTCTTCAAGAAAAATCTACCTTAGGGTCTCAAATATAACCTGGTAAAATTTCATAATTTTTGGAGGTCATTCGAGTATTTTAATCGAAATATTTCAAGAACTGCACAATCTGATTTTATCCGAATTTTGCATGCTGTGTTGTGTGAGCTATATCTTCTTGTGTGAAGCTCTTTTGGGCATGTGTTCTTCATGGAGTTGCTACCTTTTTTTCTTGTCTATCACATGTTTTGATTTTATGATTTTTGAAGATCATATGGATATTTAATTTACATGTTTTCCGAAATTGTGCAAGCTGGAATTTGCTAAATCTCAAAAGTCATGATGTGTGGATTTTTCTAAGTTGTATGGACCCCATGGATTGTATTGTCATAAGTGATTTTATCTTGCTGCATGTAAGATGATGATTAGAAATGCATATAAGAATCAAATGATGAAAATGATCTTGTTTGCCATCATATCATATGCCATGTTGAAATTGAATTATAATTGAAAATATAAACTATGATAAGTGAGAAGGCCGTCGAAGGTGTGAGCCGACGATGCCCTGGGAGTGTCGGGATGCCTGGCCAGGGAGTGTAAATGCCGGATGCCCGGTGGCCTTAAATGGCTAAATGCCAGAGGGTCCTCACGAGTTTCGAGATACCTGGAAAGTGGGGGAGCCGAAAGCCCGGAGGTTTGTGCCGGGGGATACCTCGTGATGCCAGTTGGGGTACGAGATGCCCGGAGGTTTGTGTCGGATGCCCGAAGGTTTGTGCTGGAGGTTCCTCGCGATGCCAATTGGGGTGCGAGCGATAAGTGTGGGATGCAAATACTGGTCCCGAGAAAGAGAAATGTGGCGGCCCAAAATGAAAAAATAAAATTGGGAAATTGAAATTGATTTATGCATGATATGGTAACATGTATGCATGAATTCATGGATGTATGTGCACCTATGGCATGATGGTACATGCATGACATGATGATGATGAGTGCATGGATGTATGTGCACCTATGGCATGATGGTACATGCATGACATGATGATGATGAGTGCATGAGGATGTATGTACATGTGGTATGATGACATGTGCATGGTTTCAAGGTAAGTTATGCATGGATGCATGAATGACATGTGTTATGCTATGATTGTTATGATTGTATTGTGTGATGCATTGAGTGGTTTATTGGGTCATTTACTTGCTGAGTGGCTATACTCACCCCTTCGGGGACCAACATTTCAGATAAAAAAGATGCCGCTCCCTGCTGTCACACGGGGCGTCTTTTACGGCCTTCCTTCGGACGTGGAGGTCGAGTGTGTGGAGATCGATTGTCCCACCATTCCTGGTTTGACGTTCATTCGGGTTCGTGCTTTAGTGATGTATGATGTGGGCCTAGCTAGGGGCTCGGTCATACAGGAGTTCATATCCGTTCACGTTCGTCGAGATGGAGTGATGCGGGGGATGTTGCTGCCACCACCGCCTGACGCACCGGGATGGGTGTGACGGCCCGTGTGTGAGAAGTAGGAGCTGCAACTTTTTGGACAATAGCCGACACTAGTGGATGGAGGATTATGCGTGATCGTCTTAGAGGGTCGAGTTGTCTCTTCTTGGGGTTATGGCCGAGCGTAGTGAAAAGTCTTGGCATTTCTTTTGTTGTACCGACCCGAGAAAGTCCATCATAAAAATATGTAAATAAAAGTGTCTTGACTTTATCTTTTCATATGGTTTTTAGTGGTGTGCAATTGTATCATGGTTGTTGGTGGGAGAATTGGTAGAACTTGATTATGCTTCCACAAATAAGATGTGCTGGGACCGTTTAAAAAAAATGCCTAGGAACTAAGGTTCTTCTTTGGTATCTGTGGTGACCTTAGGCGCTTCGGGGTGCCACAATTTCCACCATCTTACACCCCTTGCCATTCACGCCCACCTTCCTCCTCCATTCCCTTTCTCTTGACTTTGCATCCTTGATCCCTCAAGCTAATCTAAGTTAATTTTTGAGGTTTGCCAAGGTAAGTAAGCTCCTATTACTTCTAAGAAAGTAGATCCCATTGTTGAGGCTAGTTAAGTGCTCACCCGTCAAGCCGTGGATAGTGTGCAATGTCTTTTGTTTGGTCTTGCTTGCTATGGGATATGGCCGTGTGCTTGACTTGTATATGTTCAGAATGGAATTGAGGTTCGTTCGGGTTAATTTCATTGCAAGTCAAAGTTGCCCAAGCCATGAAGCCTTGGTTTCGGCATAAATAGGATGTGAGTCCAAGTCTTTGGTGCAGGAATCACCCAAGGCCGCAAAGTCCTAAATCAACATTGTGGTGTGTCAATCTTACGCCTTGATCGGTATGGGGATCATCCAAATCCACGAGACCTTAGTAAGGCACCAAGCATGCCAATTTCCATAGTCCAAATGGACATATGGACTTTGTGCTTGACATTGAATGAAACTGTGAGCCGAGGATCATTCTCGATACATGGTATTCACATTGGGTTAGAGCCGAGGTTCGTCAAGCTTGGGATCGTCACTAAAGCGAGGTGTACCTAAGCCTCGAGGTCTTGGTTTGGCATTAAGGCGTGTCATTCTGAGCCTTGTGCAGTGTAAGGATCGGCGCCAAGTGATTGATTCAAGTTACAGACCAAAGATCGTTCTTGACATTTATTAGCAAAGTACAAGAAATTCATAACACACACGAATGAATGAGCATGCTTTTGGGCCATACATGTGTCGGCTAAGAGAAAAGATAAGAACCGGTTTATATGATGTATATATGCGTGCACTTAATGAGGAAAAAGCGCTCGTTACCACACAGCGTTGACGGCGATGCCTCGTTCATTGAACAGGATGTCTCGGTTGAGCCAAGATGCCCTTATTAAGTTAGGATGCCTAGGTCCTAAACCTAGAAGCCTCGGGAAGCTAGCCCTAAGAAGCCTCGGTCGAGTTGAGATGCCTTGGTTGAGCCAGGAAGACTAGTGAGAAGCTGGAAGCCCTAGTCAAGCTAGGAGGGCGTGGTCAAGCTAGGACAATGCTAAATGAACTTACATGATTGTCGGTTATGCATAAGCATGATATGTTGATATATTGATAAGTCAAAGGTAAGCATGCATTGAAGCATGTTGCGATGGACATCTACATGTAGTCGAGATGTAGCAACAAGTTTACTATTGATCTATCATTGATACTATTTGCGAGTGTTGTACTCGCTAGACTTCGATGATGAGATGCTTTCCTAGTAGAGAACTAGGAATTTTATTTACTGAGTTTCCCCAAAACTCACTCCCTTATCTTTCAGTCTCGTAGGCATGGAAGTCTCATGTCAGTGTTAAGAGCTGCAATCACGCTCGAGGAAATAGAAATTCTCTTGGCCTATGTGGAAAACTTGTAGTTTGATGCAAAAAGAAAAGAGGGCCCATAGAGAAAGGACTTGTAAAAGTACTATTATAATATAAATAGTGTGTTCTGTTTAATGTATGTCCCAATCTTCTAACTGTTGTTTGTTCGGGGAGTTATTTGTTTATATTTCCGCATGTGCATGATAATTAGATAAAAAGAATTAGGACGACAATGAGTATGGAACATCGCAAAAATAACCCCTACTGCTCAAGACCCTAGAGATGGAGTTGGAGTCGTGACACCTTGGGCTACCTATCATGGGTGTGGGCCCATTTGGGCCTAGCTTCACGGGCTTGGGCCCATTGGGCCGCTCAACATGGGCTTGGGCGCACTTGGGTCCTCATTCATGGCCAGCACCCAACTTTCTGAATTTCCACAGTTTGTCGATGAGAAATTGAATTTTTGTCCAAAAGTGGCTTTTTTGATGCTTCTGTGGTTTATTGATCTCATGGTAATCCTATTTGAAGATTGTTCACCAATATAATTGCGTCCTGAAAATCAGGGTTAGAATAAGGATATCACAAAAGATGGAAGACCTTTTATATGTGAAGGATTATTATTTGCCCGTATTTGCTGAAAAGAAACTGGAGAATAAAATTGATGCTGAATGGTTTATATTTCATCGTCAAGTGTGTGGTTATATTAGGCAGTGGGTGAATGATAATGTTTTAAACCATATCATTGAGGAAACACATGCATGTAGTTTGTGGACTAAGCTCAAACAGTTATATGCTAAAAAAATTGGAAATAGTAAGTTATTTCTGGTAAAACAAATGACAGCTTTGAGATATCGAGATGATATATATTTGACTGATCATTTAAATTCTTTTCAAGGAATTATCAATTGGTTAGCTGTGATGGGAATCAAGTTCGATGATGAGATACAAGCTCTATGGTTGTTTCGTACTTTGCTGGACTTGTGGGAGATGTTTCGAACATCTTTGTCTAATTTTGCCCTGGATGGTACGATTACCATGGATTTGACCAAGAGTAATGTTTTGAATTAAGAGATGAGAAGAAAGACACAAGGATCATTCTCTTCACATTATGATGCCTTGGTTATTGAAAAAAGGGGAAGAAGTGAGTCTCGAGATCCGAGAAATAGAGACAAAAGCAAAGATAAAAATAAAGGTAAATACAATAGATTTATTAATGGTGAGTGTCATTATTTCCATCAAAAATGACATATTCAGAGGTTTTACTGTTAGTCTTAACCAAGTCACTCCATCACTAATCATCAAATTAAGATTGAACAAGATCGTCATAATTACTACTCATTATTTTATGCCCAGGTTGGCAAATTAAGATCATTGCAAGAAAACGAACCCTTGCCCAATCTCTTACTTTTTCCTATGTGTTCTAGGCTTGGACTATTGTCACCTAAATTTTGATTAGGTTTTTAGGCCTTAATTTCTATCCTTGCATCCATTAATTTTTTTAATAAACAATAATAAATTTTCAAAAAAATAAAAATAAAAATGCCCAACCCCTCCTCTTCCTCCACTCATCACCCCGCAGCCCTAGGGCGCGGCCCTTTTTCCCCAAAAGCTTGGCTCCCTTTGTCTTCTTCCTCCTTGGCTTCTCCCCCCCGCCACTACAACACACGCGCAGAGGGCGCGACACCAGACGGAAAAGCAAATGGTGACCGCATAGAGCTGCTCGGTCAGAGGAGACAGGCCTTCAATGTAAAGTAAGGGATGTAGGTGGGCGAAAGAACTGATGCCAGTTTGGCCGGCAGAGGAAGGCCGGTTGGCACACCAAGGATCGCCGACCTAGCCTCCACCGACCGGCCCTCTCGTGCCTATAATTAGAGCATCGGGGGGAGGCTGAAAGCAGGCCAGAAGAGGGTCACGGATTGCCAGCTTCGATAACCTCCCCTGAGAGATTTCAGGGGAGGCTCGAGGACGAGCAAGCCTTGATTTGAGGTAGGTCAGTGAGGAGGGTCAGATTTACAGAGAGGATGAGACCGGAGAAGGTTCGAAGACCCAAAATCGAGGGCAGGGATCAGCCAAAAGCCTAGATCTAATCACGCTTGATCAGATCTAGGAGTCGATCGAGCTTTCGCTGTATCACCAAGCTGGCCACTGTTGTTGTTCAGTCGTCAACGACACCGCCAGTCCGCACCCCTCCAGTAGCCGCCCGTCTTGACGCTTACTGCCGATCCTATCCCTACCACACCGAGCCATCGCGAGATCCGGCCCCATCACTGCACTAGCCTCGCACCACCATTGTTCCAATGTCGTTCCTGCTACTACTATCCAACACACATCCACCGCCGTGCTGCTTCCCCTCGACATCGCCTGCCATTGCCGTTTCACAACCAGATGCTGCTTCGTTGTCGCCCACCGCTGCTATTTCGTCACCAAACGCTACTTTACCGTTGCCTGCCATACTAGGCTACCACCACTCCCTGACACCATTGCTGCAACCCGATCTCAGGCCAAGTGCCATCCCTTGGCCGAGCCCTACGCCACCAAACTTGACGCCCACCCCGGAGAACAACCTGTTGTTGTCCTCCCCTGCGTCGTCGCCACATTCAACAGCAAGCCATCGCTCCCCAACACTGTCTCGACCACCTCTGGCGACCACCGGTGTCGCTCATCGTAGCTGCCCTCCTTGACGCCACCAAGAAGCTGAGAAGTACAAAGCTGCAGAAATTGGGTCAGCACTGGGTCAAGCGGAAACCCCCATCAAGTAGGGTTTCAGCCAAAATTGGGTTGGGCGTGTGGGTTAGCTTGGTAAGGCTCTTGCTATCTTAGGCTTAACACATGTGGGCCTTTGAAAAATCCTTGGGCTGGCTCGTGGGCTGATTCCTTTTAAAAGAAATAGGAGGCTCGATTTTGGCCCATGCGGTAGGCTTATCCGGGCCGTTGGTGGGCGACCCAAATCGGCCCCAACCCGAGAATCCAACCCAAGTCATTTTTTAATATTTTAATATTTTAATATAATAATTTTTTAGTGAAGGAGGTTGGGTGGTACTTTGTTCATTGTTTCTCCCAAGCTGAGCAACTGAGCTACTGTTCACTTCTATTAGTTATGCTTCTCCTGGTGGCTGTAGTTGATTGTCTCGCCTGAAATTTGGTGGTGAGGGTCGTCTAACCCCCCTCCAACTTCTCACTAAGGGGATTTGGTCGGTACTTCTTCTGGTGCGAGTTCTGGTGAACCCTAGGGCAATATTGCTACTCTGTTCGTCTGCTCCCTACTCGAGCTGGTTCGCAATTTTGTCGGAGTTCCTAGGCTGAAGAGGCGACCCATGGTTGTTCATTCCTTCACTTCGCTGAAGATCTCTCCTTGATCGTCCCGATTTCTTCCCCAAGTCGTGTCTCTGGTGCCTTCTTGGCCCTATTCCGCCCGACTTGATGCTGTAGGTCCAACTCGCCGAAGCTGCTTGAGCTTGCCCGGAGCTGAACCTAGGCTTCGAGGAGGCTGTGGTGGTCCTATGCGTCCCTCATCTTTGCAGCTTGGCTTGGTATGGATCTCCTTACTTTGGCTCAACTGTAGCGAGTCGCTGGGGCCGTTTGTGGTTTTTGTTGGGCTCGATGGCGTCTTCTTTGGCTGAGCCCCGGCTAGGTGTTGGTAGAGGGAAGGGGCCGAGCTCCCCTCCTCATAAATTTGGAGACCGGCAAGCTGGTATCTTAGGCCAGCAATCTTGTCCCATAGGAGGGTCTTCTTCAATAGGGGATGGAGCCAATCGTGGGCCGATCTCTCGGCCTCTTCGAGAAGGACGTTCCAGGGGACGGAGTCGAGTATGGGCTCTTAGTAAGCAGGCCCCAAGCAAGCTAGCAAGCTCTTCCAGGCCTCCCCAAGCCTAGTCGTGGGCCAACATGGCGCGGTTGGCCGTAAAGCGCTACGAGCTGTCTTATGTTCCTCATGTTGCTATAGGAGAGAAAGCGGTAGTTAATCTGACGGGAGAGAAGCTGCAGGGCCTCAGATCCCAAATGGAATGAGTTCTTGGTGGGGTTTTTTGTTGGGAAAAGGCTTCCTTTTCAGATGACCAAATAGGCTTTGAAGATTACTTGGGGCACGAAGCTAGTTGATATGCTGGCCAATGACCAAGGGATCTTCTATTTCCATGTCCCGGATCCGGTGTTCCAGAGGAAGATCCTAAAGGAGGGACCACTCACTGTTGCTCATGTTCCCCTTATTTTGCAGCAATGGAAACCTCTTTTGGAGTTGAAGAAGGTTAAGCAATCCTCCGTTTCGGTGTGGATAAGACTCAAGAACCTTCCTCTTGACCTTTGGTCCGCACCGGCGATTAGTGTAAAAACCCCTTCATGTGGATCAACGAACCGAGAGCACGAGGATGATTTCCTTTACCAAAGTGTGCGTGGAGATCCAAGCTAATCAGCCGAGAGTTTCGACGGTTGAAGTAAATGTTGATGAGATCTCTAGAACCTTTGTTGTGGACTATGAATGGAGGCCCGTTGAATGCTCCAAGTGTGGAGTCTTTGGTCATAAATGTGATGCTGCCCTTAATCCTGCTTAGCCTCTTGTGTCCCCAATAGAAGGCCATTCCGCTCCTGCTCTTTTGGATGATACTCGACCCATCGGCCAGGCTTCGAAGGCTCCCACTCCTCCTCCTTTGGATGCTGCACAACCCCTCAGCTAGGCTTCGAAGACCCCCGTAGCTCCAGAGCATGGTTGGAAGCAAGTCAAGAACAAGAAGAAGAAGGCCAACTCACCTTAGGAGGTGATCTCATCTAGTCTAGTCAGCCCGAGCGATGAAGGGAGGTCTTTGAAGCTCAAGACCGCGGCTGTGGAGAAGAGGCTACCTAGTACCTATTCACGCAGGCCCCCTAGGGGGTCTCTGATCATTTTAGAGCAAGCTGAAATTGTTGCAACTACTTCGGATGAAGTTGTCACCCCGTTGGAGCCGTTAGACACCGCGGTACCCTGCCCGGATGAGGTTGCAAGGGGCTCGGACATCTCATATTCGGATAATGACCTCCTCTCCCCTTGCTCTCCATCGAAGGCATCCGCAGTGGATAAGAGGCCTGTTGCCTGTTGTGGTGCCAGATCCTCCTCCTTCGACTATGCAGAACAAGTTGCTTGCTCTTGCTCCGAATCCTCCTCCTTCGATGACCTGGACAGCTCCGCCTTCTACTCCGTGAAGCTCTAAAAAGAGGTAATGCTCCTTCCTTCTCCTTTTGTATATTTATGTACATAGGTTGTTGGAACATAAGGGGGCTTGTTGCCCCTTTTAAACAAGCGAAAGTGAGGAATTTTGCCTTGACGAACCGGTTATCTTTGATTGGGTTAGTAGAGACTAAAGTTCCCCACAATCTCTTCAATGCCATTTCTAGGAATTTGATATCTAATTGGTGCTGGAGGGCTAATTCGAAGTACTCCAATTGGGGTAGGATTTGGGTTGGTTGGGATCCTACTGCGGTTTCCTTTAAATTTTTTTCGGTCTCGGACCAGGTGATTCATGGGAAGCTTCGTTAGTTGGAGACCGGAGTGGCTTGCTGTGTCTCTTTCATTTATGCCGAGCATTCATTCTTTATGCGTCGACCTCTTTAGGAGGATCTGGGTGTCTAGAAGTTCTTTGCAGGACGTGCCTTAGCTTGTTTTGGGAGATTTTAACGCTATAAATGATCCCTCAAACAGACTGGGTGGTTCAAACCTTTGGTTGCCGTGCTTTGATGAATTTGGATAGTGTTTGGATCAGGTGGAGCTGGAGGACCTTCGTTATGTGAGGTTTCGATACACTTGGTCGACTTTTTCAAGTCCCTCTCGAAAGGTGAGAAAGATTGATAGAGTCCTAATAAACCCTTGTTGGAACCAAGTTTTTTCCTTCTCGGAGGCGTCCTTCCTTGCGCCTGGGATTTCTAACCACTCACCTATGGTGGTTAAGGTGGGGAACCCGATCCTTCGGAAAAGGCCGTTTAAGTTTTTCGACTTCTGGATGCAGCACTCGGACTTCGACTCAATTATGAAGCAAGTTTGGGAGAATCCGAGTTCAGGAGTGTCTATGTTTAGGCTGGTATGCAAACTGAAGGCCTCGAAAGGTCAGCTTAAGCAATTGAATGGAGATTCCTTCGCCAACATTTCTGTAAAGACTTCTAAAGCGATGGAAGCTTTAAAGCAAACTCAAGTTGGCCTCCTTAATGATCCCACCAGTGTGGTCCTCGCGGACCTGGAGAGGGTTAAGGGCGTGCCTTAGTGGAGCTCCAATCTTAGGAGGAGTTGTTCTTTAGGCAGAAAGCTAGAATAAGATGGCTCAACGAAGGTGATTGGAACACAAAGTTCTTTCACCATTATGTTAGCAAGAGACAAATGAGAAACAAAATTCTCTATGTGGTGGATTCCTTAGACAATCAAATCACTAAGCCTCAGTTGGTCCAGTAGCATTTTGTGAGCATTTTCATGATCTCCTTTTGCCACAGATGGAGCTAGATACCCCTCAGGTATCAGAGATTCGGGAGGTTATTTGCTCTCAGCTGAACGATGACGATATCACCTTTCTTGCTCGCCCCGTGGCTGATATTGAGATTTGAGATACTCTTTTTTCCCTTGTTAGGGGAAAGGCACCAGGGTCGGATGGCTTCACGGTTGAGTATTTTAAGGAGAATTGGGATACGATGGGTTAGTTGGTCACGGAAGCATTTGTTGACACCTAAATTTTTGGAGTTGATTTTTAAAAAAAAAATGGCATATAGTTTAGAAACATTTTATTTTCATTTTGTTTTATTTTATTTTAATTTCTTAGGTGAAGGAAGGTTCTTCACATATTTCGTTCAAGTTTTTCATATTTTTAGACAATATACACCAAAGGATGTATTTTCGAGTAAAAAGGAAAATTTTGGATAGAATATGTGAAGAATACAAAAGAGAATATCACGTGTGATGTAATGATATATTCAGAAAATTATGCACAAGCAAAATTGGAAACAAGATACGCTTCAAAGATCTAAATTTTTCCCCTATAAAAGGTGTTGCGCACGTACAAACGAGGGGGGGGAGGAATTTCGAAAATTTGGAGCAAAAAGGGGGTTCTTTTTGGTCTTCGGTAAAAAGTACAAAAAGAAAAAGTCAAAAAAAGAATGAGGGAGTGACGTGAGAGAAGCGTGTGCAGCAGAAGGAAAAAGAAAAGGGAGAGCACTGTTCATTGTCTCCTTCGTGCAGCCACCACCGCGACCAGCCTGCTGCGCCACGACTCTGTCCGACCTGTCCACCGGCGGATCCGAGCGCCCCTGCTCTCCTTCGCCCGACGTCACTGGAGACCACACCGCCCCTGCTCCGCCCGTGAAATCGCCGCCGCTGCCGAGCCAAGATCCAGACGCCAGAGCTCCTCGCCGCAGTCTCCCGAGTCCTCCGTCCGACCTGCGACGCCAGTCCGTGCCGATCCGCGACCTGGTCGCCCTCACACCGCCTCCACCGACGCCGATTTGCAGCCCCCGGCTCCCCGAAGCTCGCGCCGCCTCTACCTCCTCATTCGCTGCTCACAACCCCGGACGATAGCCAATCCCGATCCGATTCTCTCGCCGTGCGTCCCGGCGCCGTTGCTCCAGATCTACCCGCCTCTGCCCAGATCTGCCTCGCCGGAACGTGACGAAGCCTCTGCTCCACCCGCGACGCCGCCCGCCGGTTTCGCTCTGCCGCCCCAAGCGCCGCCGTTTCCCAAGTGCTGCTGCTGCTACAGCCCACGCTCGGAGTCCCTCGCCCGCGACGCCCGCACCCAGTCCCGCGACGCTCCCTCTTGCCTCGCCGCCGTCGCGCCGCTCCCGGTGTCCTTGCCGGCGATTTCCCCCAAAACCGGCAGCCACGATTTCCCCTTTTCTTTTTTATTAAAAAAGAAGAAAAAATTTTATTAGGTATTTTTTTCTTTACTTTTTAGGCAAGTTTAGGTTCTTCTCTTTTTCTTTTTATTATTATTATCTCTTTATAAGTTGTTTCTTTGGTTGAAATACCTATCATGCGATAATTGGAAATCCCAATATATCACCCGATTCGAAACCGCGCCGGAGTTTTTTATTTCATCTATAAGGTTTTAGATGAAATAATTAATCACGGGAGTAAAATTGATAATTTGATCTTTAAAGGCGCTTAAGATCAATTTATCAATTTTATTAAGCGAAATATTATCTCTTGATCCGAATGATGTGCGATTTTTGATGATTTTGAATGAATTGTCTCGTCTTAATTCGCTTGTTTATCTCGAGATATATTTGAGTTAGAATATTCGTATGCTTAGGGTTTACGTGTTTAGAATAGGAATTTTATTTCAAATTTAAGAAAAATCAAAAAAATCCAAATTCAAATAAATCAATTTAGGTTGCTAGATTTTAATTGCATGTTTAATTACTTGGCAATTATTAATTTCAAAATTAAAAAAAAAAGGAAAAACAACAAAAAATCATCATGCATAATTCATGTAGAATTAAGGCATTCTTTGCATGTCATTGCATTTTAGAGTAAAATTGCATATAGCTTAATTCTAGTTGTTTGTTTTTTTATTATAAGTTTAGATAATTCTAGATAGATTGCATTTTAGTTAAGGATTTCTAAGTTAGGGTAAAATCCTAATTTAAATTAGGATATGACTTAACTTCATTCCTAATACGAATTAGATGGCATTTTAATTTAGGTAGGTAATTTTCGCATTTTTATAATTTCGAATTTAAGAGAAAATACCAAAAATGCCTTAGAATAAATTGATTTCATTTTTTTAGATGGATTGCATCTAGGGTTAGAATTTATTAAGTTAAGATAATATTTTATTTTAAATTAGGATTTGGCTTAACCTAATTCCTAATATAAATTGAATAGAATCTTAACTTAGTTAGATAATCTCCACATTTTTTCTGATTTTAAATTTCTTGAAAAATACAAAAAAATGTCATAGGTTAAATTAGTTTTATTATTTATGATAAAATGCATTCTTTTAGGAAAATGAAAAATCATGTGCCCGTCATTAAATTAGGTCATTTAATAAATGTCGCATGTCATTTTAGTTAATATTGCATTGCATGTTGCATGATTTTCATTAAATAAGTGAAAGCAAAAAAGAAATTGCGTGTTAAGTAGAAACCATATCTAGGGTTGTTGATGTGGATTTTAATTTAACACTGCAGATGCTTTCGTTACTTTGAGGTAAGTTTTGCATTATTTAATTGCTTTCTTGGATGTTAAATTGGTGGTTTGCGCACCCGCATGATAACCTCACATGTTAGGGAGGTGAATTAAAATCAATTCAAACTGCTTGCCAAACACTTTTCAAAATAAAAAGAAAGGTACTGAAAGGGCGTTAGAGAAATCTAACGTAATCAAGTCCCTGTACCCATAGTTTCTGGTTCGTAGGAGTAAAGTAAAACTCCCATTACTTTACTTGGGTTTCTAATCGACCCACCAAAAATAGATTAGTGGCAACTCCTGATTGAAATATCATTTGCATGTTAAGAACTTGAACCTAAGTCGCGAATTGGTATGGGCTTGGGAGAGCCCGAGTTAAGTTTAGGCTTAACAATCCATTAGCCAAACCCTAGGTGATTCACACCCCGAAAAATTTGGTCGCGATAGCAGTGAAGGACTTTTTCACCTTCGGGAGGCTCCTCAAGGAAAGTAATAACACCATTTTGGTCATTGTTCATAAGGTTCCCAATGCGACTACTGTTGACGACTACAGGTCTATTGCTTGTTGTAACACGGTGTACAAGATTATTACCAAAGTGTTAGCGAATAGGGTTGCCGCCGTGCTAAAAGACCTTGTGAGTCCATATTAGAGTGCCTTTGTCAAGGGACGATGAATTAGGGATAATATTCTCTTGGCGCAGGAACTTTTCTTTGGGTTTCATGTCGAACTCTATTTTTCCAAGTGTGCTATCAAAGTCGACTTCAGAAAGGCATATGATATCGTGGACTGGCGGTTTCTTGAGAGTGTCCTACTTGCCTTTCAGTTTCCTGTTTGGCTGGTTCACCTTATCATGACCTATGTGAGGACTCATCGGTTTTCCATTGCACTGAATAGGGAGCTACATGGTTTCTTCCCTAGTGGGCATGGCTTGCGACAAGGAGATCCCATCTCTCTCTACTTATTCACGTTGGTTATGGAGGTGCTTTATGAGATTCTTGGGAGGTGCTCGCTACAGCCAGATTTCAGATTCTACTGGAGATGCATGTCTACTTGCCTCTCTCACTTGTTCTTTGCGGATGATATTTTTCTATTTTGCAAAGGCCACCTGCCATCTATGAAACTTCTTAAGGAATGTCTCCATCTGTTTTCTTCTTGGAGTGGACTTCTTCCAAACCCAAGAAAAAGCGAGGTGTTCCTCTCGGGAGGTTTGTCAGCCTTAAGGAATCAAATCTTCTTGTTGCTTGGTTTTGTTGAGGGCAACCTTCCAGTCCGTTATCTCGAGGTTCCAATCATCACATCGAGGCTCCGAAAAGTGGATTGTGTTGATCTTGTGAGGCACATCGCCTCCAAGGTGCAGTCATAGACTCATGATTTTCTTTCATATGCTGGCCGCCTTAAGCTAATTAGGTCAGTCCTCTATGCCATTCAAGCCTACTGGGCAAGTGTCTTTATCGTTCCTATAGCCGTGCTGGACCAGATAGAGCGTATTCTCAGACAATTCCTTTGGAAGGGACCTGAGTTGGGTAGAGGGGGTGCCAAAGTCTCCTTGGAAGATATTTGTCTTCCTAAAGTGGAGGGAGGTCTATGTATCTGGAGATTGCGTGAGTGCCATAAGGCGGCTATGCTCAAACATATTTGGAATTTATTTTCAAATAATGAGTCGTTATGGTGTAAGTAGGTCCACTCAACCTTCTTAAAGACCAAGAACTTCCGGGTTGTAAAAAAGCCGACTTGTTGCTCTTGGGCTTGGAAGAAAATTATACAACTCGAGACAAAAGTTCGGCTTCGCTTCCACTGGAGGATAGGCGATGGCTTATTAACATCACTCTGGTTTGATAATTGGCATCCTAGGGGTCCTTTGAATTTATCTTTCACGGTTTCCCTCATCTGGTCTCTCTAGGTAGGCTTTGGTTGCTGATCTCTTCTCTGAGGATGGACGAGCTATCAGATCAAAGATTGAGTCTTGGGGTTCGTCGCTTCCCTACTTGTCTGGAATCCAAGATCGGTTTTGTTGGAGGGAGGACTCGACGGGCTTGTTCTCGGTGGCCTCGGCTTGGGAATCCATAAGGCAGAAGAAGGCTAGAGTTAATTGGCATTGTTTCATTTGGGGTAATGCCATCCCGCCTCGATACCAACCGAACCTGTGGCTCATCACAAAGTGGAGGTTGCATACACAGTCTCTTCTCATGTCTTATGGTAGGATTGATGCTACTTCCTGCCCTTTTTGCAACGAGGTGCCTGATTCTATCGATCATCTCTTTTTTGAATGCCGCATTACCTCGAGTATTGCCTGTTTTTGGGCTACTAGATACAATCTTCCCTAGACCAACAGGACTTGGGAGGAAACTCTTAGTTGGGCCATTACCTTGCTCTCCAGCAAGGAGTTTTACAATTGTGTTGCCCGTTTTTCCTTTGGGGCACTTTGTCACATCATCTAGAAGAACAAGAACAATATTATTTTTAAGGGGGAGCCACTGTCTATTTCAGCCATGAAGAAGTATCTCCTCAAGGTCGTCAAAGATAAGGCTCTTACCTTCAAGAATGTAGAGGACTCTGCTAGGAACAGGAGGATGCAATGCTCGTGGGATGTGGGCCTCATTATCTTCTCTTCTACTGATCGTAGTCCAACTGGGTAGACATCTTGTTGGTTGCTAGGTTGCTTTTGCCAGGTGTTGTTTGCCGTTGGCCTTCTTTTGGTCATTTTGTTGTTGCCGCTTGGCTTTTTTCGCAGCTTCCTTCCACTCATAATGAGCATGCTCATCTTAAGTGCAAGTTTTTGGAGCCATGTTGCTTGTATAGTTTGAACTCCCCATTATATTGCTTACTTTTACAAAAAAAAAAAAAAATATATATATATATATATATAAAATAATAATAATAATAAATAATAAATAATAAATATTTTCAGAATATCAAAAAAATCAGAAATATCTCACACACACACGAGACACACACAGACACACAGACACACAGACACACACACACACAAAATCATAAAAAAGCAAAATCAAAGGTATCTCATGTTTTCCTAAATTTCCAAATGTTTTCCTAAATTTCCAAAAAAATCATAAAAAAGCCAAAAAAATTATATATATTTTCAAAAAAGTGATCAAAATCAAAAAATCCGCAAATGCATGGAAAAC
The DNA here is from genome assembly GCA_014182375.1 of Eucalyptus virginea. NCBI lineage: Eukaryota > Viridiplantae > Streptophyta > Magnoliopsida > Myrtales > Myrtaceae > Eucalyptus > Eucalyptus virginea. Next base: position 28,949,872 of record CM024518.1, read on the forward strand.
CCCTCAAAAATCCAAAAAGCCTTAAGGTTTAAACAATATTAGGTATCGGAAGGGCATTAGTGATTAACTAGTGTAATCAAGTCCCCGAACCTAGTTTCTTTGGTTATGCAGGAGCGAGTATTTCTCCCGATACTTTGCTTGGGTTTTTAATCAACCCAACCCAAATTGATTAGTGGTAACTCATCTTCAAAATTAACTCATAGGTTAAAATACCAAACCATTAAGTCATGAATTGGTGAGCTTGGGAGAGCCCAGGCTAAGCCTAATAAACCTAGCCAAACCATTAGCTTCCTCTAGCACCCGCCCCTAATCGGGCGCCGAAAAAGAGTTCGCGACACGAACGTGTATTAAGATTCGATAGGTCTGTATGTCTCCCACTCTTCTATGTGAATAACACTATGTTTACGTACCAAACTTGGTCCCTTTTGTCTCCTTTGCCGTTGGTAACAAGAGAGGGCTTCTTCTACTGTCCACCCGTTGAAGTCTTGTTTTGTTTTCTTCTGCATGAGAAAGTAATTGTCTTCTTGCGAGAACTTTTCTTGCGGAAATTGCGCGTGCTCCAACGCCTACCCTTCCTTAATCTCTTCTTTTTTTCCTATGTGTTCCAGGTTCAGACATGTATTAGGATCCCATAGGTCTATATGTCTCCCATTCTTCTATGTGAATGACAATATGTTTACGTACCAAAGTTGGTCCTTTTTCTTGTCTCCTTTGCTGTCAGTAACGAGAGAGGGCTTCTTCTATTGTCCACCCGTTTAAGTCTTGTTTTGTTTTCTTCTGCATGGTAAAGTAATTGTCTTCTTAGGAGCACTTTTCTTGCGGAAATTGCGCATGCTCCAACGCCTTTCATTTGCCAATCTCTCTCTCTCTCCCTCTCTCTTTCTCTCTCTCTATTGCAATGAGTTTTTCCTTATGATAATGTGCTCTTTGATGGTCGTTGGATGGTAGCTCACTAGCACATTGCTCTTTGGTTGGTGTTGTGCTAGAGAACTTGATCATTGATGTGAAGAGTCGGTGGTTCTTGTACTACTCCAAGAGAATGGCAAAAGGATGGAAAAGGAGAGGATAGCTTTGGCAAACAAGAAAATATGCAGCTAGATACTTATGCTCGGTGTTTAAGTAGCTTGTTGAGAATAGTTATATATGCATGTCTGAATATTCTAATCTATGTTTGTTTGCAATTTGCATGGTTCAGTATACCATTATGGAGATTCTGTTTTCTTGCTCATGAAAGTTATAGTTCTTTAAGTTCTTAGAGAAATGTCTGTCCATATATGCATCAGTACCGTAAGAATGTTTTGCTGTAATATTCTTTTTTTTTTTTTTTATACCCAGGAACCGTCGTACAATCGGCAGCCGGCGACGTAAACCTGGAGCGGCACTAGCGCAAGACCCACCACCACGACGCCGCACTTAAGTCCACTAATGAATGCGCAGTATGCGAACTTGGAGGTTCAAACTCTCGCCCTACCGTGAAGAGGGTCTGAGCGCATACCAACACAGCCACTGAATGGGGTGGTATGTTTTGCTGTAATATTACTAGCTAAATGACCCAAGAATATAGAGACGTAAGTGATATGATTAGATACTAATGAAGAGCCAATTAATATACATGGTGGACGACGATGTAAAAAATTTCGTTGTTCATGGAAACCAAGAAGATTGATGTAAAGGTTTTTGTGGTTCACAAGTGGAACGGGCCTTGATTTAGTTCATTGAATCTATTCTTAAATGAAATTTCATAACAGAGGATTAGCAATCTTTGCTGTGTCAGGATATTCGTGTTAGTTATTTATGTCATTTTGTGTTGGTGGATAAATGTTAGGATGTGATTAATTACAAAGTATTTTTCATTAAAAATGAGTGAAAACATGTCGTTGTGTGTCAATGTCAAGTGTAATCGTATCAAGTTCGCGTTTTTCTTGGAAAGGTCGTATTTGTGTGAGAGTCATCAAGGAATTCCCACTTCCCATACTCTTCCGGACATTAGCTCGCAATTTAAATGAGTTATCAAGAGCTTTTGAAAGTAATTTTTTCTAAAACTAAGACGGTATCCTCCACGAAAGATATTTTCATAGAGATCATCTTAAGTTAAATGTAAAATTGTTAGCTTAAGGAGCATAAATTAATGAGTGATTTAGTTTTATAAGTATAAACGAAAACTTGAAATCTAAAGAGTCAACGAATTTAACAGAACTTTCTTGAATTGAACATAAAATTCCAACTCATAGGATCTGAATGAGTAGAGCATTGAGCAGGGCCCGAGAAGTCCCCACCTCCATCCTCGTCCCACCCCTGCAAAGTGCGGGGCAAGGTTGGCTATTAGAACGATGAAGAAAATGATTATATTTTTGCCAGTTCATCTAATATAAACAACGAATATATATGGCAAACGAGGAGACAGATGTTTGTAATTTACTAAGTTCGTACCAATTAATGACATTAGTGATAGATTGAAACTGATTTACAAACTTGTGATTAGAAGTAGGAATTACTAAGGAAAAGTCAATGATTTATAAGAATTCATAAATGACCTTTGCGTTTTTTAAATATAACTATTATTTAATACTGAACGGTCTGAATTTTTAAAAAAACCTACATATACAAAATTTATTAACTTTATTTCAAATCCCTGAAAAGTTTTTTTTTTTTATAGAATTTTGTGATGTCGAAACACATTTTTACCAAATTATCAATTATTAGGAAAAAAAGTTCATATGACTCAACACATCTCAAAGATATAGAATAATCTGTTTTGCGCATGAAATGGAAACTCCAAACGTGACATGCTAAGTTGATGTTATGAAAGGTTTGATGATTTCTTTGAAAAAAATTGTTATGCCATTGCACGTTGATTTTCAGTATAGAGTGGAATAAATCTGCTCTTTCCTATTCGTTTTTGAGTTTGATAAATGCATTGCTTATGAAGTAAGAGTGATCCTCCATGACCTATTGATTCATAAAGAGCATGTCACGGGCTTCTCCATGCTTAATAAAGGGCATGTCGTAGAACACAAATTAATGAAATTGTATAGTTATAGGCTAGCCCATCCACCTGAAACTTTGGCTAGGAAGCGTCGGATCCACGTTGCACCAAGGAAAAAAAAAAAGAAAGGAAAAGAAAAAAAAAAAGGTGGATTTAAAAAACTTGCCTGGAATTCCAAGACGAGTGGTGTGAACATCCGTCCACTATCTCTTGAAGGGAAAATTCTTCCCTTAATTTTTGTGCTTTCTTTGGTTAAGATCTTTTCAACTTTCAATTTATCTAATCAAATCTAGCCCCTAGAACTAACTCTAATAAATTTGAATTGACGTGTCCGTTGGACCGTTTTAGAGTACGAAGAGGGAAAGACAAACTTGCTTTTGTGGACTAGGGCCAAAAAGCGTTTCCTCAAATGAATATTTAGGTTGAGTATAATAATTCAGTCCACACCAAGCTTCTATGAAGTTTCAAAATGCGCGTCCTTATTTTCAACCTTCAAAAGACACAAATTTTGATAAGTTCAAACATAGTATATATATATAGTCAAGTCCATGTTCTTAGAATTTATCTAATCAAGTCTTTAAATTTGCATAATTTTTCTAATCAACCATGCCAAAGTTCGAGCACACAAGTCAATGCCCAAATATTAGTCCTTAAAGAATATTAAGTTTGAGTGTAATTATTTAATCCACACGCGAAACTACATCAAATACCAAAACGTGTTTCCCCCGCCTTGTTCAAAAGACACTTTGAAAAATCAAAGGAAAGTTTTGTCTAGGAAGCTTTTTCTTCTCCCGTCGTACAAGGGATAAAAAGAGATGGATCAAAAAAATAAAAATAAAAAAACTTTTTGACTAGAAAACTTGCTTGGACTTCCAGAATGAGCTGCGCACTGTTGTTTTGGTCCACCATGTGCCAGCGGTAAAGTTTTACTTTTCCTCCCTTAATTTACACTTTTTTTTCAATCGAGTTCTTGAACTTTTAATTCAGTTAACCAATTCCTTAAACTTGCGTAATTTTTTTAATTGAGTTTGATCTTTGGCACCAATTCTGATAAGCTCGATCTAACGCAACAATCAAATCATTTTAGAGTACGACATGGAAAAAAAATTAACATCCACAAACAAACCACCATGGAAAATAATGCAAATGTTTTCCTTAATGGAAATGCCACAGTTAAAATTTTTGCCTCCACGTACAAGGTGTCGAGATAAAGAAAAGCTTCTTTTTAAGTCATCCTCCGACCTTATTTGAGGGTTGTGTCAACGTGAATTGATTGCAGTTGGTGTAATTTTCAGAAAAAAAAATCTCTTTGGGACACGAGGTAGCATATTAGTCTGTTGTGTTTTCCTTTTTGGTTTATTCCGGAAATACATTGGGGTAATCTCCTGAAACTATTATCTTTGGGGAAACCTTGGTTTCTTAAATAAGTTATTAGTCGGTAGATGTCATTTCTCATGCTTATTTCCTAATACATCACTGGGTAATTTTTTCAACTTTGCTTATTTGGAGACATAATGAATAAGTGAAGGTTCAATGGCGATGGCACAAATTATGTAATGAGAAAGGCCTTTTGTTTTGCTAATGTTCTTCATTCATCTAGGAATAATCTCCTTGGATTTATTGAAGAACGGGTCTAAGTACTCTAGTCTTCTCAGGTGGCCAAATTCCCCCGGAGATCCATCGACTAATGTTCGAAAATTCTTCTTGACTTGGGTAAATGCCAGAAGGCTAGAATCCTCCTTTAAGACCTTCTCAATCACTAAACAATGAGACGTAAAATTGATTTCGTTGACTGAAGGTTCAAAGAACCTAAAAAGGAACCTGCGTCTTTGGGCAGTTCTACACTTGATGGGGAAGTGTTATCCCAACCCCAGTGGTTAGGTTGGTACAACTGGTTTGCCGTGAGGAAGAAAATTCTTTCTTGAGGTTTGTCAAGTTTGTCTTTTTCTTTTCTTTTCTATGTGAAAATAAATGGGAAGGGGACCGTACCAATAATACTGCAATGAATGGCGAGCACGGCACGACAAAATTTTCAGTTTCCACGTGAATTTTCAATTACAGCCTTTTTGACAAATGATGCCTCATCTTTACTTGGACTCTGGAGTCTTCCCATCATTTCCGAGAAAGTATCGTCTGGCCTTTGGATCAGTAGATCAAAGTCATCCCTATCGTGGATCACGTCAGCGCCACAGTAAAATTCACTTAATTAATAATTGAGATAATATTGATTGATATTTTTTGGACAAATTATTGCTAATAACCAATCGTGCTATTATGCAAAATTATAAAAAATTCTAAAGGATTTACATTTATTACTTAACATTTACACAAATTGTGTTAGACGCATGTAAGCACACATGATATAATTAAGAGAGAAACATCACTACTTAAAATTTAAAAATGAAACCATGACTGAGAAAATCAGTGTTAAACTTGATGAATCCCAAAACAAAATCATTTTTTTTTTTTTTTGGTGATAAGCTTAGGGAGAGGGACATATGTACAAGTGAGTTTATCGGTGAACGCCCATCCAAGCAAAGATAAAAGTTAGATAGACATGAGTCCACCTATAAATGGGCTTATTATTGATGGAAGTATGCATAGGCTACCCATATGGATGATCAAACAACTATGAACAATTTCCGAACTTGAAATATAGCCTTAAAGTTACAAGTCAAATCAAACGACATGAACAATTACATGGGAGCTTGTCGCCAATTTCCAATATGTCACTGAAAGAAACGCATGGATTCTTTCAATAAAGTATGAAATATAGATAAAAAAAAAAAAAAAGAGAGAATGCCAAGCCCCTGCTGCTCTCGCGCCCTATATAATGAAAGAAATGTTCATGCGTGTCTTCAAACCCATACAAAAGGCATACCAAAATCAATTTAAAGTATTGGGGTCAAGCACTATGAATGGCCAAGTAGCACGAAAATTCCATTGCCAAAACCAATAGTCGCTGCCTATAAAAAGCTTCTATGTCGCGCTCTCCCTCAAAAACTCACTTCAGTAACCAAAAGAACAAAAACAAAAGCAGAAAATTATGGCAGCCTTATCATTATATCTGCTGCTTACTTGGATATTCTTGCTTTCTCTGTTTCGTACTAGGTTTGCTGAGGTACTTTGTCATGTCGACGAGAGCTCTGCCTTAATGGAATTCAAGAGAAGTTTCAGAATCAACACGACAGACCGGCGATGTGTTTATCCAAAAGTTCATTCCTGGTCGTTGGATGGAAGTGGAGATTGTTGTTCGTGGGACGGCGTCAAATGTGATGAAGTCACCGGCCGAGTGATTGCCCTCGACCTCAGTAGCAATTGTCTCTCTGGCACCATGAGTCCCAACACCACTCTTTTTCGGCTCGTTCACGTGGAGTCGCTCAATCTCGCTTTCAACAGCTTCAACTTCTCTTCAATTCCGTACGGCTTTGGCAATCTTTCAAAGTTACGATACCTTAATCTCTCCTCCTCTGACTTTTCTGGTGAAATCCCTCGCGATATCTCACAACTCTCCAAGTTAGTTTCTCTTGATTTGTCCCCTTTTTCATCTGAAACACTTCATATGCCCAACATGGGCGGCTTCGTTCATAATTTGACCAGACTAAAAGAACTTGATCTTTCTTTGGTAAGCTTGTCATCACCTTTCCCACCTATACTAGCGAATTTCTCTTCCTTGACATTGCTCAAGCTAGCATCTTGTGGATTGAGTGGAAACTTTCCAGTTAGCATTTTTCAGCTGCCAAACTTGGAAGTCCTTTCCGTTGCTAACAATTCCAACCTGTCTGGGTTTTTTCCCAAAACGCATTGGGGTTCTCCATTAAAATCCTTAGACCTTTACCTGGCCAACTTCTCGGGAGAAATACCCACTTCAATTGGAAATCTTAGTCTCTTGAATGAGTTAACAGCCTGGGGTTGCTATTTTTCAGGATCGCTTCCCTCTTCAATGGGTAATCTTTCTCATCTCACTGAACTATACCTTGATGGAAATAACTTGCAAGGTCAAATCCCTGTTTCATTTGCTAATCTTACCCAACTATCGGTGCTATCGCTCTCTTACAATAACTTCAGCGGTGATTCCTTAGAGTGGGTGGTCAACTTGACAAAACTCACCTCCTTGAGCATTTCAGGTAATAGATTATTTTTGGTTATATTAAGTGCAATTGTGACGGCACGTCATCTATGCACTAGCCCTCCATGGACGACAAGTGGCATTAGGGGCGCCCACCATCATAGGTCTCTCTTTACCGGTTTAGAAGTATCTCTTTCCTCCTCCATCTACGAATCCATGGAACTCGATCTCTCGAGCTCCATCGCTGCTTGTTCCCACCCTAACCATGACCAAAACCCCTGCTACGACAGCTACGAGCAAAACTACCATCACCGCCTCAAGAGCTTCAATTCTGGCAAGGGCCTTTGTCGAAAGGCCTTCTAGCTCAGCAAGTTCAACTAGGTCCCAAACCACGAACAGCTTCTTCATCGACTGAAAGAAATAAAAAGAACTTCCTCAATTAATCCTCCAGACTTTGTGATCTTGATGGTCAAATCGACGTGCATCTCATCCTCTCGCAACCTCCTCAAATCCCTAATTTTCATATTGACGCCCACATTGTACCTGAAGAACTCGGCCTACGTGCTGATCGAACACTCGAGTGGTGGCCATCAATGAAGCCCGATTTCGCCAATCAAACGAACTACTGGAAGAAGTAGTATGTCCCCTCGCTGCCTTAGGCAATGAGGGAGAGGATAAGGTCCTACCCAAAGTCGAGGTGCGAGGCCCGGAGAACATTCACGTCCTAGACAAACTAGCCTAGTCAGAAAGCCTTTCGACTCAGGCTGACGTTGGACTCGAAGATCCTAAGGCGGCGATGAAGGGGTAGGGTTTTGGGCAAGAGAGAGGAGGATAGGATGATCTTTGTGCCGTACCTGGAGATCTTGAAAGCATTGTCGAGGTAGGCTTCGAGGCAGAGGAAGAAGTCCCAATCTCTGGCTTTTCCCGTGGCCATTGCGGTAGGGGTTTTGGCGGTGGTCTGGGAGGGAGCAAGCAGCGGTGGAACTCGAAAGATTTGGTGTAGAGAGGAGGAGAGCGAGAGAGACTTTCCAATTTTTTACGGTGGGCCTCTCCAATGCCTATTTGTCTTAATGGCTAGTGCATGATGACTTGGACCTAATCTTTTCAGGCGAGGGGATTATTTAGCCAAAGAGAAAAAGGAAATTGAAATTGATGGCATAACTAATGCTCCTTTGTCTTGTGTCCTTTTTTTTTTCTTTCTGTTTGATAGGTAATTGGTTAAGCGGTGGATTTCCATCTTCATTTGAGAACTTGAAGCAGTTGACTATTCTTGACCTTTCTCACAATGACTTACACGGTGATATTCTGGGTGCATTGCGGAATCTGAAGGATCTCATAGTGCTTTATCTGAATTCACTTAGTCTCGATGGCGTTCTCAACATAAATGATCTATTCACACTCAAGAACTTGGAAGTCTTAGATTTGTCCAACAACAACATATCCTTCACCAAGTCATTCATCAATGCCACTACATTGAAGCTTACCTACTTAAAGTTGGATTCATGCAACTTGACTGAGTTTCCACAGTTTATAGGCTACTCAAACGAATTGAGGGAGTTATCCCTACAACACAATAGAATTCAAGGGATCATTCCTAGATGGACGTGGAACAATAGCAAAGAATCTCTTTGGTATATAGATCTTTCTAACAATCTTTTATCCGGCTTCGAAGAAAACCAGACCCATCTTCCTTTACCGAACTTGAAATATCTTGACATTAGTTCTAACTTGCTAGAAACAACCCTCCTTGCCCCACCTCCCCCACTCATGTTATACAACATCTCCGACAATTTCCAATCTGGGGAAGTTCCAACATCCATTTGTGAAGCGAGATCTCTTACTGTGCTCGATTTGTCCAACAATGCTCTGAATGGCACACTTCCTCCTTGTTTGGGAAGTATTGGTCCTTTGATTTTATTGAACCTCGCAAGAAATGAATTCGATGGCGTGATTCCTGATGGTTACCCAAATGGTTGTGCATTGAGGATGATTGACCTTAGAGAAAACCAACTAAGTGGGAATGTTCCAAGATCTTTAGGAAATTGTGGAATGCTGGAGTATTTGAATCTTGGTGACAACCAAATTAATGATACGTTCCCATTTTGGCTATCGGAACTGACCTACCTAAAAGTAATTGGCTTGCGATCCAATAATTTCCATGGTCCCATAAAATCTAATCTAAGCGAGTTCAACTTCACCAATTTACACATCCTGGACATTTCCAACAACGACTTCAATGGCAAATTTCCTTCCAACTTGTTGAAGAGTTGCCATGCCATGAAGATCATGGTTGGTCAAGATAAGTTGGCATATTTGGATATTTTTGGATTCCTTCCTAATGTTTCATTCAGCACAAATATGAATTCATCGCATAAGTATGGGATGAAATTGATGAATAAGGGCACGAAAAGGGAATATGCGAAGATTCCAGATGTCCTCATGGCAATTGACCTCTCCAACAACAAGTTTGAAGGGTTCATTCCTGAACTCATTGGAGATCTAGAATCACTTCGCATGCTCAACCTTTCAAACAACCTCCTCAATGGTGGCATCCCTTCTTCCTTGGCCAACTTGGCAGTGCTCGAAGCACTAGATCTTTCTCGAAACAATCTTGTAGGAGAGATTCCTCAACAACTAGCCCGCCTCACATTTCTTTCGTTTTTCGATGTCTCTCACAATCGTCTATCAGGACCAATACCACGTGGAACACAATTTGATACATTCGGGAGCAATTCATTTGTGATGAATAATGGTTTGTGTGGAAGTCCCTTGCTAAATAAATGCACAAATGGTGAGGACGCTCCACCACCATCTTATTTCAAAGTGGACAATAAAGAAGAGTGTCTCTTCAACTTGGATGGGAGAATCGTGTTGGTTGTTGCTGGAGTTGGGTTTTTGGTCGGTGTCGTGATAGAGAAATTGATCATTGACGAGAAGAGTGTGTGGTTCTTGTGCTGCTCAAAGAAAATGGCAAAAGGATGGAAAAAGGTGAGGAAAGCTCTGGCAAACAAGAAAATATGCAACTAGATATTTAATGCTCTGTCTTTAAGTAGCTTGTCGAGAAAAGTTATACATGCATATGTGAAAATTCTGATCTCTGTTTTTTTGCTATAGTAATATATGGAGATGATGTTTTCTTGCTCATGAAAGTTATAATTCTTCTAAAGATTCTAACCTGTGTCTATCCATATATGCATCAGCAATGAATGAATGTTCTGTTGTAATATAGAGACGTAATTGAGATGAGCAAATACTATTGAAAAGCCAATTAATATACATGGTGGACAACGTTGTAAAAAATTTCGTTGTCCATGGAAACCAAGGAGATTGGAGTGAAGGTTCTCTTGGTTCATAGGTAGAAAGGGCCTTGCTTTTGTTCATTTGAATGCATATTTGGTCGAACTTTCGTAACAGAGCATTAGAAATCCATGTCATGTCAAGATATTCATGTCAGTTATTACTGTCATTTTGTGTCGGTAGACCAATGTTACGATGTGATTGAGCCTCCCCTCTCTAATACAGGAGACTTACAAAAACTAAGCAAAATGGAGATAATAGAACAAGGACGCATCTTAATGCATAATTATTTTGGTAAGACTCTGCCAGAGAATCAAGATCCCCATCAAGGTGGGTTGGACGTTGTCCAAAATGCATGCCAACAGCCCTCAATTAGGCCCAAAATCTTATCTTACGAGACATTGGGTTCATTTTAAATCTTGATTAAAACTCTAAAAGACTTTATGTGAATTCAGAATCGTCTCTCTAGCCTATTGGGTTAGCTAGAAACCAAGTGAGACACAAATGGATCTTACGTTTTATTCACTTTCTATACAACCAAAATTTTCTAGGTTTGAGGACTGACAATAATAATTTCTATCAGTACCTTTTCAGTTCCTCCAGCTTGATTGAATTGCTTATCAAAGTGATCATACGGTTTTGTTTACCAATTATGAGCCTTAGAGATAGTTCAAGTCGCTAAGTGCTCATGAAATATTTTCGTGTTTATTATTGTACTAATATGTAACCTAACCATTCAATTAAAATTTGACAAAACATGACTCAGAAAGTAATATAAAAGAAACGCAATCAATTAATCTGAGAAAGTAATGAAAGAACAAGTAAAAAGTATAGCCAAAGAACCCAATACAAGGTGGGCAAGAATATAACACGGCATCATTGTTAAGCCCACAGCAATTCCCATGAGCTAAAGTCAATTTAGATACCAAGTCCACCTATCTACTCGATAGATTTTATTTTTATTATGATCCTAAAGCCATATCAAGCTTAAGCTGCCACTACTATACGCAAGTTTGCCCATTTTTTCGGGGAAAACTACCTCTCATTATATCAAAATGACATGAAGTGAGCTACATGCCTATGTAGTTAATGAACCACCAAATCAAGCTAAAAATATCATCAAAGTCCCCTCAAAAGAGAATTTGCTATAGCGTCCAGCTCATCAAACTCGCAAGATTTACATGTTACCCACCTTAATAATACCAAAATATGTCCCCATGACCAACAAATCCAGTATAAATTGTCACCTTATTATAGGTAATCAAAACCAAACTCAAATGAGTATTAAACTAGCACACCCATGATTAAAACAGCCCAGTGAGCAAAATCCAGGACAAAATCAGAACATTCAAGGCCAAAATGCATGATTATTCAGTAAGTAATGGGCTTGAAATATATGCACAGGGACTACGTGATCAAGATGAGAACAAATTGAAGTCAAATGAAGATCATCAATGCTTGGACAGCAGACAAATGTTTAATTTCAGCAAATTCAAGCATGACAACATGATTATCTCCTCAAAAGTTAAAACATAGATTCCTTCCCTCAACTTATATGACTAAGATAACACATAGAAATTGTTATTTGAATAACAAATGGCTATAGACATCAGACATGAACATGAATCCAGCAAATTTAAGTCATGGACAAAACTTATAACCTGACAATAGCATATTAAGAATATACACAACATTCATAGCAAAGAATACAGCATGTTCTGAACTTGTACGAAACTCACAGCCAAAAGAATTAACATATTCCTGATCATGTACAGCAAGAACGACAATGAATCCAGTAAACTTGAGCCATGTATGGTAAGAATAGACATATTCAGCAAGCTCAAAATGCGGCAGGTGTACAAATTCAACAAATAGCACATGCCGAGATGAAAATTATGCAAGCTAATAGTGACTATGTACTTGCACATACAACCCAAGCAACCCAAGCAAGACGCACACTATGCTCCAACATGTCCATCGCATGTGAAGTGAAGTCTCAACCAAACCCAAAATGGAGCAGCAATTAGTATGCGAAAAGAAAAGCCACAACTCACAAAGCAGCTAGAGAAGATTTCTCTACATTAACACCTAAAAGATTTTTATACATGAAGACATCAAGCTTAAAAATATATCCAGAGGCTCTCAGTTTAGACAAAGATTCAGTCACACAAACAAAGCAGTATTTAATCGCTGAGAACAAAGTAAACCATATCACCAACAGAAAGAGAGGTCTCGGCCACAAATCAGAGTTGCTGGATTTATGAATGTTATAAGAGAATCAGTCAATCACGTTCCAGTCTAGATACAGAACAATCAAATCGATGCTAATGCAAAAGAATACTTAGCATCAACTTCATCTAGGCATTTCGACAAACATACGGCATCTCAGCTTAGTGATCAAAACGCAAGGACGATGCAGCAACTTAAAATCACACGACCACAACATCATCATCCAAGCAGGCTCAAATCAATAACATATCCTCAATAAGATGCTGCTTTCACTCTAGAGTTCTCGGTCTCAGTCTCACGTGCAAAGCGACAGAAACGAAGCGTAAGCAATACCTTGAAGAAAAACAACAAAGGGCCTTGAATGAGGATGGAATCGTAGGGAGAACTCGTCAGAGACAATGACACTGAAGATTGGAGCCAGCAAAGGAAAACCGAGCAAGTTGACATTTCTTCGAGCTCACTGACTCGAAAACAGGGGGCGGCCAGTGCACCTCCAGCAGCTGCGACGGAAAGCGACGACGGAGAGAGAGACAGGGGGTAAGGATTCGAAGAAGAAATCAATAGATAAAATCACCGCTAAATTCGAGAGTTCTTTCTCTATAATCCCCGATCTATCCACGTCCGGTGGGCGATCATTTTAACTTGAAGGTGCAGTCGTTAGCCACGGGCGGTGATTACGCCCAGGAGTGGAACTCTAGGAAAGCGCCACGACCGAAGACTGGTGCCGGTGGAAGAGGAACTCGAAGCGACGGCGATCGGAGGTAGATCGCCGCCGGCGAAGTCGTCGCCTGTGGGAAAAAGCAAAATCGAGACGATCAACTTTTCGAAGCTCCAGAGATGTAAAGAAGCTGAGACGAAGATGTTCGAAGACGAGAAGAAGAAGGCGGCGCTGGCGAGATCGTGAATCCGGAGAGGAAAAACGCGCGCGCTGGTTCCGTCGTCCTCCTCCCCCGACCGAGGAAGAGCGCGCGCCCGCGGCGGTGGTCCGGTGGCGCCGCCGCACGGGAACGGGCGGCCGTGGCGTCGTCGGCGGCCGGCCGATCGGAACTCGCCGGCCTCCGCTTCTTCATCGAGCGGATTGCGCGCTTTCTCTTCCTTCTTTATAGAGAGAGAGAGAGAGAGAGAGCGTCGATGTTTTCTCATCGGAGGGAGCGAGCGGTTACGATGCGGAGAGAGATTTTCTCCAATCAAGCCGTGGGGTTTGATGTTGTGAAATCTTCTAGAATTTCGCTTTTGCTCGCCCGCCGTCTCACTCGCTTCGATTGAAGTTTCCGTTCGAAAAGAAAAGAATAAAAAAGAAAAGAAAATAGATACTTACACTATAAATTCCCAAATTTATCATAAAAGTATAATTTAATCTTAAAATTTAAAAAAAAAAAACAAATAAATAAGTTATAAAACTTATTATAAAAATGCAATTAAGTCATAAAATTTTTTAAAAAATGCAATATAATCCTAAAATTTCAAAAAGTGCAATACAGCCCTAAAATTTTCTAAAAGTGCAATCAAGTCTCTAAAATTTATTAAACTAATTAAATCAAATCTTTTTATTAATAAATTTTTTCTAAAATTTTTAGAATTTGATTACATAAAGTTCTATCAATAAAAGTACTTAATTTAGTCAATTTGACCAATTTTAAAACTTTTTGACAAGTCTTTTTATTTAATTAATTGTGTTTTTGAAAATTTTAGAACTCAATTGCACTTTTTAAAAATTTTAAAACTCAATTACATTTTGTAACAAATTTTAAGATTTATTTGTATTTTAGAAAGTTTTAAAACTCATTACACTTTTGTAACAAGTTTGAGGATTTTCAATGTATTTATCTCAAAAAAGAAAAAAGAGCTAATTTTCATGGGCTTAGCTTATGGGCCCCTTTTATTGGGCTACGCGATGCAAAATGAGCTTAAAGGATGAGCTAATGAAAATGGGTAAATGGGCTTCGGAATTGATCCCCTTTTTATTTTGTTGGTTTGCTTATTATTTCGTCTAATTATCTATTCTTCTGTGATTATCTTGCTTTTTTTCTTTCCTTTTTTTTTTTGTGTATTTTTACACGTATGAAAATTTGAACCCTAATTTCTCCTCAGCGATGAATCGATTTAGTCTACTTCATTTGTTTTTTTATTATTGACATTCAACCCCTTCCTTCATATTCACCAATGTTAGTGTATTTACTTTTTAGCAAAGTATATGATGAACTTCCCGGCAAACACTTCGTTCATGAGAAGTTGACGAGGGTTCCTATGAATCAAAAGGTCCAGCAAATGCAACTCCATTATTGGAAAACGAACGTCTTTTGAAGGACTAGAATGATAGAATTGGAAGCCAAAAAGAAGCTGATTCACATATTGCATGCATACTTTACAAAAAGATCTCTTAACACAATTAAAGATTTCTCAATAGGAAAAATAGATTGTTGAATAAAATAAGTAATTGGCACAAGAAAAGAAGAACAATAAATCTTTCATAAAATTGAATCTAACCATTTCAAATTTAAGCAAGTGTGGACACTTGAGGAAATATATATCAAGGTTATTTAGAAAAAACTAGCTCAAAAAATGGCCATTTCACTTATACTTATAAACTGGCCACTAACCCTTTTCATAATCAATATGATATAATGTAACATTTTGCAATCAAATTAGCATATATAACGAAATCACAGAGAAGTAATGAATCGATAATTCTTCATTGTTTTCATCTCGCTGTAACTTGTGTAAAGAGAAGAATGTCATTGAAAACAGAAAAAACGACTGCATGGGGGCCTCTAACCACTACTCTTTAATTTCGCATTAGCTCTCTATTGCGTACGCATGAGCACTCTGGACCAAGAATACATTGAACATTTTCGGTCTGCTTCACCAGAATCACACTTTTGCACCCAGCTATTTTCCTACTTTGATTTTTTATTTATTTTATTTGCTGAACCTCTTCAGTGCTTGGTTCTTCTGCTTCCATCCTATAATCGGATTGACCACTCTCTCAGGGTGATTGTTGATCATACTGTGCCTCCAAAATCGTTGAAAGCCGATTTATATCGATCGTCAGTGACCCATTTTGTGGCGTTTAGTGTAATTACAGAGCCTTCGTCCCTCCCTCGAAGTGACGCCCGTGCTTCGCTCCCCACCTCCGCATCTCGGCCTTCCAGCACGCCGGGGTCGTCCCCACATGCGCCCACCAGACGTCCGATGAAATTCTTCTGAGGAAAACTCTAGTGTTCCTTTTGGCTCCCTAAGTGATGATATACCTCCTCCATCTGGACAAAGCAAAGGCGATTTCATGATACACTGAAGTCCTCCTTTTGCAGTTTGGTGAAGGTAATAATGAAGGTAATCTCTCCCAATGGTTATTTGAGATATACTATTTATTAATGTAATAGGTTCGTCTATGTATGTATTTGAATATTATATTGTCTATCGAGGCATACATTCCGATTGCATTTGACAGTATGGAATTCTTTCCTTAATTGTGACTGAACTAATCCACGGAGCTAGATGTAAAGCATACTGCGACTTTCTCTAAATAGAAGCTCTTGTTGCAGCTTCTGACTTCATTAAACCATGTTTTGAAAAGAGACTCAGTACATCCTAGACCCGTTTTCCTCTTCTCTTTGTCATGCCTTGTGATTAGCGATTGCCAGTTGATGTAACTAAGATAAGATTTGGTATTAGTTTGCGTGAAAGAGAGAAAATATGCTTTTCTCTTGTCACACCTCTCAAAAACTAGGATCACTCCTCTCAAAACAGAAGAAAAGGCCAATTGACACAAAACATTTTCGCACGTGAAAAAACATTAGGAAGATGAGATCCACTCTAATTCACTTTCTCTGGATTGAGAGACTGGGATTGCTTCCTGAAAATTGAACTTCTTGTAACCAACCATGAGTTTATAGTCATTTCAAAGATACCTTGTCAAGAGGCACTCTGTACACTTCCTAGAAAACTATCAATCTCAGAAGCTAAATTGCTAGAGCAGCTAAGCTTGACTATCTTGACGGTAAACTGAATTCAAAGGGAACAGTGACTGGTGATAATCATTGCAGGATTGGCATACAATGCGCAACACAATGGAAAAGGATTGTACATTGCTGAGCGGAAGCTGTGCTTTTCTTGAGGTACACTAAAATATTCACCAGTCTCTTTTGATCTGTCGTAAGGTTTTGAAAATCATTATTTCCAGAAAGAAAGGTTTATGCAGAGGAATTGAAGTGTAAGACAAAAGTTTGGATCTTTAGGACCTGGTGACTTTTCATTATGATCAAACGAGGACATGCCAGATACTTAAAATTTAGCAGACAATTAAGCTGTGCAAGCAGGGATTGAGAAGCTTTTCAAACGACTGTCCAAGGCCAAAGATGGAGAAAGCGATAGAAGTTAACTCTGGCCCCTTTGGATATGTTATGCGGGATGTGTTGGACAAAAACTGCACAAACTAACTAGCTGAACATCTCTGTATCATTGCATAGGGAGTCACATATGGCAAATTATCTGAGCTATTGATTTGGAGAGTTCAGTAGAAACATCTTGATGAAACAGTAACTAAAACCAGTTTATGCATTCACTGTTGAGGTGAAAGCGCAAATTATGCTTTTCTCTTGTCACACCTCTCAAAAACCAGGATCACTCCTCTCAAAACAGAAGAAAAGGCCAATTGACACAAAACATTTTCGCACGTGAAAAAACATTAGGAAGATGAGATCCACTCTAATTCACTTTCTCTGGATTGAGAGACTGGGATTGCTTCCTGAAAATTGAACTTCTTGTAACCAACCATGAGTTTATAGTCATTTCAAAGATTCCTTGTCTTGAGGCACTCTGTACACTTCCTAGAAAACTATCAATCTCAGAAGCTAAATTGCTAGAGCAGCTAAGTTTGACAATCTCGACAGCTAACTGAATTCAAAGGGAACAGCGACTGATGATAATCATTGCAGGATTGGCATACAATGCGCAACACGATGGAAAGGGATGTAGTATGGGAGGAAATTTGGGCAGTTTGTACATTGCTGAGTGAAAGCTGCGCTTTTCTTGAGCTAGCCAGCTTAAAAGCCTCATCGATCCCTTATCAAAACACTAAAATATTCACCAGTTTCTTTTGATCTGTTGTAAGGTTTTGAAAAGCATAATTTCCAGAAAGAGACGTTTATGCAGAGGATTTGAAGTGTAAGACAATAGTTTGGATCTTTAGGACCAGGTGACTTTTCATTATGATCAAACGAGGACATGCCAGATACTTAAAATTTAGCAGACAATTAAGCTGTGCAAGCAGGGATTGAGAAGCTTTTCAAACGACTGTCCAAGGCCAAAGATGGAGAAAGCGATAGAAGTTAACTCTGGCCCCTTTGGATATGTTATGCGGGATGTGTTGGACAAAAACTGCACAAACTAACTAGCTGAACATCTCTGTATCATTGCATAGGAGTCACATATGGCAAATTATCTGAGCTATTGATTTGGAGAGTTCAGTAGAAACATCTTGATGAAACAGTAACTAAAACCAGTTTATGCATTCACTGTTGAGGTGAAAGCGCAAATTATGTGGGCATGTATTGAACTATTAACAGCATTGCAATTTGCACACTCATCTATAAGAAGTCTAAGTTAGAAAAGGATCATTTGAAATTTGTGTTCAGAAAAGATTAAGGAAGTCAAATGTTGCCAATTTACCATAATCAACTTTCCCCATTTAAAGAAATCATCATACTGAAAACTTCACAAGAGAAAATTTAAAGACATGGAACCGGGCTTCAAAACAAGCGTGAATTGAATTTCTGGGGGAAGGCAAAATATTTCGATTGTGTACAATAGAATTCCATCACTAAATCCTTTCCACAGGTCAAAAATTCTGTCTGTCACTGAACAACAGCAATACTAGTTCAAGATTATGTCTAATTTACCTTGTGAAGAAGGCTAAAGTGGAACTTGCTAGCAATAGGCTCCCAATATATCCCAACCTCATCGCCAACCGCCAAACCCCTCCGTTTCACGAACTCCTTGATCCAACCCCCCTTGAGGACGTAGGACCCAGATGACGCCCAGAACACGAACACCAGTGGATGCTCAGAGCACGTGTCCATGTCCCTCACGATGACGTCGGCTCCCTTGCCGCTCTCGACTTGCCTCACTGTCTCCTCGTTCATCCATCGGAGAAAGTGGCTCTTCACAAAGTCCCGCCCGATCAAGAGCCTAGACAGGTGGCCGAGATCGCTTTGCGTAAGCCTCTTCTTGATCTTATAAGGGTCGAAGAGCAGCGTCAACTCTGTGGAAACTTCCTCGGGATCACATCCTGAGGCCTCTTTCTTTCCCTTCTGCGTTCTTTTGCACTTCGCCTTCTTCTCCACAAGTAAGGATTCGGCATTGGTAAGTGAGGCCATGGATTTTCTCTTCAGTTGGGAAGGAACGATTTCTTGACGAGGGTGGCCGACTTCCTTCGTGTTCTGATCAGGCGCAAGGAGGAAGAACTCGCGAGACGCCACCACTCCTTCAGATGAAATACCTGTGGCCCCTTCCTCGCCGTTCTTCTCCTGGCCATTCTTCTCCTGATCTTGCAGATAAGAAAGGCATGACGAAGAGTCTATCGACGCCGTCGAGTGGACCTGGCTTCTCAGGTGGTTGCCAATGGGTTTCTTCTTCTCGTGATCCTCCAGATAAGAAACACGCGACGGCGAAGAGTCCATCGACAATGGCGAGTGGACATTACCTCTCAGGACATCGCACATGGTTGCCGTTTTGGGTGCCAAGGAATCGACGAGCTCCATGGGTTCGTGGCGAAAGAAACAGGAAAGTGCTTCGCGAGAACAACAGAGGGGTAACAGGGTACAGAGAAATTCAGAGATAGAGCGAGAGAGAGAGAGAGAGAGAGACAACGTTGGAGAGAGAGTAGAAAGACAGAGGACGATGAGGACTCGGAGGCATAGAGAGGGGGGGAAATATATGGTTGGTTTACCGTTGGAATTGGGATGGCTTTGTACTCAAGTTTTGAGAGTGCACTGAGGAGTGAGAGTTTCTTTCCTAATTCGAGTCAGGTTAAGATTGGTAAAATAGGAAATAATTTCAAGATTCAAGATCAAAGATTGATTTCCTACGGAACTCTAACATCACAAGCTCTTTAATTATTATAATAATGAGTTGGAGATAGTTCCCCGGAGCTTTTTCTTTTTGTTACATTATCTACATCATGTAATAGGATGGGATTTTAAAAGGTTGGAATTTTTTTTTTTTTTGATTTACTTTAACAAAAGAAAGATTTTTAGATGTATATAATAAAGAGTTCATAGAAAAAAAGACATGGGTAGTTACTTTGCAAAAAAATTAAACAATATAAAGAAAAAAGACGGCATTGATACAGCATACAATAAGCTTCTTTTTTTTTTTTTTTTTTTTTAATCTTTGTCATCTTTTTTAATCGATTTGTTCATATTTTTGAGTGGGACACTTTTCTGTTTTGGCTAAATTATCTGTTCCGTATAATAATAATAAAAATTATATCATCAATAATCTTGAATTAGTACTCTTTTAATCTTTGGAAAACGAGAAATAGATGGAATTTTAATGTTACACCCTCTATTTTCCCTGGAAGTTCAATTCTTGGTGAGTGCTCTTTTGAAAGGCAAGAGTGTCTTTAATATTTTAGAGCCTTTTTTTTTTCCAGTGTGGTGAATATAAAGGTTCTAAAGTTATATATATATACATTTTATAAAGTGACGTTCCAATATACTAGATGCTCAAATTATTTCTAGGAAATTGGGATGAAATCGAATTCTTTCTTGTTTTGTTGAAAATCCTTTGTAGTCCATAATAATACATAAAGAAGAGAATGTGCCATAGCTTGACTAATTTTGTTTATTTCACAAAAAATGAATAATTGAAAAACATTTGAAAACGATTACTTGTATCGCTTTATAAAAATATTTGCATCATCTGAAAAATATCTAGATATAACTTGTTGTCGAAAATAAAAATATCTTTTATTAACTAATTAGTTTAAATGATACAAGTGATTATTTTTAAAAGAATATTTTGAAATTATTTATTTTTTCGAAATAAATGGAGCTTAATGAAATTAAAATAATAATTGTAGTAGAAACAGAATATGATCCCACTCACAACTGCTCCTACACAAATAGAAAATTTGAAAAAAAAAATAGAAATACTACATATGAAAAGGAAGTAAGCAAGGATAAATTAGGAAAAAGGGATAGAGAAAGAGAAATAGGAAAAACAAAATTAAGGTTTTACGAACTAAATAATTTTAAAAATACGTGATTGAAAAATATTTTTATGGTCATCGAAAAAGTGTAAATATAATTATTATGGATAATGAAAAATTATTGTTAATTAATTCAAAACATACAAGGGATAATATTTATCAAAATGTTTTATGAATTTTTATTTTTTGCGAAATAAAAAACCCTCGAAAAATAGAAAAATTGATGATTGGCATGAAAATAATTGCCACGTGTTGCTTGATTACTGCCACATAAGATCTATCGTAGTCCATTCATCGTTTAAGCGTACATGCTGGCCCACTCTGACCTCATCGGACTCTCTTTTTCGTTTCTTCACGGCTCACCAGACGGCGACCGTCACCACCGCCAACGGTGGAGCCTCTGGCGAGGGCCTGAAGAGTGTCCGGAACCAGCCCTGATAGAGGTTCGAGACGGAAGACAAGGAGGTGGGTTTTCATGGAACGCTATGCCAACCAGGTGTCCGATGTAATTACCCTGACGATGGAGGTGGGTTTTAGTCGTTCCTTTGGGGTTGCTAAGTGCTTCGAAGAAATTGAGCAATTCCAAAGTTTTGGTTCAATTACTGTTTTATTTGTCTATCATCACTAATTGAACCCACAGAATTGCTTGTGTCTTTGCCTAGTTCCTTTCTGTACTTATAATTAGTGAACTCGGATCCATATCTTCTTGTATCGATTACTCTTACTGTAATCGGTTTTTCAATCGCTATGTGTAGAGTTGCTTGGCAATGCTACTAATTGGTTGTTTGCTTGGGCAAGACACTTTCTCCCAAGGAACCCATCTCGGAATTCTTCTGTACTCTAAAGATCTCAAGTCCCATAGGTAAAGGTTTTTTCTAAATAGGTGAAAATACTCACAAGTCTGAGATTGTCAAGTCGATGTAGCTGCTAGCTTGACCTGCTCTCTTTTACTTCTTTCTTGGTATCTGTGTCCGTAGGATGTGGTTCCACTGCATATAGATGCTTCTTTCGGTAATGCATTTACAGGTTCTTATTGAGTTAGTGACTCCATATGTGTTTACACATCTTCGAGAGAAGTATTGACTTTCTGTTTCATGTGTCTCTGAACACAATAGACATGTTACTACTGTGAAGTCATCCGTGTAAAATATATCTAAAAGTTGAGTGAGCAGTTTGATGTCAAAGGATCCCACAGCAGCGTGGGTATCAAACTATCAAGGGCGAGATTGAACCACCAGTAAACCAGAGGAGGAAGAAAACAAAGTAATTGTGAAAGAAACAAAAAAGTAGAAGAGATTTGAAGTCGCAATTCTATTTAAGAATTTGAAGTAAGGAAGAACAAGAGGAGAAAATGAGAGAGATGAGAGAGAGAGAGTAATGGGAGCGGTGAGGACACAAAAAAAGGAGTGTTGAAGTTAGAGTGGGAGTCGTGGGTACACGTGGCAACTGATGAATGGACTGCTATAAATCCTATGTGGCACTAATCAATCGCCCAATATTTTCTCTCAAGGATAATTATCAATTTTGAGACAACTATGAAATTGCCTCAGGATGACGAAGATCTCCCATTTCACTGTGTTTAAGGGGTGGGAGTTTTTTTTTATGCTACAGAAGACATAGCGATAAACCTCCACATCGTTTTCCACATCTTCTGATGGAGTCTCTAGTGTTCCCTTAGGCTCCCTAAGTGATGATGTACCTCCCTCTGGACAGAGCATGGGCGACTGCATGCATCACCGAAGTCCTTGTTTGCAGTTTGGTAGTCGTAACAATGGAGGTAATCTCTTGCAATGGTTGTTGACAACTATCTACAAACGTAATATGTTTGTCTATGTATGCATGTGAATACTGTATTGTCTATAAAGGCCTACGTTCTGATTGCACTGAGTGTATGGAATTCTTTCCTTAATTGTGACCGTACTAATCCACAGGAACAGATGTAGAATATTTGCGGTTGTAGAACTAATCCATCTTGTTGCAGCTTCTGTTTTTGTTCAAAAAAAGTCGTGAAAAGAAAAAAAAAAGCATCGGCAATCTTTAATCATGTGCTGGAAACGTTCTACTATCAATGGAATGAATTATCCTCCATTGGACATTGTCTTAGTCTCCATCAGTGAGCGAAGCAAAATTCCTAAATTTTCTTTTGTTGTTAAACCAGGCAAGTGGAGTTTTCACTGACTTTGTACAAGTCTAGAGCTGCTATTAGGGTTTTGAGTTCATGGATTAGCTTTGCCTAGCTGTGCATGTCAATTTCGGGCTTGGTATTGCGATGAGGGTGCAGAGGACGGGCGATGAAGCTCTGTCCAGAGTCGGGTCAGTAATGTGTGAGGTCTTCCACTGTCCAGATGTGACTGTGGAGTCGCTCTTGGGGTCTAAAGCACACGGATAAGCTCTAGATAGCTTTGCATGTGCAATCCATGGGCTGGGGTGGTTGCTGGATCCGAGTTTGGGTGCTGGAACGCCTACTCTTGGACAGGGCAGGCTCCCACTTTTGTTGGCCATTATCGGAGAATTGTGGGTATCGAGTTTTGCCTGGTCTACAGCCCATGGACCCAGGTTCTATGATTGGTTTCCTTTAGGCTAAATCTCGGTTATGGGTCTTGAGGATCTAGGTGATTTGAGAAGCTGGGGAAACACTGAAGCTCTATCCAAACCTCGCCGAGCTAGTTACTTGATCCAAAATGTTTAGTAGGCAAGCTCGAGCGATGAACAGTGAAGTCCAGAAGCGGTGCATGTGTGTGTCCGTGGGGCTTGGAGTGAGAGAAAGTAGTGTCATAAGGCCGGATAATGCTTAGTGATCGCAAGGTGGTGCTGCAAGCCATGTGGGCTGTGTCCGTGAGACCTGAGTGAGAGAGAGGACAGTGCGCCAAGCGTTGGGTTAGTAGTTCATGAGGTTCGAAGTGAGAGCGGGTGTGGTCTGAGAGCCCGGTGAGGTCGTGTGAAGTCCAGTGCGTTTTGTGAGCAAGCCATGAGTCTTGAGTGAGGAGGAGAGTGGTGCCGTGAGCTGTGTGGTGTTTGGTGAGCTTGACACACAAAGAGAGAGAGACCATGGGCTGCGACGTTCCATAATATCCGAGTGAGGAAAAGCGTGCCACGAGTTGTGAAGGAGAGTCATGTGGACATTCGGAATTTGAACTAGCTGAGGGAAGTGCTCAAGAGGGCTTGGAGTGTTTTTGACATAAACGAGACATCCTATATTTCCGCGATGATCAAATAAGTTCCTTTGCTTAGAAGTTTTTTGCATATAATAGGGACCCAAAATAACACCTTCACTGAAATAATGCACAAAGAAAAGTGCGATAAAATAAGGAAACCGCGAGTCTTGCATCGAAATTTTTGCTGGTGGCAGCGAGATGCAAGGAAGTGTCACCTTTGTGGTCCTTCCAATTGATCAATTGTTCCTTCTTGTGCCGCTTCAGATGCTCCACCAACCGAACCAGCACTTTAAACCGATTGTTCTGCACGGTGAGGTGAAGCGCGGTCTCCTCTCGGGTGGTTGTCAACGATCAAATGGGTCGGATTCAATCGGGTCAGATCAGGTCGGACGGACAGACCCGGCATATGCCGCGTGCGTGCTCCGCCGACGTCATGATAACGTCATCTGGCACGTGCCACGTGCATGCATTGATAACGTCAGTTGGCATGTGTCGTGTACGTGGGTCGCGCGTGCCTGTGCCGTTTATAACAGTCATAAGAGATAAGAAAATATGCTTGTTTATCGTAGCATAAAAGGCTGTACAGGACACACATACACAGTTAATAATTCTAGAAAAGCAGTAACCTGTGCCGCAAGCCCAGTTTTAAGAGACTTCGCCTGTCGTTTCTTAGGTTTTGGCTTGTTGTCTGTTTGCCCGGGATTCTCTACTTCAAGCAACGAAAATACAAAACAATAAACAAAAAGCATTCTACCGCTTCCAGCTATTCAAAAGATCGACGGGCTCTTGAATCTGATTCTCTATGTGAGGCTTATAATGTTGTGACATGGAGAAGTGAGAATGGCTATGCATCACCTGAAACAGTCGGAGGCAGAGGTAGTTGAAAATAATCGGCATTTACATTGCCATTGAAATCTATTCCGACGCACACAGCTTCATAGAACATGGCGAGCGGGTCCTGGTACATGATGTAGCCAGCCAGCCTCCTTCCCTCACAGTATTGCTGCAGAAAATCCTTCACATTCTGTATGCTTTTCTTGCAAAAACTGAAATGGAAGCAAGAAAGACAGGACTATATTGCTGCACGATAAATATTTAGAACCCCAATTTCCCAAAAAAAGGAATGTCATCTAACTTTTTAAAGGAAAAGATCGATTGAAGTTCTTACTCAAACATTTGATACCGATCCTCACCGTTGGATGGTACCGCACCCGGATTGTGCTGAGTGTCGAATCGCATGGCTGACCATACCGACTCTTCCATGGAGTTCGAGTTTTGTGGTATGATTGGTTTCCACTGATAATTTTTAAAGAACTTATGTTAGAAAGTGTCACAACAATTGTAATTAGCAAATAACACAACATTATAACAAACACACCGGAAGTGTCATTACAGAAAGTATTAGCAAATAGCAAACATCATCGGTGCGTGATCAATCTTCGAACTTGTCGATAGTGTTCGACGGTGCCTGAACTCATCACGCAAACTAGTTCATCAAGAAAAGTTTCTACCTTATTGTAAGGACAATCAAACGCACCGTGAGTATGAATGATCTCGCTGCTCGCTCGCTCGAGCCTCGAGCAGGCGAGCGAGCTGCTCATCCGGGCGAGCGTAAGCCGCTGGTACAGATCTCGAGCGAGCGCACGAGCTGCTGCCGCAGATCTGGGCGAGCGACGCCGCCCAGATCTGCGAGACTCGCTCGAGCAAGCGGCTCGCAGATCGGGCAAGCGCTGGCTCGAGCGAGCCCTCACACTCGAGCTCCGACCAGCCATCGCCCGGATCTGCGAGGGGTGGCTCTCGCCGAAGTGAAGACAATCGGTGAAGGAGGAGCGGTGACCACATTTACCTGGTGAAGGAGCGGCGGCTGTCGAGGAGGCCGCTGTCGGCGCCGGAGAAGACGATGGACTCCTCTCTCGCGGGGAGGAGACGCTCGTCGCAGAGACGCTCGTCGCTCGTCGCTCGTCGCTCGTCGCAGGAGGAGAAGCTCGTCGCAAGGGGAGAGAGGCGGTGTTCGAAGGGAGCAAGAAATAGAAAAGGAACACAATTTTGTTCCTTTTTGTTCCTCGAGATGTGTTTAGAAATAAGAAACACAAATTTGGTGTTTCTTATTTCTGTTCCTTTTTTGTTCTTGGGAACAAAAGAACAAAAAGGAACAACGCACCCAAACGTTTTGTTCCTTTTGTTCCCGGAACAAAAAAAAAAAAAAAGTTCAAAAACAAAAAAAAAGAAACATTAACAAACACAGCCTAAGTTTCTGCTTAGAAGATTTTTGCATATGATAAGGACCCAAAATAGCACCCTCACTGAAATAATGCACAAAAAAAAAGTGCGATAAAATAAGGGAACCGCGAGTCTTGTCTCAAAATTTTTGCTGGCGGCAGCGAGATGCAAGGAAGTGTCGCCTTTGTGGTCCTTCAAATTGAACAATTGCTCCTTCTTGTGCTGCTTCAGATGCTCCACCAACCGAACCAGCACTTTAAATAGGTTGCTCTGCACGGCGAGGTGAAGCGCGGTCTCCTCTCGGGTGGTTGTCAACGATCAAACGGGTTAGAGTCAATCGGGTTAGGTCTGGTCAGACGGACTGACTAAGCATGTGTTGTGCGTGTGCTCGGCCGACGTCACGATGACGTCATCTGGCACGTGCCACGCGCATGCGTTGATGACGTCAGCTAGTGTGTGCCTTGCACGTGGGTCGCACACGCCTGGCATGGAAACGGTACGTGCGTCGCACGTGCCTGGCACCGAAACAACACGTGCATTGCACGCACCCGGGGGAGACCGTATCAACCACATCTCAAAATCTCAACCGCCATCCATAAAGTTACAAAACGTGATATAAACTCACGACACAATTTATTAAGGAGATCTGATATAGCGGATTGCTTGTAGACATCACACAATCAACTGCAGAGAATCAAGGACATCAATCTAACATCTGACCTTGTCGAAAGCTCCAATACTATATTGCTAAAGGCTTGCATGTCTTAGAAAAAGCTCAAGAAAAGAGAGATACCATCATCATTTACAACCGCGACTTTTGTCCTTCTTCTCTAAGTCCTTATCCTCTAAGTCCTCATTCTTTGAGTCCTTCTTCTCTAGCTTGTACATATCACCTAGGAGGTGCAATCGAAAAAAAGCGTACGAAGAAAAAATTCATAACTACCGCCAACGGCCTCTGTATCAGAAGAAGAACAACTAATACAAGTAGCGTCAGGGGCCCCGCAGGCGACTTTGAAGTTAATAGCAAGGATGTCGTGAAGGTAAAGTAAGTTACAAGCATTGCGATGAGGGATAGCATAAAGCGGTAGCCTGACGGGGAAATATTTGGTGAGGCAAATGATCATCTGGACTGACAGAAAGAACCCGAATGTGTTGCCGCACAGGAAGAGGCCATACACCACGAGCTCGACATTACTTGGAGGAGTGCCATAACTTAGAGTAATACTAGTCACGTTATAGTTATAGTTGTTCTGCTCAACTTGCTTGGAATTTTTGTTATTGACAACTTCTACATTATAGTTATAGTTGTCACTGGTACGTCGCGCTCACAATCAGTGCAGCAACGACTAGCAGGGCGTTGCGTATTTCGCCCAAGGACTATCCCCAATGGTTTAATTTTCTAGATGTTGAACTTGATGATGATTGAGGAGCATTTGTGACTGGTTCCCCATCTGATTGGTGACCCTTACCTCCCCCCATATCGTCATCGTCCGCTGAGACTGGTGTTGAAGCAGGTGAGTTTGATCGTCCTCCTCTGTGCACAGCTCCGGCCCGTGTGAGAATTCCTCTAATCTCTCTATCTCGTGCTCCCCTTGACGAGAGAGTTGAGACATCTAGAGGTGTCAAGTCGCTCTCGTTCAAGGCGTTCACCTCCACGAGCTTAGACTCCAAACCATGTCCACGAAGCATGAAGTCAACCACCTGCAACTCTTTCCCATCTTTGTTTTACTCTCATTGATTTTCAAGCATTTAGATACTGCAGAAATGTTTTTGACATAGACGAGACATCCTATATTTCCGCGATGATCAAATAAGTTCCTTTGCTTAGAAGATTTTTGCATATGATAAGGACCCAAAATAACACCTTCACTGAAATAATGCACAAAGAAAAGTGCGATAAAGTAAGGGAACCGCAAGTCTTGCATCGAAATTTTTGTTGGCTGCAGCGAGATGCAAGGAAGTGTCGCCTTTGTGGTCCTTCCAATTGATCAATTGTTCCTTCTTGTGCCGCTTCAGATGCTCCACCAACCGAACCAGCACTTTAAATCGATTATTCTGCACGGCGAGGTGAAGCGTGGTCTCCTCTCGAGTGGCTGTTAACGATCAAATGGGTCGGAGTCAATCGGGTCGGGTTGGGTCGAACGGATCAACCTGGCACGTGCCGCACGCGTGCGCCGCCAACGTCACGATGACATCATCTGGCACGTGCCACGTGCATGCGTTGATGACGTCAGTTGGCGTGTGCCGCGCACGTGGGTCGCACGCGCTTGGCATGAAAATGCCACGTGCGTGGCACATGCCTGGCACGGAAACGGCACATGTGTCGCACGCGCCCGGGGGAGACCGTATCAACCATATCTCAAAATCTCAACCGCCATCCATGAAGTTACAAAACGTGATATAAACTCACAACACAATTTATTAAGGAGATCCGATACAGCGGATCGCTTGTAGACATCACACAAAGAACTACAGAGAATCAAGGGCATCAATCTAACATCTGACCTTGTCGAAAGCTCCAATACTATATTGGTAAAGGCTTGCATGTCTTAGAAAAAGCTCGAGAAAAGAGAGATACCATCGTCATTTACAACCGTGACTTTTGTCCTTCTTCTCTAAGTCCTTATCCTTTGAGTCCTCATTCTCTGAGTCCTTCTTCTCTAGCTTGTACATATCACCTAGGAGGTGCAATCAAAAAAAGCGTACAAAGAAAAAATTCATAACTACCGCCAATGACCTCTGTATCAGAAGAAGAACAGCTGATACAAGCAACGTCACGAGCCCCGCAGGCGAGTTTCAAGTTAATAGCAGGGATGTTGTGAAGGTAAAGTAAGTTACAAGCATTGCGATGAGGGATAGCATAAAGTGGTAGCCTGACGGGGAGATATTTGGTGAGGCAAATGATCATCTAGACTGACAAAAAGAACCCGAATGTGTTGCCGCACAGGAAGAGGCCGTACACCACGAGCTTGACATTACTTGGAGGAGTGCCATAACTTAGAGTAATTCTAGTCACGTTGTAGTGATAGTTGTTCTGCTCAACTTACTTGATTTTTTTGTCATTGACAACTTCTACAATTTTTGGAGGCTGAAGCATGGATTGGTACGTCGTGCTCACAATCAGCGCAGCGACGACTAGCAGAGCATTGTGTATTTTGCCCGAGGACTGCCCCCTTTGGTTTAATTTTCTAGATGTTGAACTTCATGATAATTGAGGAGCATTTGTGACTGGTTCCCCATTTGATTGGTGACTGTTACCTCCCTCCTTATCGTCATCGTCCGCTGAGACTGGTGTTAAAGCGGGTGAGTTTGATCGTCCTCCTCTGCACACAGCTCCAGCCCGTGTGAGAATTTCTCTGATCTCTCTATCTCGTGCTCCCCTTGACGAGAGAGTTGAGACATCTAGAGGTGTCAAGCCGCTCTCATGAAAGGCATTCACCTCCACAACCTCAGACTCCAAACCATGTCCACGAAGCATGAAGTCGACCACCTACAACTCTTTCCCATCTTTGTTTTACTCTCATTGATTTTCAAGCATTTAGATACTGCAGAAATGTTTTTGACATAGACGAGACATCCTATATTTCCGTGATGATCAAATAAGTTCCTTTGCGTAGAAGATTTTTGCATATGATAGGGACCCAAAATAACACCTTCACTGAAATAATGCACAAAGAAAAGTGCGATAAAATAAGGGAACCGCGAGTCTTGCATTGAAATTTTTGAAAGCGGCAGCGAGATGCAGGGAAGTGTCGCCTTTGTGGTCCTTCCAATTGATCGATTCTTCCTTCTTATGCCGCTTTAGATGCTCCACCAACCAAAGCAGCACTTTAAATCGATTGTTCTGCATGGCGAGGTGAAGCGCGGTCTCCTCTCGGGTGGTTGTCAACAATCAAATGGGTCGAAGTCAATCGGGTCGGGTTGGGTAGAAAGGACGGACCTGGCACGTGCCGCGTGCATGGTCGGCCGACGTCACGATGACGTCATCTGGCACTTGCCACGTGCATGCATTGATGACGTCAGTTGGCGCGTGCCGTGCACGTGGGTCGCACACGCCTGGCACGGAAACGGCACGTGCGTCACACGCGCTTGGCACTGAAATGGCACGTGTGTTGCACGCACCCGAGGAGACCGTATCAACCACATCTCAAAATTTGAACCGCCATTCATGAAGTTACAAAACATGATATAAACTCACATCACAATTTATTAAGGAGATCCGATACAATGGATCGCTTGTAGACATCACACAATCAACTACAGAGAATCAAGGACAACAATCTAACATCTGACCTTGTCGAAAGCTCCAATACTATATTGCTAAAGGCTTGCATGTCTTAGACAAAGCTCAAGAAAAGAGAGATACCATCATCTTTTACAACCGCGACTTTTGTCCTTCTTCTCTAAGTCCTTATCCTTTGAGTCCTTATTCTCTGAGTCCTTCTTCTCTAGCTTGTACATATCACCGAGGAGGTGCAATTGAAAAAGGCGTACCAAGAAAAAATTCATAACTACCGCCAACAGCCTCTGTATTAGCAGAAGAACGGTTGATACAAGCAGTGTTAAGGGCCCCGCAGGGGAGTTTGAAGTTATATCAAGGATGTCATGAAGGTAAAGTAAGTTACAACCATTGCGATGAAGGATAGCATAAAGCGGTAGCCTGACGGGGAGATATTTGGTGAGGCAAATGATCATCGGGGCCAGCGAAAGAACCCGAATGTGTTGCCGCACAGGAAGAGGCCGTAAACCACGAGCTTGACATTACTTGAAGGAGTGCCATAACCTAGAGTAATTCTAGTCACGTTATAGTTATTGTTGTTCTGCTCAACTTACTTGAAATTTTTTCATTGACAACTTCTACGATTTTTCGAGGCTGAAGCACGGATTGGTACGTCGCGCTCACAACCAGTGCAGCGACGACCAGCAGGGCGTTGCGTATTTCACCCAAGGACTCTCCCCCATGGTTTAATTTTCTAGATGTTGAACTTGATGATGATTGAGGAGCATTTGTGACTGTTCCCCATCTGATTGGTGACTGTTACCTCCCTCCATATCGTCATCGTCCGCTAAGACTGGCGTTGAAGCGGGTGAGTTTGATCGTCCTCCTTTGCGCACAGCTCCGGCCCATGTGAGAATTTCTCTGATCTCTCTATCCCGTGCTTCCTTTGGCGAGGGAGTTGAGACATCTAGAGGTGCCAAGCCGCTCTATTTCAAGGCGTTCACCTCCACGACCTCAGACTCCAAAGCATGTCCACGAAGCATGAAGTCCACCACCTGCAACTCTTTCCCATCTTTGTTTTACTATCATTGATTTTCAAGCATTTAAATACTGCAGAAATGTTTTTGACATACACGAGACATCCTATATTTTCGTGATGATCACATAAGTTCCTTTGCTTAGAAGATTTTTGCATATGATAGGGACCCAAAATAACACCCTCATTATATAATGCACAAAGAAAAGTGCGATAAAATAAGGGAACCGTGAGTCTTGCCTCGAAATTTTTGTTGGCGATAGCGAGATGCAAGGAAGTGTTACCTTTGTGATCCTTCCAATTGATCAATTGTTCATTCTTGTGCCACTTCAGATGCTCCACCAACCGAACCCACACTTTAAACCGGCTGTTTTGCATGGCGAGGTGAAGCGCGGTCTCCTCTCGGGTGGTCGTCATGAATCAAACGAGTCAGAGTCAATCAGGTCAGGTCGGGTCAGACGGACCAACCCGGCAAGTGCCGTGCATGTGCTCAGCCGATATCACGATGACGTCATCTGGCACGTGCCACGCGCATGCGTTGATGGTGTCAGCTGGCTCGTGCCACACACGTGGGTCGCACGCGCCTGGCACGAAAATGGCATGTGCGACGCACGCACTTGGCAACAAAACAGCACCTGCGTCGCACGTGCCGGGGGGAGATCGTGTCAAGCACATCTCAAAATCTCAACCGCCATCCATGAAGTTTCAAAACGTGATATAAACTCACAACACAATTTATTAAGGAGATCTGATACAGCGGATCGCTTGTAGACATCACACAATCAACTGCAGAGAATCAAGGACATCAATCTAACATCTGACCTTGTCAAAAGCTCCAATACTATATTGCTAAAGGCTTGCATGTCTTAGAAAAAGCTCGAGAAAAGAGAGATACCATCATCGTTTACAACCGCGACTTTTGTCCTTCTTCTCTAAGTCCTTATCCTCTGAGTCCTTCTTCTCTAGCTTGTACATATCACCTAGGAGGTGCAATCGAAAAAAACATATGAATAAAAAATTCATAAATACTGCCAACGACCTATGTATCAGAAGAACAACAGCTGATACAGGCAGCGTCAGGGGCCCCGCAGGCGAGTTTGAAGTTAATAGCAAGGATGTCGTGAAGGTAAAGTAAGTTACAACCATTGTGATGAGGGATAGCATAAGCGGTAGCTGGTAGGAGATATTTGGTGAGGCAAATGATCATCCGGACTGACCAGAAAGAACCCGAATGTGTTGCCGCACGGGAAGAGGCCGTACACCACATTTGGACATTACTTGGAGGAGTGCCATAACTTAGAGTAACTCTAGTCATGTTATAGTTATAGTTGTTTTGCTCAAATTGCTTGGAATTTTTGTCATTGACAACTTCTACGATTTTTGGAGGCTGAAGCACGGATTGGTACGTCTCGCTCACAATCAGCGTAGCGACGACTAGCAGAGCGTTGCGTTTTTCCCCCAAGGACTCTCGCCCTTGGTTTAATTTTCTAGATGTTGAACTTGATGATGATTGAGGAGCATTTGTGACTAGTTCCCCATCTGATTGGTGATCGTTACCTCCCTCGATATCGTCATCGTCCGCTGAGACTGGTGTTGAAGCGGGTGATTTTGATCGTCCTCCTCTGCACATAGCTCCAGCTCGTGTGAGAATTTCTCTGATCTCTCTATCTCGTGCTTCCCTTGGCGAGGGAGTTGAGACATCTAGAGGTGTCAAGCTGCTCTCGTTCAAGGCGTTCACCTCCACGACCTCAGACTCTAAAGCATGTCCACGAAGCATGAAGTTGACCACCTGCAACTCTTTCCCATCTTTGTTTTACTATGATTGATTTTCAAGCATTTAGATAGTGCAGAAATGTTTTTGACATAGACGAGACATCCTATATTTCCGTGATGATCAAATAAGTTCCTTTGCTTAGAAGATTTTTGCATATGATAGGGACCCAAAATAACACCCTCACTGAAATAATGCACAAAGAAAAGTGCGATAAAATAAGGGAACCGCGAGTCCTGCCTCGAAATTTTTGCTAGCGACAGCAAGATGCAAGGAACTGTCGCCTTTGTGATCCTTCCAATTGATCAATTGTTCCTTCTTGTGCCACTTCGGATGCTCCACCAACCGAACCAGCACTTTAAACCGGTTGTTCTGCACAGCGAGGTGAAGCGAGGTCTCCTCTTGGATGGTTGTCAACGATGAAACGGGTCGGGTCGGGTCGGACTGATGGACTCGGCACGTGCCGCGCGCGTGGTCGGCCAACATCACGATGACATCATCTGGCATGTGCCACGCGCATGCGTTGATGATGTCAGTTGGCGCATGCCATGCACGTGGGTCGCACTCGCCTGGCACCAAAATGGCACGTGCGTTGCACGCGCCCAATTGAGACCGTATCAACCACATCTCGAAATCTCAATCGCCATCCATGAAGTTACAAAACGTGATATAAACTCACAACACAATTTATTAAGGAGATCTGATACGGCGGATCGCTTGTAGACATCACACAATCAAATGCAGAGAATCAAGGACATCAATCTAACATCTGACCTTGTCGAAAGCTCAAATACTATATTGTTAAAGGCTTGCATGTCTTAGAAAAAGCTCAAGAAAAGAGAGATATCATCATCATTTACAATCATGACTTTTGTCCTTCTTCTCTAAGTCCTTATCCTCTGAGTCCTCATTCTCTGAGTCCTTCTTCTCTAGCTTGTACATATCACCTAGGAGGTGCAATCGAAAAAGGCGTACCAAGAAAAAATTCATAACTACTGCCAACGGCCTATGTATCAGAAGAACAACAGCTGATACAAGCAGCGTTAGGGGCCCCGCAGGCGAGTTTGAAGTTAATAGCAGGGATGTCGTGAAGGTAAAGTAAGTTACAACCAATGCGATGAGGGATAGCATAAGCGGTAACCTGACGGGGAGATCTTTGGTGAGGCAAATGATCATCTGGATTGACAGAACCCGAATGTGTTGCCGCACAGGAAGAGGCCATACACCACAAGCTGGACATTACTTGGAGGAGTGCCATAACTTAGAGTAACTCTAGTCATGTTATAGTTATAGTTGTTTTGCTCAACTTGCTTGGAATTTTTGT
The DNA here is from genome assembly GCA_014182375.1 of Eucalyptus virginea. Lineage (NCBI taxonomy): Eukaryota > Viridiplantae > Streptophyta > Magnoliopsida > Myrtales > Myrtaceae > Eucalyptus > Eucalyptus virginea. The sequence continues at coordinate 28,984,390 of CM024518.1, forward strand.
CATTGACAACTTCTACAATTTTTGGAGGCTGAAGCACGGATTGGTACGTCTTGCTGACAATCAACGCAGCGATGACCAGCAGAGCGTTGCGTATTTCCCCCAAGGACTTTCCCCCTTGGTTTAATTTTTTAGATGTTGAACTTGATGATGATTGAGGAGCATTTGTGACTAGTTCCCCATCTGATTGGTGACCGTTACCTCCCTATATATTGTCATCGTCCACTGAGACTGGTGTTGAAGCGGGTGAGTTTGATCGTCCTCCTCTATGCACAGCTCTGGCTCGTGTGAGAATTTCTCTAATCTCTCTATCCCGTGCTCCCCTTGGCGAGGGAGTTGAGACATCTAGAGGTGTCAAGCCGCTCTCGTTCAAGTCGTTCACCTCCACGACCTCAGACTCTAAAGCATGTCCACGAAGCATGAAGTTGACCACCTGCAACTCTTTCCCATCTTTGTTTTAATATGATTGATTTTCAAGCATTTAGATAGTGCAGAAATGTTTTTGACATAGACGAGACATCCTATATTTCCGTGATGATCAAATAAGTTCCTTTGCTTAGAAGATTTTTGCATATGATAGGGACCCAAAATAACACCATCACTGAAATAATGCACAAAGAAAAGTGCGATAAAATAAGGGAACCACGAGTCTTGCCTCGAAATTTTTGCTGGCGGCAGCAACATGCAAGGAAGTGTCACCTTTGTGGTCCTTCCAATTGATCAATTGTTCCTTCTTGTGCCAGTTCGGATGCTCCACCAACCGAACCAGCACTTTAAACCGGCTGTTTTGCACCGCAAGGTGAAGTGAGGTCTCCTCTCGGGTGGTTGTCAACGATGAAATGGGTCGGTGTCAATTGGGTCGGGTTGGGTCAGACGGACGAACCTGGCATGTGCCGTGCGCGTGGTCGGCTGACGTCATCTGGCACGTGCCACGTGTATGCGTTGATGACTTCAGCTGGCGTGTGCGGCACACGTGGGTCGCACTCGCCTGGCATGGAAACGGCACATGCGTCACACGCGCTTGGCACTGAAATGGCACGTGTGTTGCACGCACCCGAGGAGACCGTATCAACCACATCTCAAAATTTGAACCGCCATTCATGAAGTTACAAAACATGATATAAACTCACATCACAATTTATTAAGGAGATCCGATACAATGGATCGCTTGTAGACATCACACAATCAACTACAGAGAATCAAGGACAACAATCTAACATTTGACCTTGTCGAAAGCTCCAATACTATATTGTTAAGGGCTTGCATGTCTTAGAAAAAGCTCAAGAAAAGAGAGATACCATCATCATTTACAACTGCGACTTTTGTGCTTCTTCTCTAAGTCCTTATCCTCTGAGTCCTCATTCTCTGAGTCCTTCTTCTCTAGCTTGTATATATCACCTAGGAGGTGCAATCGAAAAAGGCGTACCAAGAAAAAATTCATAACTACTGCCAACGGCCTCTGTATCAGCAGAAGAACAGCTGATACAAGCAGCGTCAAAGGCCGCAGGGAGTCCTGCAAGATTAATAGCAAGGATGTCGTGAAGGTAAAGTAAGTTGCAACCATTGCGATGAGGGATAGCGTAAGCGGTAGCCTGATTGAGGGGAGATCCCAATATGATTTCATATGCATAATCTTGTCGTCCATTAAATCTCGATGGCCTCCGCTTTGGTTTCTTCATCCATTTGTCTTCCCATTTCTTTGTCCTTCTCACAATTCTCTCAAGCCATTTGGGTCTTTCAATGTCACGCAAAATGTATGTTATGAAGATCCCAATATGATTTCATATGCATAACCTATCCTCATTGCCTTCACTCAAGCCAGCTTCCATGCTTTCTTGTAGCATCCTCTTGGATGAATGACAATGGTAGTGGAGGGAGTTGAGCATCCCTAGGCATACTTTCAGTAGTGGAGTTTCACGCAAGCCCAAATACCTACTAAATGAGTGGCTTGAAAGAGTAAATTAAATCAAGGATGGAACTTTAAATGATCGGTTTCTAAAAGTCACGGCACTAATTTTTCAGCAAGTTGAATACTCTGCTTATGCAAATCTCTAAATTCCATATTTTCAGGTTTCCATTAGAGTTTAAATTAGTGTGCCGACCAAAAGAAAAGGATTTAAACCAACGTGAATGTATGGATGGAACTTGCACATGTCCATCAAGAAATCAAGGTCTTCGGGGTTTTGTGATGATTTTGCGACAATAGATCATAACTACACGATAGAATAGACATGTGACTACTCAACAAGTCATGGTCTTTTAGGGTTTCCCATGTGTTTGAGTTTTGGATCAATACGCGTTTGAATGGTTCTTGGGCAGCCATGGTCTTTGTGCACATTTATCGGTGATGTTAGGCCCGCACATTTATTGGTGGTGTTAGGCCTTTGAAATTTCTAATTCATCCTAAGGGAAAGGTCATGGGGCAATTATCCAGTCTTTTTCTTTTTTTGACTCACAAGGCTTCGACTTATAAAGCAAAAGATCATTGTCATTCCAATGCACTATGTGTAAATATCAAATCGATTGTACTGACCATGCACTCCAATCTTATTGGAAACACAAAAAGAGTAAACAACAACCGTCCTATTAACACTACCTCTCATGACATAGTTTGGACAAAGTTTAATGCATGACTTGAACTGTAGATGGCATATAAATCTTATAACCTTAAAAAATTTCACCAAATTGCAGCCTTATTTTATCAAACTAACGGTCAAGCTTGTTAAATTGGCCCATGAGCCTCATCTCAACCAAACTCTCAAGTCCAACAGGGATCCTTCCTAAGAAGTTGTTAAAGCTCAAATCACAAATCAAACCTAGATAAGTTAGACTCTTTAAAGGCTCCATTTGTTTCACGGAAAATTTGACAATTCTAGAAAATATGTTCCAAAAAGTCATTTTCTAGGAAAATGACAATATTTTCGATGTTTAGCTCAAATGTAAATGTACAAGAAATTATTTTCCATCAATTGAGAAGGAAACTTGATTTTATTTTTCTAAAAAAAGACATGAAGTATTCATGTGATATAAGGGATATCCAACTGTTGAGGTCCTAGTCATAGGAGCTAGGATTTCTCGGGCACAATCACTAGAAATTCGAGCATGAGCGCTAGGGACCCAAGCTCAGCCTTGATAGTCTCATACCTCGAGAGGGACTTGGGCACGAGAACCTAATATCCAAGTATGACCATCAAGGAATTGGGCATGAGCATAGGGGTCTTGGACACGGTTCTTGGGGACAATAGCATTGGCATTAAGGTTTCGACTTGTGCATAGGCACCAAGGTCTTGAGCCAAACCTCTATGGACCTGGGCCCAAGTGTCAGATTGGGGTCCCGAGCCTGAACCTAGGCCCAAGGGGCCAATGACTTGGACATGGGAACTAGGTACAAAGGCATGGCCGCTCGGGAGGCACAAGCACCAAGGTGTTAGGCCTAAGCATTGGTGATTGGGGTGTATGGGTTGAGTACCCAGGCACAAGACACCAAGGTCACAACCTAACCACCGTGGACTTGGGTTCAGTCATTGAGGACCTAAGCACAGGTGTCAAGTGCCAAAGTTTCTATCCAAAGAATGTTCTCTAGTCATATTATGGAAACTATTTTCTGATTTTTTAAACAAAATATTTTTCTGAATTTAATTATGGGTTTTTTGTTGAATCATTTTCCTAAACTATGCAAATGTAAAAAATGAGGAAAATGTTTTTCAATAAAAATTTCTTTTACAAAATAAGCGAAGCCAAAATCTCATGTTTCGGATGGAATAGCTCCGTTAAATCCGTTCTTGTACAAATTTAGCACGGTCAACGTTAAATTGGCTCAAGATGGAGGTATAGGGCAAGTAAAAAGAGTTATGGCTGGGCCTCACCTCAATCAAGCTTTCCAATTATTTTTAGATGAAATACTATAAAAAAAAAAAAAAACTAAAAATAAGAAGGTAGCCGGATGGGCAGGGTTGGGCAATTGCGCAAGGCCACAAGTTCAAGCTCGGGCACGACCTCTAAGAGGTCCCGGGCTCAAGTAGGTGAGCCCACCACGCCCACTCAATGAGCATGTCCACTTAGAAGAATCTCTGCAAATAGAAGTGATCACAACATGAGAAGTCCAATGAGCCAAGCAAGTCATCATTGGGGCAAGCTCGACAATGCATTCTGACTAGGGCTTTGCCCATATAACAGTCTTTGTGCTAATATTATTCTAACAGCATATTGTGAGCTATAAACTCTTTAAGAAGTAGACCCTACAACAATTTTAAATTATTTTTTATTTATTTATTTTAATCCAAAATAGGCTATTATTCTCATAGTTTATTGTCATGTAAGCATTTCTCTTTTGCCTTGATGGATGGGGCCCGATTGGGCTCAATCAGCTCTTTCTTAATTAGCGGGACTGGCAAGCTAAGCTGTTCTTGAGCCCAATCCTGAGTCTTGGTTCTTGCCTCCGCCCGATTGTCTTTTGATTTGTAGGTGGGCTTGGACAAGAGTTTTAGCCCACTCCCTGGCGCAGCCGGCCTGTTAATGTTAATCTTCACCTTTTGCCTAAGCCCATCAAAGCTCGCGGATCGATCCAAGTCTACTTTGGAAATGCAAGTAATGCCCGCCATTCCTTAATGAGATGACGATGTAGTAGACCTAATCATGGCCGAAAGCCTCGGTCGCTCAGGCCTGGAAGTGCTATTTTATTCCAATACTCTACCCATCTAGAGATTCACCACCGGCAACTACTTTAGGCGGGAAAATTTGATCCATATTCTGTTTTTGTTTAATATGAAATGGATTAAAATGATGACGAAATTATGCCAGACTTCGATTTTGAATGGATCAGCCCATGAGCAAGTTTAGAAGAGACTTGAGGCAAATCCGCATGTGAAAATGTTAGTGCTTGAATATGATAAGGCGAGTCATGAAATGCTGAAAACTTTTCACTGCTAGTTCCAAAAGACGATACACTATCATTTAAGGATCGTGATTTTGGACATGACTCGAAATCAACATTCTAACAAGCTAGTTGGAATTTGTATTAATCATGTTTCTGTCATAATTTTTTCTCCCCGTTTGACACATTTGTACTTGAGTTTTATCCATGTAACCTGAATTTGGCCTGTTTAGTCAAATGGGCTGTGTTGACTTGATTAATGACTTGATTCACATTGACCTAAATAGCTAAGCCTAAACTTATTCGAAGGTAGCTCATGTTGCAACAATTGAATTGTTGTAAGAGAAAACTATATTAATCAGTATAACCAATCAAGCTAGACATCTTTTTTTGCTTTCTCCAAGCCAGACACCTTTACGGACACGAGTCTTTAATCAACGTAACTTTCCAGACATAACCCAGCGTTCGAAACGGGGAAAAATCCGCCAAAAATAAAATAAAAATCAGTGCACAAAACCATTGACTCATTTCGAATGAAATAATCTCCTTCCACTTTAAATTTCTTTTAGCCGTTCGGAGGAAACCTGATTTGTCTAGTTCCCGACATTAGAAGAGCATCCCGGGATTGAACTTTCTATTGACTTGATCCTTACGTTCAACTGTGACTCTCTTCATCTTTCCTTCCTTTCTTTTGAAAACATGCAAACGTACTAGTTTGTAGGGGAAAAAAAGATTGACATGACTTAGATTGCACAAGCCGTATACTTCATATCCTCAATCACGGTCACCAATTTGGAGCATCATTTTATCAATCAACACATCACTTTTTGGAATCTATTGTTAGAATCGGGGGCAAACACTTCATGGTCGTTGCTTTTGTTGTAGGCTCGACGAAGTTTCTCTTGATCCACCTTTCCACCATACTCTTTGATTATTTTCTTGGAGCTGCGCAAGCGAGATTGAAGGGAAGGGCATGGGCAATGCAAGTTTTTGAACTAGAAAAGCTTCCGAAACTTGTTTCATTGTGGGTCTTGACTTTGGATCCCCACTTAAGCAAGCAAGCGCCAGAGAAACTATCAGAACAATACTTCTTGTGACAGAACTCTGTCTTGGAATTGGCAAGCGTGGATCTAATATTTGATTTAGCATAATATCATCTTGGAAAAGTGTTGGCAACATTAAGATGATATCACCTGGATGCTTCCCCATTATCATTTCTATTGCTACCACTCCAAAGCTATATACATCGCATTTTTCATTAAGAACCAAAGCGTAAGCAAGCTCTGCAAAATAGAACAAAACAGTGATGAATTATATGAGGCTCAAAACCAAGTTCTCAATGTTAGCTAGTGCACTATCAAATGATAAATTTTGTTAGCGTGATAAATTGTCCATAGTGTTATTTACCACATGGTAGGTAAGGTATATTGATCTAGGTATGTACCTCTAGTTATAACATTCTAGAAAAGTATAAGGGATTGTTGCTCACCTGGTGCTATATATCCAGGAGTGCCTACAATATTTGCAGTCAGATTAGATGATTCTAGGAGTCTTGCCATGCCAAAATCCAATAGGAAAGCCTGGAAATTTTTGTCAAGCAAAATGTTGTTGCTAGATATGTCTCGATGAACAATTGACTTAGCGCAATCGTGGTGTAGGTAAGATAAGGCATGTGCCATATCCCAAACAATATTGAGTCTTTTAGGCCGGTCTAGCTCCCCTTTGCTTCAACGTCATCTCTCGAGCACAAAATAGACTCCCCTTTCCATGTATTCATAAACCAAGAACATGCATTGTCGTGTAAGCAGAAACCATGGAGCTTAATTATGCTTCTATGTCGTACTTCCGTCAAGTGTTTCACTTCATTTCTGAAGCTCTGATCAAAAGATGGGTCTTCTGCTTCAAAACGGTGAAGTTTCTTTAATGCCACGATTTTCTCATTGGGCAATTGGGCTTTATAGACACTACCGTAAGCGCCGATCCCAATGCAATATTTGATATCAAAGCCTTTGTTGCATTGATTATGTCTTCATATGCAATTCTCCCATCATAATTCCATATTGATAAGAAATCTCCATTTTTTTCAACTGTCTCCAATTGATTGCTCGTTGTTCTACGTCGAAGTATGCAACAAGAGCAAAGAATTAAATAGAAAATGAATGCTATGGCCATTGGTGGTATAACTATAGCCATAAGCTCCCTAGACATATTCGGTGTTAAAGCTACAGTCATAAGCTCCCTAGACATTCTTTTGGAAAGTTCAATCTCTTTCAAACCTTCATTGCCTGAGAAAAATCCATACCGAACATGGGCCAGATTATTTGGAATATTTCCTGTGAGATGATTGTAGGCCAAATTGATGTAATTTAATTTCAAAAGCATTTTAAATTCGGGAACTGTACCTTGTAGAGAATTGTTCTGAAGATTGAGATAGGTTAACATGATCAAATTCCCAAGTTCATGGGGGATTTTTCCACATAAATTGTTAAGGCTCAAATCGAGATGAGTGAGACTCTTCAACTCTCCTACTTCTGAAGGAATGGATCCATTGAAGAAGTTCCTTTGCAAATAGAGTTGTGCCAAGTTCTTCAATTTTGCTAGAGTCGTAGGGATCATGCCATTAAGCAAATTGAAACTGAGATCTAGGTATATCAACCTCTTCAAATTTCCCAATTTAGGAGAAATAGGACTATTGATTTGATTATCATGAATGTCAATAACTTCTAACATGGTGAGGTTTTGAAGACAAAGAGGTAACTCACCGGTTAGGTAATTGTGAGACAAGTTGAGGTGCCTGAGATTTTGGAGCGCACAAATCTGAAAGGGGAATGATATCAGTGAGGTGATTATTAGGCAGCCGAAGAGAGGCAAGATTCAGGAGTAGAGAGAAATTCATGTTGTTCAAATTTCTTGTGACCATGTAGTCATGTGGACCTCGTTCCGGTATGTTTATTTCGATAATGCTTTCGGAATCATCACATGAAATGCCAAGCCACATGCAATGTGATACATCGAGGCTCATATCGGAGTCGAGCCACCAGCCACTGCGAAGAAGAGCATCTACCTCTGTTTTGGTGGCAAGGACAAGGAAGTTGTGGGAGAGAGCCAACGCAATAAGGATCCAACTAGTTGCGGTCATCAGTTGGCGAACACGCAAGCCGATGAGTTTGCCTACAAAATTCATGCTTGAGGGAGGGAGGGAGAGAGAGAGAGAGAGAGGGAGGGAGGGAGGGAGGGAGGGGAGAGAGGGAGGGAGAGAGAGAGAGAGAGAGAGAGGATCTCTTCTTTTGCTTGGGAAGTGGATGGCCTAAGTTTGTCGTGATACACAGAAGGGCAATCCAAAAGAAATTACTTGAATGGAGACCAATTCAACAAAACGACTTTGAAGTCTCCCATAGTCTCCCTATACGAGACATCATTATCATGTGGTCACCAAGCGGTGGAGCCTCGTGATGTTAGTGCAAATTCAATTCACACTTTGCATTCCATGAAGCATACACACAATAATAATTGCTCACCTCAGTCTCGCACGTAACGTTTTTCTACCTTAGAATTTTGTTGTATAACATATGTTACTTCAGTTTGGTCTCGAGAGAGGGGCCTAATGGACTTTACATCTTATATAAGAAATGATCGTTCTAAAGAGGACTCTCTTATCAAAATAATTCGAACATAGCTTTCATCTTAATCAAATCGTGTTGTTTTAAAACCTTGAATTAATGGCCAAGTGATTATACACATAATTTATATACAACGAATTCCTTCATAATGTCTTGTATTCATAATAATTTCACCAACCACCTTGTGGATGGAGCTTTACTAGATCCACATGAAGAGGCAAATTACATGTGTTCGTGACATTTGTTTGAGTTAAATGGTCCAACCACCTTGTATTGTCTGCCTTCGTTGTCCCAGTCCCTGGATCGATTAATGTGGCTTGAGAGCACCTCGGGTGTGTTTTATGACTGCTTCGGCCTAGGAAGCTATCCGTTCGAAGCGTAATGTGGTTCCTTGGTTCCCCTTTGTTTGGAGGAAATCTATTACCCCAAGGCACCAATTCCACTTATGGCTCATCACGAGGAACCGTCTTCCCACTCAGGTCCTTCTACTCTCCTTCGATAGGATTTTCGATGGCTCTTCTATTTTTTGTAGTACTAGACCGGATTCCATTGATCATCTCTTCTTTGGCTGCCAGATTACTGTGGGATTGGTGTCGTTCTGGGCTTCAAAATGCAACTTAATTTGGCATGGTACAAGACCGTGGCAAGATACCATTTCCTGGGCCCTAAAATTTCTTTCGGGAGATGACTTTTCTCAGTTGATTGCTAGATTTTCCTTCGCTGCTCTCTGCCATCTTATTTGGAAAACTAGGAACAACATTTTGTTATGGGGTAAATCTCTCTGTGCCTACCATGAAGAGCCACCTCCTTAAAGTTGTGAGGGACAAACCTATATCATTTAGCCAGATGGCAAATACTCCAAGGAATAGAAGATCTCAATGCATGTGGGGTCTTGACCCGGACTTTCAACCTATTCAAGTAAGGCAAATCGTTGATCTCAAGTCCATTGAGATTATATCATTTAGCCAGGTGGCAGATACTCCAACCATAAGATTATATATCATTTATCCACGTTGAATGCCATAATGGACTTTCAAGTAAGGCAAATCGTTGATGTAATTTTAGGTGTTTGGTTTTAAAATTTACAGAACTAATTTTCCGACAAGCAAGATACTCTACTCATGCAATCTCTAAATTTAGTATTCAATTAGAAATTAAATTAGAATACCGGCCAAAAATAATAATAATTTAACCAACATACGTGCATAATTTGAACTTTTACGTATCCATCAAGAAGTCAAGGTGTTTTGGGGTTTTATATGTATTGACTTTTGGATTGGTACATGTTCAATGGTTCATGAAAAGTCATGATCTTTAAAACATTTCTATTGGTGATATCTGGTCCCAAAAATTTCTACCCGTCGTATCAGAAAAGTCATGGACCAATTTTTCAGCCTTTTCTTCTTTTAAGAAATTGCAAGGAACTGTAATTCCTTGAATGGTCAGTGGAACAAAAAGACTGGAGTCAAAAACGGCTTCCGACATACTTTGCCTAAGTTCAATTTTGGTGGTCCCAAAACCTATTTACAAGTTTTCCACCCCACTCATATTTTTCAAGAGTCTTCTCTCATTTGATTTCTTTGACCCCCATGTAATACGTTGTGTTCCCCATGTAATACGTTGTGTTCGACCAATTTGAGAACTTGCATCAATTATTGAGTAAATAAAGACAGACGATAATAATGAAGTTTCTAATAGAAAAATCGGAAAAGATTCGATGAGGTCGATATATGACTGGTTTTTTTTTTTAGGTGGCTTCTGATATTCCTCCTTAAATGGACGATCTAGGTCCGTTAAATCAATCCTGAATTGATTACACTTGGGTCTCTAAGAGACAGGAATGAGTTTCTATCAAAAAGTACCCTGAACCGTGAAATTTATCCAAGATATTAATTTCTTCTTTTGTATCGAGATTGCACTTAGTCAATTTAGCTACTAAGAAGACCGTGACAATATTGATGCGCCAATTAGATTTGACAGAGCTGGGCCAATAAGAATAGGTGGAATGGTTCGACCTTTGGCATTTTTCATCTAAAAAATAATCGTTTTAAAGAGTACTCTCTCATCAAATAATTTGGTGACGACTCCCATCTAAATTCAAATAATAACATTGAATTATAAGCCGAGTATTAAACATTTAATATAGACATGCTAGATTCGTTCACGATGTCTCACGTTCATATTAACCTCCCTAGCCACCTTGTGGAGAGAGCTTTACTCGATGCACATGAATAGGCAAATCGTGTGCATTTGTGACATTCCTTTAAGTTGAACAATCTGGATACTCTGTTAATGTAAAAAAAAAAAAAAACAATCAATAACTTGTTTTGAACAAGATGTCAAGGTGTTTGGAGTTGTGATAACAAGTCAATTACCCTTATGAAGGTCGATCCACAAATTCACATTGTATCAATCGAACACCATACAAAATAAAATCAATAATGGCTATTCATGCGAATAAAATCTCAAATAGGGTGTCATGACATCGCTTGAATTTTGCAGTTTTGTATCTCAATAAAATTCGACTTTCAAAAGCAAATCGTTTAAATTACATTGGTGATTTTTTCACCCACAAATCCTACACCGCATTAATTTCCTACGAGCCACGTTGGGTAATTTAATATTAAATTAATGCCATGATGGATTTTCAAGCAAGCATATGGCTGATTAACTTGATTGATTGGTTTTCAAAAAATTATGCCACTCATTTTCGAGCAAGCAGAATATATTGCTCATGCAAGTCTCTGATTTTTAGTTTTATGATTCAATTAGAATCCAAACAAGCATTTTTATAAAACAAAACAAAAAAATTAAATCGGTATGCTTGTGTAGATGGAAATTATACACATGCATGTATGGGCCCAAACCTAAGCCCGGGGTCCAATGACTTAGACGTGTGAGCAGGGTACTAAGGCATGGTCGCTGGAGAGCAAGGCACAAGCATCAACGTCTTGCATCTTGGCGCTAGTGACTGGAGCGTAGGAGCCATGTACCTAGGCACGGCCACTAGGTCCCACCCCAACCTCTGTGGACCTAGGCCACGCCTTCAAGGACCGGTGCATGGGTATCAGGCACTGAAGTTTCTAAATCAAATGTTGGAAGATTTAATATTACATTAATGCTACGATAGATTTTCAAGTAAGAAAAATCGCCAATGTAATTCGAGTGATTGGTATTTAAAAGTTATGGCACTAATTTCATGCCAATGTAATTTGAGTGATTGGCTTTATGATTCAATGAGAATTTGAACAAGCTATATAAGCCAAATGAAAAGAAAAAGAAAAAGAAAAAGAAACAATGTAACAAGCATGCATGTATGGAAGGAACATGAACACATCCATCAAGGAGTCAAGGTCTTTTGGGGTTTTATATGTGTTGACTTTTGGGTTAGTACGTGTTCAATGGTTCATGGAAGTCATGGCCTTTATTGGTGGTGTCTAAAAATTTCTAACCCATCGTAAGGGTAAGGTCATGGACCAATTTTCCAGCCTTTTCTCTTTTTGACTAACAAGCCTTCAACTTATTGAGAGACAAAGATCCTTGTAATATCGAACCAATTACACTAATCGTACACTCCAATCTTACTAGAACTATCTTGTGTAAAGTGCCTCTCATGACTCCTCTAACCTAGTGTACACAAAGTTCAATACACGACTTAAATTGTAGATGCAATATTAAATTCCAAACAAATTATAGACGCCCATGTTCATTAATAGCAACCGGATTATCAATATGGAGGAAACCCCTTTCATGGTGCATAGTTCTTACGCCAAAAAACAAAAACAAAAACAAAAAATGGTGCATAGTTTCAATTGACATCCCCTCAACAATCTTGTAGCTCATGAAATCCAATGGCCTTCTGCTTTGGCTTCCTCATCCATTTGGCTTGCCTTTTCTCCATCCTTCTCACAGTTCCTTTAAGCCAGTTGGGTCTTTCCATTTCACACGAAATGCATGCTATGAAAATCCCAATATGATTTCATATGCATAACCTATCCTCATTGTCTTCCACTCAAGCTAGCTACCATGCTCTGTCGTAGCATCCTCTTGGATGAAGACAATGGTAATGGAGGAGGTTGAGCATCCTCAAGGCATACTTTTAATAGTGGTCTTTCACATAAGCCCGAACTCTCCTTAAACATGACGCTTGAAAAAGTGCTCAAGTGAGTTGGTTCTTGGAAAGGTCCAAGTATTCAAGAGATGCCAAATCACCAATACTCTAGAAATTCCCCATTAGCTTGTTTGAAAATAGATCAAACCGCCTAGGTCCACTCGCCAATGTGTGGGCTTGGCCCAAGTCTGTCCACTCGTCAATCAACTTGTTTGAGGCCAGAACTTTGGGCTTGGGTAAGACCCTCACGGCCCACCTGAGACCATCGAGTTCACCCATCCCAAAGACATGAACGAGAGCCATATTGTTTAGCTCTAGTTAATGCTCTGACCGATGTCGAACGAGTGAATTGTCAAGGACAAGACACAGTTGATAATTGCAGATCTCTCGGGATAGAGCTTTACCAATGTCACCCTGTCGTTCTGCACAAGAGAATTGGATTCCACGTGGCTGATTGGGCCGCAAGAGCCCATCGAGAAAAGAAGGCTTCGAAGCGATGGGTTCGTGCCAAATGATCTTTCTCAGATCGCAAAAGGGGACGAAAAATTTTGCAGTTTGGTTCATGAGGAGAGAACAAAGTGTATGATCTCACATTGCCACCCCTCATATTGGTTTGGTTCACATGAGCCGTCCTAGGATCTAATTGTATACATAGAGACAAATCCACCGGATTAGAAAAGACAGTAAGAAGGAATTGTCAGCAGTGCTGGGGATGCGTTCCGGCTCACGCCTCAAGAAGAAAACACAATTCTTTTGCTGTGATTTATGTTTGATAAGCCAATTTGATTACCAACTTATGTTCTTGATTTTTTTCTTCATGAGATTACATTTTGCTCGTCTTATGCTACTTCATCGAGGGTGTTTGTTTGGAATAAAGTCGGAAAGAAGTTTCCTTGCTCTTTCACAGTCTACTAGAAGTTAGTTCTTGCTTTGATAGAAGGCACAGAGAAGAAGGAAGATTGGACGGAGAGGGAGAGAGAGAGAGAGACGTAGGAAGGTTTTGTGTATTCTCTCATTGTAATTCTGAATGTACAAATCCCCTAAGATATAATACAAGCTGTATTCTGTGTAAGGAAGTAAATGATCTAAAAAATCAATCTAGATCTAAATCTAATATTTAATTAACATATATACACAAATCATGATCAATTAAGATCAAGACATCTCGGGCAATCCGCAATCCGCATATCTTCCAACACTCCCCCTCAAGCTAGTGGCTTATAGATGTCCAAGACACCTAGCTTGTTTAGTAGATATGCGTGTTATCTCTGACATAGGGGCTTGGTGAACATGTCTGCTGATTGTTCTGTTGTCTCAATTCCTCTTGTCTCAATTACTCCTTCCTAGATCTTTTCCCGTGTAAAGTGACAATCCACCTCTATGTGTTTGGTTCTTTCATGTACTATGGGATTGGATGCAAGTTTAAGAGCCGCATCATTATCACAATATAGTTTGGTGGGTCCTTGCACTTCTACTCCAAGATCCTTAAGTAATCCTCGTATCCAAACTATTTGGCAAGTGGCCTCAGCCATAGCTCGATACTCTACTTCGGCTGAGGATAGAGACACAGTGGCTTGTTCCTTGGTCTTCCAAGAAAGAAGAGATTCTCCCAACTTAATGCAATATCCAGTGACAGATCTTCGACTAATAAGACGTGTTGCATAGTCTGCATCACAGTATGTTGTCATCCTCATGTCAAATTTTTTAGATAAAAGTATCCCAAGTCCTAGACATTTCTTCAGATATTTCACGACCTTTAGGGCCGCATCCAAATGAGCACGCTTTGGTTGGTGCATAAACTGGCTAAGTGTCTGAACTGCATATGAGATATCAGGTCTAGTCATTGTCAGGTATATAAGTTTCCCAACAAGTCTTTGATAGCCTGACGAATCATTGAGTACAGGATCATCAGTTCGAGATATTCCCTTATCATAGTTTGCGGTGGTCAACTTAGTGTTTTGCTCTATAGGAATTACAGCTGGCTTGCATCCCGATAGACTTGCTTCTGATATAATCTCTAATATAAACTTCCGCTGACTAAGGGAAATCCCCTTGTCAGATCGGGTAATTTCAATTCCAAGGAAATATTTTGGTGCTCCTAAATCTTTGATATGAAAGGTGGCATGCAAATATTCCTTGAAATTCTCTATAGATGCTCTATCATTTCCCATAACAAGTATGTCATCGACATAAATCATCAAATAGATAGATGACATACCTTTAGTTCTTGAGAATAAAGCATAATCATGCTTGGATTGCTTGAAGCCTGCTGTTGTAAGAGCGCTAGCAAATTTAGCATACTATTGTCTGGATGCCTGTTTTAATCCATAAAGGGATTTACGAAGATGACATACCTTATTCTCCTCGTCTCCGTATGCCTTGAGGGATATCCATGTAGATTTCTTCATCTAAATCACCGTGGAGGAAGGCATTATGGACATCCATCTGATGCAGGTGCCAGTCATTAATTGCAGCGACAGCCAAGAATGAACAGACCGTTACGTCTTTGACAACTGGAGAGAACGTCTCGTGGTAGTCAAAACCTTCTCTTTGGGTGAACCCTTTGGCTACCAGTCTGGCCTTGTACCATTCAATAGAGCCATCAACGCGATACTTGATCTTGTAGACCCATTTGCATCCAATTGGTTTGCGATGAGATGGTAATGGGACAAGATCTCATGTATGATTATCAGTAAGTGCCTTCAACTCTGCCTTCATGGCTTCTTGCCATTTTGGATTAGTGGAAGCTTCTTCATAACTGGACGGTTCCTTGTCGTCGGATAGACGAGAAATACAACATATATGCTCCAGAGATAATCTATGAAAGGAAACATATGAGGAGATTGAATACTGAATACCTGGAGAGTGGTGAGTAGCATAGACATAATCTTTTGTCCAGGTTGGAGGTCTTGTAGCCCATCCAGACTGCCTAGGGTACTCTGCTCCAGTGGTAGGTGGTGATGTCTCTGATGAGGAAATTGGTGCAGTGTCAAAAACTTCCATATTGGTAATGGAATCTTCCGATGCATCTTCTGGAATATGTTCTGAAGAGTTCAAACTGATATTGGAATTCAGTGGAGCTAGGATAGGACTCCTTGGTTGTGCTACTGGTATGTAAGAGAGGTCTTGATGTGATGCCTCATCAGAGAAAAAATTATGATGGCTGGAAGCTGTCTCTGGGCCTTCATCTGGAGATGCACTTTCAAAAAACGGAAAGATATTCTCATGGAAAATTACATCACGACTTACTAAGAATTCTCTTGTGGAGATCTCAAGAACCCGATATCCCTTCTGGAAATTGGGATATCCCATAAAGATGCATCGCCGTGCACGTGGGCTAAATTTATCTCGAGATCCCATTGTTGCAACATAACAGAGACATCCGAAGATCCTGAGGTGATTCAAGTCAGGTTTCTTCCCAAATAACAGCTCGAATGGTGTTTGCCCATTGAGAATCCGAGTGGGCATTCGATTAATAAGATAAGTTGTTGTGACGACACAGTCTCCCCAGTAACTTTCCAGAATCGACGCTTGAAATTTTAAGGCACGAGCAACTTCTAGTAGATGGCGATGCTTTCGCTCAACCACTCCATTTTGTTGTGGTGAGTAAACCATGAACTTTAGTGTTGAATACCATGAGAATTGAATAACAGGGAGCACTCATGACTGAAAAATTCTTTCCCGTTATCAATGCGGATCCGCTGAATGGATTTCCTGAATTGAGTCTTGGACAGTAGAATGAAGTTTTTCAGGTGAGAATAGACCTGATTCCTAGATTGCATAAGGAAAATCCATGTTACCCGAGAACAATCATCTACTATCGTAAGAAAATAACGAGAGCCATCATGATTGAATGTGTGATAAGGTCCCCAAATGTCCACATGAATTAATGCAAAAATTTCACTAGACCGTGAGGTATTAGAGGGAAATGGTGTACGTGATTGCTTTGCAAGGGGACATAGAGGACACTCAGGATATGGAAATAAGGCACTGTGACCCAATCTCATATGCATAGTAAAATTTCTATCATTGGCAGTTGAATTACACAATGATTTCTTATTCAATGGATTGCAAGAAAAATTTAAATAACTTGGAAAACTCGTCCAAAAATAGAGCCCTTCAGAAAGATTACCCAAGCCCATCAGTTTGCCAGTCGAAAGGGCCTGAAATAAATAGGTGTCAGCATCAAAAATTACCCGGCAAGAATTCTCTTTGCATGCTTTAGACACAGATATGAGGTTGAATTGAAATTGGGACAGAGAGCACATTCTAGAGAATAATCTGAGGACTGAGATTCACTGTTCATGTCACTTTGACATGGGTAATATTTCCGTTGGGTAATTGTACGGAAACAAGAAAATTCAAACTTTTATTTATATGTGAAAAGAATCCATTGTCGCATATAATATGGTTACTTGCCCCAGAGTCTATAATCCATGCCTTTCTGGAAATGGAACTAATTAGGCAATGTGAAATACCTGAGAAACTTCCCCCTTTGTTGGATATATCCATCTTTTGCAATGCCTGCATGAGTTGCTGATACTGACCATATGAAATAGGCTGGTCAATTTGTGGACCAGTTGGTCCAGTGACCTGATAAGCAGTGGAAATTTTTTTCTCCTTTTCTCCGAGTTTACCATGTAATTTCCAACAACTGTCAATGGTATGGTTAGTACGCTTGCAATAATCGCAAAAAAATTTACCCTTTCCTTCTGAATTTTTTGCAAAATTCCTCGATGATGTGGCAAAGATCTGGCCATCCACTCATTTGAACGAGATCTCCTGTCCATCGTCCGATCCAGCCACGGCCCCCGTGAAAATCGTCCGGATCCTCGCGTGTAATCTGGGTCGTTCGATCCTCGCATGTAATCTTGGCCGTTCAATCCTCGCGTGTAATCTAGGCCGTTCGTCCCGTACCTTTTAAAGCTGCGGGAGTCCGCGTCGCCGAACCCTAAGGGATTCTTTCTTTCCCTTTCGCGAGCTAGGGTTAGGGTTGTCCTGGCGGCCGCGTCTCTCCGTTCACCGCGAGCGGCGAGAGCTCCTCGTGTGTTCGGTCGTTGTGAGTCGCTGACTCTCCTCCTGCATCGCCAACTGGAAAATTTGCCCGATCGGTGACATGGGATCCATGGCAAGGATCTGTGACCGAAACATGAGGTATGATTTGTTTAAGATCAGTAGGAATCGCGTGGCTTTTTCTTTTTCTTTGATCTTTTTATACTGCTTGAGGGTAGATTCTGGCCCTTTCAAGCTTTTCTTCTACCGCCTCGAGTTGATTCTAGAGAGACGATAGCCTGTTGAAGCAGGCCGTGACCGTCAGATTTCCCTGTTTAAGCTTGCTGATTTCCTGCATGAGATTAAAGATTTTAGCCTAATCAAGTTTGCCATACATTTCTCATATGTTTTCCCACATAGTTTTGGCATCCTCTGTGGGTGGAAGCCCAACCAACTTCTGGGGATATGCAATTCCCAATCCATGTTCGGATGAGTTGATTGCACTTCCGCCAATGTCGGGCTAAATTGCGATGGTTCCGTCGAGGAACCCATCTTTATCCTTTGTAACCAGTGCCCGCCGGAGCTCCTGTGACCACTTTGAATAGACCTCTGGTCTGGTTAGTTGCTGGCTTATTAGTCGAAGCTCCGGTCCGTCAGCGTTGGAGACGTACATAGGATCGCCGAGTTTTGGTCGCCCAGTGAACGCCGCCGCTAGAACGGGAAGAAATCCAGGCTTGAAATTCGGGTAGGGATTTGTCCCTTGACCCGATCCGCTCGACCCGACCGGATAACCCGCATTTAGATATCCCGGGTAGGGATTATGTCCCGTACCCGATTCACCCAACTCGCCCGTCTACTCCATCCCGATGGTTGGGCTTGGCAGGCCCCCATCGTAACTCTGGTGGCCCACAAAAACAGGCGATGAGGAACTTGGGCTTAGCCCAAAATAAAGTGGATATGGAATCCACTGGTATGGTTGGCGCGTCGTGGGTTGCCCCAATTGGAACTGAGCCTGCGTGGGCCGCCACTGCACGAGTTGGGCCTGAACTGATTGTTGGTTGGATACTGAAATTACTGTAGGGAGATTCTGGATCTGCGGAGTTGGAGGACTATCTTCTTCTCCAGTGGTCCTGTCGTTAGCAGCCAGATTGGGGTCCTGCCAAGAAGCCATGGTAAGTTAAAGAAAATTCTTCCTTCGAGAGTATGCCTAATGCCGAAAGAATAATCCCTTCGCAAGTGGAGAATTCTCTTCGGCAGCAACTGGAGGTGGAAGCGAGTCAGAGACCGAGAGGCTCTGATACCATGATAGAAGGCACAAAGAAGAAGGAAGATTGGACGAAGACAAGAGAGAGAGAAAGAGAGAGAGACGTAGGAAGATTTTGTGTATTCTCTCATTGTAATTCTGAATGTACAAATCCCCTAAAATATAATACAAAAAGCTGTATTCGTGTAAGGAAGTAAATGATCTAAAAAATCAATCTAGATCTAAATCTAATATTTAATTAACATATATACACAAATCATGATCAATTAAGATCAAGACATCTCGGGCAATCCGCAATCCGCATATCTTCCAACATGCTTGCCCAACCAAGTCTAACCGTCAAATTCGAGCTAAAAAAAAAAAATTAGACCATGTGTCAAGAATTAATGCGGAAGAAAGAATTGTATAAGTTTTGTGTATTACTTTGTACATTGCTATATGGAATAATGAAAAGTATGCGAGCCTATCTAAAGATTTTATTAGATGATTATTTAAGGTAATATAACGATAGAATATGCAATTTAAGTAAAATATGTAAAATTTAATGAATTATCTAAAATATCTCTAACATCCCCTCAAACTCAATGTGACGTTAAAGAAGTTGTTGGGGAAACTCCCTGTGATATTTTGATGATTACAAAATTATCCTTGGCTTAGTATCTACTTGATTAATTTGGGTGTTCATTATGATGAAATTGTAATCGTTTCAAAAAGAATGTGATAGTATTGTTGACCTCTAACACCATGCTTGTTGAGTTATAAAAGATTATTCATGATCGTTTGTGATTTGACTACTAGTGATGGTATCGAGCAGGAATCAACATCCAAGACTGATTGAAATTTCTCACAATTACATGGAAGTATCTCTCCTTGACAATCATACATACCCCTAAAGACATCTTGATTTTGGCTTTCTTTTTTGGGGGCGATACCAAAGATCAAACTTGTGAACAGCTGGTATTGAATGGTCTTAGGATGGCAAATGACATTAATGGTTGAGCCCGTGGGATTGAATTTAGGCTAAGGTAAGTGTATAGTTCCACAATTGATCAAAACAAAGTAGGTAGCTATCTTATCCCATTTCCTCGTTTAGACTATAGTGTGCAAAGCAACGACTAAAAGAATAAACCCACAATTATGTTCAACATAATCCGGGCCAAAAGTCTCTAATTGCCTTAGATCCAAGCATTCTTTTCTCAAGATTTGTCAAATATCTAGATTTGATCGCCCGAATCTTGCATCTTCCCCTCTTTCAAAGGCAAGTTTGAAGATAGAGTGGACCTTTGCTTGACTCATTCCTTCAAGAGGTGGCCCTTCTTTGGCCAATGAACGTTCTACTCTTACTAATTTTTTCATTAAATTAATGATGCAGCTGATACACACACCAAATCTACTTCCCTTTTTTCTTTTCGTCACCAAATTGCATTCCTTGACTTAAAATGAATTTCAAACAAATCATTGAATCCTATCTTGAATTTCACCAAATATGGGAGGGATTTTTTAACAATTCGAAAGATATTTGGAGGATTTCTAATTCCACCTTATTTTATCTTTTCCCACTCCAAATCCGGACGACTAAACATAACCATAAGATTATATGTTAGAATGATGATGTTTGACATTAGATCGGGAAAAAAAACAAAAGGAAAGTGGATTAAAGCTCATGTATTTTGGAGAGGGATCAAAGAAGAAAGAGAAAAATGAAATATAATATTGAAAAATAAATAAATAAAAAGAAAGAAATAAGACAAATGAAAAAAAAAAAAAAGAATAAAGAACCATTTAGAAAGGAGTTAAAAGAAAAAAGTCATTGAAAAGATTTCAATGAAAAGGATTAAAAAAGATAAATAGATAAAAAATCATCAGAGTTTATATTAGATCTACTTTTAGGGGATATTTCACTTTTGGTGTTTAATGTCATTAATGAAGATTTTTAGAAATAAGATTTGTTTAGTAAAAGTTAGATAATTTCGATTCTAGCTATTTAGTCCGGTAATACCTTTTGCCCAACATCATATCAGGTTACTTTACCATACTTTACCTTTTTACTTGCTCTTCACTACTATGGTAGATCTCTCTATTGCTGTCCTTATTTGTCGGCCTTGGGAGGCACCCTCCTCATATGTGGCCCTTATAAATCTCCATTTTGTCGACCATTGGGAAGAGACCTTTCTTATTTGTCAGCGATTGGGCATGCCTTTTTATTTGTCGATCCCTCCATAATTGTTGGCCATTCAAGAGACCGTCTTTTATTTGTCAGCCACTAGGTATACCTAATAAAAGAGGTGAGCACCGGTTGTTGTAAAACAATTGATCACCTCTAGATCGACTTGGAAAGGCAGCTTGCTAAAAAAAAACCTTGAAATTGGGAATGGAATAACTGGAGAGGATCACTTGATGTCTTGCAGGATCATTTGATGTCATGGAGCACATGGAGGACAAGGATGTTGTTTTGCTGACCGATGGGGGCAAAAATACTGGAAAATCAGCAAATAGAAGCGGCGGACTAACCACTCTTACAAAATGAAAGTAACACCAATTATGAGATTCAAGGACTTTGCAAGTATAGAAGACACATGCAATGATCCAGAGGTCGATGGCAACAGCCAACCCACTTCGTCCGAGGACCCCGATTCTTCGTCAAAGCCACGCCAAAACAATTATGCATTGAGATCTGCACTTCTCCCATCACCTCCATATTACTTGGCTTTTGTAAGTATCCCCTCCCCTCTCTGACAGAGGAGACTCACAAAAACTAAGTAAAATGGAGATAATAGAACAAGACACATCTTAATGCATAATTATTTCGGTGGGGGACTCTACCGGAGAATCAAGAATCCGTCAAGGTGGGTTGGATGTTGTCCAAAATGCATGCCAACAGCCCTCAATTAAGCCCAAAATCTTATCTTACAAGACATTGGGTTCATTTTAAATCTTGATTAAAACTCTAAAAGATTTTATGTGAATTCAGAGTCGTCTCCCTAGCTTATTTGGTTAGCTAGAAACCAAGTGAGACACAAATGGATTTTACATTTTATTCACTTTCTATACAACCAAAATTTTCTAGGTTCGAGGACTGACACTAATAATTTCTATCAATACCTTTTCAGTTCCTCCAACTCGATTGAATTGCTTATCAAAGTGATCATACGGTTTTGTTTACCAATTATGAGCCATAGTCCAAATCGCAAAGTGCTCATGAAATATTTTTGTGTTTATTATTTTACTAAAATGTAACCTAACCATTCAATTAAAATTGACAAAACACGACTCAAAAAGTAATATAAAAGAAACGCAATCAATTAATCTGAGAAAGTAATGAAAGAACAAGTAAAAAGTATAGCAAAAGAACCCAATACAAGGTGGGCAAGAATATAACACGGCATCATTGTTAAGCCCACAGCAAACCCCATGAGCTAAAGTCGATTTTGATACCAAGTCCACCTATCTACTCAATAGATTTTATTTTTATTATGATCATAAAGCCATAATAAGCTTAAGCTGCCACTACTATACGCAAGTTTGCCCATTTTTTCGGGGAAAACTACCTCTCATTATATCAAAATGACATTAAGTAAGCTACATGCATATGTACTTAATGAACCACCAAATCACACTAAAAATATCATCAAAATCCCCTCAAAAGAGAATTTGCTATAGCGTCCAGCTCATCAAACTCGCAAGATTTACACATTACCCACCTTAATAATACGAAAATATGTCCCCATGACCAGCAAACCCAGTATAAATTGTCACCTTATCATTGGTAATCAAAACCAAACTCAAATGAGAATTAAACTAGCACACCTCATGATTAAAATAGCCCAGTGAGCAAAATCCAGGACAAAATCAGAACATTAAAGGCCAAAATGCATGATTATTCAGTAAGTAATGGGCTTGAAACATATCCGCCTGCAAGTGCACATGGGCTCACGTGATCAAGATGAGAACAAATTGAAGTCAAATGAAGATCATCAATGCTTGGACAGAAGGCAAATGTTTAATTTCAGCAAATTCAAGCATGACAACATGATTATCTCCTCAAAAGTTAAACATAGATTCCTTGCCTTAGTTATATGACTAAGATAACACATAGAAATTGTTAATTGAATAACAAACGGATATAGACATCGGACATGAACATGAATCCAGCAAATTTAAGTCACGAACAGCACTTATAACCTAACGACAGCATATTATGAACATACATTATGAATATACACAACATTCAGAATACAGCATGTTCTGAACTTGTAAGACACTTGCAGCCAAAAAGAATTAACATATTCCTGATCATGTATAGCAAGAACAACAATGAATCCAGTAAACTTGAGCCATGTATGGTAAGAATAGACAAATTCAGCGAGCTCACAATGCGGCAGGTGTACAAATTCAACAAATAGCACATGCCGAGATGAAGATTATGCAAGCTAATAGTGACTATGTACTTGCACATACAACCCAAGCAAGATGCACACTATGCTCCAACATGTCCATCGCATGTGAAGTGAAGTCTCAACCAAACCCAAAATGGAGCGGCAATTAGTATGCGAAAAGAAAAGGTAAAGAAGATTTCTCTACATTAACACCTAAAAGATTTTTATACACGCACTTTGAACACATCAAGCTTAAAAATATATCCAGAGGCTCTCAGTTTAGACAAAAATTCAGTCACACAAACAAAGCTGTATTTAATCGCTGAGAACAAAGTAAACCATATCACCAACAGAAAGAGAGGTCTCGCCCACAAATCAGAGTTGCTGGATTTATGGATGTTATAAGAGAATCAGTCAGTCACGTTTCAGTCTAGATACAGAACAATCAAATCGACGCTAATGCAGAAGAATACTTAGCATCAACTTCTAAGCATTTCGACAAACATATGGCAGGCATCTCCGCTTAGTGATCAAAACGCAGGGATGAAGCAGCAACTTAAAATCACACGACCACAACAATCATCCAAGCGGGCTCAAATCAATAACATATCGTCAATAAGATGCTGCGTTCACTCTAGAGTTCTCGGTCTCAGTCTCACATGCAAAGCGACAGAAACGAAGTATAAGCAATACCTTGAAGAAAAACAACAAAGGGCTTTGAATGACGATGGAATCGTAGGGAGAACTCGTCAGAGACAATGACACTGAAGATTGGAGCCAGTAAAGGAAAAACGAGCAAGTTGACATCTCTTCGAGCTCACTGACTGGAAAACAGGGGGCGGCGAGTGCACCTCCAGCAACTGCGAAGGTACCCTGCGACGGAAACCGACGACGGAGAGAGAGACAGGGGTAAGATTCGAAGAAGAAATCAATAGATAAAATCACCGCTAAATTCGAGAATTCTTTCTCTATAATCCCCGATCTATCCACGTCTGGTGGGCGATCATTTCAACTTGAAGGTGCAGTCGTTAGCCACGGGCGGTGATCACACCTAGGAGTGGAACTCTAGGAAAGCGTCACGACCGATCACCGGTGGAAGAGGAACTCGAAGCGACGGCGATCGGAGGTAGATCGCCGTCGGCGAAGTCGTCGCCTGTGGGAAAAAGCAAAATCGAGACGATCAACTTTTCGACGCTCCAGAGATGTAAAGAAGCTGAGACGAAGATGTTCGAAGAGGAGAAGAAGAAGAAGGCGGCGCTGGCGAGATCGTAAATCCGGAGAGGAAAAACGCGCGCGCTGGTTCCGTCGTCCTCCTCCGCCGACTGAGGAAGAGCGCGTGCCCGCGGCGGTGGTACGGTGGCGCCGCCGCACGGGAACGGGCGGCGGGTGGCGTCGTCGGCGGCCGGCCGACCGGAACTCGCCGGCCTCCGCTTCTTCATCGGGCGGAGTGCGCGCTTTCTCTTCCTTCTTTATAGAGAGAGACCGTCGATGTTTTCTCATCGGAGGGAGGGAGCGGTTACGATACGGAGAGAGATTTTCTCCAGTCGAGCCGTGGGGTTTGTTGTGGTGAAATCTTCCAGAATTTCGCTTTTGCTCGCCCGCCGTCTCACTCGCTTCGGTTGAAGCTTTCCGTTCGAAAAGAAAAGAATAGAAAAGAAAAGAAAAGAGAAACGTGCCAATTAAATTCTCAAATTTATCGTAAAAATATAATTTAATCTTAAAATTTTCTAAAAATATAAATAAGTTATAAAATTTATTATTAAAGTGCAATCGAATTCTAAATTTTTTAAAAAGTGCAATCCAATTTTAGAAATTATCAAAAAATACAATATTATTCTAAAGCTTTCAAAAATACAATCAAATCCTAAAATTTATCAAATTAATTAAATTAAATTTTTTTATTAATAGATTTTTTTTTTGAAGTTTTAGGACTGATTACATAAAGTTATCAATACAAAGACTTGATTTGATCAATTTAACAAATTTTAGGATTTTTTAACAAATCCTTTTATTTAATAAATTGTGTTTTTTTTTTTTTTTTAAGTTTTACAGCTCGGTTGCATTTTCTTAATTTTTTTGACTCAACTCGTGCATTTTGTAACAAATTTAAAGATTTATTTGTATTTTTGAAAGTTTTAGGACTCATTAACAAGTTTTAGGATTTTCAATGCATTTATCTCAAAAAAAAGAAAGAGCTAATTTTCCTGGGCTTAGCTTATGGGTCCCCTTTTATTGGGCCTACGTGATGCAAAATGGGCTTAAAGGATGAGCTAATGTAAATGGGTAAATGGGCTTCCGAATTGATCCCCTTTTTATTTTGTTTGTTTGCTTATTATTTCATCTAATTATCTATTCTTCTGTCATTATCTTGCTTTTTTTCTTTCCTCTTTTTTTTGTGTATTTTTACACGTAAGAAAATTTGAACCCTTATTGCTCCTTTGCGATGAATCCATTTAGTCTTTCTTCAATTTTTTTTATTATTAACATTCAACCCCTTCCTTCATATACACCAATGTTAGTGTATTCACTTTTTTAGCAAAGTGTATGATGAACTTCCCGGCAAACACTTCGTTTGTGAGAAGTTGACGAGGGTTCCTATGAATCAAAAGGTCCAGCAAATGCTACTCCATTATCAGAAAACAAAAGTCTTTTGAAGGACTAGGTGCAGAATGATAGAATTGAAAGCCAAAAAGAAGCTGATTCATGTATTGTATGCATACTTCACAAAAAGATATCTCGCCACAATCAAAGATTTCTCAATGGCAAAAATTAGCATGAGAAAAAGAAGAACAAGAAATATTTCATAAAATTGAATCGTAACCATTTCAAATTTAAACAAGTGTGGACGCTTAAGGAAATATATATTAAGATTACCCAAAAAAACTAGCTTAAAAAATAACCCTTTCACTTACACTTACAAACTGGCCACTAACCATTTTCATAATCGATATAAAATAATGTAACATTTTGCAATCAACTTAGTATATATCACAAAATCACAGAGAAGTAATGAATTGATAATTCTTCACTGCTTTTATCTCGCTATAAGTCTGTAACTTGTGTTAAGAGAAGAATATCATTGAAAACAGGAAAAAATGAGTACACGGGGGCCTGTGACCACTACTCTTTAATTTCGCATTAACTCTCTATTATTGCGTACGCATAAGCGCTCTGGATCAAGAATACATTGAACTTTTTCGGTCTGCTTCACCAGAATCACACTTCTTCACCCAGCTATTTTCCCACTTTGATTATTTATTTATTTTATTTGCTGAACCTCTTTAGTGCTTGGTTCTTATGTTCCCACTCCTATAATCGTATTGACCAGTGACCACCCTCTCAGGGTGATTTTTAATCATGCTGTGCCTCCAAAATCGTTGAAAGCCGTTTTATATCGATCATCAGTGACCTTTTTTGTGGCGTTTAGTGTAATTACAGAGCCTTCGTCCCTGCCTCGAAGCGACGCCCGTGCTTCGCTTCCCGCCTCCGCATCTCGGCCTTCCAGCGCGCCGGGGTCGTCCCCACTTTGCTCTTGCATCTCCGTCCGTTCTCGAAACCCTTTGTCCTCTTCCTCTGTTTGGGAATTGTATTCTTGTCATGGAACAATCCGCCCACCAGGCCTCCGATGAAATTACTCTGAGAGTGGAGATGGGTTTTTGTTGTTTAGCTGGCGTTGGTTAGTGATAAGAAGAGACGGAGCAATTCGATGCTTCTGGCTCTGATACTGTTTTGGTCGCCTGTCATAACTCATTCTTGCTGGACCCCATGGCATTGGCTGTGTGTGTACTGTTTCTTTTCCTAGTTTTTTCCCCGTACTCGGATCGATATGTTCTTGGATTGGTTACTCTTACTGCACCCGCTTTTTCAATCACTTTGAATAGAGTTCCTGCAAATGCTACTAATTGTTTGTTTGCTTGGGCAGGACGCTTTTTCTTCCGAGGAACTCATTTTGCAACTCTACTGTACTCTAAAGATCCCAAGACCGTGGGTAAAGTTTATTTCTCAAACTGGGTGGAAATAATGGCGAGTCTGAGATTGTCAAGTGGATGAAACTGCTAGCTCAAACTGCCCTCTTCTACTCCTTCTTCCTCGGTATCTGTCTCGGTAGGGCATGGTTCCCCTGCATAAAGATGCTTCGGTAATGCATTTACAGGTTCTTATTGGGTCTGCATGCCAAAGGATCGATTAGTGAATGCTGCCAAAAGGAGTGGTGATGCCATACACGAAATGGAAAGACTCATAGCACGTGGCAGAGAGGGAAACAAGGGCAAGATTGAACCGCCAGAGACCAGAGATGAGCTAAAGGTAGCTGTGAAGAAACGAAAAAGGAAGGGAGAGAGCGGAGTTTGAAGAAGGGGGAAGAAGAGAAAGTGAGAGAGAAGAGAGAGAGAGTGAAGGGATCTGTACAGAAATGAGGAACATAGCGAGGAATCTCCAGACCGTTTGCCATATCTTCTGAGGAAAACTCTAGTGTTCCCTTTGGCTCCCTAAGTGATGATGTACCTCCTCCAACTGGACAAAGCAAAGGCGATTTCATGATACACCGAAGTCCTCCTTTTGCAGTTTGGTGAAGGTAATCTCTGCCGATGGTTATTTGAGATATACTATATATAAATGTAATATGTTCATCTATGTATGCATTTGAATATTATATTGTCTATCGAAGCATACATTCTGATTGCAATTGAGAGTATGGAATTCTTTCCTTAATTGTGACTGAACTAATCGGCGGAGCTAGATGTAAAGCATACTGCTACTTTCTTTAGATAGAAGCTCTTGACTTCCTTGAATCGTGTTTTCAAACGAGACTCAGTACATTCGAGACCCGTTTTGCTCTTTTTTGTCATGCCTTGTGATTAGTGATTGCTGGTTGATGAAACTGAGATAAGAATTGGGATTAGTTTACAGGAAAGAGAGAGAATATGCTTTTCTCTTGTCATGCCTCTCAAAGACCAGAATCACTCCTCTCAAAACAGAAGAAAAGGCCAATTGACACAAAACATTTTCGCACACGAAAAAAAATTAGGAAGATGAGATCCACTCTAATTCACTTTCTCTGGATTGAGAGGCTGGAATTGCTTCCTGAAAATTGAACTTTCTTGTAACCAACCATGAGTTTATAGTCATTTCAAAGATACCTTGTCAAGAGGCACTCTGTACACTTCCTAGAAAACTATTAATCTCAGAAGCTAAATTGCTAGAGCAGTAAGCTTGACAAACTCTGTACACTTCCTAGAAAACTATTAATCTCAGAAGCTAAATTGCTAGAGCAGTAAGCTTGACAAACTCTGTACACTTCCTAGAAAACTATTTATCTCAGAAGCTAAATTGCTAGGGCAGCTAAGCTTGACAATCTCAACGGTAAAATGAATTCAAAGGGAACAGTGACTGGTGATAATCATTGCAAGATTGGCATACAATGCGCGACACAATGGAAAAGGATGTAGTGTGGGAGGAAATTTGGGCAGCTTGTACATTGCTGAGCGAAAGCTGCGCTTTCATTGAGGTAGCCGGCTTAAAAGCCTCATCACACCCTTATCAATACACCAAAATATTCACCAGTTTCTTTTGATCTGTTGTAAGATTTTGAAAATCATAATTTCCAGAAAGAGAGGTTTAAGCAGAGGATTTGAAGTGTAAGACAATAGTTTGGATCTTTAGGACCATGTGACTTTTCATTATGATCAAACGAGGACATGCCAGATACTTGAAATTTAGCAGACAATTAAGCTGTGCAAGCAGGGATTGAGAGTTTTTCGAACGAGTGTCCAAGGCCAATGCTGGAGAAAGCGACAGAAGTTAACTCTGGCCCCTTTGGATATGCTATGCGGGATGTGATGGACAAAAACTACACAAACTAACTAGCTGAACATCTCTGTATCATTGCATATGAAGTCACATATGGCAAATTATCTGAGCTATTGATTTGGAGGGTTCAGTAGAAACATCTTGATGAAACAGTAACTAAAACCAGTTTATGCATTCACTGTTGAGGTGAAAGCGCAAAATACGTGGGCATGTATTGAACTATTAACAGCATTGCAATTTGCACACTCATCTATAAGAAGTCTTGAGTTAAAAAAGGATCATCTGAATTTATTTATTTTTTGGTAAAAGAATCATCTGAAATTTGTGTTCAGAAAAGATTAAGAAACTCAAATGTTGCCAATTTACCATGATCAACTTTCCCCATTTAAAGATACCATACTGAAAACTTCACAAAAGAAAATTTAAAGACATAGAACCGGACTTCAAAAGAAACGTATATTGAATTGCTGGGGGAAAGCAAAGATATTTCCATTGCGTACAATAGAATTCCATCACTATATCCTTTCCACAGATCAAAAATTCTGTCTGTCACTGAACAACAGCAATACTAGTTCAAGATTATGTCTAATTTACCTTTTGAAGAAGGCTAAAGTGGAACTTGCTAGCAATAGGCTCCCAATATATCCCAACCTCATCGCCAACCGCCAAACCCCTCCGTTTCACGAACTCCTTGATCCAACCCCCCTTGAGGACGTACGACCCAGACGACGCCCAAAACACGAACACCAGTCTATGCTCAGAGCACGTGTCCATGTCCCTCACGATGACGTCAGCCCCCTTGCCGCTCTCGACTTGCCTCACTGTCTCCTCGTTCATCCATCGGAGAAAGTGGCTCTTCACAGAGTCCCGCCCGATCAAGAGCCTCGACAGGTGGCCGAGATCGCTTTGCGTAAGCCTCTTCTTGATCTTGTAAGGGTCGAAGAGCAGCGTCAACTCTGTGGAAACTTCCTCGGGATCACATCCTGAGGCCTCTTTCTTTCCCTTCTGCGGTCTATTGCACTTCGCCTTCTTCTCCACAGTTAAGGATTCGGCATTGGTAAGTGAGGCCATGGATTTTCGCTTCAGTTGGGCAGGAACGATTTCTTGACGAGGGTGGCCGACTTCCTTAGTGTTCTGATCAGGCGCAAGGAGGAAGAACTCGCGAGACGCCACCACTCCTGCAGATGAAATATCTGTGGCCCCTTCGTCGCCATTCTTCTCCTGCCCATTCTTCTCCTGATCTTGCAGATAAGAAAGGCATGACGAAGAGTCTATCGACGCCAGCGAGTGGACCTCGCTTTTCAGGTGGTCGCCAATTGGTTTCTTCTTCTCGTGATCCTGCAGATAAGAAACGCGCGACGACGAAGAGTCCATCGACAATGGCGAGTGGACATCGCCTCTCAGGACGTCGCCGATGGGAGGCGTTTTGGGTGCCAACAAATCGACGAGCTCCATGGGTTTGTGGTGAAAGAAACAGGAAAGTGCTTCGTGAGAACAACGGAGGGGCAACAAGGTGCAGAGAAATTCAGAGAGAGAGCGAAAGAGAGAGAGACAACGTTGGAGAGAGAGTAGAAAGACAGAGGACGACGAGGACTCGGAGGCATAGAGAGAGAGGGGGGGAAGTATATGGTTGGTTTACCGTTGGAATTGGGATGGCTTTGTAGTCAAGTTTTGAGAGTGCACTAAGGAGTGAGAGTTTCTTTCCTAATTCGAGCCGGGCTAAGATTGGTAAAATAGGAAATAATTTCAAGATTCAAGATCAAAGATTGATTTCCTACGGAACTCTAACATCAGAAGCTCTTTAATTATTATAATAATGAGTTGGAGATAGTTCCCCAAAGCTTCTTCTTTTTGTTATTATCCACATCATTTAGTAGGACGGGAATTTAAAAAGTTGGAATTTTCTTTTTTGATTTAGTTTAACAAAAGAAAGATTTTTAGATGTATATAATAAAGAGTTCATTAAAAAAAAAACATGGGTAGTTACAACTTACATTGCAAAAAATTACACAATATAAAGAAAATAGATGGCATTGATACAGGATACAATAAGCTCTTCTTTTTTTTTTTTTTTTTGATCTTTGTCATCTTTTTTTAATAGATTTGTTCATACTTTTTGAGTGGGACACTTTTCTGTTTTGGCTAAATTATCTGTTCCGTATAATAATGAAAAAAATTATATCATCAATAATCTTGAATTAGTATTCTTGTAATCTTTGGAAAACGAGAAATAGATGGAATTTTAATGTTACACCTCTCTATTTTCGCTGGAAATTCAATTCTTGGCGAGTGCTCTTTTGAAAGGCGAGAGTGTCTTTAATTTTTTAGAGCCTTTTTTTTTTTCCAATGTGGTGAATATAAAAGTTTTAAAGTTATATATATTTACATTTTAT
This sequence comes from Eucalyptus virginea, assembly GCA_014182375.1. Lineage (NCBI taxonomy): Eukaryota > Viridiplantae > Streptophyta > Magnoliopsida > Myrtales > Myrtaceae > Eucalyptus > Eucalyptus virginea. The sequence continues at coordinate 29,015,824 of CM024518.1, forward strand.
AAAGTGACATCCCAATATACTAGATACTCAAATTATTTCTAGGAAATTGGGATGAAATCGAATTCTATCTTGTTTTGTTGAAAATCCTTTGTAGTCCATAATAATACATAAAAAAGAGAATGTGCCATAGCTTGACTAATTTCTGTTTATTTCACAAAAAATGAATAATTAAAAAACATTTGAAAACAATTACTTGTATCTCTTATAAAAATAAATAAACTATAAATATTTACATCATCTGAAAAAATATTTAGATATAACTTGTCATTGATAGTAAAAATATTTTTTATTAACTAATTAGTTTAAATGATACAAGTGATTATTTTTTAAAAGAATATTTTTAAATTATTTATTTTTTGTGAAATAAATGGAGCTTAATGAAAATAAAATAATAATTGTGGTAGAAACAAAATTTGATCCCACTCACAACTCCTCCTATACAGATAGCTCCACCCAAGGAATACGTCGTCCTATTATTTTCTAAGATTACGTAAGTAAGAAGAAAATTTGAAAAAAAAAAAATAGAAATACTACATATGAAAAAGGAAGTAAGCGAGGATAAATTGAGAAAAGAGGATAGAGACAGAGAAATAGGGAAAAAAATTAAGGTTTTATTTATTTCATAAAAAATAAAATTTAAAAAATAAGTGATGTAAAAATATTTTGACGGTCATCGAAAATGTGTAGATATAATTATTATCAATAATGAAAAAATATTTTTAATTAATTCAAAACATACAAGGGATAATATTTATCAAAATGTTTTATATTTTTTTTCACGAAATAAAAAACCCTCAAAAAGTAGAAAAAGTGATGATTGGCATTGTAATAATTGCCACGTGTTACTTGATTAGTCACGTAAGATCTATCATAGTCCATTCATCCATCAGTTTAGTGTGCAAGCTGGCCCACTCTGACCTCATCGGACTTTCTTTTTCGTTTCTTCACGGCTCACCAGACGGTGACCGCCGCTACTGCCGACGGCAAGGGCCCGAAGAGTGTCCGGAACCAGCCTTGATAGAGGTTAGAGACAGAAGACAAGGAGGTGGGTCTTCATGGAACGCTATTGCAACTAGGTGTCCAATGTAATTACCCTAACGATGGAGGTGGGTTTCCGTCCTTCCTTTGGTGTTGCTAAGTGCTTCGAAGAAATTCAGCAATTCCAATGTGCTGGTTCAATTACTGTTTCATTCATCTATCTTCACTCATTGAACCCACAAAATTGCTTGTGTCTTTGCCTAGTTCCTTTCTGTACTTATAGTTAGTGAACTCGGATCCATGTCTTCTTGTATTGTTTACTCTTACTGCAATCGGTTTTTCAATCGTTATGTGTAGAGTTGCTTGGCAATGCTATTAATTGGTTGTTTGCTTGGGCAGGGCACTTTTTTCCCGAGGAACCCATTTCGGAATTCCTGTATACTCTAAGGATCTCTAGTCCCATAGGTAAGGTTTTTTCTCAGTGAAAATAATAGCAAGTCTGAGAGTGTCAAGTGGATATAGCAACTAGCTTGACCTGCTCTCTTGTAATTCTTCTTTCTTGGCATCTGTCTCAGTTGGGCGCTATTCTCTTGCATAAAGATGCTTCTTTCAATAACGAATTTACAGGTTCTTCTTGGGTTCGTATGTTTTTACACCTCTTCAAGAGAAATATTTACTTTCCTGTTTTACTTGTCTCTGAACACAATAGACATTCTACAAGTGTGGTACCATCCATATAAAATACATCCAAAAGCTTAGTGAGCAGTTCAAGTTGTTTGATGTCAAAGAATTGCGTGGCAGCAAGGGCATCAAACTATCATAATCGAAGATGAGGGAAAAAAAAAGTAGCTATGAAAGAAACGAAAAAAGGACGAGATTTGAAGTTGTGATTCAATTTAGGGATTTGAAGAAGGAAGAAGAAGAAAAGAAAGTGAGAGAGATGAGAATGAGATTAATGGGAGCCGCGAGGACACAAAAAAAGGAGACTGATGAGGTTAGAGTTGGGGCTGTGTGTACACATGGCACTATAAATACTATGTGGCACTATTTAAGCATCCAATATTTTCTCTGAAGAACAATGATCAATTCTGAGATGACTATGAAATTGTCTTGGAAAGAGGAAATCTTCCATTTCACTATCAATCAGGGGTCGGAGCTTTTTCTCATGCTACAGAAGACATAGCAAGAAACCTCCATTTCGTTTGCCATATCTTCTGAGGAAGCAAACGTGATTGTATGCATCATTGAAGTCCTTGTTCTGCAATTTGGTAATCGTAACAATGAATGTAATATCTAGCAACGGTTGTTGATGACTGCTTACAAATGTTAAATATTTTTCTACGTCTGCATGTGAATATTGCATTGTCTATCGAGACATACATTCTGATTTCATCTGAGGGTATGGAATTCTTTCCATAAATGATTGCTAGCTGAGACTAAGATTAGATAAGAAGTGTGATTAGCAGCATATTATATGAGCCATGTGTGCAAAAAAGCATCTGGAAGATGAGATTGACTCTGATTCATTTTATCTGGATTCAGACTTTGGGATTGCTTCCGGGAAATTGAACTTCTTTTCAACAGAAAAATTGTTAGGGATCTGGCGGACCATGGTTTGGACGCAACATGCATACTCATTCGGAAGATACTTTGTCAAAAGGCACTCTGTAAACTCCCCTGAAAATTACAATGTCAGAAGCTAAATTGCTAAAGCGGCTAAGCTTGACATTCCCAACTGTAAATAGAATTTTGAGGGAACAGTCACTAATAATAACTCAATAACGAGATTGGCAACTCAATAACGAGATTGGCATACAATGCACAAATCGATGAAAAAGGATGTCATCTGTGGAAGCAGATTGGACAGCATTTCATCAAGTGAAAGCCGCTCTTTCCTTGAGGTAGCCGGCTTATAAGCCTCATCGAACACTTTATTCATATGCAAAAAGAGATACTTGCACTATAAATCTTAAAATTTATCATAAAAATATAATTTAATCTTAAAATTTTCTAAAAATATAAGTTAAGTGTAATTGAATCCTAAAACTTTTAAAAAGTACAATATAATCCTAAAACTTTCAAAAAATACAATCAAATCTTAAAATTTGTCAAATTGATTAAATCAAGTCTTTTTATTAATAAAATATTTTAAAAGTTTTAGGACTTGATTGCATAAAGTTCTATCAATAAAAGGACTTGATTTAATCAATTTGACAAATTTTAGAACTTTTTAACAAGTCCTTTTATTTAATCAATTGTGCTTTTTGAAAATTTTAGAATTTGGTTGCACTTTTTGAAAGTTTAAGACTTGATTACATTTTTGTAACAAATTTTAAGACTTATTTGTATTTTTTGAAAGCTTTAGAAATCATTACACTTTTATAACAAGTTTTAGGATTTTCAATGCATTTATCTCAAAAAAAAAAAAAAAAAAAAAAAAAGAGCTAATTTTTATGGGCTTAGCTTATGGGCCCCCTTTTATTGGGCCTACGTGATGCAAAATGGGCTTAAAGAATGAGCTAATGTAAATGAGTAATTGGGCTTCCGAATTGATCGCCTTTTTATTTTGTTGGTTTGCTTATTATTTCGTCTAATTATCTATTCTTCTGTCATTATCTTGCTTTTTTTCTTTCCTTTTTTTTTTTTTTGTGTGTATTTTTACACGTATGAAAATTTGAACCCTAATTTCTCCTTTGCGATGAATCGATTTAGTCTTCTTCATTTGTTCTTTTATTATTGACATTCAACCCCTTCCTTCATATACACCAATATTAGTGTATTTACTTTTTAGCAAAGTGTATGATGAACTTCCCCGCAAACACTTCGTTGGAAGAATTGTCCAAAAGTCCTAAACCTATTGCGGTTTTGCCAATTGAGTCCTAAACCTTTTAATTTTGCCAATTGAGTCCTAAACCTTTTCATTTCTTGCCGATTCATCCATCCGGTCAATTTTGGCTAGAAAATGCTGACGTGACGCCGCGCTGGTGCCACGTAGGGACGCTGGCGCCGACGTGTACAATTTTAAATAATATTTTAATATTTTTAAAAAATTTTAATTTTCTGTTTTTTTTCCTTCTTTTTTATTTTTTTATTTTTCTTCTTTTTGGCTTTTCCGGTGGCCGGCCACCGGCCGGTTGGGCGACGGCGACCCCCGGCGAGAGCCGACCTCGCCAGATCTAGAGAGGAAAGCCCTCGCCGGGGTCGCCCTCGCGGTGGCCAGCCGATGCCGGCCGGCCACGGGCGGCGCTCGCCTAGGCGAGGGCGAGCCTTGGCGAGGGCCGACCTTGCCGAGATCTGGCCGGGGGAGCCCTCGCCAAGGCTCGCCCTCGCCCAGGCGAGCATCGCCCGTGGCTGGCCGGGCGTCGGCTGGCCACCGCGAGGCCGACGCGCCGGATCCGGCGAGGGGAGCCCTCGGCGGGGTCGCCCTCGCCTAGGCGAGCATCGCCCTTGGGCGGCCGGGCGTCGGCTGGCCACCGCGAGGCCGACGCTCGCCCGGGCGAGGGCAACCCCGGCGGGGCTCCCTCGCTAGATCCGGCGAGGTCGGCTCTCGCCGGGGCAGGGGCACCCTCGCCGGGGGTCGTCGTCGCCCGGCAGGGCCTCGCCTGTGGCGGGTGAGGCCTGCCGGCCAATGGCCGGCCACCGGAAAAAGCCAAAAAGAAGAAAAAAAAAAAAAAAGGAAAAAAACATAAAATAAAAAAATTCAAAAAATTCAAAAAAATTCAAATATATTAAAATATTATTTAAAATTATTCACGTCAACACCGGCGAGTCCTACGTGGCACCGGCGGCGTCCATGTCAGCATTTTCTGGCCAAAATTGGCCGGATGGACTGAATCGGCAAGAAGTGAAAAGGTTTATGACTCAATTGGCAAAGTTAAAAGGTTTATGACTCAATTGGCAAAACTACAAAAGGTTTAGGACTTTTTGGACAATTCTCCCCACTTTGTTTGTGAGAAGTTGACGAGGGTTCCTATGAATTTAAAGGTCCAGCAAATGCAACTCCACTATCAGAAAACGAACGCCTTATGAAGGACTAGGTGCCAGAATGATAGAATTGAAAGCCAAAAAGAAGCTGACTCACATATTGCATGCATACTTCACAAAAAAGATCTCCCGCCACAATTAAAGATTTCTCAATAGCAAAAACAGATTGTTGAATAAAATAAGTAATTAGCACGAGAAAAAGAAGAACAAAAAATATTTCATAAAATTGAATTGTAACCATTTCAAATTTAAGCAAGTGTGGACACTTAAGGAAATATATATTAATATTATAAAAAAAAAAAATTAGCTCAAAAAAATAACTATTTCACTTACATTTATAAACTGGCCACTAACTCTTTTCATAATTGATATAAGATAATGTAACATTTTGCAATCAAATTAGCATATATCACGAAATCACAGAGAAGTAATGAATCGATAATTCTTCATTGCTTTCAACTCGCTGTAACTTGTGTAAAGAGATGAATGTCATTGAGAACAGAAAAAATGACTGCATGGGGTGGGGGCCTCTAGCCACTATTCTTTAATTTCGCATTAGCTCTCTATTGCGTACGCATAAATAAGCACTCTGGATCAAGAATACATTGAACTTTTTCGGTCTGCTTCACCAGAATCACACTTCTGCACCCAGCTATTTTCCCACTTTGATTTTTTATTTATTTTATTTGCTGAACCTCTTTAGTGCTTGGTTCCTCTGCTCCCACTCCTATAATCGTATTGACCACTCTCTCAGGGTGATTGTTGATCATACTGTGCCTCCAAAATCGTTGAAAGCCGTTTTATATCGATCATCAGTGACCCATTTTGTCGTGTTTAGTGTAATTGCAGAGCCTTCGTCCCTCCCTCGAAGCGACGCCCGTGCTTTGCTCCCCACCTCCGCATCTCGGCCTTCCAGCGCGCCAGGGTCGTCCCCACATGCGCCCACCAGACGTCCTATGAAATTCCTCTGAGAGTGGAGCTGGGTTTTTGTTGTTTCGCTGGTGTTGGTTAGTGATAAGAAGAGATGGACTAATTCGATGCTTCTGGTTCTGTTACTGTTTTGGTCGTCTGTCATAACTCATTCTTGCTGGACCCCATGGAATTGGCTCTGTGTGTACTGTTTCTTTTCCTAGTTTTTTCCCCGTACTCGGATCGATATGTTCTTGGATCGGTTACTCTTACTGCACACGCTTTTTCAATCAGTTTGAATAGAGTTCGTGGAAATGCTACTAATTGTTTGTTTGCTCGGGCAGGACGCTTTTTCTTCGAGGAACCCAGTTTGCAACTCTACTGTACTCTAAAGATCCCAAGTCCCATAGGTAAAATTTATTTCTCAAGCTGGATGAAAATAATGGCGAGTCTGAGATTGTCAAGTGGATGAAACTGCTAGCTTGAACTGCCTTCTTTTACTCCTTTTTTCTCGGTATCTGTCTCAGTAGGGCATGGTTCCCCTGCATAAAGATGCTTCTTTCGGTAATGCATTTACAGGTTCTTATTGGGTCTGTATGCCAAAGGATCGATTAGTGAATGCTGCCTAAGGGAGCGGCGATGCCATACACGAAATGGAAGAGACTCATAGCACGTGGCAGAGAGGGTATCAAGGGCAAGATTGAACCGCCAGCAGACCAGAGATGAGCTAAAGGTTGCTGTGAAGAAACAAAAAAGGAGGAGAGATCGGAGTTTGAAGAAGGGAGAAGAAGAGAAAGTGAGAGACAACAGAGAGAGAGAGTGAAGGGATCTGTACAGAAACGAGGAACATAGCGAGGAATGTCCAGACCGTTTGCCATATCTTCTGAGGAAAACTCTAGTGTTCCCTTTGGCTCCTAAGTGATAATATACCTCCTCCATCTGGACAAAGCAAAGGTGATTTCAGGATACACTGAAGTCCTCCTTTTGCAGTTTGGTGAAGGTAATAATGAACTAATCTCTGCCAGTGGTTATTTGAGATATACTATTGATAAATGTAATAGGTTCGTCTCTGTATGCATTTGAATATTATATTGTCTATCAAGGCGTACATTCTGATTGCAATTGAGAGTATGGAATTCTTTCCTTAATTGTGACTGAACTAATCCATGGAGCTAGATGTAAAGCATACTGCGACTTTCTTTAGATAGAAGCTCTTGTTACAGCTTCTGACTTCATTGAATCGTGTTTGGAAAAGAGACTCGGTACATCCTAGACCCGTTTTCGTCTTCTCTTTGTCATGCCTTGTGATTAGTGATTGCTGGTTGATGTAACTAAGATAATAATTGGGATTAGTTTGCGTGAAAGAGAGAAAATATGCTTTCTCTTGTCACACCTCTCAAAAACCAGGATCACTCCTCTCAAAACAGAGGAAATGGCCAATCAACACAAAACATTTCTGCGTACAGAAAAACATTGGGAAGATGAGGTCGACTCTGATTCACTTTCTCTGGATTCAGAGACTGGGATTGCTTCCTGAAAATTGAACTTCTTGTAACCAAGCATGAATTTTATATCATTCGAAAGATACCCTGTCAAGAGGGACTCTGTACACTTCCCAGAAAACTGTTGATCTCAGAAGCTAAATTGCTAGAACAGCTAAGCTTGACAATCCCAATGGTAAACTGAATTCAAAGGGAATAGTGACTCGTGATAATTATTGCAGGATTAGCATACAATGTGCAAGACAATGAAAAAGGATCTAGTGTTGGAGCAAAATAAGGCAGCTTGTAAATTGCTGAGCAAAAGCTGCTCTTTTCTGAGGTAGCCGGCTTAAAAGCCTCATCACTCCCTTATCAATTTGCCAAAATATGCCCAGCTTCTTCTGATCTGTTGTAAGATTTTGAAAATCATAATTTCCAGAATGAGACGTTTATGCAGAGGGTTTGAAGTGTAAGACAATAGTTTGGATCTTTAGGACCAGATGACTTTTAATTATGATCAAACGAGGACATGCCAGATACTTGAAATTTAGCAGACAATTAATCTGTGCAAGCAGGGATTGAGAAGTTTTTCAAAGGAGTGTCTGAGGCCAAAGCTGGAGAAAGCGACAGAAGTTAACTCTGGCCCCTTTGAATATGCTATGCGGGATGTGTTGGATAAAAACTACACACACTAACTAGGTGAACATCTTTGTATCATTGCATATGGAGTCACATATGGCAAATTATCTGTGCTATTAATTTGGAGAGTTCAGTAGAAACATCTTGATGAAACAGTAACTAAAACCAGTTTAGCATTCGCTGTTGAGGTGAAAGCGCAAAATATGTGGGCATGTATTGAACTATTAACAGCATTGCAATTTGCACACTCATCTATAAGAACTCTTGAGTTAAAAAAGGATCATCTGAAATTTGTGTTCAGAAAAGATTAAGAAACTCAAATGTTGCCAATTTACCATGATCAACTTCCTCATTTAAAGATTTCACCATACTGAAAACTTCACAAAAGAAAATCTAAAGACATAGAACCGGACTTCAAAAGAAACGTATATTGAATTTCTGGGGTAAAGCAAAGATATTTCCATTGCGTACAATAGAATTCCATCAGTATATCCTTTCCACAGATCAAAAATTCTGTCTGTCACTGAACAAAAACAATACGAGTTCAAGATTATGTCTAATTTCCCTTGTGAAGAAGGCTAAAGTGGAACTTGCTAGCAATAGGCTCCCAATATATCCCAACCTCATCGCCCACCGCCAAACCCCTCCGTTTCACGAACTCCTTGATCCAACCCCCCTTGAGGACGTAGGACCCAGATGACGCCCAGAACACGAACACAAGTCGATGCTCAGAGCACGTGTCCATGTCCCTCACGATGACGTCAGCCCCCTTGCTGCTCTCGACTTGCCTCACTGTCTCCTCGTTCATCCATCGGAGAAAGTGGCTCTTGACAAAGTCCCGCCCGATCAAGAGCCTCGACAGGTGGCCGAGATCGCTTTGCGTAAGCCTCTTCTTGATCTTATAAGGGTCGAAGAGCAGCGTCAACTCTGTGGAAACTTCCTCGGGATCACATCCTGAGGCCTCTTTCTTTCCCTTCTGCGTTCTTTTGCACTTCGCCTTCTTCTCCACAATTAAGGATTCGGCATTGGTAAGTGAGGCCGTGGATTTTCGCTTCAGTTGGGCAGGACCGATTTCTTGACGAGGGTGGCCGACTTCCTTCGTGTTCTGATCAGGCGCAAGGAGGAAGAACTCGCTAGACACCACCACTCCTGCAGATGAAATACCTGTGGCCCCTTCCTCGCCATTCTTCTGCTGGCCATTCTTCTCCTGATCTTGCAGATAAGAAAGGCATGACGAAGAGTCCATCGACGCCGGCAAGTGGACCTTGCTTCTCAGGTGGTCGCCTATGGGTTTCTTCTTCTCGTGATCCTGCAGATAAGAAACACGCGACGACGAAGAGTCCATCGACAATGACGAGTGGCCATCGCCTCTCAGGAAGTTGCACATGGGAGGCGTTTTGGGTGCCAAGGAATCGACGAGCTCCATGGGTTCGTGGCGAAAGAAACAGGAAAGTTCTTTGCGAGAACAACAGAGGGGCAACAAGGTGCAGAGAAATTCAGAGAGAGAGCGAAAGAGAGAGAGACAACGTTGGAGAGAGAGTAGAAAGACAGAGTACGACGAGGACTCGGGAGCATAGAGAGACAGAGGGAAATATATGGTTGGTTTACCGTTGGAATTGGGATGGCTTTGTAGTCAAGTTTTCAGAGTGCACTGAGGAGTGAGTTTCTTTCCTAATTCGAGTCAGGTTAAGATTATTAAAATAGGAAATAATTTCAAGATTCAAGATCGAAGATTGATTTCCTATAGAAACTCTAACATCACAAGCTGTTTAAATATTATAATAATGAGTTGGAGATAGTTCCCCAAAGCTTCTTCTTTTTGTTACATTATCTACATCATTTAGTAGGACGGGATTTTAAAAAGTTGGAATTTTCTTTTTTGATTTACTTTAACAAAAGAAAGATTTTTAGATGTATATAATAAAGAGTTCATAGAAAAAAAAAAAACATAGGTAGATACTTTGTAAAAAATTACACAATATAAAGAAAAAAGACGGCATTGATACATGATACAATCAGCCTTTTTTTTAATTGATTTGTTCGTATTTTTGAGTGGGACACTTTTCTGTTTTGGCTAAATTATCTGTTCAGTATAATAATAATAAAAAAATTTGTATCATCAATAATCTTGAATTAATACTCCTTAATCTTTAGAAAAATAGAAATAGATGGAATTTTAATGTTACACCTCTCTATTTTCCTCAAAATTCAATTCTTGATGAGTGTTCTTTTGAAAGTCAAGAGCGTCTTTAATTTTTTAGAGCCTTTTTTTTCCCAGTGTACTAAATATAAGAAATTTAAAGTTGTATATTTTTACATTTTATAAAGTGACATGCCAATATACTAGATGCTCAAATTATTTCTAGGAAAATTGAATTCTTTCTTGTTTTGTTGAATCCTTTGTAGTCCATAATAATACACAAAAAAGAGAATGTGCCATAGCTTGACTAATTTGTGTTTATTTCACAAAAAATAAATAATTGAAAAAAATTTGAAAACAATTACTTGTATCACTTATACAAATAAATGAACTTTAAATATTTGTATCGTCTGAAAAAATATCTAGATATAATTTATTATCGATAATAAAAATATTTTTCATTAACTAATTAGTTTTAATGATACAGGTGACTTTTCTAGAAATATATATTTTAAATTATTTATTTTTGCGAAATGAAAGGAGTTCAATGAAAATAAAATAATAATTGTAGTAGAAACAAAATTCGATCCCACCCACAACTCCTCCATACAGATAGCTCCACCCAAGGAATACATTGTCCTATTATTTTCTATGATTACGTAAGTAAGAAGAAAAATTGAAAAAAAAAATATAGAAATACTACATATGAAAAAGGAAGTAAGCGAGGATAAATTAGGAAAAGAGGATAGAGAAAGAGAAATAGGAAAAAAAATTAAGGTTTTATTTATTTTGTGAAAAATAAATAATTTAAAAATGCGTGATGGAAAAATACTTTTACAGTCATCAAAAATGTGTAAATATAATTGTTATCAATAATGAAAAATTATTGTTAATTAATTCAAAACATACGAGGGATAATATTTATCAAAAAGTTTATGAATTTTTATTTTTCACGAAAGGAAAGAACTTGAAAAAATAGAAAAAATGATGATCGGCATGATAATAATTGCCACGTGTTGCTTGATCAGTGCCACGTAAGATTAATCGTAGTCAAACTCCTCAGTTACGTGTACACGCTGGCCCACTGTAACTTCATTGGACTCTCTTTTTCGTTTCTTTCACGGCTCACCAGACGGCGACCGCCGCCACTGCCGACGGCGGAGCCTCTGGCGAGGGCCCCCAAAGAGTGTCCAAAACCAGCCCTGATAAAGGTTCAAGACGGAAGACAAGGAGGCTTGCCTCCAGACCCTCGAAGCAAGGCCTGGGCTTGGCTTCCCACCTTTGCTGTCTCCGCATTCCCACGCGCCAAGGCCAACTCCATGTCCGTCGTCGTCCTGCTCTTACAACTCGGTTCGTTCTCGATACCCTTTGTCCTCATTCTGTGCTTCGGATTAGTCATCTCGTCATATGCCCACCGATGAAAATACCCTGACAATGGAGGTGGGTTTCTGTTGTTCCTTTGGCGTTGCTAAGTGCTTCGAAGAAATTGAGCAATTCCAATATTTTGATTCAATTATGGTGCGTTTGATAACGTTTTTGTTCAAAAATTATTCCATGGAACAGAAATAGAAAAAACTATTTCCATTATGGGGAACAATTTTTGAACAGAAGAACGCGTTTGGTAAACTTATTCCTATAATAGAAAAAGAACATAAACATGTTTGGTAAATTTGTATTCTTTTAATTTTTTAATATTTTTATTGTATTTTTCTTATTTTTCTATTTTTTTTCTTTCGCCGGCCTTCCATGGTTTGAACCGGCCGACGAGGGCCGGTGACCTCGCCCAACCACGGCAGGTTCGCCGGCCCCGGCGAGGCCAAGCCCAGGGCCAGCACGAGGTCGACCTCGCCTTCCGGCGAGCTTGGGCTCGCCTAAATCCGATGAGGCCGAGCCTTGCCACGAGCCAGCGAGGTCATTGGCCCTCGACGACCGGTCGCAGGTCATGGCCGAGGTCGATAACCGGCCAAAGAAAAAAGAAGAAGAAAAGAAAAATAAAAGAAAGAAGAAAGAGAAAATTTGTTTCTCAAAAATGTTTCAAAAACAAGAAACAAGTTTTGTTCCAAATTTGTTCCTAGGAACAAAAAAAAATAGATTTGGAACAAAAATGCAAACAAACGTGTTTATGTTCTTTTTTTGTTCCCGAGAATAAAAAAACAAGATTTGTGTTCATAAATAGAAAAAAGAAATTTTATTCATCTATCGTCACTCATTAAATCCACAGAATTGCTTGTGTCTTTGCCTAGTTCCTTTCTGTACTTATAATTAGTGAACTCGGATCCATATCTTCTTGTATTGGTTACTCTTACTGCAATCGGTTTTTCAATCGCTATGAATAGGCAATGTTGCTAATTAGTTGTTTGCTTGGCAGGACACTTTTCTTTCGAGGAACCCATCTTGGAATTCTTCTGTACTCTAAAGATCTCAAGTCCATAGGTAAAGTTTTTTCTCAAACTAGGTGAAAATAATAACAAGTCTAAGAGTGTCGAGTGGATGTAGCTACTAGCTTGACCTGCTCTCTTGTGCTTCTTCTTTCTTGGTATCTGTCTTAGTAGGGCGCTATTCTCCTGCATAATGCATCTACAGGTTTTTCTTGGATCTTTATGTGTTTACACATCTTGGAGAGAAATATTTACTTCCCTATTTTATGCGTCTCTGAACACAATAGACATTCTACAACTGCGGTACCATCCAAATAAAATACATCCAAAAGCTTAGTGAGCAGTTCGAGTTGTTTGATGCCAAAGGATTGTGTGGCAGCAAGGGCATCAAACTATCAAGGTTAACCAGAGATGAGGAAAAAAAAGTAGCTATGAAAGAAATGAAAAAGGACGAGATTTAAAGTTTTGATTCGATTTAGGGATTTGAAGAAGGAATAAGAAGAAAAGAAAGTGAGAGAGATGAGAGTGAGATTGACTAGAGCAGCGAGGGCACAAAAAAGGAGACCGATGAAGTTAGAGTTGGGGCTGTGTGTACACATGGCAACTGATGAATGGACTACTGTAAATTCTATTTGGCACTACTCAAGCATCCAATATTTTCTCTCAAGGACAATGATCAATTTTGAGACAACTAAAATTGCCTTGCAAGATCTTCCATTTCACTGTCAAGCATGGGTCGGAGCTTTTTCTCATGCTACAGAAGATATAGCGAGAAACCTCCATTCCATGTGCCATACCTTCTGAGGAAACCTCTAATGTTCCCCCTTTGGCTTCCCAAGTGATGATATAATTCCATTTAGACAAAGCAAACATGATTGTTTGCATCACTAGAGTCCTTGTTCTACAATTTGGTAATTGTAACAATGGATGTAATATCTAGCAATACTTGTTGATGACTACTTACAAACGTTAAATATTTTTCCACGTATGTGTCATGGGCCGATCGATTGGGATCGTGACCATACGGCGACTCAAGCACTCTTGGATCGACTTGGATGGTGCCTAAGCCAAGCCTTGCTCGATTGCACACTCGCTCGCTCACCCGGATCGTAGAAAGAGAAAATTCCTAGAGAGAGAAGCACTTGAAAGAAATTAGCATTTGTATTGCTGAAATGTTTGGATGGATACAAATGAGGGGAGGGTACCCTTCTTATACTTGAGGCCCTCTGATTATATCCATTGATCGGCTTTTCATCCGGCGGACGAGATCGTACCGCCAAACCTACCAACTACCGACACTAATGATAGGAGAATTCTAGAATGTGGCTCAATTACCGTATCACCCGCTCTTAAAAAGTTCCGGAAGAAGTCTTGTTGGGAATCCTTGCGATTGCAGAAGGTCCTCCATGGAAAGGCATGTTCCTTTAGCTACAGAAACCTCTTGGCCGTGACATATGCATATGAATATTGCATTGTCTATTAACACATACATTCTGATTTCATCTGAGTGTATAGAAGTCTTTCCATAATTGTTGTATTATAATAAATGATTGCTAGCTGAGACTAAGTTTAGATAAGAAGTGTGATTAGCAGCGATGTGCGCAGAAAAGCATCTGGAAGATGAGAATGACTCTGATTCATTTTCTCTGGATTCAGACTTTGGGATTGCTTATGGGAAATTGAACTTCTTTTCAACACAAAAGTTGTTAGGGATCTGCCGGACCATGGTTCGAATAGCAACATGCATACTCATTCGGAAGATACTTTGTCAAAAGGCACTCTATACACTTCCCAGAAAATTAAATTACAATGTCAGAAGCTAAGGGCGCGTTTGGTAACGTTTCTGTTAAAAAATTGTTTCAAGAAATAAAAATAGAAAAAAAAACTATTTTTGTTCTGGGGAACAATTTTTGAATAGAAGAAGGCGTTTGGTAAACTTGTTCCAGGAAAAAAAAATGAACAGAAACAAGTTTGGTAAATTTGTGTTCTTTTTTTGTTTCTTTTAATCTTTTAATATTTTTAATTTTTCTTTCTTTTTCTTTTTCTTTTTTTCTTCTTTTGGCCGGTCGGCCTCGGCCATGGCGGCGACCGGCCGACGAGGGGGCGGCCTCGCCCACCCACGGCGAGGCTCGCCGGCCCTTGGCGAGGCCAAGCCTCGCCAAGGGCCGTGACACTCGACCTTGCCGAGGGCCAGCCGACACTCCGATGAGGTCACCGACCCTTGATGGCGTCGCTGGCCCTCAACGGCCAGTCACCGGGCATGTTGTTTCTCGTTTTTGTTCCAAATGTGTTCCTGAGAATAATAAAATAGATTTGGAACAAAAACGCAAACAAACACGTTTCTGTTCTTTTTTTTGTTCCCTGGAACAAAAAAACAGAAATTTTGTTCATAAACAGAAAAAAAGAACGTTAACAAACAGGGCCTAAATTGCTAAAGCGGCTAAGCTTGACATTCCCAACTGTAAATAGAAAGAATAGTCACTGGTAATAACTCAATAACGGGATTGGCATACAACGCACATGTCGATGAAAAAGGATGTCATCTGTGGAAGCAGATTGGACAGCTTTTCATCAACGAGCGAAAGCCGCTCTTTTCTTGAGGTAGCCCGCTTATAAGCCTCATCGGACACTCATTCATAAGCAAAAATATCCTCCAGAATTGGAAAAATCATAATTCCAGAAAGATAGGTCTATGTAGAGAATACAAAGTGTAAGACAAGCTTTTGGATCATTAGGACCAGTTGACTTCTTCATGATGATCAAACAAGGACATGCCAGATACTGGAAATTTGGCAGACAATTAAGCTGCGCAGACAGGGATTCATAAGTTTTTCAAACAAGTGTCCAAGGCCAAAGCTGCAGAGCTACAAGAAGTCAAAATTGGCAACATTGGATATGCTATGCTTGATATGTTGGACAAAAACTACACAAACTAACCAGCTGTAACATCTCTGTATAACTGCATATGGAGTCACATATGGCAAATTATCTGAGCCGTTGATTTAGAGAGTTCGGTAGATACATCTTGATGAAACAGTATCTAAAAGCCAGCTTATGCATTCACTGTTGAGGTGAACGTGCAAAATATGGAGGCCTGTCTCGAACTGCCCATAGCGTTGCAATTTACACTCATAAGGTATGTGCTGGAACCAGGCCCCCTCACACATAGACTTACCTAGTAATACGGCCACCATTACAAAATTCATCTCTAAAATCAAAAGCAAATATGCATTGCTATCTGTAGGAAACCCTAAAATCAGAAGACAATATGCATTGCTCTCTGTACGAGACCTATATCTATAATAGAAAGAAGTAGCCAACTGAGACATGCTGATCAGTACTTGATGAGAAATCGCCTTTAAAAAGGATCTTTGACAATTTGTTTCCAGACAGGATCAAGAAAGCCAGATGTTGCCAATCCACCATAATCAACATTCCATTCAAAAATATCACCATAGTGAAAACTCACGCTAGAAAATTTCTGGGGGGAAATAGAGATAGTTTGATTGCATACAATAAAATTCCATCACTGATATCATTCAGAAAAAGATCAAAAAATTTCTCATTGGTCACTGGAGAAAAGCAACACCAATTCAAAGATTGAGTCTAATTCGCCTTGTGAAGAAGGTTGAAGTGGAGACTTGCTAGCACTAGGATCCCAAAATATCCCGACCTCATTGTCAGCCACCAACCCCCTCCATTTCATGAACTCCTTGATCCAACTCCCCTTGAGGACGTAGGACCTTACGATGCCCAGAACCCGAACACCGGTCGATGCTCAGAGCACGTGTTCACATCCCTCGCGATGACGTCGGCCCCCTTGCTGCTCTTGACTTGCCTCACTGCCTCCTCGCTCATCCATCAGAACAAGTGGCTCGTTACACAGCCCCACACAATCAAGAACCTCGGCTGAGATCCCTCAGCGTAAGCTTCTTCTCGATCTTATAAGGGTCAAAGAGCAGCACCAACTCTGTGGAAACGCCATTGCATCTTCCTTCCTTTTCATCACATACAGAGGCCTCTTTCTTTTCTTTCTGCGTTCCATTGTGTTTCGCAGCCTTCTTGTTTTCTGGCCGAGATTCATTCTCAGTCGAAATTTTCTCTGAGGGTTCCTATCTTCACAGGCAGTGTATCCTAGCTTTTCTCGTGCTACCTTTACTAGCAATTGCAAGACTTCTCCACTGTCTTCCTAATGCCACTGGTCATCGTCACGCTGTTCCTCGCCATTGGGGAGCTGCAACCAGACTCCTCTGTTCTCCTCTTGTTTTTTGAGTGAGAGCTCGAAGCAGTCCATTTTCACTTTGAGCGCTCTTCGCCGACTCCCATCTTTGACGCCAATGCTTCTAGGATTTCAATGTTATCATTGACTGAGATTAGTCACAACTGCCAGCATTCGCTGCTCCCACAGCTGATGGACGAAACTCTTTTTACAATTCGTTTTCTTCTTCTTATTTCATTTTAAGTGCTCTGATTGTGTTTCCTTTTCCTTCTGCAGATTTTGATCATCAACACTAACGCATCAAGGGTCTCAACTCTTATATTTACTCAGTCATTTTACACAGGAAGCAAAAGCCGTGAGTCTTAGACGTTGCCTACATAAAAATCGATTGCAACTGAGGCTCCATTAATGATTTGAGCTTACTCTGATAATGATGTGATGTTCGGGATTTGAATAGTTGCTTTGTCATAACATTTGATTCTCTTGACTCAAGCATCTGCCGTGTGTTTTTTAACATTCCTGTATGAAATCACGATTTAGAACTTGAGGAGAAGAGTTAATCAGGTAATCCAATAGTTGATTTGTCTTGCTGCACGTTTAAGATAGATCTCTGAATTTATAGTTACCTGTTGAACTTCTATTGAACAGAGTCTCAAACAATTCCTTGTAGTAAATTTGAAAATCCTTAGTTGATGAATTAATCCTGTCTATTGCTTGATGTTGCCGAGAATCATATGGAGGTAACTGAACCAGTTTTGATCAAAATCTTCTATGATTAAGGCTGAGAATTAAGGTTGAGATTTGTATGAAAATTGTTGCTGGTTCAGATTTATTAGTGATATAAACATGCTTCCCCGTCGTTGTGATAGTCTGAGTTGAGATTGATGCTTTGATGTTGCAATTATACTTCTTGGTTGAATTGATTGCAAATGTCCAAAGGAATCAGTGTCTATGTTTGAGAAGTGTTACTACATCTTGGTGACTGACTGACTATTGTACTTTTAAACTGAAGATGTATGTGTTCAATGATCTCATTACAACTTCAAATTGAGTCACTATGATGTTCGGCCAATATCTCTGTATGCCACATTTACTTCTTTTTTCTTCTTTTTTGGCCTAATTCCATGAATATGTGCTTTTGTTTAATCCGGGATTTGTCTCTTTTGTTCTTCTGTCGCGCACGGATATATGACCGAAATTAAAAGTTACTTGTTTGAAACAGAAATGAGCTCGATGTGTTTTTGCCTAGCTCAGAGGAAAAAGAGCTGATTCCAGTGTTTAAGATGTTTTGGATTCATGATAATCTGGATATGAGAACATGAGATGCTTTGTTCTGATTGCCCATTGTAAGAAAGCTAGAATGTTTATTTTTCAGGGAAGCAATTTTGTTTGTTGGGAGTTCATTGTATACCATGCTGAAAGTAAATAAACTGAGATTAGTGTATATGAAGGAAGGATTTGCCTGTCAATAAAAATATAAATAAAAATGAAGAAGTGAATTCATCTCAACGAACATAGGTTGCATTTAGTAGTCCGATTTTGAGTTTAGATCAAATAACAGAATATTATATCTAGTGTTTGGCAATGTCTTTTAGACCACATATATTGAGGCTAACATTACAACTTAGAGGGGAGTGAATAAGTTATTTTAAAGACTGACAATCTTTTGCAAAAATTAGCATATACTAAGTAGAGGTCATGTCAATTTGATGTTTCAAAGATCATAAGCAAATTGTGTGCTTATGCAAGTAAATGAGTGGAAAAAGGTAGCACACAATACTATATTGTGGTTCGGCTTTATCCCTCACTCTCAACACTAATAACCACAAGTCAAGTTAAATTGCAATAGTAATCTGCTAAACAAGTTACACTCAGCACACACCAATCCTTTCAGATGATAGATCACGCTATCAAGAATTAAGTGTTGCTATCAATTGGTACACTTGATCTTTTACACAATTACAAGGCAACAAGAATCCAACAAAAAAAGTAAAAGATGAAGAAGAGCTTTTTGCTAGAAACACAACTTATAGCATTTCAAAATTTAGTTTTGCACTTGTATCACATTTTGACTTTAAGGATCTTCTCTTATATAACCATCTTCAATCTTCCTCGTTGGAGATGCCTTGGAGAAGCAAAAAGTTGTTCAATAATCATTGGTGCTACTGTCTAAAGATGGAATTGCCCATACAGTTCTTTTCTAGAACATTTGTAGGCTACCCAAAATAGCTTCTACTATTGTCCTATTGCTGCGGCTCTGACAAGTCTATCAAACAGCTTTTTATTTTTTATTCTCCGTTTGACTTTCGATTCTTCTACTAATGCACATTCACTTGACAACAACTATATTTGTGAGCCAATGAACATCATCAAATGATCATTGTTGTGACATCACCTGTAACCTGATATCTTCAACATTGGTACAAACGTTGTCTTCAGCCGACCTTCGAATCCATTGGTTCTGTTTACAAACAGAATAGACTTGTGATCTTTTTCCTTTACAGACATCACTTCTGTCACACATTGTCACGAACATCAGCAAATATCATAGTAAATATTATATTAAGGATAGTTTTGGAATCATCAAAATTTCCTTGAGATGTTTCTTTAATAATTTCCCCATTTTTTTTTATGATAACAAAACTATTCCACAGATATGAATAGTTGATATTTGATAAAGTTGCAGTAAAAGTACATATATGCTCATGTGATTTTCAAAGAATGAACACATTTGCAGATGTCGGAGTTTCCATTGGATTTACAAGAAATTTGGTAGATTATGTCTAGGCGATCTTAAATAATAAGAATAAAAAGTCACAGATCTTCTAGAGATAATGTCTAATGATATTTGAGAATAGATATGGAACAATATAATGAATAAAACATTAAAAAAAGCAAACAAAAAAGGTGTTGATAAATCTTAGGATATAAGCTATTGACATTTTCACCGTGCATCAAATTTTCATCAAATTCTCATAAACACTATCATATCTCTCCCTCTTTTTGTCGTCAGCAAAAAGGTAAGCAAATGCATCATCAAAAGATAATTCCATTGAACATACTAGCACATGACTACATCAAGCCAAAAATATAGACATCGACAAAAAGAAAACAGGAGCTAAAGAAAAGGTCTTTTCAAGTGTAAGGGCGTTTTCTTTACTGGGAGAAGGTAGGAGGTTTGGATTCTTCAGGTTCAGGACGAACAAGATTCTAGTAGTTTAAGCTTTGAATAGTCCATTCAATATTCACTAGATATCGAGCTATTGAGGATATGATGCTCTTGATTTCTTGAACATCGACTCGAAGCTTGGCAAGACAATAGTGGAAGAAGCAGATATGTCCATTGGGATAGTAATCGTTCAGGTCTAGGGGGACGAGTGGACTGCCTTTGGACAGGTGCCTTTGCTTTCTTCTTCCTTCCTTGCTTGGCTTGACTCTCCCTTAGAACATTGATTGCTCGTTCATCATCTCCTTGTCCTACGGGGATTATCTTATCCTTATGATTTTCTCATCCATGAGGAATCATTCTTAGCATCATCTTGTCGAGTGTTTTCTTCTCGATCTCCACCTTCAGCAAGCTTTGAGGGGCGACATTAGAAAAATCAATACTTTTGTGCTTGAAAATGCGAGTGAAAAGAGCACTATAGGGTAACTTGCTGATTATTCTCTTTGCAGTCCAATACATGTGGATAAAAATCATATGAGAGAGGAAGAAATCTTTGACCTTGGTGAGAATGGCCCAAATAACTCTCACCTTATAACAAGATACGTCATTGGTCAAAGATGATTTTGGACAAAGGCAAAGGGTCAAAATCTTTCAAATGAAATTTTCTTTGAGGGGCAACAAGTTCTATGAGACAATCTCTTTAAAACCTCGGGTAAAATTTAGAATTTCTCAAACAAAACTGTTAGGCCCCATCAACTATTATAAACCCTAACTCTCACTCTTAAACTTTTACACTGCCTCCTTGTAGGGCATGGGAGTCGAAACCCACACTTCAAATTAAATCGTCTCCACTCCAACCCTCCTGAGAAAGTGGAGATTCGAAGCCCTCACCTTCCCCTTCCATGTTAAAAAGAGTGGCCATTGGGGCAAACCCCAATGGTTCCATCAAGTTCAACAGATTGTGTTTTTGAACAAATTATATTCAGTTTGAACACTTTCACCTAGTTCATTCAAGGTGACAAAAATTTTCTTGCCAAACAGTGAAACGAGTCCTGATTTGGAAAATGAAGATCAGAATAAAATAAAACCACAAGAACGGGATGGTTTCATCTTTCATGGAGTAGACAAATTTGAGCTTGGGATTTTAAAAAGTTCATAGAGAAAAATTTCAATCAAGATATTCAAAATCAACATACCGATGAGGAATAGGGCCACGGTTTTCAAAGGCTTGAAAAGCGGCATCATAATCTTTGCTTAACAACATTTCAAAATCAAAAGATGGGTCAAAAGAGAAGCTTTTAGTAGGCTCAAAGTTTTGGAATGCCCGATTGTGGTCATCTGTGCAAAGCTTATCTCCCGATGTTTCTTCGTTTCAGTTCCGGGTTCACTTTGCAAGTTGGTCAGTGGTGTAGGGGCATATTGTGGAGGTGACACTACTGGTTGATCTACAGTCGGTTGAGGGACGATATGACTTGGCTTTTCTGTTATAGCAGTGACATCCTCTTTGTCTTTGTTGGTAGAGAATTTTTTAGATGTTTATTCTACCGGTTGAGAGGGCTTACCAACGGGTGCAGTGGATCAGTTGTTGAGTTTCAGTTGTTCCAGATTCAAGAGCCAGAATTAATGAAGCTTTTTCTTCCATGAATTGGTTGAATGGTTGCTGAATAAGTGCCTTTTTTCCTGGTGGAACTGGAGTTGGCTGGGATTGGTGCATCTAGTTTCAGCAATGGAACAGTAGGAACGATGACCATTTCTTTTTCAGCAATAAATCGAGACTCAAGAGTTTTTGCAGTTGGGGTTATTCCTTTGGTTGAAGATGGCAGGGTGGTGCTTGCGGCTGCCGATTCTACATGTTTTCCAATCTGTTGAGACAAGGGAACACTTTGCCTTTATGTTAACTCATTGGATCTCCGGTTGCTTAGTCAGATCAATATGTGAAGGTCCTCCTATGGGAGCTCTATCAATATTGCAGCTGTACGAGAAATTTTTGTATTTCCATTGTTTTTTTAGTCTTACAAGATTTGGGAGCCATTTCTAGAGAAAAATGAGGAGTTTTGTGTACGAGAGAAGGAAACGTAGAAAGTAAATGGAGAAGAATGATTAAATATAATAAAAGATTAGGAGCGGTTATGGCGAGCGGTTTATTAAAGACGTGTGCATTATTTCCTTATGAATAGGAGCAGTTTAGCCACATTTACAGTGTTAGTCGTTACTCAATGACGGTAACTTTCTTGTCTATTTTTCATATTTTCACTCAATTTTTTTTCATAAATAAATCACAAGGAAAATAAATGAGAAAGAGAAATGGCAACACTTATAAAATCAGCAATCAAAGTGATTTTTTGTCAAAATGGTCACCGAGAAGAGAGAGAAATAGTACTGTAATGGTAACTATTTTAATTTTCAATACATACCTAATGTCCGTTGTGTTGTCGATTTTTTTATCAAAGCTTAGTACATTTCTTTCAACAGTAAATGTTACCCAGATGATGCTATTTGAATGGATCGCATATTCCCAATTCTCCTCCGATATATTCAAAAGCTTATTTGTCCAATGATTTGGCGAAAATGTCTGCTAGCTAATGTTTCATTCCCACAAATCGTATGCATATATCACCATTGTTCACATGATCTCTAATGAAGTGATCTAACCTCAATGAGCTTGGCCTGTGAATGCAATATAGAATTCTTCGTAAAATTTATAGTACTTCTATTGTTTAGGATTGAAATATTTTGATTTTCTTCCCCAAAGCCACTTAACCGTTGCATCCAAGTGAGTTTCAAGTGCAATGTATTCAGCTTCAATGGCTAAAAGAGCATTTGAATTTTATTTCTTTGAGAATCAAGAAATCATCATGCTTCCCAATAATTGACTAGTTCCCAATTATGTACTTGCACTTGCATCCCAAGCAAGACACACACTATACTCCAACATGTCCATCACATGTGAAGTGGAGTTTCGACCAAGCTCAAAACGGAGCAGCAGTTAGTATGTGAAAGAAATGCTACGACTCACATATGCACAGTTTGCAGTTATAGAAGATTTCTCTACATTAACACCTAAACGATTTTTATTTGCGCGCTTTGAACATATCAAGCCCAAAAATATATCCAGAGGCTCTCAGTTTAGACGAAAATTCAATCACACAACCAAAGCAGTGTTTAATCGCTGAGAACAAAGTAAACCGAGTCACCAACAGAAGGAGAACTCTTGGCCAAAATTCAGAGTTGCTCGATTTAAGAATTCATCTAGATGCAGAACAATGAAATCGATGCTAATGTGAAAAAATACTCAGCATCAACTTCATCTAGGCATTTCACCAAACATATGACTGGCATCTAGGGTTAGTGATCAAAACGCAACGACGAAGCAGCAACTTAAAATCACACGACCACAACGTCATCCAAGCAAAGCTCAAATCAATAACATATCCTCAATAGGATACTAATTTCACTCTAGAGTTCTCGGCCTCAGTCTCACGTGCAAAGCGGCAGAAACGAAGTATAAGCAATACCTTGAAGAAAAACAACAAGCGGCCTTGAATGACGATCGAATCGGGGGGAGAAGTTGTCAGAGACGATGACACTGAAGATTGGAGCCAGCAAACGAAAAACGAGCAACTTCACGTTACTTCGAGCTCACTCACTGAAAAACAGGGGGCGGCCAGAGCACCTCCGAGAGCGTCACGACCGAAGACCGGCGCCGGTGAAGAGGAACTCGAAGCGACGGCGATCGGAGGTAGAGCCCCGCCGGAGAAGTCGTTACCTATGGAAAAAGCAAAATCGAGACGAACAACTTTTCGAAGCTCCGGAGACGTAAAGAAGCTGAGACGAAGATGTTCGAAGAGGAGAAGAAGGCGGCGCCGGCGAGATCGTAATCCGAAGAGGAAAAACGCGCGTGTCCGCGGCGGTGGTCCGGTGGCGCCGCCGCACGGGGACGGGAGCGGCGAGCTCTGACGGAGCTGGACGGGAACGGGCGGCGGCGGCGGCGGCCGGCCGATCGGAACTCGCCGGCCTCCGCTGCTTCGTCGGGCGGAGTGCGCGCTTTCTCTTTCTTTTTTATAGAGGAAGAGCGTCGATGTTTTCTCATCGGAGGGAGCGAGCCGTTACGATACGGAGAGAGATTTTCTCCAGTCAAGCCGTGGGGTTTGTTGTTGTGGAATCTTCTGTTTGCTCGGCCGTCCCTGTCTCTCGCTTAGGTTGAAGCTTTCCGGTGAAGGACAAATCTGGCCAATTTTTTTCTTTTTTTTTTTTGTCTCAAAATACCAATTTTAGGTTGAATGGCAATTTTAACCTCAAAATTTTCTTTTGTCCGGTAAAAAATTACAAACTTTCACCTTTATTTCAAATCTAACCCCTACCATTAGTGCTCTATTTGAAGTTAAGCTAGTTTTAGGAAAAAGGGTTTTAGTCGTGAGCTTGGCGGATTTCGTCCATAGTTTCTGTCGATAGACGGTAGTCTATAACTTCATGATGGATTTATGATATGGGCTTAAGGCCCGTCCGCCCATGCTGGGCCCAAAAAGCCCGGCCCACGGGAATAGGGCCCGTGGATGGGGGAAGGTATAAAAGGGAGGAGAGAGAGGGAGATGACACCCGTTGGAAAAAACAGATGTACGTATGCTTTTTCTCCCGCGCTTTTCTCTCTCTCCAAAAGACAAAAAAAAACAGTAAGGCAAACGGCACGTTTGTCTTCCCTTCAATTGACATCATCGGATCGGGAATTTCGTCCTTTTATTCAAGCATTGGTGTCTAATCAGCATTTAAAAGGTACGCTCGAATCCGTGATGTGCTTTAGGATCGGTGATACGTGTTTTCCTGGGCTTCGCTTCCGCATTCATTTTAGGGGTTCGATTTAGTGTCGAATCCGGTTTTCGGGGATCCGTTATTCCCTACATTGGTATCAGAGCCCTAGTTCACGTTTTCCCGACCTGTTTTTGATGTTTTTTTGATTATTTTTTGGGAAAGAACTTCGGCCGTACGGATCGGGGCAAAAATCCCGACGCCCGAGCGCTGTTCGGCCATTTTTCCGAGTTTTCGTAAGTTGAAATCAAATTTTGAAGGCACTGGGTGAAAGGCGACGTCGAGACGAGTCCGAGGATAGGTCGAACGCCGCCGGGCGACGCCGCACGAGCCCACACGGGCGGCCGGAAGGCGCTGCGCGTGGGCGCGATGCGCCCGGAAGCGTTGGCTCGCCCAGCACGTGCGGCACACGCGCCGGTCGGCGAACCGGCGCGTGCGCGCCGCCGGCCGGCGAACCAACAAGCGCCAGTCGATGGACCAACGCGTGCTGACGTCAGCATGACGTCACCCAACGGTCAATAACCACCGGGGTGACGTCATCGATGACGTCGCAACGACGACGGTTGGTCGGGCGGTCACGGCCGGCGACTTGACCGGCGACCCGACCCGACCCGAACCGCGACGCCCGACCGTGCCGGGCGACGTTTGCGTGACGTCGGCCAACGCACGCGCGCGGCACGTGCGGTCGATTTGTTCGACCGGCTGACCGGTCCGACCGACCCGTCTGGTCCGACCCGCGCGCCTGTTGACCCGACTCGTTGACCGACAACCGTTGACCGTTGACCGACCGTTGACCAGTTGACTTTGACCGTTGACCGTTGACTTTGACCGTTGACCCGGAAAAAAAATAAAAAAATAAAAAAAAGAATTTGTTTCTTTTTCATTTATGCCTATGTGGGTTATATGTAATCCATTATTTATTCTGCATTTGTTGCATGAATTTTGGAAAATTATGTATTTTCCCTTATGTAAATTATGGATTATGGGTAATCTATTTTTAATTCTGCATTTGTTGCAAGAACTATGATGCGTCATGCACAGATACCTGCAATCTCGAGAACGGACGAGGGAAATGCAAGACTTAAAAGGCTGATGTCATATTTAGCTAATTATCGGTGGCATGACGGTGATTTAGTATCACATGTGGTCAGGGTCAATCAGATGATACAGGAAATCATCTGGAATGGTTATCTTATGCCGGATTTTGAGAAGATGCCGGCTTTGATGAACACTCTTCCACCTGAATGGCAAGCAGTGTTAGATCGGCTATGGGAGGTCAACGTGGTCCCGGGTTATAGAATGCTAGTGGAAGCTTTTGTAAGAGAGTACTATAGGATTGAGTTAGCTAAAACTTCAACCCTTAGATTGAGCGCCACATGGCGCAGAGTAAATGCGCCTTGGTGGCGACATGAAAGCTCTCCAAAAGTTTTTCCATGGTTGGCAAATGTGGCTTCAAAATTCTCAGAATTTTTGACTGATAGATTAGAAGGGACATTCCCTAATTATTTCTTAGATTAATTATGAGATGTTTTGTGGATGTAAATATCTCTTTCTATATTAATATTTCTCTGTATATATTGCTTAGTGTAATGTATAGTTGTATTATGTGAAAGCATTATTGTTTATTGGATGTTAGTTATCTATTGCTTTTCATTATTCTTTGGTTCTTTGTGGGTAATGATGTGGGTAGTTTTAGAAGCTTTTGTAACTTCATAGAATTGATTTTGTATAAGACAATTATATTAATGATAATTTTAAGTTAGGATTTTTGGAGGATGATTGGAAATATAGTGACATTTTGATTCTGAAACCTTACTTGAAATTATTTATTGATATGATGGGTCTGTGCAAAGGGATGCATAAATGATAGGCATTAAATAGTCGTGCATGTATGTCTGATGTGTTCAGACTGATGGTTTTAGCAACTAAGAATGTGATTGCTGATATGAACGGCAACAATTGTAAAATATTGAATATGAAGATTCAATATGTGCTGGAAAAGCAAGAAGCACTAGAAACTCTTGACCATATTATGGAAGATCTTGAGGATGTTGTGCGCCACCTTGAGCTAGTAGAGGACTGCCTATCGGCATTTGAGTCGATAATAGATATTTGCAATGCTGGTTCTAGCTCAGAAAGGGCTTTGTGTTCTAAGCGCAAGCGTACTGATTCGTTCAATATGTGAGAATGCAAAGGATTAAGTCATTGTTGCAAGAAATCAAGAGTTAATCAACACAAGAGAGGAAAACGTCCTCAAGTGAAGAAAATGTCAAGGGTGAGGTGTTACAATTGTGACAAAAAGGGTCATTATGCTCGCGACTGTCGTGAGCCAAAGAAAGTAATACACCTCTTGCACATTTGAGAACTTTGCTTATGTGTCAAGTTCTGCATTATTGGCTGAATCCAATCCTTTGTGGACTGTAGATTCAGGATCGACAGACCATGTAAGGAAGGATAGAGGATCCTTCGTGAAATTCCGACGATACCAACTGGAACTATGTGGATCTATGTGGAATATAACTTCAGAGATGAAGTTAAAGGGATTGGCACCTGCCAATTGAACATGCGTGGTGGACGCACCTTGTTCCTACATGATGTTCCATATGCTCCAGAGATTCGTCGAAATTTAATGTCTGTTTTGGTGTTGTTTAAGCTTGATTTTAGTATGAACTTCCATAATAGAGGTGTAGATTTGTATTTGGATACAAACTACTATGGTTGTGGTCACTTTCTAGATGGTTTTATTGTACTAAATGTTGACTGTGGTGATGTCAATATGTTATTCCCTTGTTTCACGTCTTTTACTTTATATGATAATGATGTGAATATGGTGGCATGCTAGACTTGGTCATATGGGCCAACAACATATGAAAAGACTAGCCAAAGAGGGCTTATTGGGCAACATTGAAAAAGTCGATTTGTCCAGATGTGAGCATTGCCTAGTAGGGAAAATGACAAGGAAACCATTTGAAAAGGTAAAAGAGCTGAATTTCCTCTGCATTTAATCTATTCTGATGTCTGTGGTTCAATGAATGTGAGAGGAAGGCAAGGGGCTATTTGTTTCATCACTTTTATAGATGATTCTACTTGATTCGGATATATCTATTTGATTTATCATAAATCTGAAGCATAAGTTGTTTCAAAAGGTTTATGAACCTGGTAGAGAATCAATTAGATAAGAAAATAAAAGTATTGAGATCCGATCGAGGTCAAGAATATTTAATTTGATGAGTTCAGAAAATTATGTGATGAAAAGGGAATAGAAAGACAGTTGTCTATTCCATATACTCCTGAACAAAAATGGTGTTGTAGAGAAAAGAAACAGAACCCTACTGGAAATGGTTAGGTCCATGATGACGCATGCTAACTTACTTATCACTTTTTTTTTTTTTGGAGTGATGCGTTGTTAACTGTTGCCTGCATACTTAACCGGGTGCCTTCCAAATTAGTTATTTCCACTCCATATAAGTTATGGATAGGTAGAAAACCAGACTTAAGTTTTCTTAAGTCATGGGGTTGTGTTGCCTATACTCATGAGTCCTCTCACAAGTTTGGGAATTTAGGTCCCAAAGGAAATAAGAGTATTTTAATGAGATACTCCGAACACTCGAAAGGGTATGTGTTCATAGGTGAGCAGGAAAGTGGGAGTATAACTGAATTTGAATCACAGGATGTCACATTCTTAGTGGATGAATTTCCTAAGAAGGGCGAAATAGGAGAAGATCACTCCCTATTTGAGACCTTGGATCAGGATAATGATGTTAGTGGAGTTCATCCGAGTGGGAGTAATATGAGAAGTGATGAATTGAATTCAACTCATTCTCAATTACAACCACATGATGAGACGACATCATTATTACCTAATCCAAGTGGGAGCATAATGGGAAATGATGTGCTAAGTTTGCAATCTCTCATACGGCGAACGAGTCGCCAAAGTATTCCCTGTCGACGTTTTGACATTGAAGGGGAAACTTTTATAGTTGCTCCACAATATGAGGATGAGCCAAGAAATATTAATGAGGCTCTAAATTGCCCTAGTAAGGAAAAATGGATTTATGCAATGAAAGAGAAAATGGAGTCAATGAAGTCAAACCATGTCTGGGAACTAGTTGATCTTCCAAAAGGACGCAAAGCTATTGGGAACAAGTGGGTTCTCAAAATAAAGCAAAAAGCTGATGGCTCGATAGAAAGGCATAAGGCTCGCCTTGTGGCGAAGGGGTATAATCAACAGGAATGAATTGATTATGAAAGTACATTTTCTCCTGTAGTGTGATTTACCTTGATTCGCATTATTCTGGCAATAGTAGCTAGTATGGATCTTGAGTTACATCAAATGGATGTAAAGATTGCTTTCCTCAATGGAGAATTAGATGAAGAAATATATATGGAACAACCTGCTGGTTTCATAGTGAAAGGCCAAGAAGAAAAGGTATGTCAACTTTGGGAGTCGATATATGGCCTTAAGCAGTCGTCGAGACAATGGTATATATGTTTTCATAATGGCATAATGGCATATGATTTTACAATGATTGACAATGATCATTGTGTATATATCAAAAGATCCAAGGATCAATTTGTGATCATATCATTATATGTTGATGATATACTAATTGTCGGAAGTAATATGGAGTTTGTTAATACTGTGAAGAATTCGTTGTTTTCCAACTTTGAGATGAAGGACATGGGTGATGTTGCATACATTCTTGGAGTTAAGATTTCAAGATTGTAAACCCATAGATACTCCTATTACAAAAGGTGAAGGATTGAGCCATAAACTGTGTCCAAGGACTCCATAAGAGAAGGAACAAATGAAACATGTTCCTTATGCTAGTGCTGTTGGAAGCTTTATGTACGCTATGATGTGTACAAGACCTGACATATGTTTTGTAGTTGGAATGGTGAGTAGATACCAATCCAATCCAGGTCAAGCACATTGGAAAGCCGTTAAAAGAATACTAAGGTATCTAAAGGGGACTGCTGATAATACGCTGAGTTATTAAAGAAAGGATCTGCAACTCAAAGGCTATTATGATACTGATTGGGGAGGAGATTTAAATGAAAGGAAATCTACCTCTGGGTTTGTTTTCTTACCGAATAATGGCACCATATGTTGGAGCAGTAAGAAACAAAAGTGTATAGCCTTGTCCACGATAGAAGTTGAGTTCGTGGCATTATCAGCAGCAGTATAAGAAGGTGTTTGGCTTAAGAGATATTTTGGATCATTTAGGTGTTATTGGAAGTGCTGCAGATTTATTGTTGGTTAACTGTGATAGCCAAGCAGCGAAAACATACACTAAATATCCAAAATATCATGGCAAGACCAAACCTATAGATACCAAGTATAATTTTGTCAAGGATATGATTGCACGAAAAGATGTGAACTTAGAGTACATACTACGCATAGAATGGTAGCAGATCATATGACAAAGCCAATACCTAGAGATGTGTTTTGTGGCTATATGAAATCTCTAGGATTGCGTAGAGTCTGATGTACTGAATATTGCAATTTCCCTAAGTGTTCACAATTTGATGAATTTGTGTATTAATCATTAATGCCTATGAATCTTTGTTTAATCTTTATGCATCTTAATACTTAGTGTATTATTTTAAGTTGAGAAGTATGTCGGACAGATATAAGATTAGCTCACTCACACGGGTAATCGCCTCTGTTTACTGTGTGATAAATAGAGATGAGACTGTTTTTAAGCTTATTATCTAGGTGATAATCGAGAGCTCAAGCTTAAAACACGTATGTCGCCTTAACTGAGTGTTAAGATGAAGACATAATTCTTACGATGTCCGAAAGTAAAATACCCCACATATTTTACTTTATCTGTCTAAGATGCCAAATGTGAGTTCTGATGAATTTTGTGAATGAGTAGATACGTGAACTCAAGTTAGACATTGGGTATGTCTGAACTATCATCTGTACGGTATTGAAAGTGTAGACATACGCTCCATGGGAAAGGAATTGAGACCGTAATACGTAATTCATACTACGTATGCATGAGACGACCAATAAGAGTGGCAAAAAGTTTGATCTCAACTTTTATGCCGTGTGAGACTCTTAAGGAAAAGAGTTCCTCAATTTTTTAGTCCCCTCATGACTCTTACTTATTCTCAAGATTTCTATTTAGTGTTTGCTATCTTAGGATGTTGCCAATGGTCATGAGTTTGATTCGATCTAATGGGGCATTTCTAGAAAAGCAAGCTGAACTGAAATTGAGAGTTTGAAGGAAAGAGGATGATCGATTTTGGAGAATCACATTGTAGTTTTGTATTCACCGGTTAACCAATTATGACTGTCTTTGGGATAATCATAATTGTGAATACAATATATATATATATATATATCATTGTTTAAAAGAGATCAAGAGAGATATAAATGTGATCGATCGATCTAGGGTACTGCATATTAAATCTACTCAGGATGTGATGCCCATTATGAGCTGCTATATATTCCTAACAGATGTAAAGCAACGAGCTCTCAAAATATGCTGGTCGCACGGATTATTCACCGGTATGAATGTTGAAGAGAGGAAAAAAGGATTCTATTCGGCCCACCATGTTAAGTGAGAGTCTATGATGGATTTTTCTCTGATGGGGATGAGTAGGGCCTGTCCGCCCATGTTGGTTTTGGACCACATGTGCAAGTGGGAGATGATGGATTTATGATATGGGCTTAAGGCCCGTCCGCCCATGCTGGGCCCAAAAAGCCCGGCCCACGGGAATAAGGCCTGTGGATGGGGGAAGGTATAAAAGGGAGGAGAGAGAGGGAGATGACACCCGTTGGAAAAAACAAATGTACGTATGCTTTTTCTCCCGCGCGCTTTCTCTCTCTCCAAAAGACAAAAAGAACAGTAAGGCAAACGGCACTGTCTTCCCTTCAATTGACATCATCGGATCGGAATTTCTTCCTCTTATTCAGCATTGGTGTCTAATCTGTGGCTAACAAGGTACGCTCGAATCCGTGGTGTGCTTTAGGATCAGTGATACGTGTTTTCCTGGGCTTCGCTTCCGCATTCGTTTTAGGGGTTCGATTTAGTGTCGAATCCGGTTTTCGAGGATCCGTTATTCCCTACACTTCATATTACAACAAATCAAAAAAAATTGGCTAGAGGAATTCAGTTTAGATATTTTTTGACTTGCTAGTGAAGTATAGGAGACGTGAACAATTTCACCGTTATTCTCCAAACTGTAGCTCAAATAAGAAGACAATGAATAGTGTTTAAATCCAGCCAGCAAGTGTACATGAATTTATTACTAAGACAAGCGGATTTAAGTGAAAGTTGGTAATGTTTTTAAGACAAAAAAAAGTTGGGGCCGAAGGTTACAGTTACTTAATCATATTAAAAGTTATTATACTGAAATATGTTATAGGGAGGAAGATTTGGAATTCTAATAGATCTCTGGTATCGGAGTGATCTATTTTTTTCAAGTGAAGCAATGACTCAAACATATACGTTTTAATTCCGTTGTGCTTATTAATCTCAGTGTTTTACAGTCATATATGGATCCAATTGTTCTTGATTAATTAATTATTTATGTGAATAGTTTTCTATAGCCGGCTCTGTGGTTTATCTTGATTGGGAGAGACCGGTTGGCAGGTGAATTCGTCTTTTTTCCCTTCATTATACTGCGACAGAATCCTGCCTACGCTTCCCTAAAACACGTCTTAAACAAAAGAATTAAATAAATAAATAAATAATCAATAATCTAATTCTCAATATGGTAATGGGCCATATTCAGGATGGGTGGCTAGTTGGCGAGTAAACGCAGCAATCGGAGGCAGGTCAATTTTAAAATACGCGTGTTAGAATCCTGGCACGGTTTGAGAGGTCGTGTATTAGACTTTTCGTTTCACAGGACACTTGTTCGATTGCCAATTTGTTAAACAGTGATAATTTTTGTTATTTTGCTTCCAGGAGTAGATTTAAAATATAAATCCGTTTGACAAAATTTTAATTCCCGAGAATAAATTTCTTTTTTTTTTTTTGTTCTTGGAAGTAGATTTAAAACAGAATCAATAAATAAAAAATGTTGATTTTTTGTTCCTGAAAACAATTCTAGAATCAAGTACATATTTTCTCTCTTTTCTTTTCCTTTTTCTTGTTCTTATTCCCTCTTTCTTCTTCTTCAACTGCTACCGCCGCTGCCATTGCCGTCCGCCGCCTATCGCCGCTAGTTGCTAGTGACCGGTTCGGCGAGCTCACCAGAGGCTTGCATAACAGGGTGACGCTCGACCTCGCCCAGATCTTGTGAGACCGAGCTCACCCAGCCGCCAGCGAGGCTCGACCTCACCCGGGCACCACAAGGTCGGTGTCGCTCGACCAAGGCAAGGCTGACCTTGCGGTGGCCTGGTGAGGTTGAGTCGCACCGGCAGTTAGGCGAGCTCGGCCTCACCTAGCTGCCGACGAGGCATTGCCTCGCGAAGGGCTAGTGACGCTCCGATGAGATCGGCCCTCGTCTAACCAATCGCCGATCATCCCAAGGCCGATGACCAGCCACCTTGAAGAAGAAGAAGGGGAGAAAGAAAGGAAAAAAAAAAAGGAAAAAATTAAAATTATTTAAAAATTAAAAAAATTATTTGAAGGAAAAATTTTGAGGACGGTGCCAAACGCAATTCTATTCCGAGAATTGAAATTTTGGACAATTATCAAATGACTTAAAATGCTTAAAAATTATTTCCGGGAACAGAATAAAAAAGAATCATTTTTAATCAAAAATTGTTCCTGGAAACAGAGTTACCAGACACGCCCTTATTTGATGCATTTCGTGTCCTTTTCCTTCTTTTTCTTTTTATTTTAATGAGCTCGTAATTTATTGACTCGTGTTGTTAAAATAAAAATGGCGAAAAAAAGTGATAAAGTTGTTTCCTTGGTCCCCATCCTTTTCTTTCTACCTGTTTTCGAGGTGTACATAATAAGTCTCATAGGGTGTGAAGGTGCCAAATCGAACATTTCCTTTGTCATTATGCAAACGCACGATTCGGCATAATTCTTCATGTATGTCACAAAAGAGACAAAAAACAAATAGTCCATCAACTTTTACCCACCATTTGATTGTTAAATTTGTAATTTGTTTAATTTGGTCTCTAAAATTTATAATGTGCAATGTGATTTTTGAACTTTTAATTAGTTTAATGTGGTATATGGACTTTTGATACATGTTTAATGTAGTCCAACTCTATGAAAATGTTTAATATCGTCGTTCCATTAATTGAAGACCAGAGATAACATTGAACATTTTTCATATAATCTAGGGACTAAATGAAACATGTATCAAAAGTTTAGAGATCATATTGCATATTGAGATAAGGTTCAGAAACTATATTAAACAAATTAGAAATTTTAGGGCTAAATTGTATATTGGACTAAAGTTTAAGGACGATTTGTATCATATCCGTGTTGGTACGGTGCACAGGTTCCTTAAGTCACCAAAAAAAAAAAAAAAAAAAACGACGATTTGTATCATTTTCCCTCGTAGAAAAAATGTCAAAACTTTGTTAACTCCACATTAATTAAGTTAATGGAGATGCTTCATAGGTCGGGAAAATACGTAAAGTGGGTTATTTTGTTGTCAAAGTAAATCTTTTTTATTTTCTTTGGTTCTTTTTTCTAGTAAAAAAAAAGGAAAAAGCTTGGATCTGAAACAGCTCATCGATTGAAATTTTGCAAGGAAGGTGTTTGGTCCCGATTTTTGTTGTCCGTCATGGTATGGAGAGTCTACGATATTATTCTGCGACCCCTTTGTCGAGTTGGAGAATTAGGCGTGAGCCTTAATCATTTTAAAGGCTGGAGACACGATGATTGCTCGTCAACTATGCCATTTTAGCTTTTATTTTACTACCGGGACCCGGATGATTAAGCATTGCGTTTGATATTTTTGCTTTGGCGATGCTTTTGGACCAAGAAATAATCCTTGTAGGTGATACTTTTTGACTTTCAACAGGATAAATACATCGAATGCTTTAATTTACGACAAGAGAAAGAAATTGCCCGCAATCATCATCTTTATGTGTGAAGTTCTTACAAGTATTAATTTCACTTGAAGTCTAACGTGGAAAGCTTGGGACCAATGACTGTATTGAAATATTCCAGTTACTAGTGGTTTAGTTGCAATCTTTGCTCAATTCTTTGCTCAGCTCCAATCGCATGGATCTTCGACGTGTTTAATTTACATGCCTTAGATCAAGTTTTCTTTTTCTTGTATGGAACTTACTGATACAACCTTAATGCCATTAACTCTTTCTTGGCATGGATTTTGTTACTTTACAGGCATTAAAGCGAATTTTTCTTTTTTGTATGGAACTTACCGACGTGTCCTTAGTGCCATTAACTCTTTCTTCGCATGGATTTTGGTTTCCTTTAATTTGCCGATGTGATTTTCTTTTCTTTTTTTTTTTTTTGAATCTCTCTCTCTCTCCCCCCCACATGTCGTTCTTCTTCTTTTTCCTTAAATGCCACTAAACCAAAAACTCACAAAATTTACCAACCACAACAACAGAAAAAATTATGATTTGTA
The DNA here is from genome assembly GCA_014182375.1 of Eucalyptus virginea. Lineage (NCBI taxonomy): Eukaryota > Viridiplantae > Streptophyta > Magnoliopsida > Myrtales > Myrtaceae > Eucalyptus > Eucalyptus virginea. The sequence continues at coordinate 29,051,045 of CM024518.1, forward strand.
CCCTCTCATGACCACCAATTAAGTGGCCGTGGCCTTGAATTTCGCAACTTAAAGTTCAAGTTACCATGGCTACAATTAGCTCCAGAGTGACCATGGCATTTGCAAGCTTGAGCATGAATGGCTCTAATGGCCGCGAGCTTAGAGCTTGAGTTGGTAGCAATGGGCGTCGCAATGGACTCCTATCTCTTTCTCAATTTGTAATATTTTTTAATATTGTTAGATGCGGTGCCAATTTGGCTCTACATAAATTGAGCAAGTCATAGCATGACATGTTTATAAATGTGTTCATGTAAATAGTCTATGTCGGCAAAAATCGACCTTCATAGGAAAAAGTATGACCCAAGGATTGCTTGATGTTTTTGAAAAAAAAGTAGAGCAACGTTTTGCAAGAAAAAGGAAAAAAAAAAACGTAGGAGAATGAGTTTGATTTTTCAGTAAATAATAATGACTGATCGGGACATTATCTATTTCTTTATTTATTCTTTGGTGGTGCTAGCTTTTGCTGTCCGGTCTCACCCTTCAACCTAAGAGGTAGGGATTGAGCACTGCACTAGCTAATTAGGCGAAGCGTAAGCTGACCAGTATGAAATTATCTTGGATCCATTTATGCTGTGGAAATATCCAAAGCAAGTTATATATTTCGAAATATTCCAAATTACGAGACAAATAGTGGTGGTGTAAAAGAAAATTCATTGCAAATGGAGCGAAATTTGGAAGAGAAAGGGACATGATGTGCCATCCTCATCCCCATCTCAACATATACCAAAACCAGCATACTAATTCACCAAATTCGAAAGTTGGATGAAAGCCATTATGACTTAGCCATGGCGAGGGAGGTGAGTAGGTCAAATACCAGTTTGTTTCTTGAGCATCACGGTGCACCAAAAAACCTTAACAAATCCCCCACGAATTTGTCATACTCCCATGCCATATCCAAAAATCACAGCCACACGATACCGCCCCCTCCCCTTCCTTTCTTTCTCTCTCTTTTCCTTCTTTTTCTTGGCTATTGATAGAGAACCGAGGGACAATAAAGTGCACGCAGCACGCAACAGCATTGGGGAGGTTCGGTCGGTCAGATCTTTTAATTCTTTAATTCTTTATTTTTCAAGAAATTAAAAAATATAAAAGAGAAACGATTTTCGATATGGGAAAAAGGGGAGGAAGAGGAGGAGGATCGACACCGGTGGATTTCGGCCATGATTTGTGGCATCGAGCGGTGGTGAGTTTTTTTGCCTTCAGGGGGCCAGCTGTTCCTCTCCCCATCAATCGGGCCCAGCAGGGCCACCACCACCACCCTTCCTTATCCCCTTCCTCATTTTTTTCCCTTCATCACTGTATTTTTGTCTCCCTTCACTACGAAAAACGATTCGGATTCATTTATTTTTAATAAACAGTTTTAAAATTACTAGTGCTCTCGCAACGCACATCATAAAACTAGTCTCTCTGTTAAACATTATGGTATTTTCAAATCGGGGATCGCATTCAAAGTTCTTCTGCGGGGTAGTTGCTGTGGAGTTTAAATTCAGTTTTCTTGATTATCTTTAATTTTCGAGTGCAAAAATTATCAAGTGGACATTCGGCCTCAAAATATAAGCTAAGCTAAACATAAATCACTCCATTGAATTGAACGCGCATGTGAAATGTACCAGCCCGAAATGAAATTTGCAAGAGAAATTTCAATGCCCCTTATCTACTAAGATACTCAAAACTAAGACAAAAGATGTGAGCAAAATAAGAGACTTCCCAAATGAAAAAGAAGAAAAGAAAAGGAAATAATATAGTCCCACCATAAAATAAAGAAAAACCCCGATAGCAAAGTAATGCCGTAGAGAGAACAACGAATTGGGTAAAAGGCCCAACTTGCGGATGGACTGGGCTCAACAAGAGGCCTATATTCAGAGAAGGCATGACAAGAAAGAAAATACACGGTAATTAGTTTTTACTCATAAAGAGCATGGCCCAGGGTGTTTCTAAAAGTCCATTGTTTTGAAGGCCAAGGTTTAGCATAAACTCACGTTATGGAGATCGATGAATTCTACTAACTTATGACTGTTAATATAACTTCGCATATTGACATGACCCACCGCTCGTACAAATGTCCTAAGTTGATTTAATAAAACATTATATTAAGCACGTTCCATCCCAAAGATTAATTTTTTGAATAGGGGGAAAAAAAAAAGTAGATGCTATACGCAGATTCTAATGTTGATTCTTTGAAACAAAATTCTTCGACAGATTAATCCATTAACAACTTTGCCTGAACGAGTTAAGCTAGTCTTCACTTCCAATTCTTCGTGGATAATAAAAGTTGTGCACACGGGAAGATGGAAAGGATGTCTGTAGAGGTTAATGGCACTTGCTTCATTTTCTTCTTTTGTTTTTGTGCTTCTTCTTTATTTGAAGCTGTACGCTTGACAGATCATAGTAGTCATCTTCTCAATTCAACAGAAATACAATTGCACCAAGAAATAGGGAGAGAAGATATTAGAAACAAGCTTTCATAAAAGAAATGACATTTCAAGCTGTCTCGATGACATCTTTATTAATTGAATTTATAAAGCTAGTTTACAGAGACAACTCCCCAAACAATTTCATCGTCCATGAAATTTGGTGGCCTTACCCTTTAGCTTCTTCATCCACTCAGCTGCTCTTCTCTCCAACATTCTCACACCTCGAATGAGCCATTTGGGCCTTCCCGTTTCAAATGAAATGTATGCTATCGAAATCCCAATTACGATTCCCAATGCATAACCTATCCACGTTGTTTTTTGTTTGAGCCAACTCTCATGCTCTTCTTGGTCGAAAGTTGATGGGGACGATGAAAGAGGAGTTTGTGCATCACCAGGGCATGCTTTTGGCAATGGAATTCCACAAAGACCTAGATTCCCATTAAACGAGTTGCTTGAGAATGTGCTCAATTGCTTATCTTGTGGAATTCGACCGGTGAGTTGGTTCTTTGAGAGGTTTAAGCACCCAAGGGATGCCAAATCACCCAATTTTCTAGGAATTACCCCACTAAGTTTGTTCGAAGATAGATCAAGCCATCCAAGATTGGTCAAATTCCCTAGAGTCAAAGGGATGGAACCTGTGAGATGGTTATGAGAAAGGTTGAGCCCTACGAGAGAGTGAAGCTGTCCAATAAATTCAGGGATATTCCCTTGGAAAGAGTTGTTTGACAAGTCAATAAGTGTGAGGAAGGTGAAGATCTTCACTAGCCAAATCTCTTGCCCTTTCATGGTCAGGGTCATGGAATTTTCATATGATCTATATCCGGAATTCTCTCCCCAAAAATCCCGTGTCATATACAAAGATTTGTCTTGCCCATTTTTGTCATTCATCATGGCTTCAAGGCTCATTATCAAGTTGGTTGGCAAAGGACCGCTAAAGTTGTTGTTGGAGAGATCCAAAATGTGTAACTTAGGAAAAAGGTGACCTCCCCTAGGTATATTCAAAAGGCCCTTCAAATTGTTTGACCTTAAAACAAGAATTTTTAGTTCCGGGAGTGTTCCCAACCATCTTGGAAATGTATCCTCTATCCGATTGTCGTTGAGATCCAGAACTTCCAGGTGCCTACATTTAACAAGCGACCGAGGCAACGTGCCTTCAAATTGATTTTGACTCAAGTCAAGAGTCATCAAGCCACTTCTCAAAGAAAATGACTGAGGAATTATGCCCTCAAGGTAATTCATTCGCAAGTTCAAAACTGACAAATTGGTGCCAAAATTTGTTAAACACCGAGGCAAACTACCTGTTAAGGTGTTGTTGGACAAGTCAATGATCTCGAGCTCGGTGAAATTGCATATGAAAGAGGGGATCTTTCCTGTCATCTTATTAGATGCAATGGAATAATAGAATGTGACAGGAGATGGAACTGGAATTGGCCCTCCAAACTTGTTGTAGGACAAATCTAGTATATACAATGAGGTGTTTGAGAAAATCTTTGTAGGCCACTGTCCAGTGAAATTGTTGTTGGAAATGGATAAAGTTTCAAGAGTAGGGAAGGAGAGTCCAAACGCGGTAAAGTTGATCTTACCATGAAATTTGTTCAATTGCAAATCAAGGTCTTGTAGATATGGTACTTCCAGCCAATGTGGAAAAATATCAGTGAACTCATTGTGACTGAGAACTAGTGTTGATAAGTTCACACATCTGACTAGGGAGCGTGGTAATGGTCCTTGTAATTTATTGTTCCCCAAGTCTAGATCAAGGAGATTGGTTAGATTACCAAAACATGATGGCATATTCCCAAAGAGATTATTGTCAGACAAATATAATGATTGAAGTGAACTCAACTGGCAAATTGAAAAGGGGATTTCACTAGTGAAACCATTTTCAGGCATCAAATGCAAAAGTAGAAGGTGGCAAAATGGGGAGTGGTCCACGGAATGAGTTGTTCCAAATGTAAATAAACTGCAAGTTCGTCTTGTGCAAATGTTGTATGCCTCCCTCTAGAAGGTTATTAGAAAGATCCAACATTTTCATTGTATCATGGCTTATTCCCCACAACCACATTGGGATCTCCCCACCGATCCTATTAAAAGAGAGGTCTAAGTATCTTAATCTTTTCAATGAAGTCAAGAAATAGGGAAACTTGGTCAAGTTGCAAGAATACAACACCAATCATTCAAGCTTTGGGAATGTATACTCAAGTGCATCATAGATTAGATTTAGTTCTTGAGAAACTAAAAGGTCTCGAAGATTTTTAAGATTTGTAAAATTTTCAAACTCTACAACCTCGCTAAAGCTATTATTGGCAATCCGCAAAACTTGAAGTTGGTGGAGATTCCACATTGATGAGGGGATGTGTCCTGTGAATCTAGAATAACTAAGATCTAGAATTGTTAAATTCTTCATGTTACCAATTGAATTGGGTATTTCTCCCGAAAAGCTCGTAAATCGGAGAGACAAAGACTCAAGAGGACTAGTCCAATTGGATTTGGGAAGAATCCCAAACAAGTTTAAATTTTCACTTATATCAAGAGTAGTGAGGCTTGGTAATTGAAAAATAGTACCTGGAAATATCCCCCCTAAGGAACAAGAAAAAACGCTGATATATGTCAAAGAAGAAGACAAATTTGCAAAGGACTTTGGTGAAACATTGGACATGTCTACTTCATCAAGAACAAGCTTTCTCAACACTGTTAAATTATGAACAATCATTGTGAAGATTGAATTTTCCAACTTGAGAGAAGACGATGAGCGTGTGTCCAAAATATAATTGATAGAGAGATCAAGTGACACCAACTCGGAGAAGCGAGAGATTTCACTAGGAACGATACCCACAAATTGTGAACTAGAGAGATTTAGATGAGTCAATTTTGCAAATGCACTCAGATTAGGCGAAATATGTGAGCCAATAAAGTTGTTACCGAAAAGATTGAGGCTCTGAAGATGGCGAAGGAGGAAGAGGGAGCTATTGGACTGGAGAGGGCCATGAAGCCAACTGCAAGCAAGATCGAGAGATGACGTTACCGATGACATCGTCACAAGCGACACCATCCCACAAGCAGCAATCTATGCTCTTATTCCATGAGTTTGTTTTTGGATAAGATATGACATGGTCATTCCAATCACAATGGTACGATGCCTCCTTATTCAGCACGAAGGAATTCTTCAAATGGAGCAAGACATCACGTTGGTCAGGAGGGCAATGGGATGAAACAAATCGGAGGGAAAAATGTAAGAAAAAGTTGAAACAAAGGAGGTGGAGGATTTGATGCCACCTCATTATGCAATTAAGCATGTAGGTGAGTTTTTTGGTGGTGGAGTAGAGTGCTTCCACTTATATAGCCTTTCCATAGTGTGAAGTGATCACATGAGCTTTCTCTTAAAGGTCGAAGTCAAAGTCTTCTTAGAATGAAATAATCGAGATCGCAGAATTTCCATGGGAAAGAGCCTTGGTGGGGTCCAAGTGTGGAAAATTATTAGTGTTATAGAATTTCCAATGAAAAACTCTTCTAGGAAATTGATCTCTCTATTACTTGCCAATGAAAAGTCCTCATGGAACGACATTACTGGGGTCACATATTTGCTCTTCCTTTTTTTTTTATTGTCTTGGCTGGATTAAGTGGGTGTTAAAAAACCGGTGCCATTAATTTCCAAGGAAAAGTCTTCTTGAAATGTCCTCTTACGGCAATATCGTGCCACGTGGATAACCTCGATGTCACGGCACTAACAACTCTATTTGACAATCGAGGAATTTGACCTTCCTATATTCTTTAATCGCAATTTTTGTTGGTATTTATAAATGAGCTAAAGAATCACAAAAGTGTATTGTTTATATTTCACTTGCTAGTAGAGAGAATTAGGGTGATTGTAATGTCAATTTGTCCATTAAAGACATAGATTAAACTTCGTAACTTCGCTATCGAAAATTAATAGTTCTCTATGAAAAAGCTCTTAAGCTATACATAGGATTATTGGAAGCTTTCATCATGACAAAATAATAAGTTTCAATCCTGTTGAAAAATCTTCACTTCTTCACATAACTAGGTTCTTACAAGACTTATGGTGCATTTGGTTAAGCTTTCTTAAGGGGCTTTCGGCCTTCAAAGCCCTTTAGGGAAATGCTGGAGTATTCAGTGTGAGATTTTGTGGGATTATTGCTAACTATTCTAAAAACTTAAACTGTTAGATAAATGCGTAGTTTATTATTTAAATATTCTAACACTCCCCCTCACGGTTAGTCTGGTCTTTTGCATAATACCAAGTGTGAAAATTTAATTAGGAGACAAATAGGGCCTGGTAAGATTTGAACTCAAGATTTTCAGCTCTGATAGCATGAGAGATTTTATAGGACCACTTCTAACTATAGTAAAAACTTAAGCTATTAGGTGAATGCGTAGTTTATTATTTAAAAATTCTAACATTTGGCAAGTCTTTCGAAGTAACACATGCAGAATGTTGAATCTATGTTAAATAATTTTGTTTTCCAAATTTATCCTCACAAATTCTTTAGTTTTCAAATTTTGCCCCTCATTTTTATTGCTCATCTTCTTTGCAAGGGCGGCCAACGAGGTTGCGCAACCCACAAGATGGCTGCATGAGGTCACACAATCGTCCTTTCTTAAAGGGTTTTGGCTTTTAGAATTTACATTGTATTCAAAATCCATTTCTAAAGTTGAACCAAACCCACGCTTGATATGCTTGTTATACTAGGTAGTTGGATTATTGATATGCTTGTTATACGCTTGATATGCTTGTTATACTAGGTAGTTGGATTATTGTAAATTGTTTATAACGTGTAATAAAAGGTCTCAAGGGATGTCAAGGCACCAAATTCAACATTTACTTTTTGGTTAGGCAAACATAAGATTCGGCACATTTTCCCTATCAGTGATGGAAAAGATGCTTGTCTTTGGATATGACACAACATGGTCATTCTAATCACAGGAGACCGATGCCATGATGCCATGATGCCATGCAATCAAGCAGGAAGAAATTTTTAAGATAGAGCAAGAAATCGCATTGGTCAGGAAGGGGCTAAGGAAAGCGAAGGAAGGAATGAAAGAACAAGTGGAAACAAAGGAGGCAAAGGAACTGATGCCTTTCCATTTTGTAATTTAGCATTTCCACTTATGATAAAGCCCCTTTTGTATCGTGAAGTAATCAACACGGGTCTTCTTTGTAAGGTCAAAGTCAAAGTCTTCTTAAAATAGCCTTATTGGGACACAGAATTTCCATGATAGTGGTTTCTTGCGTGTGGAAAATTTTAGTAACGTGGAGATTTTCCATGGAAAAATCTTCTTGAAGCATCCCGTGCTCGAAATTTCTTGACACGTGTATGGCACCCAATGTCACGGCATTCACAACTCTACTTCACAATTGACAAATTTGACCATTTGAAATTCTTTAATTGCATTTTTTGTTTGTATTTGTAATTGAGCTAAAAATAATATGCTTTGTCGAGAAAGTATTATCAAATGATAGTGCAACATTTGACAAGTCAAATCTCTTTTGTCAGTAAAGAGATTTAGGAAGGTTTCTAATCAATAATTAGTAATTCCTTTTGTTGACAAAGTCATAAGCTTTTTATAGGATTACTAAGAAAAATCTTCATTATAAGGAAATTATAATTTTCAAAACCAGTCGAAATCTTTTCACATCGTCACATGATTAGTTACTTACAAGGTCTAATATGCCAATTATACTATGATTCGTACCCACTCATGACCACCAATTAAGTGGCCGTGGCCTTGAATTTCGCGACTTAAAGTTCAAGTCACCATGGCTACAATTAGCTCCAGACCAAGGTCGCGAGCTTGAGCGACCATGGAATTCGCAAGCTTGAGCATGAAAGGCTCTAATGGCCGCGAGCTTAGAGCTTGAGTTGGTAGCGATGGGCGTCGCAATGGACTCCTATCTCTTTCTCGATTTGTAATATTTTTTAATATTGTTAGATGTGGTGCCAATTTGGTGCTACATAAATTGAGCAAGTCATAGCATGACATGTTTATAAATGTGTTCATGTCAATAGTCTATGTCGGCAAAAATCGACCTTCATAGGAAAAAGTATAACCCAAGGATTGCTTGATGTTTTTGAAAAAAAGTAGAGCAATGTTTTGCGAGAAGAAGAAAAAAAAATGGTAGGAGAATGAGTTTGATTTTTCGGTAAATAATAATGACTGATCGGGACATTATCTTTTTTTTTTTTTTTTGGTGGTGCTAGCTTTTGCTGTCCGGTCTCAACCTTCAAGCCTAAGAGGTAGGGATTGAGCACCGCACAAGCTAATTAGGCGAAGCTTAAGCTGACCAGTATGAACTTATCTTGGATCCATTTATGCTGTGGAAATATGCAAAGCAAGTTATATATTTTGAAATATTCCAAATAAATTCACGAGACAAATAGTGGTGGTGTAAAAGAAAATTCATTGCAAATGGAGCGAAATTTGGAAGAGAAAGGGACATGATGTGCCATCCTCATCCCCATCTCAACATATACCAAAACCAGCATACTAATTCACCAAATTCGAAAGTTGGATGAAAGCCATTATGACTTAGCCACGGCGAGGGAGGTGAGTAGGTCAAATACCAGTTTGTTTCTTGAGCATCACGGCGCACCAAAAAACCTTAACAAATCCCCCACGAATTTGTCATACTCCCATTCCATATCCAAAAATCACAGCCACACGGTACCGCCCCCTCCCCTTCCTTTCTTTCTCTCTCTTTTCCTTCTTTTTCTTGGCTATTGATAGAGAACCGCGGGACAATAAGGTGCACACAGCACGCAACAGCATTGGGGAGGTTCGGGTCGGTCAGATCTTTTAATGCTTTAATTCTTTATTTTTCAAGAAATTAAAAAATATATAAAAGAGAAACGATTTTCAATATGGGAAAAAGGGGAGGAAGAGGAGGAGGATCGACACCGGTGGATTTCGGCCATGATTTGTGGCATCGAGCGGTGGTGAGTTTTTTTGCCTTCAGGGGGCCAGCTGTTCCTCTCCCCATCAATCGGGCCCAGCACCACCACCCTCCCGTCCCCTTCCTTATCCCCTTCATCATTGTATTTTTGTCTCCCTTCACTACGGAAAACGATTCGGATTCATTTATTTTTAATAAACAGTTTTAAAATTACTAGTGCTCTCGCAACGCACATCATAAAACTAGTCTCTCTGTTAAACATTATGGTATTTTCAAATCGGGGATCGCATTCAAAGTTCTTCTGCGGGGTAGTTGCTGTGGATTTTAATTTCAGTTCTCTTGATTATCTTTAATTTTTTAGTGCAAAAATTAACAAGTGAACATTCGGCCTCAAAATATAAGCTAAGCTAACCATAAATCACTCCATTGAATTGAACGCGCATGTGAAAAGTACTAGCCCGAAATGAAATTTGCAAGAGAAATTCCAATGCCCCTTATCTACTAAGATACTCAATACTAAGACAAAAGATGTGAGCAAAATAAGAGACTTCACAAATGAAAAAAAAAAGGAAATAATATAGTCCCACCATGAAATAAAGAAAAAACCCCGATAGCAAAGTAATGCCATAGAGCGAACAACGAACTGGGTAAAAGGCCCAACTTGCGGATGGATTGGGCTCAACAAGAGGCCTATATTCAGAGAAGGCATGACAAGAAAGAAAATTCACGGTAATTAGTTTTTACTCATAAAGAGCATGGCCCAGGGGTGTTTCTAAAAGTCCATTGTTTTGATGGCCAAGGTTTAGCATAAACTCACGTTATGGAGATCGATGAATTCTACTGACCTACGACTATTAATATAACTTCGTATATTGACATGACCCACCGCTCATACAAATGTCCTAAGTTGATTTAATAAAACATTATATTAAGCACGTTCCATCCCAAAGATTAATTTTTTGAATAGGGAAAAAAAAAAGAGAGTAGATGCTATACGCAGATTCCAATGTTGATTCTTCGAAACAAAATTCTTCAATAGATTAATCTATTAACGACTTTGCCTGAACGAGTTAAGCCAGTCTTCACTTCCAATTCTTCGTGGATAATAAAAGTTGTGCACACGGGAAGATGGAAAGGATATCTGTAGAGGTTAATGCCACTTGCTCTATTTTCTTCTTTTGTTTTTGTGCTTCTTCTTTATTTGAAGTTGCATGCTTGACAGATCATATTAGTCATCTTCTCAATTCAACAGAAATACAATTGCACCAAGAAATACGGAGAGAAGATATTAGAAACGAGCTTTCATAAAAGAAATGACATTTCAAGATGTCTCGATGACATCTTTATTATTTGAATTTATAAAGCTAGTTTACAGAGACAACTCCTCAAACAATTTCATCATCCATGAAATTTGGTGGCCTTACCCTTTGGCTTCTTCATCCACTCGGCTGCTCTTCTCTCCAACATTCTCACACCTCGCACGAGCCATTTGGGCCTTCCCACTTCAAATGAAATGTATGCTATCGAAATCCCAATTACGATTCTCGATGCATAACCTATCCACGTTGTTATTTGTTTGAGCCAACTCTCATGCTCTTCTTTGTTTGTGCATCCCCAGGGAGTGTTCCCAACCATCTTGGAAATGTATCCTCTATTTGATTGTCGTTGAGATCCAGAACTTCCAAGTGCCTACATTTAACAAGCAACCGAGGCAACGTGCCTTCAAACTGATTTTGACTCAAGTCAAGAGTCATCAAGCCACTTCTCAAAGAAAATGACCGAGGAATTATGCCCTCAAGGTAATTCATTCGCAAGTTCAAAACTGACAAATTGGCGCCAAATTTGTTAAACACCGAGGCAAACTACCTGTTAAGGTGTTGTTGGACAAGTCAATGATCTCGAGTTCGGTGAAATTGCATATGAAAGAGGGGATCTTTCCTGTCATCTTGTTAGATGCAATGGAATAATAGAATGTGACGGGAGATGGAAACGGAATTGGCCCTCCGAACTTGTTGTTGGACAAATCTAGTACATACAATGAGGTGTTTGAGAAAATCTCTGTGGGCCACCTTCCAGTGAAATTATTGTTGGAAATAGATAAACTTAAAAGAGTAGGGAAGGAGAGTCCAAATGCAGTAAAGTTGATCTTACCATGAAATTTGTTCAATTGCAAATCAGGGTCTTGCAGATATGGTACTTCCAGCCAATGCGGAAAAATATCAGTGAACTCATTGTGACTAAGAACTAGTGTTGATAAGTTCACACATTTGACTAGGGAGCGTGGTAATGGTCCTTGTAATTTATTGTGGCTCAAGTCTAGATAAAGGAGATTGGTTAAATTACCAAAACATGATGGCATATTCCCAAAGAGATTATTGTCAAACAAATCTAATGATCCAAGTGAACTCAACTGGCAAATTAAAAAGGGGATTTCACCAGTGAAACCATTTTCAGAGGCATCAAATGCACAAGTAGAAGGTGGCAGAATGGGGAGTGGTCCACGGAATGAGTTGTTCCAAATGTAAATTTTTTGCAAGTTCGTCTTGTGCAAATGTTGTATGCCTCCCTCTAGAAAGTTATTAGAAAGATCCAACAATTCCATTGTATCATGGCTTATTCCCCAGAACCACATCGGGACCTCCCCACTAATCCTATTAAAAGAGAGGTCTAAGTATCTTAATCTTTTCAATGAAGTCAAGAAATACGGAAGCTTGTTCAGGTTGCAAAAATACAACCCTAATCGTTCAAGCTTCGGGAATGTATACTCAAGTGCATCATAGATTAGATTTAGTTCTTGAGAAACTAAAAGTTCTCGGAGATTTTTAAGCTTTGTAAAATTTTCAAACTCTACAACCTCGCTAAAGCTATTATTGGCAATCCGCAAAACTTGAAGTTGGTGGAGATTCCACATTGATGAGGGGATGTGTCCTGTGATTCTAGAATAACTAAGATCTAGAATTGTTAAATTCTTCATGTTACCAATTGAATTGGGTATTTCTCCCGAAAAGCTCGTAAATCGGAGAGACAAAGACTCAAGAGGACTAGTCCAATTGGATTTGGGAAGAATCCCAAACAAGTTAAAATTTTCACTTACATCGAGAGTAGTGAGGCTCAATAATTGAAAAATAGTACCTGGAAATATCCCCCCTAAGGAACAAGAAACAACACTTAGATATGTCAAAGAAGAAGACAAATTTGCAAAGGACTTTGGTGAAACCATGGACATGTCTACTCTGTCAAGAACAAGCTTTCTCAACACTATTAAATTATGAACAATCATTGTGAAGATTGAATTTTCCAACTTGAGAAGAGACAATGAGTCTTTGTCCAAATTATAATTGACAGAGAGATCAAGTGACACCAACTCGGAGAAACGAGAGATTTCACTGGGAACGATACCCACAAATTGTGAACTAGAGAGATTTAGATGAGTCAATTTTGCAAATGCACTCAGATTAGGCGAAATGTGTGAGCCAATAAAGTTGTTACCGAAAAGATTGAGGCTCTGAAGATGGCAAAGGAGGAAGAGAGAGCTATTGGACTGGAGAGGGCCATGAAGCCAACTGCAAGAAAGATCGAGACCGATGATGTTACCGGTGACACCGTCACAAGCGACACCATCCCACAAGCAGCAATCTATGCTCGTATTCCATGAGTTTGTTTTTGGATAAGATATGACATGGTCATTCTAATCACAATTGTCCGATGCCTCCCTATCAAGCACGAAGGAATTCTTAAAATGGAGCAAGACATCACGTTGGTCAGGAGGGCAATGGGATGAAACAAATCAAAGGGAAAAATGTAAGAAAATGTTGAAACAGAGGAGGTGGAGGATTTGATGCCACCTCATTATGCAATTAAGCATGTAGGCGAGTTTATTGGTGGTGGAGCAGAGTGCTTCCACTTATATAGCCTTTACATAGTGTGAAGTGATCACATGAGCTTTCTCTTAAAGGTCGAAGTCAAAGTCTTCTTAAAATGAAATAATCAAGATCGCAAAATTTCCATGGGAAAGAGCCTTGGTGGGGTCCAAGTGTGGACAATTATTAGTGTTATAGAATTTCCAATGAAAAACTGTTCTAGGAAATTAATCTCTCTATTACTTGCAAACGATTAATTATGAGAAAAGGGAAAGAAAAGACGCGGTTTGGTAGAAATCAAAGTCGTCTTGGAACGACATTACTGGGGAATTTGGTATTCCTTTTTGTATTGTCTTGGCTGGATTAATTGGGCATCAAAAAACTGGTGCCATAAAATTTCCAAGGAAAAGTCTTCTTGAAACATCCTCTTACGGCAATATCGTGCCACATGTACAAACTCGATGTCACGGCACTAACAACTCTATTTGACAATCGAAGAATTTGACCTTCCTATATTCTTTACTTGCAATTTTTGTTGATATTTATAAATGAGCTAAAGAATCACAAAAGCTTATTCTTTATATTTCATTTGCTAGTAGAGAGAATTAGGGTGATTGTAATGTCAATTCGTCCATTAAAGACACAGATTAAACTTGGTAACTTGGCTATCGAAAATTAATAATTCTCTATGACAAAGCTCTTAAGCTATACATAGGATTATTGGAAGCTTTCATCATGACAAAATAATAAGTTTGAATCCTGTTGAAATATTTTCACTTTTTCACATGACTAGGTTCTTACAAGACTTATGGTGCATTTGGTTAAGCTTTCTTAAGGGGCTTTCGGCCTTCAAAGCCCTTTAGGGAAATGCTGCAGTATTCGGTGTGAGATTTTGTGAGATTATTGCTAACTATTATAAAAAAATTAAACTGTTAGATAAATGCGTAGTTTATTATTTAAATATTCTAACACTCCCCCTCACGGTTAGTCTGGTCTTTTGCATAATACCAAGTGTGGAAATATAATTAGGAGACAAATAAGGCGTGGTAAGATTTGAACTCAAGATTTTCAGCTCTGATACCATGAGAGATTTTATAGGACCACTTCTAACTATAGGAAAAACTTAAGCTGTTAGGTAAACGCATAGTTTATTATTTAAATATTCTAACATTTTGCAACTCTTTCGAAGTAACACATGCATAATGTTGAAACTATGTTAAATAATTTTGTTTTCCAAATTTATCCCCACAAATTCTTTAGTTTTCCAATTTTGCCCCTCATTGTTATTGTTCATCTTCTTTGCGAGGGCAGCCACCAAGGTTGCGTAACCCACAAGATGGCTAAGTGAGGTCACACACTCGTCCTTTCTTAAAGAGTTTTGGCTTTTAGCATTTGCATTGTATTCAAAATCCATTTCTAAAGTTGAACCAAACCCACGCTTGATATGCTTGTTATACTAGGTAGTTGGATTATTGTAAATTGTTTATGTGTAATAAAAAGTCTCAGGGGATGTCAAGGCACCAAATTCAACATTTACTTTTTGGTTAGGCAAACATAAGATTCGGCACATTTTCCCTATCAGCAATGGAAAAGATGCTTGTCTTTGGATATGACACGACATGGTCATTCTAATCACAGGAGTCTGATGCCATGATGCCATGCTATCAAGCACGAAGAAATTTTTAAGATGGAACAAGACATCACATTGGTTAGAGAGGGGCGAAGGAAAGCGAAGGAAGGAATGAAAGAACAAGTGGAAACAAAGGAGGCAAAGGAACTGATGCCTTTCCATTTTGTAATTTAGCATTTCCACTTATGATAAAGCCCCTTTTGTAAGTAATCAACACGGGTCTTCTTTGTAAAGTCAAAGTCAAAGTCTTCTTAAAACAGCCTTATTGGGACACGAAATTTCCATGATGGTGGTTTCTTGCGTGTGGAAAATTTTAGTAATGTGGAGATTTTCCATGGAAAAATCTTCCTGAAGCATCCCGTGCTTGAAATTTCTTGACACGTGTATGGCACCCATTGTCATGGCATTCACAACTCTACTTCACAATTGACAAATTTGACCATTTGAAATTCTTTAATTGCATTTTTTGTTTGTATTTGTAATTGAGCTAAAAATAATATGCTTTGTCAAGAAAGTATTATCAAATGATAGTGCAACATTTGACAAGTCAAATCTCTTTTGTCAGTGAAGAGATTTAGGAAGGTTTCTCATCAATAATTAATAATTCCTTCTGATGAAAAGTCATAAGCTTTTTGATAGGATTACTAAGAAAAATCTTCATTATAAGGAAATTATAATTTTCAAAACCTGTCGAAATCTTTTCACGTCGTCACATGATTAGTTACTCACAAGGTCTAATATGCCAATTATACTAGGTGTTTGGATTCTTGTAAATTGTTTAAACGTATATATTATAAGATCTTAGAGGGTGTTGGGGCACCTAATTGAACATTTATGTATCAATTATGTTAGCACAAAATTCGGCATATTATCCTCATATTTGATGGAAAAGGTGTCAAAACAATGGAACAACTAAGCGAATGGGGCATACTTCGTAGATTGGGAATTTATGTAAATTGGTACATCTCATTACTGACATACATTTTTTATTTGTTTTTCTTCTTTTTAAGATGATAAAATGGGAGGAAGCTCGGACCCGAGAGCTTTCTTTGATAAAACTTTGCAGGGAAGTTGTTTGGCATCGATTTTGCTGTCAATTATGATTTAGGCATTTTACAATATTCTCCAACCCTCATTGACTTGGAAATGGGCATGATCCTTATTCATTTTAAATGCTGGAGACACAGTGATTGTCCACGAACTATGTTCGCACAGCTCACGACGGCAAAAGATGCTTTTCATGCTGGACTCTTGTCGACTTCGATGAACAAATGAGCTACGGTTAATTCAGTTGGTGTTTTTTTTTGTGTGAAAGAAAAAAAAAAGAAATTTGGGCCAGATTTATCACTTAACTTAAAAGTGGTGCCATTTTACTAGATAAAAAAAAAAAAAAAATGAGCTAGATTTCTCTCTTCATCTTTTTTTTTTTTTTTTTTTCTCTATTCCTATTCTACACTTACTCGGACTTTTGCCCTACTTTCGGGCGTGGGAGTCGAAACTCACTCCGAAACTTACGCATCCCCACCCCATTCCCCGAGAATGTGGGGATTTAACCCACCACCCCCCTTCCACGTTAGAAGGGTGGGCCTTCCAGGCGAATAACTCTCTTCACCTAAAGTTGTTGCTTTTTTTGGGGGAGGGGAGGAAAAAGAAAAAAGGAGCTAATTTTCATAGGCTTAGCTTATGGCCCTTTTTTATTGGGTCTACATGATGCAAAATGGGCTTAACGGATGAGCTAATGTAAATGGGTAAATGGGCTTTCGAATTGGACCGAATTCATCCGCTTTTTTCTTTTTTCTTTTTTTTGTTGGTTTGCGTATGATTTTCTTTATTTATTTATTCTTTTGTCATTATCTTGCTTTTTCTCTATCATTTTTTTTTCTGTACTTATACACTTACAAAATTTTGAAACCTATTTTCTATTCTGCAATGAATCGACTTAGTCTTTTTCATTTGTTTTTTTATTTTTGACATTCAATCGCATCCTTCACATACACCAGTGTTAGTTTATTTACTTTATTAGCGAAGTGTATGACGAACTTCCCAGCAAACACTTTGTTAGTGAGAAGTTGACGAGGGTTACGAAGAATCAAAAGTTAAATACCTAGTAAATGCGACTCCATATTGAAGGACTAAGTGTTGGAACGATAAAAGAAGCTGACTCACATATTGCATGAATACTTCACAAGAAGTCCTGCCACAGTTAAAGATTCTCAATAGCAACTTCATATAGCATCGAATCTTCTTTTAATGGTTTCTTATTAGCTTCACTTACTAGGTTTAACATGTCATGCATTGCTACGATAGCTCCTTCATGGTACATGAGAGCTGAGCTATATCCCAAATTTTAAACTTAACAGTTGCACCATTTACAACCAAAGTTTGAGAAAAGAAAGTAGTAGTGATTGTTGATTCTTATAGGATTAAGAGTACTTCATAGCTGAAAATCATAATTCAAGAGTCTAGTTTTGTGAACCTAAAATTCAATGAAATGTCCTTCAATAAACCGCAGCAATAAGCTAAATTTTCAAGCTCCAACATCTCCAAGAAGCACCTAATGTACGGAAAACTACAAGCAAAAACAGAAGGTTGGATAAAATAAGTAATTAGCGCGTGAAAAAAGAAGAACAAGAAACAAATCATAAAACTAAATCATAATCATTTCAAGTTTAAGGAAGCATGAACACTTGAGGAAATATAGATAGAGGTTATTAACAAAAGTTAACTCTAAAGATAAGATTTTCCCCATAAATATAAACAAATCACTAGCCATTTCCGTAATCAATATGGGCTAATCCTCACATTCTGCAACCAAATGATTAGCAGAAGGTCACGATGTCACAGAGAAGTAATGAATGGATAATTCTCCATTGCTTCCATCTCAAGATAACTTTAGTAAAGGGAGATGTCGTTGAAAGCGGAAAAAATTGACTGCATAGGAGCCCTAACCACTGCTCTTTACCTTCGCATTAGCTTCCTATTGCGTACACATAAGCCCTGTGGATCAAGAATACATTGACTTTTTCAATCTAGCGTTACTAATATTTCACTTTTCTGCCCTGCTATTTTCCCACTTTGTTTTATTATTTTTTTTGGTAAATATTTTATTTTATCTGTTCTTGGTTCTTCTACTCCTACTTGAATTGACCACTCTCTCAGGGTAGTGCTGATCACACTGCCTCAAAATCGTTGAAAGCTGTTTTATATCGATGGCGGTAAGTGTAATTACAGAGCCTTCGTCCCTCCCTCGAAGCGAGGCCTGGGCTTCGCTCCCCACCTCTGCGTCTCCGTAGTCCAGCGCGCCGAGACCGACCCCATGTCCGTCGTCGTCGTCCCCACTTGCTCCTACATCTCGGTCCGTTCTGGAAACCCTTTGTCCTCTTTCTCTGTTTCGGACTTTGTCCTCGTCATGGAACGCTATGCCCACCAGGTTTCCGATGAAATTACTCTGAGGGTGGAGCTGGGTTTTTGTTGTTTCTATGGGGTTGCTTAGCGATAGGAAGAGATGGAGCAATTCAATGTTTTGGTTCAGTTGCTGTTCATGTCTTCTATCATAACTCATTCTTCCTGAACCCCACGGAATTGCTTGCATCTGTACTGTTTCTTTTCCTAGTTTTTATTCTGAACTTAAAACCAGTGAACTCATATCGTTATCTTACTCTTATTGCACTCAGCTTTTCAATCACTATAAATTGAGAGTTCTTGGAACTGCTACTAATGGTTGTTTGCTTGGGCAGGACACTTCTCTTCCAAGGAACCCATCTTGGAATTCTTCTGTACTCCAAAGATCTCAAGTCCCATATGGTGAAGTTTCTTCTCAAACTGGATGAAAATAAAGGCATGGTGAAGTTTCTTCTCAAACTGGATGAAAATAAAGGCATGGTGAAGTTTCTTCTCAAACTGGATGAAAATAAAGGCAAGTCTATGAGTGTCAAGTGGATGTAGCTGCTAGCTTGAACTGCTCTCTTTTATTTCTTCTTTCTTGGTATCTGTCTCAGTAGGGTGTGGCTCCCCTGCATAGAGATGCTTCTTTCAGCAATGCATTTACAGGTTCTTCTTGGGTCAATATGCATCTACACTTCTTCGAGAGAAATAATGACTTTCATGTGTTATGCATCCCTGAACACAATAGCGATTTTAGTACTGTGATACATCCATATAAACATATCCGAAACCCGAGTGAGCAGTACGAGCTGTCCAATGCCAAAGGATCACACGGCAGCGAGGGTATCAAGGGTAAGATTGCACTGCCCGTGAATCAGATACGAGCAAAAAGAAAAGTAGCTGTGAAGAAACGAAAAAGGAGAAGAGATTTGAAGTTGGGATTAGAGTTAGGGATTTGGAGAAGGAAGAAGAAGAAAAGAAAGTGAGAGAGCGCAATGGGAGCTGTGAGAAGACAAAAAAGAAGTCTGATGAAATTGGAGCAGTGCCCAACTGATAATTGGATTACTGTAATCCTATGTGGCACTACTCAAGCACCCAACTTTTTCACTAAAGTACAATCATGAATTCTGAGACAGCTATGAAATTGCCTAGGAAGAGGAAGATGTCCCATTTCACTGTCAGCAGGGGTGGAGCTTTCCTAATGCTGCAGAAGACATAGTGAGAATACTCCAGACCATTGCCATATCTTCTGATGAAAACTCTAGTGTTCCCTTTGGCTTCCCTAAGTGATGATGTAGTACCTCCATCTGGACAAGGCAAAGGCGACTGTATGTATAACCAAAGTCCTTGTTTGCAGTTAGTTAATCGTAAAAATGGAGGTAATTTCTGGCAATGGTTGTTGATGTTGATAACTTTTTACAAATTGAATATGTTTGTCTATATATGCATGTGAATATTATGTTGTCTATTGAGACATACATTCTGATTGCAATTGATTGTGAGTTCTTTCCTTAATTGTGACTATACTAATCCATGGATCTTGGTGTAGAGGATACTGCAACTTTCTTCGAATAGAGGCTCTTGTTGCAGCTTCTGACTTCATTGAAGCGTGTTCTAAAAAGAGACTTGGTACATCTTAGACCCTTTTCGCTCCTCTGTCATTCCTTGTGATTAGTGACTGCCAGTTCATGAAACTAAGATAATAATTGGGATTAGTTTGCGTGAAAGAGAGAGAAAAGATACTTTTCTCTTACCACACCTCTCGAAAGCAGGATCACGCCTCTCCAAACAGAAGAAAGGCCACTTGACACAAACTTGAAACCGCCCAAAGCACAAAGGTTGGTTGAATCTAATTTGGCAGCCACCAAGTTTTAGCAGCATGTTATATGAGCCATGTGGTCTGAATACAAAACATATCTGTGCACATCAGGAAGATGAGATCCACTCTGATTCACTTTCTCTGGATTCAGACACTGGGATCTTCCTGAAAATTGAAGTTCTTGTAAACAAGGGTGCGTATTATAATCATTTGGAAGATGCCCCATCAAAAGGCACCCTGTACATTTAACAGAAAACTATCAATCTCAGAAGCTAAATTGCTAGAACAGCTAAGTAAACTGAATTCAAAGGGAATAGTGACTGGTGATAATCCATTGCAAGTTCGGCACGCAATGCACAAGACAATGGAAAAGGATGTCATGTGTGGGGGCAGATTGGGGAGGCTTGTAATCACTGAGCGAAAGCTTCTCTTTTCTTGAGGTAGCTGCCTTAAAAGCCTCATCACTCCCTTATCAATATGCCAAATTATCCACCAGCTTCTTCTGATCTGTTGTAAGGTTTTGACAATCATAATTTCCAGAAAGAGAGGTTTATGCAGAGGATACGGAGTGTAAACAATCTTTTGGATCTTTAGGACCAGGTGACTTTTCCAGATGCTTGATTTTTAGCAGATACTTAAAATGATCAATTCTGAGACAACCATCAAACAAGGACATTCCAGATACTTGAAATTTACCTGACTAAGCTGTGCAAGCAGGGATTTGAGAAGTTTTTCAAACAAGTGTCCAAGGCCAAAGCTGGAGAAAGCTACAAGAAATTAACATTGGCCCCTTTGATTATGCTATGCTAGATATGTTGGACAAAAACTACACAAATTAACCAGCTGAACATCTCTGTATAACTCTGTATAACTGTATATGGAGTCACATATGGCAAATAATCTAAACTGTTGATTTGGAGCATTCAGTAGAAACATCTTGATGAAACAGTAACTAAAAACCAGCTTATGCATTCATTGTTGAGGGGAAAGCGCAAAAGATGTGGGCATGTATTGAACTTTCAACAGCATTGCATTTTGAACACTCATCTATAGGCATGTGCTGGAAACCAAACCAACTTATACATAGACTTACCCAGCAATACGGCTGCCATTGCAAAACTCAATGCTAAAATCAGAAGCAAACATGAAGTGTCTATTTTCAGAAGCCCTATTTGTATAATAGAAATAAATAGCCAACAGAGACACTCTGATCATTACCAAATAAGAAGTTTGCCTTATAAAAGGATCATTTAAAATTTGTACCCAGATAGGATTAAGAAAGATGTTGGCAATCTACAATTATCAACTTCACCCATTTGAAGATATTACCACATTGAAACTCACGCAAGAAAATTAAAGACTGAGAACTGGGCTTCAAAAGAAGCACTTATCAAGAATTAAATTTCTGAGGGAAAATAGAGAGTATGATTGCATACAATATTCCATGACTAACATCCTTTTCGACAGGTCAAAAATTTTCCTGCTGGTCACCAAACAAAAGCTATACTAATTCAAGATCAAATCTAATTCGCCTTATGAAGAAGGCTAAAGTGAAACTTGCTAGCACTAGGATCCCAAAATATCCCGACCTCATCGCCAGCCACCAAACCCCTCCGTTTCACGAACTCCTTGATCCAACCCCCCTTGAGGACGTAGGACCCAGACGACGCCCAGAACACGAACACCAGCCGATGCTCAGAGCACGTGTCCACATCCCTCACGGTGACGTCGGCCCCCTTGCCGCCCTCAACTTGCCTCACCATCTCCTCGCTCATCCACCGCAGCAAGTGGCTCGTCACAAAGTCCCGCCCAATCAAGAGCCTCGACAGGTGGCCGAGATCACTCTGCTTAAGCTTCTTCTTGATTTTGTAAGGGTCGAAGAGCAGCACCAACTCTGTGGACACTCCCTCGGTATCACATCCTGAGTCCTCTCCCTTTCCCTTCCGCGTTCTTTTGTACTTCGCCGCCTTCTCCACAATTAAGCTTTCAGCGTCGGCAAGCGAGGCCACGGATTTTCGCTTCCGTTGGGTGGGAGCGATTTCTCGAAGAGGGTCGCCGACTTCCTTCATCTTCTGATCAGGCGCCAGGGGGAAGAATTCGCGAGCCACCACCACCACCATTGCAGGTGAAATATCTCCGGCCCCTTCGTCGCGACTCTTCAGTACGTCGCCACCGATGGGAGGCGATGCAGGGCCCAAGAAATCGATGAGCTTCATGGGTTTTTCCGGTTGAAGAAACAGGAAAGTGCTTCGGAAAGACAGAGGAGGACATAGGCTCGCAGGTTAGAGAGGGAAATATATAGTTTACCGTTGGAATGGGAAGGGGGTGACGTCATCAATCTTCGTAGTGCAGTTTTGGGAGTGTGCTGGGGAGTGAGAGGGCCTGAGAGGCTCTTTCCTAATTTGAGTCAGGTTAAGATTAGTAAATTAGGAAATAACTTCAAGATTCAAGATTTTATTTCCTAATTTGTTACGCTATTTTCATCATGAAATGGGACGGAACTTCAGAGGGCTGGAACAAAACTAATTTTTTTTTTTTTTTAACAAATGAAAGATTTCTAAACGTTTATCATAATGAGTTTATCACAAACTTGGAAAAAATAATAACACGGAAAATAAAGAAAAGAAATGGGGTCGGAATGGGAAATTGTACATTTGTCTTTCCTTTGTCTTTTTTTTTCTTAAATCAATTTGATCAAATTTTTAGAGTGGAACAATTGCCTGATTTTCTTTTGTTAAATATGTTGTAGGGACAATACTACCAAAAATCTTAATTATGCCTATTATGACATCAATAATCAAATTCTTTTTTGGTATCATCAAATATCTTAAATTATACCATTTGTGGTAATAAAACCACAAATTCGTTTTTTTTTTTTTGGTAAAAATAAAACCACAAATTTGTTTGTGTCACCAGAAATCTTAAATTTGTATTAGTGTGACAAAAACAAGTTTGGATGTTCGCAACAGATTAAGGGTAATTTTTTTAAATTATACAAGTATAGTTTAGGATTAAGGTGGAAATTTCCTTATATTTTATGTTCTCCTCCAAATTCCTTCTCGTTATTGCCTTCAATTATGAACTATATTCGTTTTTTATTCTTTTTTTTTTCAAGTGACGACATTTCTCTTTCCAAATTTTCGTTCCTCTTTAAAAACAAAAAAAAAAATTGAGAGATTCCTTTTGCACTGTGGAAGAATGCTCCCTTCTAGGGAAACCACTTTGGATGGAATACCGTTAAATTCCTTTTATACATACTTTTTCTAAGTAAAACAATTTCATTTGTTAAAAGTCATTATACATCCGTAGAAAAGAGTAAAACCTCGTAACCAGAAGGAAAAAAAAAACAGAGAGGGGAGAGAGAGAGAGAGAGAGAGTCAAACAAGAGCACTATAAGCTAGAGCCAACTTTCAGCATTTCAACACTAAATATTACTAACTATTTCGGACAAGTAGCACGTTGATTGCTAAAATTAATTAATCAAATATTTACTCAATGAAAATTACCAAAAGTGATAGTCTTCTCTTTAGCATATTTTAATTGATTAATTTAATAGATTGCAACGTGATTGAGACATTTTAAATGTTTATATTTTTTGCCGATTTATCTTATGGGTTTTTTTTTTTTTTTTTTTTTTATGATTGTTTCTCTCTTAAATAATTAGAGTCAAAGTGTGTTCTTGAAAATGAAGACCGAATTTTTTGTCCATAAGAATTTGCCATATTTTAATTGCGAGGACAAATGGGTTTGCAAGTCTTGTCATAGCTATGAACGGTCACGAAACTTTCATAGCTAAAAGATCGAAACTTTAGTTGCCTTTGACCCTATTACCTAGAGTTTGTCATAAATCATCATGATATATTCAAAATATGTTATCGTAGTGGACCGCGGGTTTTTCACAATTATGCAACTTTCATAAGGTTTAAACACGGATGATCAAAAGACCCGGCTCTTCGTCCCTCGGATAAATTGGATCGTGAATTAGGCTCACTTGACCTTGCCATTCGACACGCCTAATAAACCATCTAGAAATGCAGATAATAGATTATACATCTCGTGAAAATTGTCCTTCCATTTTTTATTATTATTTTATTATTATTATTATTATTATTATTATTATTATTATTATTTTGTATAGGTTGATAATGACAAAAGGAAATATCATGGGTTCCATTCTTTTTTTTATATGTTAAAAGGTTGTAGAGTCGGTACAGGAATATATCCTACTAGAAATGACAGATATTATGTAGTTCAAAAAGTTTTGTGCTATCAAAAGAAGAAAATCGAATGTTTATGAAATTTAATCATTTTATCAGCACTCTGCTGATGTGCTGAAGTGTCAACGCTAAGTGATAGAAATACGACATGTGGTGCTAATGCGTCACACCGCCTTCGCAGATAATTAGAACTGAATTGAGATTCAAAGTCTGTAGGCCCATTAGACGTGAAGCAAGAGCGAGGCCCTGTAGGCACCAATGCATGAGCAAGCTGGGCCTTACCATATTTGGGCCAGACCTCATTCTCATGTACAGAAATGGAGCATGTATAAGAGTTAATTTGAATTTTAATAGGCACGAGAGATTTTATGAATTGTTTTTTATTTATGACGTGGCCCATTGTTTAGGAATTGATGCTCCGTCATCATTACTCTTGATAATTACAAGGTTGTCCATGAGGAATTTTGTATTGCAAATTTGGGATTGAGAGCAATTTAGGGCTCGTTTTACATGAGAAGATGTCCCTTTCTTTCTCTATTCCCTCTTTTGTTGCGTGGAAGGCCGATTTATGTGCCTTGCTCAATTGAGCTTATACATTCCGTACCCAGCTATCGTGACATTGGTTATATGATATCCAAAACCTTGGGGAGAGATGTGGACTCACTTAGCAAATAATTATCAAAGTAGAATGGATGGATAAGGCTTAGGAGGCTAGCACGACTTATCAATCGCTCTATATCAATCATCCTTATATTCTCATCTCCTCTATTATATAGATAGGAAGAGTCAATTATACCGATCGAATTTGTTCCGCATAGACTGTGACTCCAGAAGAGACTACTCTTTTTCTGTCCTTTGAATGATGAGACTACACTGGATAACCACATCACCCCCGTAAACAAGTAAATGTGAGACTTGACATAAAATTGTCACTCGAAGGTTGTCATTATCTACTCATGCTATGCAAGGACACTCCTCCTATTTGATGTGTGATTATGTTCATTAAAAACGAAAGTATCTGAACCCTCCATCAAATCTAGTAGGACCGGCTAGGGGCCTAGCCTCCCTAGAACAACACATGTATTAATATAGATCTTGCTATGGTACCATTTGTTAATGTACCAACAAGTGCCACGTGAATCAAGTCCCTAGAAAAGGTACTTAGGTGGTGCGTATGGTGACCCGCACCGGTGGGTCTTAAGTTGAAAAAAGTACTTCCAGCTATCAAATCTTGGACTTTAAAGGCTTTACAGTATTATTAGATTTATGTATTAGCTGAAAATAGGGGAAACATAATATAGTTTTATAGATTAAGTGCGCGCGCGCGCGTGAGATATATATATTCTACTGAAACTTTTACCATTAGAGAAAAAGATCATGCTGAAGACGGCGGCTGAGCTTATTTTTATTTGTTTCTAATTCAACTTGAACTTATTTTCACGGTTCCAAATTGTAAGTAATTGTAGTAAAAGACCAAAATTTAAGAATGCCATGGCATGTCAGGTGAAACTTTAAATGATTGATGAAGAATCAATTTATGCAATAGTGGATTTTAATGTACATCCCGTTGAAGCTAGATTGGAACATAAGCTTGGCCTGCAACTTCATTGAGAAATTGATAGACGTCACAACAAAGGGGTTCAGACGTCCCAAATGACTATTCAAATATTACTATTGAATTATTTACCTTTTACCAAAAAAAAAAAAAATATTACTATTGAAGGGTTGTCAAACTATATTGAACATGTGTCAATCTATAGATGATAAGTGGTGAATGGGCATGACGAATGATATCCATACTATTTCACAGGCCAATACATATCCAACCTTTTTAAAAAGTGGTGGAATCACTACGTATCCAATAAAATAACAACAAGTGATGTCTTGTCATGATCAACCCCTATCAGACAATTAGGTGTATCTGTCGGGTCAAATAAACGAACTCGTATGTCAATATCATGTCTACTCGTTAAAGTAATAATGACATGTGTCTATAGTTTGATTGGTTGGTCAAAATAACCCTCATCACGTTCATTCATCGACTCTGCGGACTAGTTTATTTGAATATAGAACTGTACATATCTTGGCAGCGCATATATGAAGATCCTTTATTGACCGAATTTGTAAAGTGCGAGACCGCGCACTTGGAGATAGGAGAGAAGAGTGAGGGGCCTAGAAATAAACTACTGACGAAATCTTCATTTGTGCATGCTTATAGAGATGGAAGTAGGTCGGATTCGATCGGTTTCCAACCCACCATGATTCGATCTCTTTACAAAAATATAGAAAAACCTTTACAACTCTATCTTTCTTTTCACATGGCAAAATGGTTTTTATGTGGACTGGGGACAAACTTGAGATGGGTCAATTTTAGCTTTGGAACGTGTACTTCTTCCATCCTTACATGCTTAATACCTTCGCCCCATTTATATCGGTACCTATCCCTCTATATGAAAATGGGTAGCAGCATATATGTTTCATTCAGTGATTTCACTTTCGTTTTTTTTTTTAAAAAAGGTGAGAAACCGGAAAGACATACCTTTTTCTAATTCCATATTTAACATTTCACTAATGAAGATCCAGGTTCTGTGATCAATCACTGATCCTTTTGATTTGATGCAATTACAGATCTATTTTGCCACGCTATAATGACCCACATTGATTGTAGAATTTGATTTGTTTTGTAGTTTCATGAGCTTTCTTTGCTGTGATGATTTTTGGGATTTGCTATATATCCTTTATCATTTTGAAAAATGAATGAAATCTTCTTTTGACAAAAAAAGGGACTTTAAAATTTTTCTTGTGTTAATGAGAAAGGGGGAAGATTGGAGGGGAACAACGTCGTTGAATTTGTATTTATATCAAACTATTCTCCTACATGACTTGACTTTAGGATTTCATGAGGGTTATTATGCATATTGTCTCCCTCCATCTAACAAAAAAATAGATTTCAGAGCCAGGCTTCCGCATCTTGCATTCTCCAAAGATAAATTTATTTTGCATATTTTGTGGCTCCGGGCTCTTCAATCAAATGCCTTCTCCCAGGCGATTTCAACCCTATTTGCTGCAAGCTCGTTTCTGAATTTAGCTTGATTCCTCAAGCCCCATTCGCTCATTTATGTGTTTCCCATTATATCATGCACGATTAGGGCCGTCATCTGGGTGAACTAATTCGAGTTGAAAAGGTGTGATTAAAATAGATTCATTTTTATACAATGCAAATCTAAAGACTAATATTATTAAAACCAATTCATGAAAACTCATAACCAAACTAAGGGTAGAGTATGGAGTAAGCGAAGTGTGAGATCAACTAAGGGTTAGAAAGAATGAAGAAAGAGTTATAAAGATAAGTTGAGTCTAAGAAAGTTGTAAACTAGTCATAAACCGTTTAGCACTCATATTATTTTTAAATCCATTTACGGCCAATTTATTTAATATAACTAATCTATTATGCTCATATGGATTAAGAAATGAATCAGTAACTTATTTTGATGGGTCTATGCACAACGCACTTCAATAATATTTTTTTCACCCATCCTTATTGGTCACAAGCCCTATAATTCATCCTTGTCGAGGAGTGTTAAGATACATAAAATATTTCACATCGTATTCTATTAACTTATCAAATTTCACTTTCTAATGCAATATCAAAGTTAGGTTTCATCCTAAATTTATTTGCGCGTGACTTCCCAATCGTCATTATCATCTCTTGTAAATAATCCAATGCGCTAAATTAGAAAAAGAAAAAAAGAAAAAAGGTATCTACTATCTACTTACGAGGTTTTAATGTAGCTTATACACATATTTTCCCCTCAATTGCGAATCTAAACTTTTGTATTGGACAATAACGCGGTCCATATTGTAGCTTTTTGGGCTAACTAACTGGAAGTTATTTTCTTTAATTTATCCTCAAATTGGGAGGTTGAGTTGTACAATAATTATACTTCAATGAGTGTGACAAGACACCTAGGATGACCTACCTGCATGTCCCCAGCATCCGATTGAACAGCATGGCAAGACAAAATACTTTTTGAAGAGGGGTGCTCGTGATGCGTTTGCTCTTGTCATCACAAGGATTCCAATCGATTTTAAAATAACTACTAAAGTACAAGCAAAAAGTGA
Organism: Eucalyptus virginea; assembly: GCA_014182375.1. Classification (NCBI taxonomy): domain Eukaryota; kingdom Viridiplantae; phylum Streptophyta; class Magnoliopsida; order Myrtales; family Myrtaceae; genus Eucalyptus; species Eucalyptus virginea. Next base: position 29,079,440 of record CM024518.1, read on the forward strand.
GGTAGTTAAAGAAATAAAAACATTCGTTAAAGTACAATCGAAGGGTCCCCGCTGTTATCCGGAATGCGTAAGGGGTTTAAATATTCTGCTCCAACCAACCGTGACAAATCAGCTCTTGAAATCGCAACTCAACATGCAATTTAAGGAATATACATGGTCAGCATAGCAACAGTATACATTATTGGCGTCGATCTCAAAAGTTGCTCTAGGATACGATACCGGATGTTGCGGCATCTCCTTGTCAGCACTAGCTTATCAAAGTACGACAGCCAAAAAAAAAAGCGTTGTAAAAGTAGTCTCGGAGTGCCTCGATCTAAGTACGAAATTACATAAAATAGTGAGTCGAACACATAATATATTCAAGATGAAAAGGTGCAATAGATGCAGCACAATTCATGCCATCTCAAGATATTCGATCATCTAATTATTTGTCGAATATAGATAATGAATATTATTGTTCCTTTTATTTTGTGAAAAATGAATTATTCAAAAATACTTTTCAAAAAACAATAACTCATATCGTTTGAAATAATTAGTTAATGAAAATATTTTGATTGTTGAAGGCAATTTGAATCTAAACCTTTTTTTTTATTTTTGTAGACAATGAGAATAATTTTTATTCATTTATTTCTATAAGCAATGTAAGTAAACATTTTTGAAATAATATTTTTTTAAAATATTTCATTTTTCACAAGACAAACGCACTCATATATGAATCATTGTCAAAATTTTTAAATTTTTGGGATAACAAAGTAGAAATTTTTTTTACTCTTTGCCCATAAAGCCTAGGTCGATTGTTATTGAAGTACGCTTATAAATACTAGAGAATGTCAGTTAGGGAATATCGATGGATATATCATATTTCGTCAAATCCTAATATAGCTAGTTTCTGCATTAAATTAAGATAGTTAATTTTCTTGTTAGATTTATTACTTTCTTTTCAATATATATATTTGGGCATAGATATTAATTGATCATAACACATTAAAAGTCAAGTTATTGTATTAAAAATGTAGCTTTTGACTATTTTCTCTCCCCTCTTGGGAATATCCTAAGAATTTACAATTGATTCGTTTCTATGTATTTTCAGTCAAGAATTGATGCCTCTTGTGGAATATAAGAAGCCAAATTTGGTGTCATATATGCCGTCATAACGAAACACAACCACAAATGGCAAAATTCAAAAAGTAGAAAGTGTAACTGGTCTGTAACAATGAAGCTTCATGTCATACTACAGCTCTTGTAAATATGAACCCTAGAGGTTGGTTGGTCAGTTAAGAAATGAATCTGCGTGTGCATGTGAATTAAACACATGACATAGGTTTGTTTAGTCAAACATCAATTGCGTAAAATTTGATGGCCGGCCCACTCATAAGATTAATGAAGTGTTTAATATGCTTAGGATTTACCTAATTAAAGTGGTTTTTTTTATTTATTGTTATTAAGAAATAGCTCTTAGAAGTATGAAAAATCAGAATTTAAGTCAATTTCTAAAGTGAGATTGTGTGCACCCAATTGATGTTATCGACCCTACCTGAGATGTATTATATTCAAGACTCCAGATATCCATTTTCTTGGCATGATTTTGGTTTGCATGCACTAATATCTTGTCACTTATTTGGTCCATTCAACCTCAAGTGAAATTGTTTATAAGTTTCTTACGTCCTCTTTATTTCATGCGAGAATCTGGATCCTCTAAACTTAGGGGATCTTAAAAGATCAAAATGCAGCTAAAATTAGAGAAAATTCATCTAAGAAACTGAAACCCGGAACAAAACATCTCTTACTTCTCCCACCTCCCCTGCCGCACAACCACAACCACGATCGCATCGAGCCTCCCTCGTTGCTTGCTCTCGGTGGTCATCACACGTCACACCTGTTGCTGTTGCGCTGTGGACCAACTTAGCCTCAACTTTTCTTTTGAAACATCCTGTAAGTCTCTTACATATGTTCTATCTAGACCTTTGCCTATAGTTGCCACGTAGTTGGTGCGATTTGAATAAATAATCTCCATTTCCTAACTTTTGTAGGTAAGAGAATGTCTCATCTACTTGGAGTAGGCACTTTAGTTAACTCTCTCTCTCTCTCTCTCTCTCTCTCTCTCTCTCTCGCCACCACAATTGCTCGCTTTGTTGTCGCTTTAGCACCTCCACCTCCTTGTTGCCTTGCAATCTCTCCCTCTGAGCCCCTCTGAGCCTCCCTGACGAACAAGCCCTAGATTCGTGCAGTCGCGACCATCGCACAAATCACTCATGTAATGGAGGTTTCCTAGGGTGACCTTCAATTTGGATCGCCTTAGGTTCACAGCCTCTGGACCTAAAGCAGACCGGGGCGAGGCGGGGAGGTGATGAGGTCGAGCAGCTGATATGTCGACTTTCCAAGGATGTAAATTTACTGGATAGCGACCCTTCTCAGAAAATGAACCCAATATTGATTTACGAACACCTTTTGAATTTGAACAAAAGATACATTTTCCTTGATTTATGACAGTAGTATCAAACTAATACCTTTGGATATATATTCGTTTACCTTTTTTCTTTTTTCTTTTTTACTTTTGATTTAGAGAGCAACAGTAGATTTGCCACTTGTTATATCCCTGACTTGATCAAACCGATTTGTTACAAAATCTCAGCAGAAGTGGAATCCGCACTCCTCTTCTAGGCTTTAAATGTAGAATGATGAATCAATAGCTTTGGAAAGACAAGAAACCCATCTCCTCTTCATGTGAACTTTCAAGATCAGTCCAAATCACAAATGATGAACGATTTGAATAACAAAAAAAAATTAAGAGAACAGAGATGCTAGGGCACATGCATCCACGACGGGTTTTTGCTGCATAAGACGCATCTGTCCACGTGAGAAGAAATCGAATACAGAACAAGATTGATATATGAGAGAAGTTTAGATCTCGAACAAGCAATGAGAATACCTCAGCTTCTGTTGTATTTCTTCTTCAGTACTTCAAGTTTATTCTTTACACAATCTTTCATCATTTCACAGATACAGAGGAAGAAGAAGAAGAAGAAGCTCTGGATGAATCGAGAGAAGCTTTCAACCTTAGAAACTAACCATAAACTCTCTCTCTCTTTCTCTTGTTCTATCTTTTCCTTTTATACTAGTCACTAGCTCAACTATTTTCTGTTATAGAATTGTTACAACCGAATGATGTGAACAACACACGTGTATTTCTTCTGACTGCTGCTTCTTTAATTTGCTTGATCTGCTTCTGTGTTTCAGGTTCTGCTTTCACGGATTCGCCAGCTCCTGTAGTCATGGATCGCCAGCTCATTCGTTCACTTGGATCGCCAACCCACGACCTTCCTCTGGTTTAGCTTCCTCTGCCACGATCTTCCTCTGGTTTAGCTTCCTCTGTTCCAGTTACTTCTTCAGGTTTGGCTTTTCTGCTGTTACTGACTTCTATACACTTCTGATCTTCTATAACTTGTTTAATTCTTCTAACATCCCCCTCAAATTGGGAATGGAGAGTGTAGAAATTCCCAATTTGGTTCGCATATAAGAATGTGCTCTGCTTGTCAATGGTTTTGTAAAAATATCAGCTAATTGATAAGAACTTGGAATGTAGCTGACTGTAGTGACCAGAGGAGACTTTTTCCCGAACAAAGTGAAAATCTACTTCAATATGTTTGGTTCGAGCATGTAAGATAGGATTCAGAGTAAGAGATATTGCTGACTTGTTATCACAATACAAATGAATAGGAGGCTTAAGAAAACAGCCTATATCACGTAATACAAAACTGACCCATGTAAGATCAGCAGTGGCTGATGCAAGAGCACGGTATTCAGCTTCAGTAGATGATCTGCTCACGGTAGGTTGTTTCTTTGCTGCCCAGGATATAAGATTGGATCCAATATATATACAGAAGCCAGTTGTTGATCTTCTGGTTTCGACACAACCAGCCCAATCTGAATCAGAATAACCATAGAGATGCATTGTACTGTGAGAGTGAAGAAATAAGCCAAGCTTGATGGTACCCTTTACATACCGTAAGACTCTTTTTAATCTGTTGAAGTCTGCAATTGTAGGTTGCTGCATTCGTTGACAGAGTATATTTGTGGCATAAGCAATGTCTGGTCTGGTTAAGGTGAGGTATTGCAGACCGCCAACTAAGCTTCTGTACTCAGTAGGATTATGCAAAGGTAGAGAATCATTGATTAAAATGGATGGTTTGAGTGAGAGAGGGGTTGAAAGAGGTTTGGAATCTTGCATATGAGCTCGGGTGAGAAGATCTAGAGCATATTTGGTTTGGCAAAGGAATAGATAATCTGGATTTCGTGTAGCTTCAATGCCAAGAAAATAGTGTAGAGCACCTAGATCCTTCATATGAAAATGAATGCTTAGTGAAGTAATGAGACTAGAAATCATGTGAGATGAGCTGCCAGTGAGAATAATATCATCTACATACAAGTAAGAGGAGGATAGTGTCGATTCGGTATGCGGGATGAACAGAGAAGGATCGGTGGAGCTACAGAAAAAGCCATATTCAAGCAGGAAGCTACTGAATTTATCAAACCAAGCTCGAGGAGCTTGTCGAAGTCCATAAAGAGATCTTCGAAGGAGACAAACATGGTGAGGCCTTTGTGTGTCTTTAAAGCCTGGAGGCTGTTCCATATACACTGTTTCACTTAAGTGTCCATGTAAGAAAGCATTTTTGACATCTAATTGATGGATTTTCCATTGTTTCATCATAGCTACTGACAGAATTATTCGAATTGTTGCATGTTTCACTACAGGACTGAAGGTTTCTGTGAAATCAAGACCTTCTTCTTGATGAAAGCCTTTGGCTACAAGCCTAGCTTTAAGTCTATCCAAGCTTCCATCAGGTGCAAGTTTTGTCTTGAACACCCATTTGCACCCGATTACATTCATGTGATTATCTCGAGGAACTACTTCCCAGGTTTGATTCTGATATAATGCATCCATTTCTTCTTGCATTGCTTGATACCATCCTTGGTGTGCTAATGCAGACTTTATTGATTTTGGTTCAACAGGAATCTTATACTCAACCAGACATGCATATTTGGGGTTTGCTTTAATAATTCCAGACCGTAGTCTAGTTTGCATAGGATGAGTTGAAGATGTACCTGTCATATTTTCAGTGTCAACACTGTTTTGAGTTTGTCCTGTGTCGGCAGTGGGTAGTGAAACATGCTCTTGGTTTGTAGATATTTGTTCCTCTATGGTCGAAGATGACTGATGTGATTCACTATTACTGGAGATATTATTAACAGCATTCTGTATCTCAATACCAGGTATATTTTCAGATGCAATATCTGGGTGAAGATGACTGATGTGGGATCGACCTTCAGAATTATTTGAGGTGAGCTCATCATTTTGTATTGCTGGAGCTATTTGATTGATTCTGGTATGCTGCAAGTATCCCTTTGACAGATTGTCTTGTGATGGAGACTTCTTAGTATAGTTGGAACTGGAGGATAGGACTCCTTTTATCCACTGTCTGTATAGATCAGATCCCTGCTGATATTCAATACTGAGTGTATGAATAAAGGGAAAGACATTCTCATCAAATAGTACATGTCTGCTGATGTAGATTCTTCCATTTGTAGGTAAGAGGCACCTGTATCCTTTATGCTTCTCACTGTAGCCAAGAAAGATACAGGTGAGTGATCTTGGATCAAATTTATGCTTTGTGTAATGCCTGAGACATGGATAACAAGCTGATCCAAAACTCGAAGATAGTAATAGTCTGGTGTCTGATTGTAGAGTTTGTAATGAGGTGAATGCATATGTAGTTTTGCTGTGGGCAGAAGATTGATAACATAAACTGCTGTTTTGAATGCATCGACCCAATATTTCAGTGGTACTTTAGCATGATACATCATTGCTAGTCCTAATTCAATCACATGTCTATGTTTTCTCTCCGAGACACCATTTTGCTCTGGTGTGTGAGGACATGAGATAAATTGCTTAATTCCGGATCGTAGATGAAGTTGGAATTTATTACTAGTGAACTCACCACCTCCATCACTCTGCAAGATTTTGATCTTGTGATTAAGCTGATTTTCTACAAGTCTTTGAAACATAACGAATATTTCATATACTTCTGATTTCTGTCTCATAGGATATATCCAGCTATACCTAGAAAAATCATCCACAAAAATGACATAGTAGGAGAATTTCTGAAGCATTGAATTGGCGAAGGTCCCCATACATCACAATGTATTCTTTCTAATGGAACATTAGAAATATGGTCTCCGAGGAGTGGAAAGATAAGGCTGAGCTTTTAGCAACTTGACAGCTGCTACATATATTCTCGAGTATTGGAACTAATTTGAATGAGATTTTGTTTCGCGGGATCTTCTTGTTTTAAGATTGGTGTGAGCAAGCCTTTGATGCCGGTATCTTCGCTATTTCTGTTGAGTCTGTGTGAAGAAAACTTCTGCAGCTTTAGGTTCCACCGGTAGAGCCCCTTGACTTTCCTTCCTAGCTTCACCGTTGTATGACTGTGATTGTCCTTCATATATACCCCATGTTTATCAAAAATAAAAGAACGGGGATAGTCATCTCGTCGGTTTGATACGAGATAGAAGATTCTTGGTGATTGCGGGGACTACTAATACATCATTCGAGGTAATTTGCTATTCCCGTATTTAGTATTCCATTACCAATGCATGAGATTGACAAATGAGATCCATCTCCTATCATGACAAGTGTCATTACCACTATATGTATTATAGGTTTGAATCATACCAGGTTACGAGGTAATGTGTGATGTAGCCCCCGTATCTGGATACCATTCGAGCCATAGGGTTCTTCAATGTGTACCGCTGCTAATGCAGTTGGTATCTCATCTACCCGGTATGAATTGTCGAACCTATACCAACATCCGAGTGCTTTGTGTGACCTGATTTCTTACGGATCCGGCATTGTAGAGGGACATTATTAGTAGGCTTTGTGTTCGTGCTTGTCTATCACCATTTGAGCTTTGTGGTGGATAAGATCTAACATTTTGATACCTTTGTGCAGGATTTGAATAAGGTCGAAATCCTTGTCCATACCCAGACCAGTTATCCTTATTAACCTGACCTTGCTGAGTTGAATACAGATTATTCATTCTATTGAATTGATTCCTTCCAGCTTCTGCAGAATTATTTCCATATTCTCTTCTAATAAAGGGCTGACCTCTCGCCATAGTTAACTTCTCCTCGAAAACTTTCTCTTTGATTTCTGGGATTGATTCTTTGCTGACTTGTTCCAGCTTTCCTTTGCCCATAATAGGCCAGGTTAGAGTTATACTCATTCATGGAGTATGTTTGTAATCGAGTTTCAAACCTCTCAAGTTGTGAGATTACTTCTTCATACTCTGGCTGAGGCTTAAGACAATACATGGTTGTCCTGAAAGTTTCATATTCAGGACCTAGCCCTTCCAATATGCCAAACATTCTTGTTATATCGTCAACAGGCTTTCCAATTGCATTCAATTGATCGCAAATGGTTTTGAATTCTCTGAGATATTCACTCAGTGATCTGTTTCTTTTCTTGCAGGCTTGAAGTTTTCCTCTCAACTCAAACTCCTTTGCAACAGATTTCTGTGTAAATCTATTTATGAGAGTCTGCCATACTTCAAGTGAGGTTTCTAAGCCGATTATTAGACTTAGAATATTTTCTGATACTGCACCGCTTATCCAGGAAGATATAAGCTGATCGGTTTTTATCCAATCCAGGTGATCAGGGTTCATCATTTCTCCAGTCTCAGTTTGTATCATTCGATTTGGAGGTAAAGTTTCACCATCAATAAAACCGATTAAATCTTGGCTTTTCAGAAATCTATTAAACTGAGCTTGCCACAACAGAAAGTTTTCTTCATTCAACTTGATGGTAACAAAGTTCCCTATATTCACATGAATAGGGAATGGATACTTCTGAAGTCTAGTAGCCATTCTTCTATGTTCAAAGACTTTTAAAAATCGCAGATAATCCAGTAGACTTTTGAAGTAAACTATCTGTGAGATATCATGATCTTTATAACATCATGCAGTAAGAACACACCAGATCTATCATACCCAGGAAATCATGCTCTGATACCATGAGAAGAAATCGAATACAGAACAAGATTGATATATGAGAGAAGTTTAGATCTCGAACAAGCAATGAGAATACCTCAGCTTCTGTTGTATTTCTTCTTCAGTACTTCAAGTTTATTCTTTACACAATCTTTCATCATTTCACAGATACAGAGGAAGAAGAAGAAGAAGAAGCTCTGGATGAATCGAGAGAAGCTTTCAACCTTAGAAACTAACCATAAACTCTCTCTCTCTTTCTCTTGTTCTATCTTTTCCTTTTATACTAGTCACTAGCTCAACTATTTTCTGTTATAGAATTGTTACAACCGAATGATGTGAACAACACACGTGTATTTCTTCTGACTGCTGCTTCTTTAATTTGCTTGATCTGCTTCTGTGTTTCAGGTTCTGCTTTCACGGATTCGCCAGCTCCTGTAGTCATGGATCGCCAGCTCATTCGTTCACTTGGATCGCCAACCCACGACCTTCCTCTGGTTTAGCTTCCTCTGCCACGATCTTCCTCTGGTTTAGCTTCCTCTGTTCCAGTTACTTCTTCAGGTTTGGCTTTTCTGCTGTTACTGACTTCTATACACTTCTGATCTTCTATAACTTGTTTAATTCTTCTAACAGTCGTCAATTCGTTTAACATGTCAATCCCTCTCTCGGCTCGTGCCTCCCACTGGCGTCGAGAACGATGACCTCATAAGCACGTCAGCATCAATATTCCATGGGGCACGAGATGAGGCACGAAAAAGTGCGAATTACCTTTTTTCTGCCAGAAACCTACTTGCGAGTCTCCAACGATGATTACAGTGATGCTTCCGCAAGTACTCTTAACCTTAAAGCATGCGCACTACTCTGATCATCACTTTGGCTGTAGTGCCGACATCGTACCTGTCAACTTCATGTTGCTTATCCATTCACGGAGCGCCGTTCAGTCGCCACCTTTCCTCAATAAGTAATAATCCATGCCATTGATTCTTCCGCGATATACCATTCTTCTTCCGCCGCGTGCTGATTTCGCTTAGTGATGAACAAGTCAGCAAAAGCTCCTTGTCAATCTCACTCCTCCCGCCCCCTCCTCTCCTCCACCATGCACAGCGACCGTCGCCAACTGCTGCCAGCGCCGAAAGCTACCACCAGAAAAATGGCAGCCGCCCTATGGCGATGCTCTCTCTCTCTCTCTCTCTCTCTCTCTCTCTCTGTGGCCCCCACGCGGTGTGTTCTGCCATTCCTTGTCACCCCGGTCTCGCTCTCACTGATTTCGTTCATTATGTCCGGTCATTTGTAGAGATAACAACTTCAAGATCTGGCTTGTCATTCGCGACTTAACGCAAGCAGAGATGCAGACGGTGGATGTCATTGTTGTTGTAGATATGGTGGCAAGATATGGTGGCTTTGACAGGTGACAACGGCAGCGGCTGGTTAAGAAGAGAGAAGGGGAGGGGGAGGGGGAGGGGGTGAGAGAGAGACAGAGAGACAGAGAGAAGAGAGAGAGAGACAGAGAGAGACAGAGAGGTGATGACTTAGGGTTTGGTGGAAGTCGAGTGTAACTTTCTGATGTGGCTCAAGTTAGACAAAATTGTCATGCGCCATTCATATGATGGAAGACTTAAATTGATTAAGACTAGACCAACCCTTTTTTTCTCTCTCTCTCGATAATGCTAAAGATTACAAAACTGTTATAGAAAATTCATTTATAAAGTGATGGGATAGATTTTAAAAACGGTGAGAAAAATAATAGCTAATATGTAAAATTAATTTCTGAATTGTAAGTCTATTATGAATATCTATATCATATTAAACCACCTACTGAGAGGTTGCCGCGTCATTTTATAAAGTAATTTTTACATACCAATTTTTTGTAAGAGAAATGCACAACGTGTCAAATGATGCGACACTCATTCATTCAATTAAACTCAACTACTTTGTTTATGGGTCGCCAATACTCAAAGCATAAAACGTTTGATTAGCCAATGTTTTTATATTATCATGTCATTTAATATAAGGAAAATTCCAAATAAAGACCCGGTTTCAAAAAAGTATGATCGTTTTTTTTGTCAAAGAATTTCGATCGATCATAATATTTCTATTAAAACACAATATAAATTAAAATTAAAATTAAATTGGGTTAATAGTATTAGTTTGACCATGAAAAAAATGGTTTGAAGTGATTATGATTGTTTCATGCAAAAAACCCCAAATTAAAGGGCTTAGCCTCATTGGCTTGTGGGCCAAAAAAAAAAATCAAAAAATTTCTGTGGTCAATCAAGGATATTTTTATTAAAACACAATATAAATTGAAAATAAAATTAAATTAGATTAAGAATTTCAAAAGAAAAATTATTTTTGGTGGTCAAAAAAAAGAAGGAAAAATACAGGTAGGTTTTTAGGGATTAAGAATTTCAAAAGAAAAAATATTTAAAAAAAGGAAAAATACTCCTTCTCATGTGTGTTCCTTTTTTTTTTTTTTTTTTAAAAAGTTTTTTGGGGAAAGAAAAAACAGAAAAAAGAAAGAAAAAGGAAAAAATCAAAAACTTAAAAGACAAAATTGCCTTTACAAAAGTAAGTCTAGACCATTCTTTGAGATTGATATAACCATTTTATGCTTTTATTTGAAATAATGTTCACTTCAAGTCTCTTATTTGAGAAAATGAGGATATTTGAACTCATTATTTAAAACAATGTCCATTTCGATCTTTATTTGAGAAAATGAGGACACTTCGAGCCATTATTTAGGATTTTCCCTTTAATATATAAATATTATTAAATATTTGTATTATTGACATTCCATGAGATACCAACATGACATAAATTATTGATAGTTGAGTATTCAAATAATACTTTACTAGGCGATTGAAATGAATATTTAATTAAATTGGTAGCTCAATCTACATTGCGATAGTAATGATATCGTAAGTGACGTGATATAAATGTTACATGAAATATTTTTATTTTTTCTGGTAAGTCGAAAGCCCAACTTAAAATAGATAAATCTCGAACCACTGAAAAGTCTGCTAAATAACTCCCACGTGCATGCTTTGCCTGAACCCCCAAGTTATGCACTTTTTGGAAGAGTCTAGCTTCATCTTCTGTGAGCGTGCAACACGTGTTTCTTCAGAGACCCCACCTTCAAATTCTTGAGCTATCACGACACCACCTCTCTATAAATAAGGGTTCGCGGAATAGCCTCAGCACCGCCGTCTAAACAAAGAAGAGCTCAAGATGGCATACAAGCCTACATACTTCTTCTTACTCCTAATTTCTTCTGTATTTTCTACTTCCAACAAGTCCCTCTGCTTTGCGAGTGAGGGAAACCCTAGTTCACTCGTCCTAGGTTTGAGAAGTTCCCGAACTGACCTTCCATCTCGAAATGCATCACCTTATTGGAGAAGAAAGACCGTGGAAATGCAGGACATGGTGGAGCCTCTGAGAGAAGTACGAGATGGTTATCTCATATCTCTCAACATAGGAACACCCTCCCAAGTCATTCAAGTGTATCTAGATACTGGTAGTGACCTCACATGGGTTCCATGTGGGAACTTGACTTTCGATTGCATGGACTGTGATGACTATAGGAACAATAAGCTGTATACCGCTTTCTCTCCATCTTATTCCTCTTCAGCACTTAGGGACACTTGCTCTAGCCATTTTTGCATTAATGTTCATAACTCAGATAACCCGTACGACACATGCATCATGGCCGGGTGCTCATTATCGACCATCCTCAAGGGCAAGTGCACTTGGCCGTGCTCCTCCTTTGCCTACACTTACGGTGCAGGCGGGATTGTCGCTGGGACATTGACTAGGGATACCATCAGGGTTCACGGTGCTAACCCTAATGTTATAAGGGAAATTCCAAATTTTGCATTTGGGTGTGTTGGGTCCACCTACCATGAGCCGATAGGGCTTGCGGGGTTCGGGGGGGGCTCTCTTTCTCTTCCTTCTCAATTAGGGTTCCTCCAAAAGGGCTTTTCGCATTGCTTCTTGGCGTTCAAGTATGCAAACAACCCCAACATCTCAAGCCCTCTAGTCATAGGAGATGCGGCCATAGCCCCAAGGGGAGACTTGCAGTTCACCCCGATGTTGAAGTGCCCAATTTACCCCAATTACTACTACACCGGTCTCGAGGGCATCACGGTGGGGAACGCGGGTGTGACCACAGTGCCTACTAATCTGCGAGAGTTCGACTCTCAAGGGAACGGGGGCCTATTGATAGACTCGGGAACCACGTACACCCACCTGCCAGAACCGTTCTATTCACAGCTTCTCTCCATCATTGAGTCCGCAATAAGTTACCCGAGGGCCAAGGAAGTGGAGGCACGAAGCGGGTTTGATCTTTGCTACAAGGTTCCATGTCCCAACAACACTAACCCAATGAATGATGACCTCCCACCAATCACATTCCACTTCTTGAACAATGTGAGCTTGGTGCTTCCTCATGGGAATAGCTTCTATGCAATGGGAGCTCCAATCAACTCGAGTGTGGTCAAGTGCTTGTTATTCCAGAGCATGGATGATGGCGAGGGACCAGCTGGGGTTTTTGGGAGCTTCCAACAGCAAAATGTGGAGGTTGTGTATGACTTGGAGAAAGGAAGAGTTGGGTTTCAGCCAATGGATTGTGCTTTGTCTGCTTCTTCAAAAGGACTACTTCACAAAGGCTAAAATAATTCCCCCCCCCCCCCCCCCTTCTCCCCTGGCGGCGGGCGGCTTGGTTAGTTAATGGCAGTTCTTGCTGTTGGCTAGGTATGGGCCTTTCTCTTGCTGGATTACAAGGATCAAGAATTGAATAATCTGTTGTAACATGTCTTTGTTTCGATTTCGTTCTGTTGAACTTTGTTTGTATGTGAGTTGTGTGGCTTTAATGAATTAATCAAGAAGAGTGAGCTGGATATATTCTCGTTGCTCGTGTGGCCGAGAACATGTTGAGGTGGAATGGAAGGTACCCTTATGTTTTTATTTGCTTCGCTTTTAATCTCGATGGACTTTCGTGTGGTTTCCCACATCTAGCAAGCAAGAAAAAGTATTAGCAAAGTAACCTAAAACAGCTGCCATGAAGAATCTTTTCCGCGCAAATTTTAGTAGTCTGCGTCTGAGATTTGTACTTGATCCTAGTTTGATTGCAAATTTTATTTTGTCTCCATTAGGATTCCCTAATTTATAGAAGTTATGATTTTTGTACCTATCATTGTGCTTCAATCTACAACTAAATTAAGATTCGCCCACTGCCTCGAATGACAAAAAAAAAAAAAAAAAAGCATATATATATAAGTGAGGCAACGGTTTGAAAAGATACATAGACATATATTATTAATGTACTTAGAATGATGGATCCACCATATCGTAAAAATAGGGCCTAATAACGTTGAACACATTAATTAAATTTGTTAGTAAGAATCGAGGATAATAATATTAAGGCAGTAGTTTATGTGAGTATATACATTCCAAGTTAATTCTATGTAATAGTTCAAAATCTATATTAAATTGACATATCGGAACCGTCAATGATTAAGTCATTACTTACTTATATTTTGTATGGAAAAATTTTTGATTCATGTTTTATATTACAAGAAAGTGCATATTTCTCTACATTAAACAATGGTTATCAAAATACATAATTACTTTATGAATCTGTCATATTAATGGTCTTTTATTTAAACATCTCCACATGTGATCCTCTTTAAAATACGTAAAATTTGTATTGATAGTCTAAACTAATCTCGATGAATTCACGTAAACGTGTCGCCACTGATAATCTATTAGTCACTAACATTTACAATTTAATTACCACTCCAAGAAACTGAAGATTAAAAAAAAAAAAAAAAAAAAAACTCAGAAGTTGCTAATAATTGCTCACGTTGCAAGTCATTGAAACACAATACAAATTTTCATCCAAGAAGTAGACGCTCAACTTGACTACTTAAACCAAATTTTCATCTTCATCCTATAAATATAGATATGTAAACTGCAGTAGAAGTTACTTTGAAAACTCATAAAAGAATTTCATAGATTTTGGTTATAATATGGAAAAAAGAGAGTGGAAGTAAGGTTATGTTTGCTTTGCGAGTATGAATGATTTGGAAAACATTTTCCAAAGAATGATTGTTCGGATCTTTTAAAATAATTGATCCATAAAAGATATTTTTGTTATTAACAATAATTTATATTTAAAAATTTCCATTGACAATAAAAATACATTTCATTTCATTCATTTTTGTAAATGATAATAGGGATTATTTTTTAGAAAATATTTTCCAAATCAATCATTTCTCGTGAAATAAATGGTGCCTAAGAACTTACATAAGATTGTTGAAGTCCGAAACTTAATTAACAACGCCACAGCAATCTAATGGAAGGATATAAATGACAAGAACACTCACTTTCGAGCATCGAATATAAGTACCTAAACTCGACTAGTAATTTTCTAGCATTATGGAGCGAACCATTTGCCTCAGTCATTGAAGGCAAGGCTTAGCCAATTTTTCATGATGTCATTCTTCCACTCCTTGAATAGAACCGAAAATTGATTGGAAGCAATACTTCTGGTCTGCCTTGAATGTGATATCTTGAAATTTGGCCATATTTCGAAATATATGAAATGGTTATTTCGTCGATGCGTTTATAGTTACTTTACTCAATCACTCACCAATTAACTAATTTATTGTGTGAGGTCGTAAATGGTTAAAATGCAAAAATCAGAGAATTTGATTAGAAATCGATCGCTAGACCATAAGGATTGACATGGGTTAATACTACACTGTTATAAGTCAATTAGTGAACGGATATAAATCGATTTGACGAAAGTACGTAGTTAGTTTGCGGGTGATTCTGCATTATTGCGATATTCGCGTTGAACAACGATAAATCAAATTTTTTATTGATCTTATATTCATAGTATGTAATTGAACCATTGCAATTACATGACAACCGAGAGTCTGTCACGGTTCGAAAATGTACAAACATAGATCGAAAATTATTGACTATGGGCCAACCGTGCGAGAGCCCCTAAAAGCCATCCGATAGCTTAGGTTATACTAAAGTTGCATTCAATCAATTTTTAATCATGAAATTTAATTCGATTTCGGGTATCAAACTTTCGAGGATTTCAAAATTAAATTATTGAACATTATTTCATCATCCATCAAATTATCAGCAATTTGAAATTTTGGAAAAAGAATTATCAAACGAAAATTTGGAGATAGGAAAAAAAATTCGGATCAAGTGACAAAATAAAAAAATTTTGGTCCAAAAAGATTGTTTTTAAGAAAATAGAAATAAAAAAAAAAGTGGGGACATAATACTAGGCTAAGAGGATTTTAAGGAAGGGTGGGTGCAGAGTGGGATGGGATTTTGGGAAATATCTTGGGAAAATCTTGTTTTTCTTTCTTTCTCTTCTCTCTCCCCACCCCTCACGGTCCTCCCCCATTTTGCTGAACCCCCCCTTTGTTTACTTTCTTTTTCTTCTCCCTTTCTCCTCTTCCTTCACGCTACCTCTCTGCAGAACAGCCCCCCTTCTTTTCTTTTTCCTTTCTCTTCTCTCTCCCTTCTCTCTTTCTTTTCTCACCCTCACGCATTCCCTCTTCAGCCGCAGCACCACCATCTTCTTCCCCTCCATTTCTTTGCTTTCATTTCCTCTGACTTCATCTTCTTCTCCCTTTTCTTCTTTCCTTGTTCATCATCCACTCATCTCACCACTTCATCCACCACCACCACGCCACCATCACCATCACCATCTCACACCACGTTCGTCCGCCGCTTGAAGCTGTGCCGTTCGCTGCTGAACGACCAAGCTCGGCCGCTCCTCAACTTCACTGAACCACCATCTTTGGCCGCCGTTCTTTGCCACCGGATCACCACCACTTATCGCCACGCCCGTGTTGCCGTTCGAGCCCCCACCTTCGCCGTCAGTGCCGTGGGACTCGAGTTCTCAACGCCGTTGTGCCGCAGTCGCCGCGAGCTCGCGGTCGCCGAAAATTCGTGAGTTAACTTCCTAATTATGGATTGGGATGTTAATTACATTTAGGGATAGATTAGTTTAGGGATAATGAATGTTAGTATTAATTAATTTTGATTTAACCTTAATCGCGATTA
Organism: Eucalyptus virginea; assembly: GCA_014182375.1. NCBI lineage: Eukaryota > Viridiplantae > Streptophyta > Magnoliopsida > Myrtales > Myrtaceae > Eucalyptus > Eucalyptus virginea. The sequence goes on from CM024518.1 coordinate 29,095,574, forward strand.
ATAATGGTTTAGACTAAATTTAAGTGTGATTAGTTTTAGTGATTACGATTATATTAATCTATCGTTGTTAGATTAATTAATTGAGTTTAGTTTAAATGATTTATTTAATTAATTGAATTTTTATTTAATCGTTATTTATTTAATTAGTTGTAATGATTTTAGTTAATGTCGATTAATTTTTAATTAATTATAGTTAGGCTAATTAATCGAGTTAGTTTAATTAATCGTAATTAGTCTAATTAATAGTGATTAGCTTAATTAATCGTGATTACTGTAATTTAATGACGGATTAGCCATTAAGTGGAATTTTATGCTTGTTTTTATTGGGTGGACCTATTTATAATTCCGATTATTTGAGCTTGTTATACTGTGTTATTGGTTGTTTAATGTTTACACTTTGATTACTATTTAAAAAAAAAAAAGGAGGTTTTATGGGCAAGAAAATAGAAAATTTTGATATGTCGGGTTTGGATGCTAAATTTTACGTGATAAATAAAACAATGGGATTTTAAAATGAAAGTGTACAAAGTTTGACTGGTTGAATTTAAATACGTGACCACGTACAATTATTTTACCGGAATTTTAAATGTAAAGATTTTCTAAGGTTTGTTATTTAAGCAGAACTCTTTTACACTGGGAAATTGGCTTGAGTGTTGGCGTGCTTGTGTAGTCACTTAATTGAACCGTCACCCAACAAGAGTTTGGGGGCGATGCCCGATTCTTATCGAATACCTAATGGGGGTGGGGATCCGGATCGCAGTTGAGACCAGATCGATGCTCTTTTACGGAATGCCGTCTAGGCGGGGATTATAGACGATGCTGTGCCCAATGGGACGAGACGATATCCCATCATGCCAGAAAGACCGCCAACTTGTGTGTTGGCCGTGGTCGAGGAGACGTAATAATTAGAACACGTGTGAATGATTAATATGCATTACGCTTGATTATGGAGTAAAACTATTAGGTATGGTATGAAATGTGCCAAAACGGGTTTTATTTTATAATTGGGACCCGTGTGGATGCTTGGTGCATGAGAGTTATGTATTCTGATTATTGATTATGCTTATTGTATTCATAATGACATATATAACATACTAATATGGAGAGTGTGCCAAGGCAAGGTAAGATTGTATGACGTTACATGTTTAGACTGCCTCTAATATAAATTTGCGTCATAATCGGGGCTTAGGCCGTTAACTCATTGAGATTTATATCTCATCTTGTTGTTGTTGAATATTTTTAGGCTCGAAGTATGGAGGACTGTTTCGTGCAGTTTGGGATCCCAATGACGTTACTTTTGGTTGGTCTCGTGTTAGTGAAGTTTAGACTAATCCTCTGACCCCCTTGCTGATTTTTGAGATGATTGGTAGGGAGTTGCAGTGTAAGGGCTTGTAAATATTAAGCTTCATGAGGTTAGCAAACAAATAAATAAAAGTAGTGTTTTGGAAATAATTGTCTTGTGTGTACTATCCCCAAGTATTTGTTGGTTGACTGAGTGTTTAAATAATTGCTTCAGCATGCGTTTAATCGAAAGATAAAAAGAACAGGTCAGTGACACGTCCTGGGACATCGCAATTAATCGACCATCGAGGGATGTTTGCATGCTCGGGATTCGGGACGTGACATTGAAGCTCCTCAATCTTTTTGTTGGCCACCTCCATGGATTTTGTTGCCTAACCTACCCATCTAGTCTCCTGTTGAATTTTCTTTTTTGCAATTTCACATATCTTTTTACTAGAAGTAGCTTTCTAGGGGTTTGGACCCACACCACAGCCACGAATACATCTTGACTTCTCTTCAGCCCAGGAACCTTTACAAACATTTCATCCTCATTTGTGTTGAACCCATAAGCAAGACCATCACTCCATAGCATGTTGCCTCCAAAAGTAGAACTCCATATTTCTTTTAGAGAATCTCCTAATTTTTTCTAAAGCAACTAGAAAGAGATTCTTTAATTAGAAAGAGTTTAGCTCAAATGTAGGTATCCATCCAAAGGTTTTCACCACTCCATTAGAATCATCCTCCACTTTCTTGACCTTTCTCTAGATCATTTAAGTTGATGCTAATAAACATGCCATCACCTCTAGAGAAGTATTGTCCCATACTGCTTGACAAAGGGTTTTAACTACTCTTTATATTTATGTGGTTTTCCTTTACCTATTAGTTTAAGCTTTTGTGTTCGACTTCTTAATATGCTATTGGATTCATTATAGATTGAGGAAGTGCCCATTAAGTCTATTACAAGGTGCTGGAAGGTGGTGGTTGTAGCAACATTGCATCAATGCATTCGTGTTTGATCAAACCAGCCCTCGAGTGTTGTTAGGCCACTTTTTGTTGCTTCTTTCACAACCAACACCACCCTCAAAAGAACTCACCACTCTAAATATTCATGTGGTCTTCCTCCACCTACCAACTTAAGCTTTTAGGTTGAACTTTCTAACAACCTCCTTCATTATATTTATCTTCACTTGAACTATTCACCTCATAAACATCTTCCCCATGATTGAACCATCGAGTATAATTCTGATCTATCTCAAACTCAAATGAATTTCCTCCCACGTTATCACTAGTTTTTAGGAGCTGCATTATTGCATCTTGATACAATGGACAATATCCTTCTCCCAATACTGTTAGAAAATGCAATCTCGAGGAATCATTTTACGAATTTTGACCCAACTCCTTTTCCATTCATCACCCAGAAAAGAAAATCTAGTAATTTAATTAGCATGAAAGATCCTCAGAGATGTTGATGCTAACAATTCTTCAAATAACACCACAACAATTTAAATAAAACCTAATCACGTTTATTCATACTGCAAACTTTCAGAAGGAAAGCAATTGACAAAGAAAAACTTGTTACCAAAGCAAATAACACGCTGCAGCATAACAAAATGACAGAGTAACAAAACTAACTCAAATTGATCATAAACGCCCACTAATTCCCATTATTGGACCTCTTTCAATGGCCAAAATAAAATAAAATAAAAGCCTATCTTTCATTCACAGAGAGAGAGAGAGAGAGAAGGTGTCTCTGCATGTCAGCCGGAGGCCTCAAGTGAGCTTGCTATTTCGCATAACATACAGATGAAACCACAACACGTTCTGAGAGAAAGAAAGAAGAGTTGCAAATCTTAAAGAAATTCTTTTGTGCACTCAAGTAGGAACACTGCACTCTTGCTTGACCTTTCGCAGGCTGTTGGCAACAGATGAGACATTGCCTAAAGGGATTCTTTCGAGAATATTGGAGAAGTGGTTTGCTCATCTTATCAGCTCTTCTGATTGTTAGTACTAATTGAAGACATGACCCATGCGCAAAATTAACTAAACATAAATGTGGGTCATGTCTATACTTGTGACCGGCCAATCGAAAAACTGACCGAAGAAAGACAATCTTAATTGCCACGCCATCAAAAAAGCACAAGCCAAGTTGGTGCCTATGGAGTCAGCGTTCCAACATGGTAATTTAATTTACGATATCTATCATATATCATGTTGATCTCATATTTACATTGATAAAGTTTTCATCCACTAGAAACTTATAATTCCCAAATTGAGTTATTACTTTGACTTCACAACTGGTCAGTTTATGTAATGATCTTGGTTGATTAGAATAATACTACAATTTACTTTTTGGAGATGTCGATTTACATAATTTGTGGTAAAGACAAAATATACTTGGACAAACAAAAAATACCCAAACTTGATAAAGAAAAAAGAATAATATATTATCTATTTTTAAGTATAGGTTTTTGTCAGTAAAAAATAATAATAATTGCATTCACATTGTGTTTTTTCTCGAACATATTAATACACTGGACTTATGGTTCGAGTTGTTTCATGCCATAAATAAACTCAAACGGTTAAAAAACCCATTGGACAAATGTATCACATCTCTTACAACTAACATAGTCCTTTGTTCTTAAAGTAAAAGCAATTTGCTTAGCTTTACATGCATCTCACAGTATCATTTCAAAAAAATATATTAAAATCTTATTAAAAATTGTCCATGTCAGCGTCGGTAGTATCATGTAGAAAAGTCAACATCCACATTAGTGATTGGCCAAATAGACTTAATTAGCAAACCTGAAAAAGTTTAGGAACTCAATTGACAAAATTGAAAGATATATAACTGAATTGATAAAAGTATAGTAAGTTTAGAACTTTTTGGATAATGTTCCCCATCAAAATCACATATAAGAAACCTAATCACACATAGAATAGGATGAGTGCCCTTAAACAATATGGGTTGGCAAAGACAAACTATAAGTGACCAACTTCTTTACAAGTCTCATATTACTTATCTAAAGATAGACATGAGTAGTCTCTTTTGGAGGCTTAGTGGAAATAGAACAAATTCGTCCGTTATAATCTACTATTCTCATATTCGATAGAGAAAGCGTGAATGAAAGTATATCAATAGTAAAGAGAACCGTTTATCTCCTAATTTTATAACTATTTGCCAGGTGAGTCCATCTCCTTAAGAGTTTGGATATCATATATCAATGCCACGATAGCTGGTGAATGGAAAAGCATGTGCATATAAGCTCGATCGAGCAAGGAACATAAATCGGACTTCAACACAACAAAAGAGAAGAAGAGAGAAATAAAGGGACATCTTCTCATCTATCTGTCATGTGAAACGAACCCTAAATTACTCTTTATCCTGAACCTTCGACAAAATATTTCATATAGCCAAGCTTGTAATAACAAGAGTAATGATGACAGTACATTAATTACTCAACAATGGGCCAAATTATAATTTAAAACAATCAATAAAATCTCTCGTGCCTGCTAAATTCAAATTAAATAACACCCATGTTGTGACAACCAACAAGTATTACTTAAAATAACTCATATTACTTTTTGCACTTTTTAAATTTATATACATAAGATATTATATTGAACTCAACTAAATTACATGGTTTTGCAAAAAAAATGATATTAAGACTCGAGTGCCATGCCCCTCGCCCTATTTTACCCTACCGACATATATTCGTGTAGGTTAATCAAGTCACGGGTCTGGACATTGGATACCCATTTTTATGCTTTTAAAATTAAGTGCAAATGACATGCTTGTGCAGAGGATTGATATTTGGTTTGTTTAGCAGAGGATATTTTCACCCTATTCGGTGTTTCTCGATGAAGGGCTGTCTGATGTTGGCGAGGACACACGGAGTCTCTCCCAAATCTTGAAAAGGGCAAGCTGGGCCGTTGCAGCCACCGTGCAAACCACATAGGGAAACAAAACGTGAGAACATCTAATGATCCTTATCTTATATGGTTGGAAAATTCATGTTCTATTCCATCCCTGATCGGATGTCATGTTATATCTCATATGGTCTGGAAAGTCATATGTTAGTTTGTCTTCTGATAGGTGGATTATAAATATGAAAATAGTTTGTAATTAAGTTTGCACAAATAAGTGATATCTAACACCCAAATTATAATAACTTGTCGCTCATGATAAAAATTTTCCAACACCCAAATTATGCAATAAATTAATCCCGATATGATATTAAAAGTTTTGTGTGTAATCATTTTTTTTTATACCTTAACTCTCAACTCACTTTCAAATTTTTGTCATACTTTTTTGTGAAGAGTAGGAATCGAACCCTATACTTAAAACTAAACATCCGCATCTCTAGCCCCTCTAAGAAGATGGGGAATCAAACTCCTCACTTTCTCCTTTTGATGTGAGAAGGATGGCCACTGAACAACCCATGATTTGTGTGTAATTGCTTAAAAAGGTGAAACTCTGGCAATTTTTTTGTGCCAATTTACCGGTATATGTATTGTTATTGTATGGTAGATGTACGTAAATCTATTTGAATCATTGAATCTGATGAATCCTGAATGGGACCGTCAAATTTAATGGCACAAATAAACTTAGGGTGCATGCATTTATAATCTCTTGATTTCTATAATTGAAGCTCTTGTGAGCTTGTGTGGTGGTAAAGTTATGAATTTGCCACATGTTTTATAAAGGTCTGGAATTTCGATATGCACGGAAAAACATTTTCCTTCGGTATACATGGAGCAAGGAAAAATCTAGTTTTATGCGCAGGGCTCAAACAATACATACATATAATATCATTATTAGTGACTGAGCACATTTCATAGGCCACCACGAAAATAAAAAATAAAAAAATAAAAAGCACACACGTATTTGTGTAAAAAATGTAAATCTCTCTATACAATAAATCAAACCCGAAGAAATAAACTATTTAACCTCAAATTTTCACTTCAAATTTCACAAAGTACCAATGCTAGATATAAAGCAAGCGATAATTGTGTATTACGAAATAATGGACAAAATAATAATGTGAACAATTATTTATCAAATATATCTCTCCCTTGTAGATTCTAAATTTAAATAACTTTATTGAAACAACTCAAATTGCATTTTTTTTTTGGACAATTACTTTCACAAGTTTGCCCAGACATAGCTTGTGCTATTTTTGCTGGCATTAACAAGGAAAAGAAAAAGGAAAAGAAAGAGTAATTTGAATTGAAATTATTATCAATGGAGAAAGATATCTAAGTTTATAATCTACGAGAGATTTAAGCAATCATTTGATTTTTATGTTGGTCTTTTTTTAAATATCATTTATCCTTTGTTTGGAAATTTAAAAGCATTCCTGAAAAATTCCAAATCTTGAAATATCTTTATCTTTTGGTAGATAGTTGTACAATTTTTTGTATTATGTATTTTCATTATTTGAAAAAAAAGTATTATTTATTTTTATCAATAATGTATATTATTTAGATGATTTCGAATACAATGATTTTGCAATATATCTATTTGCAAAATATTTGATACGTCAATTTTTTGCATACACGTAACGCGTGTACAAATGTTAGTATATGCTAATCTAATAAAATAGTCTAGTAAAATCTTGCATCATCACTAAAAAATTTTGGTCGGCCGGCATCAATTTAAAATTTTAAAATTTTAAAAAATCAAAACTTATTATTTCAGACGCATTACATGCACGGCCGGTCTTCCACCGTTGCAAAGCGTTCGCGAAAAGTCAACGGACGACCATGTCGTCGACCTCCCCCTCCTACCTGTCGTCAAGGCCCTCCGCAGCTCACCGGAGGACCCAGCCTCCGAAAGCCACTGGAGTCGCACTTCGAATTTGAATGAGGAGCTCGGTCAGGTATCAATCATCTTGTCAGATAAAACGGGGACTTTGACCTGTAACCAGATGGAATTTAGGAAATGCTCCATTGCAGGAGTCTCATATGGTGGTGACTTGAACGGAGTGGATCTAGCAGCTTCTTGTAGGATGAACTTTGATATGGTTGCATGCAGGTCTAGTGTCGATGAATCTTATGCAATGAGCCCAAGCATCGAGATCTGTGGATTCTCCACGGATGAGATCGGCACTCAGATGGGTTATATAGGTGCTCCAGAATATTTAGGGAGTCCAAACTCGAAAGACCTGAAAATTTCGGATGTTCACAGAGAATACTCCATTAAGGGCTTCAACTTCAGGGATGACAGGCTGATGGATGGGCGATGGACTCACAATTCCAACGTGTATGACATAACAATGTTCTTCAGAGTGATGGCTCTTTGTCACACTGGCATACCCATCGAAGATGATGAGCAGAGAAGTTGAAGTTTGAGGCAGAGCAGCCAGATGAAGTCGCTTTCTTGATCACCTCTCAGGAATTCGGCTTTCAGTTCTGCAAGAGGACACAAATCAGTAATGGTTCTCTAGGAGCTCGACCCAGACTTGGGAAGCGTCATGGAAAGGTATTCTCTTGGCTTCCTTATTCCATTCTGTTGTTGTTTATTCGTTTGTTTCCTTGAACATATGTTTTAGTGGTTGAGGAACCTCCTCTCTTAGTAACATTCAGGGAGTATAAGCTTTTTGTTGTAATCGGCGTCGCAGCGGAAGCGGATCGTAAGTTTGCAATTATGTCGGGAGCTATAGAAATCGATCGAAATAAAACGAGAAACAATAAAAGGACACCAGAAATTTACGTGGTTCGGTCCGAATGTCGGAACCTACGTCCACGGGGAGAGCCAGCAAATCAATCCACTATAAATCGGAGAATTACAGGATTACAATCACACATGCACTCAAGTGTTTCCCAGCCCTACTTTATACCCGATACCCACGGTATTTAACAACTCACACTCAATGGACTCAACTCAGCACAAAACCTCTTTCTGAGCTCTCGTGTCTCACACTCTCTCGGGCTCTTTTCTCTCGCTCACTGCCAAGCTCTTTCTTTCGCAGCTTGCTTCGTCCTCCGAAGCTCTCTCGCTCCTTTTATCGGTGGCAGGAAGAAAACAAATCAATATTGTACTCCAGAGTTGTCAGAATGGCGCCGATCTGCAAAGCATGCGCCTCCATGCAATTAATGAGATGTGTGCGCGTGTGACCATGTGAAGGAGAATAGCTTCTGCCATCTCTCTTTCTTTATTCTGCCATCCCTCTTTCTTTATCAATAAAAAAACAAGAGAAGCCCACAAAAGTTGAACAAAGAGAGGGAGAGAGTTCGGCGCCTACGAGAGTCTTCTGAAGCCACAAGTGTTGACCAATTTCCTTTCTACGTGCATGCATGCACATGGCCATGTGCGTGCATTTAATAAGGTTAAAGAAATTGGACGAACAACTCTTCAGAAATCATGCTGACATCTGAGAAGGGCCACAAAAATCAACACACGCATTTGTGGCCTCCATTTCCACGTGCATCGCAGATCGAGGGCGGGATTTCTTCGGCTCGTATCCTGCACCATTTTTCATCAAATGTTCCGCACACGTTCTTTCTCATTTTAGCATGTAAATGTTTTGCGCGTATCGGATATCGTATAATGGATTCAAACTTGAGACATAATTCAACACTTTTGAACCTGTTGGAGTTCAGTAGTTCTCGCAAGCGAACGCCTGTGATTGTGAGCACTGAAGACGGTCAAATCTTTCTTTTGTGAAAAGGAGCGGACAGTTATTCGCTGATTCCTGAAAGTATCAATCAGATCCAAATGTTATTTGTTTTTTTGGGGGTGTCTCATAGGTCTATTTGATTTGCTTTCCCAGAATCATTTTTTAGAGGCTCGCTGACAATGGGAGGTCATACCAGGAGGCAGCAAGTTCACACCTTTCGAGTTACGCTGAAGATGGTTTTCGAACTCTGGCATTTGCATATTGTACTATCGAAAGGGCTGAGTACGAACACTGGAACTAGATTTTAATGAAAGCTATGACCACCGTGGGTCCTGAAAAGGATGAATTGCTGGAGAGTTCATCTGCAATGATCGAAAAGGACTTGATTCTGTTGAGGGTTGCTGCCATCGAGGACAAGTTACAAAAAAGGGTTAGTTAATTCTCGATGTCATTTAATTTTTCATTTTCTATATCTTAGGTTTTCCTTTAGGTCCTCTCATTTGATTTGAACGCAACTAGTAACATAAAGTTGGAAAAATGAGAGGTAGATAAAGTGTCAGTTTCTCTGGTTTTCATGCATTGAAGAATTAACATTGCTGACAAAAACATTATCTGTTTCCTTTCAACTGCAGAGATAATACTTCCACTCTTACTCAACAAAAAGAAAGCAATACTCCGGTGTTATTGCAGAACCAAGTCAATAATCTGTTATTGTAATTTATACATCATCGCTGATCATCGAGATGTTTATCAAGCATTTGATAAATATCTCCTGTACAAGTCTTTGGATAAAAAGGGACATAAACTTGTTTAACCTCTACAAAGTAGAGCTTCTCAATCTGGCTTTGAAAGACAGCACATTTTCTTGACTTGCACAGGTTCCAGAATGCATGGATAAATTTGTTCAAGCGGGCTTGAAGATTTGGCTGCTTACTGGTGACAAGAAGGAGACTGCAATCAACATTGGGTGTGTCTCATCTTCTGAAACTCGCTAGCTATAATGATAGTTGATAATCTTATAGTATGGACCAATGGTTATGACCATCTTAATCTCTTAAAAAGCTAATCGGTTCATCTTTTTTCTCTTTGCTCTGCTAGATTTGCGTGCAGCTTGCTTCGACAAGATATGAGGCAGTTTCGTTTGAGTTCTGTCAATGACTCAGGATATGGCAACCAATCAGAGGTGATACTTGGAAGAGTTCTGACACATGATATTTAGTGTTGTTATAATGTTAACGTGATAGAATTGACAAATTTCATATGCTTGACAATACTGTGCATAATGAAATTTACTAATCGTACAAGAATATGCAGTACAAACTACTTTAAAAAAATTGGTCAGTGACTTGGTCCGGTCATATATCAATTGAATTCTTTTTCCTCCTTTGGATGATCAAATATATATGTCGAGATCAGAAAAGGGAAGGCAATAAGCATCAAAAGCAGAAGGGCAAAACATAGGTTTATGAGCAAAGTAGTAAATGCAATCAAGTAATGACAGTTGCCTTGCAACAATTGTTTAATTTGTTCTAGAAGATGTTTTAAATGCCAGAGATCCTCCTTTTCCTGGAGGTTGGTGATGACATGCAGTGTATCATCTTTTCAGGCGGCGAAAAAAGCTTTGGTAAGCCAAATTGAAAGCTTTTCGCAAGAAATAAACGAAGAGCACAACAAGGATATGCTCTTTGCTCTGGTGGTGGATGGGCAGGCCCTTGAGATGCTTTGAGAAGCGATGTGAAGGATCTATTCTTACGGTTGGCTGTCTAGTGTGCTTCTGTCATATGCTGCCACGTGACACCAAAACAGAAAGCGCTCGTAAGATTTGAGTTTTACTTGTAAGTATTATCCGTTAGAAAATCAGCTCATCTTGCCATAATAAGTTTTTCTATTCACAACCATGGCACTAAGTAATGACACTAAGTAGGAACTTTCAGATTACCCGATTGGTGAAGAAGTTCACCGGCAAGACTACCCTGGCAATAGGAGATGGTGCAAATGATGTTGGCATGATTCAAGAAGCCGACATTGGAGTTGGGATCAGTGGCATGGAGGGCATGCAGGTGAAGACTAGTGTCACTTCATGTCACCTTTTGACTAAGCAATCTTTTCTAAATTCTAATTCAACCCCCACTGAAAGCTGAACAATGACATGCTGTTTATTTATGTTGCAGGCTGCTATGGCTAGCGACTTCTCGTTGCCCCATTTTCGGTTCCTTGAGCGACTTCTGATCGTGCATGGACATTGGTGTTACAAGAGAATCTCCAAGATGGTACTAATATGTCCAAATTCTACTTTTAAGGACAAATGTTGGCGAACTTTTATCTCTGATGTGTTGCATTTTGGGTGACAGATCCTTTACTTCATGTACAAGAACATCGTGTTTGGCTTGATGCTATTCTACTACGAGTTCTAAACATCATTCTCCGGCCTGGTACTATATGACAATTGTTACATGATGGCATTCAACGTCCTGTTGACATCATTGCCGGTCATATCCTTGGGAGTATTTGAGCAGGACGTTCCATCAGATGTGTGTCATCATAGATTCTAAAACATCCACAAATCACTGTTTAGTTCAAGTACTGTGACAAGTTGTATATTTATCTCAGTCCCAGAATGGCATCTGTCCTTTGCTCTTTCCTTTATTGATCCATTAATTGTCGTCTCTGCAGTTTCCTGCCCTATATAAACAGGGTCAAAGAGGCATATGCTTCTCTTGGAAGCGAATAATTGGCTGGATACTTAATGGCGCTGTTGCTTCCTTGATCTTCCTCTCAACCACACACACTCTCTTCAGTCGCCTTCTCGGGGAAGGGCAATGTCACTGACATAGCACACCTAGGCACGATCACATGCACGTGCGTGATATGGACAATGAATTGCCAGATCGCGCTCATAATCAGTCACTTCACTTGGATCCAGCACCTGTTCATCTGGGGAAGCATATTGCTGTGGTACATCTTCTTGCTTGCCTACGGCATGCTCCCTCCCTTCTAATCCAATATGGGATTTCATGTCCTGACCAAGGCCATCAGAGGCGCTCCTAGCTTTTGGATCATCATGCTGCTTGTGGTCGTCGTGTCGCTGCTTCCATACTTGGTTTACATGGTCCTGTAAAGGACATTTTACCCATTGGACAACCACGTGATCCAAGAGATGAAGCACGGCAAGAAGGACGTCTTTGACAAGCAGATGTGGTTGAGAGAACAGCGGAACTCGAAGAGGATGACGCAAGTCGGGTTCTCAGCCAGAGTTGACGTGAAAATACATCATCTGAAGGAAGCTATACAGCAGAGGAGAGCATCAATCTACAAGTCATTCACCAACAGCCCTATCAACAGGACACTGAAGTAGCCCACCGTTCCAATAGCCGTGGTTAACTGAGAATTCTCCAGAGAAACTGAGCTTGAGATTATACATACTCTTTGATTAGTTTCATCAGTAACACACGAGAAAATACCAGTAAAGATTACACGTTTCTTGTATGTAGTTCTGATAAAAGTTTGGCTTTCCTTTTCATTAGTCTAGACTTTCAATTCAGCAGTGGCTACTGAGGCTCAAGGAATGAACAGCATTGTTATGCACTGGTATTAGTCCTACTCAGAGATGTCCAAGCCCTGTGGCCTTTTGGTCACTCTCTCTTTCGGGCAAATTAGTTCAAACTCAAGACACTGCTCATGAACTTGATCACGTACCTACCTAATCACATCATAGGAAACAATTTTTCTTCTGTTAAAGTATAACCAGGTTCAGGCCGGGCCAATACCCCTACGACCTAACCGTGCTCATTCATTGCGGGTCCTATTATCTCCGGGGCGAACCCACTTTGGGGCCTAGCAAAGCCCAGCGTAACAGCTTGGGCTGGGCCTAAAATTCTATTGAGACTGGCCCGTTCAAGCCCCGCTTGCTCCCGATGAGCAATGAGATTGATTGATTGAGAGGCCTCGTAGCCCAACGAACCCAACCCGTGCTTATAATGCACAAGGCCTATTTGGTAAAATTGAAAATTTATGTTAGGAAAATCTTAGTGTAAAATTTTAAGCATTGATAGGCGTTGAACTCATGCACAAAGAATTGTTAGATGATAATTGAAAATTGATAGATAGATATACTAAGTCTCTTACTAAGGATAGAAAAATGACAATAATTGGTAGGTTTTCTCAATATGTCTACTAAGATTTTCATTACTATAAATTACTATTCTATCGAACTAATTAAAGTTTCATTTGTTACGCAATAAATGAACAACTTGAAAATAAAATTATAAAAAAAAATCACTTGTGCCACTTAAAATAATTAGTTAACGAAAAATATTTTCATTCTTGCCAACAATTAATGTTCAAATATTTTTCATAAATGATGAAAATATTTTTTGTTCATTCTTTTTTATAAGTAGTAAAAACAATCATTTTTAGGAAAATATTTCCGTGAAACAAACTTAGTAACCCTACATTACTTATTAGATTCCTCCTATATAACTCAACAGGTACTAGAAAATTGATACATTTTGTATCGTGTTTGACAATCATAACTAGTTTTGACTTACACTATTTGATTAAGTAAAAAAAAAAAATCACTTAATTTGCTAAGTAAGGTTGGGGTCAGTTTCCATAATTGGTAATAAGGTTATACTATTCGATACTTGATATTTAACTATTGCCGACATGACATTATATTTTTATTTTAGGTGACACTATTTTCACTCTCTATATAATTAAATCCGCCCTCATTTTTACTAAAAAGACAATATTGTCCTCACTTTCAATTGCAATCAAAAGTGGTGCTCCAAATTAATTTACTTTCCCTCTTTTTCTAGATTTTCTATTTATGTATAGGATTTAATTATCATAATCAAGAATATCACGTGCTTGTTTTTGTTTATGGTTTTTGTGAAATTAGAACTTACTGCTATCTAGAAAAAAAAAATTAGCATCTTGGCATCATTATTTTTATTAGAGATGAACAATTCTAGATTCCATTCAAATTTTGTATAGGTTCCACTTAGAATTTAGAATCTACCCGCTAGAATAGGTTCTTTATTTTTTGGAACCAGAACCTATCATGCAAACCTTGGAACCTAGAACCTACTTTATCACCGATTCTAATGTCAATTTTAGGTTCTACCCAAGTTCGACATGTATTATTGATTGAACGATTGTAGTATATCAATGCCTTTAATAACCACTACTTATTGTTATAATCAACTGACCATAACTTATATTTAGACACACAAATAATATGAAATATTAACAAAGTAAAAGTCTTAGTCATAAAATAGAAACTTAGACTAGTGGTTCCAAATAATACACTCATTATTAGATGTCATGAAATATTGTAGGATCACACAAAGGAATTAACTAAGAAAAAAAAAACTTATTTCAAGTTCCAAGTTCTATGTTCTACCTACCTAGAATCTAAAACCTATCCATCGAAACAAGTTCTCAATTTATTAAACCTAGAATGTACTTGCATGCCTTGGAATTTGGAATAGGCTAGGTTCCCATTGGTCCGGTTCTTTGATTTCAAGTCCTACCTTGAAATCATGCTCACCCTAGTTATTACAACAACTTGTCTATTTTTCATCCCACCTATCTCAAAAGCCTACTTTCTTCATGAATTTTTCATTTTTTTAATTTCACGAGTCTAAAATATCCATATTTGCTATATTGAAGAATTTGTCTTTTTTTTCATTACTATTGGCGGGATGCTTTGACACTGACCATGTAAGATGTTATAAGAGTATTTAGAAAAGCAACTAAAAACATTGACATGAAAAAGTTAAGCACAATGAGTCATCTTTATATTGTTTGTAAACACTTCCGAAATGATATTATTTTCTATCAATCTAAAATAACAAAGTTTCAACAATATTTTACAAAAAATTCTTATTTTATGCAAAGCTTTGATATAATTAGATTCCATCTATTGAAGTTCCATGAACGGGAACATAACTATGATTTTTCTTGGAAAAGCATTAAAGAAGTTTTTTTTTTTTTTTTTTTTGGTTTCATCCAATCATCCCATAACATGAATATGTATATAAAAGATAACTGATAAAAAATATTTGATGGCAATATGCACAAATATGTTTGTCTATAATTATGTGATTGCGTTAAAAAAGAATTCATGTTAAATTTTTTCTAGATTCTACTGGATAGCTAATCTATGTATTTGGTCGACAATGTAGAAAATAATGAGGTTTCATCGAAATGTTTTTGGACAAAACTAATTCTATGGAAGCAAAATCTTAAAAAAAAAAAAAAAAAAAAATCATGCCTTTAATATACATGGGATATTCACAATAAACAAGCATATAACGTGTAATATTCTTAGTTATAGCAACTTAATCTTACGTACGAATAGAAAAACTAACAAAAGAAAGAAAGTAAATAAATTGGGGGCTACCACTTTAAATTGCAATTAAATAATTAAAGGCAGCTCTATCTCTTTAATGAAAATGGGGTGAATTTAGCCACACAAGAGGTGGAAATAGTGGTACCCACTTAAAATTCATAACCTAAAATTTAAGTTTGGGAAAATTCCAAATAAAAGTTTGAAGTGTCATCATTTTCTCAAATAAAAGCTAAAGTAGATCTTATTTCAAATAATGATATGAAGTGACCATATCAGTCTTAAAAAATATCTAAAGTGGTTATGATTGTTTCAAATAAGGGTATAATCTTCATTAGCCAACAAAAAATTTCGACCAATCAAGGAGAAAGGTATCTTAGTTTATAATCTACATGAGATTTAAGCAATCATTTGATTTTTATGTTGGTCATTTTCAAATATCATTTGTCCGTTGTTTGGAAATTTAAAAGCATTCCTGAAAAATTCCAGATCTGGAAATATCTTCATCTTTTGGTAGATAGTTGTACGAATTTTTGCATTACGTATTTTCATTATTTGACAAAAAAAGCATTACTTATTTTTATCAATAATTTATATTATTTAGATGATTTCAGAATACAATAATTTTCCCAAAAAAAAAATTATTTGCAAAATATTTGATATGTCAATTTTTTGCATACACGTAACGCGTGTACATAGCGTTACTATATACTGATCTAATAAAATAGTTTAGTAAAATCTTGCATTATCACTAAAAACTTTTGGCCGGCCAGCATAAATTTAAGATTTTAAAATTATAAAAAAATCAAAACTCAATATTTCAGACACATTACATGCACGGCCGGCCTTCCACCGTTGCAGAGCGACCGCGAAAAGTCAACGCACGACCATGTCCTCGTCCTCCCCCTCCTACCTGTCATCGAGGCCCTCCGCAGCTCACCGGAGGACCCAGCCTCCGAGAGCCGCCGT
The DNA here is from genome assembly GCA_014182375.1 of Eucalyptus virginea. Taxonomy (NCBI): domain Eukaryota; kingdom Viridiplantae; phylum Streptophyta; class Magnoliopsida; order Myrtales; family Myrtaceae; genus Eucalyptus; species Eucalyptus virginea. The sequence goes on from CM024518.1 coordinate 29,111,795, forward strand.
CGCCGCCGCCGGCCCCGCCGCCCTCCACCGCCACGCCGCCATGGATCCCGCCCCGACCCCACTTCCCTTTCTCCGGTTCGTGGCCTTCGGGGTCATCGTTTGCCTCGGAATCCTCCAGTTCTTGCCGGCGACGCACGTTCGACACCCCGCCGATCCTCACAGAAATTGGATTCCCATCGAAAGCTTCACGAACGAATCTTACTCTGTTTCCCCTGTAAAGCCCCTTTCTATTTTCTCTTTGAATATATGCATGCTAAATCATATTTGTTTTTTTTACTTAGAATGGACATTGCGACGTTTTTCTTACTTGCTCTGTTTTGATGTCGAGTCATAAACTGGTTTCGTTCAAACAGTGCCTGGCAAATTTTATGACCTGTTTATGATTCTTCAGTGGCTGAATATGGTCTGTTGTTTTCTGGGATTTCTAGTGAATAGTTGGGTTGGATGCTTCCTTTTCCTCTTGTTAAACTTGAGTTTGATTGGTCATTGCATTTTTCCTTACAATTTGATTACTGTCTATGAAGCTCTCGTTCTAATGTTCTAAATGTCAAAGAAGGAGTTTTGGGTGGCCAAAACGACAAGTTAATGACTCCGGAGTTGCCAGTCATGAGTAAGCCACAATGCTCTTCAGAACCCAGGATATATGATCACTGAATGTGCTAGACAGATACTGATATAGCATAATTTGTTAGCGGTGACAAGTAGAGTAACGATCACATTCATTATACATGATAAAATTCGATAGTAATTGATGTTCAACGTTGTATTTTTAGGAGACATCGGAGTGTTGACTCATGAATTTGGATGGCCGGTACTTTAGTCGTTCGTGCTCTAGTTTTTGGATAGCAGACTAATACAGGTGTATTGCATAGTTATTGCTTGAGATTACTCCTGTTTAAAGATGGTAGTGTATGTTGTATCCTGTTTTATTCCGCCATTCAAACAAATTAAAGAAATTTCTTGAAACTGCTTTTTTATTACACTGACAAGTTTAAAAGCAGTCACTTCATCAATGCAGTATTTGCTTTTGTTTTGTCGGGTTTTTTATATATTTGAATCAGAGACAATGGCCTGATTAGCAGGGTGGATTTTTGTAGTGCTGATGATTGTTTTTTCAAAGTCTCATTTCATTTGAACTGTTCAAATAAGGCTAACTGATCAGCTTGTGTAGTTGGGCAAGTCTGGGGCTTCTGGTAGGCAGAACAGTGAAGTGGTAACATCAAGCTCTGAAGAGGATGGAATGCTGCATGTTGTTTCTTGGATGGAGTGTCTGGACCTTCGGCTGCTTGCAGTCCTCGCCAATTCAACCTTGACTAGCTCAAGGTATGCAGGGCTTAGTAGAAGTTGATGCTCTAGTAACCTGGCATCTTATAGGACATTCATGTATCCCATGAGCTGGCACCGGGGTCTTTTCTCTCTCAGTGCTTGCCTAAATCATTGAATATGCTACTTATACATGGCTCGACTAATTTACACCTCTCACCACACTACCATGCTTTTAGTTGTTCAAATATATTTAGAATCGTTACTACATCTCTACTATCTGGTTTGAATAGTGCGATGCTGCTTTGTTACCCAATGTGACCAAAGGTCAATGACTTTCGTGAAAATTCATTGACATGATTCTTTGTAGCTACTCAGCAGATGGCTTCCATTTTGGGTTTTGGAATGAAACCAGACTGCATGCATATAATTTGTGACATCTAATCCCACTCTTGGTCTCTTAATCCAAGGAAGACTCAAGATATAAAAAGCTGTCCATGGCAAGTACAATGCTAGAAAGCAATCATATAGCATCTCATTCTTCCTTGTGATTTGTGACTTTGAATGCTGTTTTTGATCCTTAAAGCAAACAAGAATTCTTTTTTTGGCTGATTTTTGTTGAGCTGCTGTTCATTGAACTTCATCACATGCTTCTAAATTCTAATGTTTTGGGAAACTAAATTGCTCAGCATTTTGAACACTTTCTCCTAGTTAAACATACTGCAGATTCTCTTTGCGTAGGCAGTAAAGATCTTTGCAACTGCTAGTTGTTCGCACCCCTATATGAATTCTTGATATTCATACATATTTTATTGGTTGCAGAAATCCAGATTTGATATACTTTCATTTTTTTATTCCCGGTGGAAGTGAAGACAAGCAATCATTTTATAAGTTAAAGGTGCTGTTTCCAAATTCACATCTAGAAATTCACGGGTAAGTCTTTCCTGGTAGTTCATTTTCACATTTCAGCTTTTGGTAGCCTATATGCTAACGTTTTATCCGTGATTGTAGGCAGGAGAATATCCAGGAACTAATTAGGACTTCCATGTTCTCTTTGGAGCCAAATTACAAGGAATTAGCACCGTTTGCAATACCAATGATTTTTCCGTCATTAACAAAGTTCGTATATTTCTCATCAGACCTGATAGTGAAGGTTGGCATGTTTAACCTCTGCTTGTTTCACTGGCTGCACTGGCTGCTACTTTTCCTCGCTTTTGATTGCAAAGTTTGGAGCTGTACACTATTGGTTTTACTGCATATATTGTGGACCTACTTTTGAATATATATTATGAGCTGTTGTGATTATTTAGTTGAGGTGTGTGCATAATTAGTGATTTTTCATTTCAGGGAAGAGCTGAAGATCTGATTTCTCTTGACTTGCAAAATCACGGTATTGCTGCAGCAGAGGACTGCTCGAAGAGATTAACTGACTATGTGAATCCAGAAGTCTTGGATGCCATTCAGAGATCGGATGCAAGGCCCTGGGTATCTGACACTCCATACGAAAAGAATGCTTGCGTTCCCAATCTAAGTGTGCTCTCAATTGATGCAAGAAATTTGAGAAAAGACTTTCTTCGGGCGGTTTCATGGTGGACTACAGTACTAAATTGGAACAAAAGGTTTGCTTCACTTCCATTTTTTATTGACAGGCCTATGTTGTTTAATTTCTGATGATTTAATAATGTATTTTCTTTTTATGTCCTTCTCATGGTCACCCAATTTGAGCATCTTCATCCCTCTTGAAAATCCATAATCAGGAGCTCTTTTTCTCCTTACCTAGTCTTCATTTGGGACAATTTCAATGAATTGCTTATTAATTATTAGACTATTGGAGTTCCTACTCGACTTGTCACTGATGACCATGAATTGTGCACAAATGTTCTTCAAATGGGTATTATATGTCATTGCTACTTCAAGAAAATACTGCTAAGTAGGAGTATCGATGGTCCTATGTTGGATCAGAGTTCAAAACGTTTAAGCTTAGTGTCACACTTTATATTATGACGTATCAAGTTTGGCTCAACCAAATTGATAAACTAAGAGCACTGCCGGGCTGGATTAGAGCTTTGTTGTTTTCTCTAGACATTGGCATGTCTCCTTTTATCCAATCAAGTTACATTTTGCTGCAGTACTGTTTTACATGTCCCCGTGTTCTGATCTGTCGTGCATTTTGTTGATTTGCAGTGCTGGCGAGAACAACCCTGCCTTATTTTTAACACTCTACCACAATTATACGAAGCTTTCCTCTTCTTGGTTGTCAGTCGGCAATGAAGCGTTACCCGAAAGCATAGCAAATAAGACTGTCATCCCTTATGATGGTCCCAAGAAACTTTGCTCGGCACTCGGAGCTGGAGCCACTCTGCAGCCCGAAAGAGGTGATTTATGGAAACGGTACCTTCCTCCGACGTCATCTCAAATGCTAGGACAGTAGATTTTACCCAAAGATATGTAGTTCAGGGCTATTGTCGAAAAGTTGGGTTTCTGTGCATAATTTTTTTTAAGCACTACTTTTTTTTGGTCGAAACAAGCACAACTGACGTGCCTCTGTCTATGCATAGTTTGGCTTATGTAATTAAAAACTTAAGAAGATCATGCTTGTTTTCCTGCCCAGGTGATTATACATGATTAAAAGGGTTGTGGTTCCCTCGAGTTTGCATTTCATTACTCTTTTATATTACTAACTAGAAGTCCCAATAAAAGGTACTCGAATTTCTCTGAGTAATTAATCAGGCTAGCTGTAGCTCCGTCTCTCTTTCTAAAATGGCAAGGACAATGTCAAAGCTATTGGGATCAAAAGGCCTGATATGAATATCAGGGGACATGAGACAGAAACCAGACATGGAATTGAATTTTCGAACTCTTTGTACTTAATTTGAGCAAGAAAACTTAATTTGTACGATTGCACAATTAGTAAAAGTTCAAGCTTGTACAATGCCGTTGCCTCTGAAAAACTATTGGCCGAAGATTTTGCTATTGAGAGACAAATGACTTCCAATTTTGAAGTTCAATGACTCTTGGAATAGCTTAGAGATTTATCTTAACTATATATAGCAATTAACCATGATAACGTTAAAAGGCAATAATAAGATGTGTGACTCTAGGTGAAGGCATCTCCAAGGGATATCTCCGTTTGAAGTATTACCAGAAGTTTCATATAAAACTCTCATCTCATCAAATGTTCATTCATATAGAAGTAAATTGAAGTTCAGAGTTTACTCTGAAAATTCACCAACTTATCATCCATCTCAAGATCTCTCTTGTATTCAAACTTATGTCAATCGCACACATACAGAGGGTTCACGATAGCCTAATTGACACTATTGTTGATGAAGATGTCGCTCGGAAAATCAAACTAAATTCAGGGCTTCATTGCATTCAGGAGGCAATTTACAAAAGTAGATTCAGGTGACTAAAGAATTTCGGTGGCGAGTTCGTCTAAACAGAAGCGACCGAGAGTAATTCGTTTTGAAGCGATCTTCCTTCGTTCCTAGAAGAGACAAACTGCACGTTTGTCTTGACCATTGACAGCATCTAATTAACGGAGGTTATGACAACACGGATTCCCTTGAAGCTCTGAGTAATCTTGAGAAAAGCCAAAAGAAAAGGAAAGAGAACGAAGAATGAAGATTTGGAGATCGTATTGGAAACCGTAGCTGCCATTATATGCATCATCGTTTTCTGTGCGATCCATACTTTAAGCAAAGCGCCAAGATCTGGAGAACACGAGAACCCAAGTCATAAAATTAGTAAATTTTTGGAATTCAAAAATAAAAACTGACTTATTGTCGTAAAGTTTTTCTGCAATTTAGTGGTTCATACGCCAATAGAGGATTAAATAATATAAAGTTTTGCAACAAATTAAACTTGAGAGTTGACCTCCATTACTTGAAAATCGAGCAAAGATTCTCACCAAACAATTGATCTTAAGCTTTGACATTATTTATCGATCACACACATTAAAGCCTGTCAAATGGCGACATGTGCATGATTATCATTCCGGTCCATTCTTATCCAAGATTTGATTCCTTCTTATTTTTCTTCTTTTTTGTAATTTAGATGGTCATTTTTCTGCAGTCTGGCATAGTCAAATGTGCACTAATTACGGGATCTGCACATTTGTCATTTTATTATCAGATCTTGTCTGAATTCAGACATCCGCAAGTTACGTCCACTTTGACTTTATGCATTATCCCTTCAAGCTACTATAGCAGGGTTTATCTGAACTCAGGATTATAATATTGCTCCATTTTTCAGCTCGTAAAGGTTCGTTTTTTATTTTTTTTTTCTTCATACACCAAAGTCATTGTTTGTATAATGGAAGTCATTGTTTCAATTTGGACTGCCGGCCGGCCAGCATGTGCTAGATGCTTTAGTTTATTGGTTCTGAAAGAGGGTTTCCGGATTCTTCGAAGACATAATGGAATGGTGACGCTCCTCGGGGTTGGAGTTATATCGTTTTCTCTTTGAAGGAACGTAGCAAGGCGGAACCGCAGGCCTGCATGATCCAAGAAAAGCCCCATAGTACGTCGCTGTCCAAGAAGAAAGACCATAAAAAATGCATCGACGTCGGAGTTTTATATTGCTGTGCAACATTGGAAGATGGGGATAGAAAGATTCGACTTCTTGTATTGGAGTTGTTGATATGTTAAGTTGGGACAAGGTGAGTCAACGGCCAGAAGAAGAGGACAAAATACAGTTCATGAAGGGCAATTTGTTCTACATATATGATTGAGATAGGTGATGTTACGAGGGCGAGTTGATCCTGGATGGAGAAGGAACGCAGGATTCTAATTTGTAGATATTTCGTTTGGTTAAGGTCTGATGAGGTTGTAAGAGCTCCATTCACTTTATAGAGGGGGGGCGACTTGGAATTCTAGTTGGCAAGCGAGATGCGGGAGTCGAGCAGAAGAACGAAGAGGAAGATACGATGGAGCAAGCTATACACATTCTCGTGCTTCAGGCCCCCCAGTGCCGATCCAGATCCCATCAAAAGCCTTATAGGACAGCCGGGATTCTCGCGGGTTGTTTTCTGCAACAAGCCTCATCTGCATCGAATGAAACCTCACAAGTACCCAACCAATTATGTATCCACGACGAAGTACAATGTAGTGACGTTCCTCCCGAGGTCACTCTTCGAGCAGTTTCGAAGAGTGGCCAATCTTTATTTCCTGCTGGCAGCAGTGTTGTCCCTCACCTCATTGTCTCCTTTCACTCCACCGAGTCTGATTATCCCTCTCGTTTTTGTGGTTGGGATCAGCATGCTCAAGGAGGCAGTAGAAGATTGGCACAGGTTCTTACAGGTATGAAGACATTGAATCTTTTTCTCCAGTCATCTTACTGTTCCTCATATGCTCGTAGTTCGTTCTTTTTCTTTATCAAGTTTTTGGCTATGTAACTTGAACCTTCTGCGGAATGGCCATAATGATCCTGCCGAGGACGACTTCCTCAGAATTTCTTGTTTAACATTTTATATTATGCTCACTCTCATTCTGAACCACTTCAGTTTTAGAATACTGCGAGTTGGACTTTGTCAAGGTGGTTCTGTCCAAACTCTTTTAGTCATTTAATCTTGTCTGTCATGTGCCAAAAATCGAAAAGTGCCTTGTAGTCTTGGACTAATGCTGATTAAAACTTTCTTAGGATTTGGACGTGAACTCTCGTGTAGTAAAGACTCACATAGGGGAGGGTGTATTTGTCGAAAAACCGTGGCAACAAGTCTCCGTCGGGGATGTTGTTAGAGTACAGAAGGATCAGTATTTTCCCAGTGACCTCCTTTTACTCTCTTCAAGCTATGAAGATGGCGTTTGCTATGTCGAGACTATGAATCTTGATGGAGAAACCAATCTGAAAGCTAAGAGATGCGTAGAAGCCACTCTCGGTTTAAATGAGGATGACACCATGAGTAAATTCGAAGCTACTATTTACTGTGAGGACCCGAATCCGAATTTGTATTCCTTCGTCGGAAATTTGGAATTTCAGAATGAATCGCATCCTTTGTGCCCTGCACAAGTGCTTCTGAGAGATTCCAAACTTCGGAACACAGAGTACATATATGGAGCCGTCATTTTCACTGGACCTGACACAAAGGCAGTAAGGAACTCCATGAAGTCGCCCTCCAAACGTAGCCGGATCGAGAGGAAGATGGATCGTGTCATCTATGTTCTTTTCTCGATGCTTGTTTTGATTTCACTGGTGACGTCTATCGCTTCCGCATTGCTTGTGAGTTCCCAGATGACAAGTTGGTATCTCCGTTTACAAGATGAAGATCCATTCTTTAGTCCGTCAAAACCAGTATTGTCTGCAATTATGCAATTCATAAGGGCTCTGATGTTGTATGGCTATTTGATTCCTATTTCTCTGTATGTGTCCATTGAAGTGGTAAAAGTACTTCAAGCTGTCCTCATTAACAAGGATATACAAATGTTCGACGAAGCAACATGCCAGTCAGTCCGAGCCCGCACTTCGAATTTGAATGAGGAGCTCGGTCAGGTATCAATCATCTTGTCAGATAAAACGGGAACTTTGACCTGTAACCAGATGGAATTTAGGAAATGCTCCATTGCAGGAGTCTCGTATGGCGGTGACTTGAACGAAGTGGATCTAGCTGCTTCTCGTAGGATGAACTCTGAAATGGTTGCATGCAGGTCTAGTGTCGATGAATCTGATGCAACGAGCCAAAGCATCGAGATCTGTGAAATCTCCACGAACGACATTGGCACTCAGATGGGTTATATAGGTGCTTCAGAATATTTAGGGAGTCCAAACTTGAAAAACCCGAAAACTTCGGATGTTCACAGAGAATATTCCATTAAGGGCTTTAACTTCAGGGATGACAGGCTGATGGATGGGCGATGGACTTGCAATTCCAACGTGTATGACATAACAATGTTCTTCAGAGTGATGGCCCTGTGTCACACCGGCATTCCCATCGAAGATGATCGAGCAGACAAGTTGAAGTTTGAGGCAGAGTCGCCAGAGGAAGTCGCTTTCTTGATCACCTCTCAGGAATTCGGCTTTCAGTTCTGCAAGAGGACACAATCAGTAATGGTTCTCAAGGAGCTCGACCCAGACTTGGGAAGCATCGTCAAAAGGTATCCTCTTGGCTTTCTGATTCCATTTCTGGTGTTGTTTATTCGTTTGTTTCCTTGAACATATGTTTTAGTGGTTGAGGAACATCCTCTCTTAGTGACATTCAGGGAGTACAAGCTTTTGAACCTGTTGGAGTTCAGTAGTTCTCGCAAGCGGATGTCTGTGATTGTGAGCACCGAAGACGGTCAAATCTTTCTTTTGTGCAAAGGAGCAGACAGGTATTCACTGATTCCTGAAAGAATCAATCAGATCCAAACGTTATTTGTGTTTTTGGGGAATCCTGAATCTCATAGGTCTATTTGATTTGCTTTCCCAGCATCATTTTTGAGAGGCTCGCTGATAATGGAAGGTCATACCAGGAGGCAACAAGTTTGCACCTTTCGTGTTACGCTGAAGACGGTTTTCGAACTCTGGCATTTGCATATCGTAGAGTCGAAAGGGCTGAATACGAACACTGGAACTCGATATTCATGAAAGCTAAGACCACTGTGGGTCCTGAAAGGGATGGATTACTGGAGAGTGCGTCTGAAATGATCGAAAAGGACATGATTCTGTTGGGGGTTGCCGCTGTTGAGGACAAATTACAAAAAGGGGTTAGTTAATTCTTGATGTTATTTAATTTTTCATTTTCTATATCTTTGGTTTTAGTTTAGGTCCTTCTTCGATTTAATTGGAACCCAAACAGTTACATAAATCTGGAAAAGTAAGAGGTAGATAAAGCGTCAGTTTCTCTGGTTTTCATGCATTGAAGAACTAATATTGCTGACAAAAACATTATTCTATCTGTTTCCTTTCGAATGCAGATATAATACTTCCACTCTTACTCAACAAAAACAAAGCGTTATTGCAGAACTAAGTCAATAAATCAGTTATTGTAATTAATACATCACCATCGATCATCGAGATGTTTATCAAGCATTTGATGTGTAACTCCTGTACAAAGTTTTTGGATAAAAAGGGACATAAACTTGTTTAACCTCTACAAAGTAGAGCTCCTCAATCTGGATTTGAAAGACAGTACATTTTCTTGACTTGCACAGGTTCCAGAATGCATAGATAAACTCGCTCAAGGGGGCTTGAAGATTTGGCTGCTTACTGGTGACAAGAAGGAGACTGCAATCAACATTGGGTGTGTCTCATCTTCTGAAACTCGCTAGCTATAATGATAGTTGATCATTTTATAGTATGGGCCAATGGTTATGACCATCTTAATCTATTAAAAAGCTAATCGGTTCATCTTTTTTTCTCTTTGCCTTGCTAGATTTGCGTGCAGCTTGCTTCGACAAGATATGAGGCAGTTTCATTTGAGTTCTGTCATGGACTCGGGATGCAGCAACCAGTCGGAGGTGATACTTGTAAGATTTCTGACACACGAATAGTTAGTGTTGTTATAATGTCAATGTGATAGAAATGAGAAATTTTAAATGCTTGACAATACTGTGCATAATGAAATCTACTAATCATACAAGAATTTGCAGTACAATCTATTTGAAACAGTTCAAGTCAGTGACTTGGTTCGGCCATATATCAATTTGAATTGGTTTTCCTTTTCTGGATGATCGAATATCTATGTCAAGATAAGAAAAGTGAAGGTAATAAGCATCAAAAGCAAAAGGGCATAACATAGGTTTTTGAGCATAGTAAATGCAATCAAGTAATGACAGTTGCCTTGTAACAATTGTTTAATTTGTTCTAGAAGACATTTCAAAAGCGAGAGATCCTCCTCTTCTTTGAGGTTGGTGATGACATGCAGCGTATCATCTTTTCAGGTGGCGAAAAAAGCTTTAGTAAGCCAAATCAAAAGCTTTTCGCAAGAAATAAACGAAGAGCACAACAAGCATATGCCCTTTGCTCTGGTAGTGGATGGGCAGGCCCTCGAGATTGCTTTAAGAAGCGATGTGAAGGATCAATTCTTACAGTTGGCTGTCGAGTGTGCTTCTGTTATATGCTGCCGCGTGTCACCGAAACAGAAAGCCCTGGTAACATTTGAGTTTTACTTCTAAGTATTATCGTTAGAAAGAAAATCAGCTCATTTTGCTATAATAAGATTTTCTTTTCACAACCATAGCACCAAGTAGTAATACTAAGTAGGAACTTTCAGATTACCCGGTTGGTGAAGGAGTTCACAGGCAAGACTACCCTGGCAATAGGAGACGGTGCAAATGATGTCGGCATGATTCAAGAAGCTGACATTGGAGTTGGGATCAGTGGCATGGAAGGCATGCAGGTGAAGACTAGTGTCACTTCTTGTCGCCTTTTGACTAAGCAATCTTTTCTGAATTCTAATTCAACCCTCACTGAAAGCTGAACAATGACATGCTGTTTATTTACTTATTTGTTTATTTATGCTGCAGGCTGTCATGGCTAGCGACTTCTCGTTGCCCCAGTTTCGGTTCCTTGAGCGACTCCTGATCGTGCATGGACACTGGTGTTACAAGAGAATCTCCAAGATGGTACTAATTTGTCCAGATTCTACTCTTAAGGACAAATGTCAGCAAACTTTTATCTCTAATATGTTTCAATTTGTGCAACAGATCCTTTACTTCATATACAAGAACATTGTGTTCGGCTTGACGCTATTCTACTACGAGTTCTACACATCATTCTCCGGCCAGGTACTATATGACGACTGGTACATGACGGCATTCAACGTCCTGTTGACATCATTGCCGGTCATATCCTTGGGAGTTCTTGAGCAGGACGTTCCATCAGACGTCTGTCATCAGGTAGAGTCTAAAAAATCCACAAATCGCTGGTTTACTTCCAAGTACTGCGACAAGTATATATAATTCTCAGTTCTGCAAGTAGTCTCTGCCTTCTTCTCTTTTCTTTCTTGGTTCATTACAGCTCACATACTTAGCAAGCTTTGCCGTCTCTGCAGTTCCCTGCCCTGTATAAACAGGGTCAAAGAGGCATATGCTTCTCTTGGAAGCGAATCATTGGCTGGATACTTAATGGCGCTGTTGCCTCCTTGATCATCTTTCTCTCAACCATACACGCACCCTCTACAGTCGCCTTCTCGGGGAAGGGCAATGTTGCTGACATTGCACACCTTGGCACGATCACATACACATGCGTGATATGGACAGTGAATTGCCAAATCGCCCTCATAATCAGTCACTTCACATGGATCCAGCACCTGTTCATCTGGGGAAGCATATTGCTGTGGTACATTTTCCTGCTTGCTTACGGCGCACTCCCTCCCTCCGACTCGCATACGGGATTTCAAGTGCTGACCGAGGCCATCGGAGGTGCTCCTAGCTTCTGGATCATCACGCTCCTTGTGGTCGTTGCATCGCTGCTTCCGTACTTCATTTACATGGTCCTGCAAAGGACGTTTGACCCATTGGATGACCACGTCATCCAAGAGATGAAGCATTGCAAGAAGGACATCTTCGACAAGCAGATGTGGTTGAGAGAGCAGCGGAACTCGAAGAGGACGACGCAAGTCGGGTTCTCAGCCAGAGTCGACGTGAAGATACATCATCTGAAGGAAGCTATACAGCACAGGAGAGAATCAATCTACAAGTCATTCACCAACAGCCCTATCTACAGGACACTGAGAAGTAGCCCACTGTTCCAATAGCCGTAGTTACTCAGAATTCTCGGGAGAAACTGTGCTCGAGATTATACATTTTCTTCGATTAGTTTTGTTTGTAACACACAAGAATAGACCAGTAAAGATTACACGTTTCTTGTATGTAGTTCCGATAAAAGTTCTGCTTTCCTTTTCACTAGTCTATACTATTGATTTAGCAGTGGTTACTGAGGCTCAAGGAATGAACAGCATTGTTATGCAAATGCATTGGTATTAGTCCTACTCAGAGATGTCCAAGCCCTGTGGCCTTTGGGTCACTCTTGTCTCTTTTGGGCAAATTTGTTCAAACTCATTGCACTGCTCATGAACTTGATTACCCACCTACCTAGTCACATCACAGGGCACAATTATTCTTCTGTTAAATTATAACCAGGTGTAGGCCAGGCCAAAACCGGCCTGGACCTAACCGTGCTCATTTGTTGTGGGCCCACTTCGCCCAGCATAACAGCTTGGGTTGGACCTAAAGTTCAATTAAGACCAGCCCGTCCGAGCCATGCTTACTCCCAATGAGCAATGAGATTGATGATTGAGAGGCCTCGCAACCCAGCGAACCCAACCCATGCTTATAATGCACTAGGCCTATTTGGTAAAATTGAAAATTTATGTTAGGAAAATCTAAGTGTAAAATTTTAAGCATTAATAAGTGTTGAAATCATGGACAAAGAATTGTCGGATGATAATTGAAAATTGATAGATAGATATCATTAGTCTCTTGCTAAGGATAGAAAAATGAGGGTAATTGATAGGTTTTTTCAACATATCTGCTAAGATTTTCATTACTATAAATTACTATTCTATCAAACTAATTAAGGTTTCATTTGTTATGCGATAAATGAACAATTTGGAAAAAATTATTAAAGAAATGATTGCTAGTGCCACTTAAAATTATTAGTTGATAAAAAAAATGTTTTCATTATTGCCGATGATTAATGTTCAAATATTTTCACGAATGATAAAGATATTTTTTATTTATTTATATTTGTAAGTGATAAAAGCAATTATTTTTTAGAAAATATTTTTTGAATCATTTTTTTCCCAATAACAAACTCACCTTAAGTAACCCTCCATTACTTATTAGATTCCTACTTGATAACTCAATGGGTATTGAAAGTTGATACATTTTGCATTGTGTTTGACAATCATAACTAGTTTTGAAACTTACACTATTTGATTAAGTCGAAAAAAATCACTTACTTTGCTAAGTAAGGTTGAGGTCACTTTCCGTAATTAGTAATAAGGTTATATTATTCGATATTCGATATTTAACTATTGCTGACACAACATTATAATTTTATTTTGGGCGATGCTATTTTCACTCCTTATATATCCACCCTCATTTTACTAAAAAGACAATATTATCCTCACTTCCAATTGCAATCTAAAGGGGTGTTCCAAATTTCTTTACTTTGCTTCTTTTTTTAAGTTTTCTATTTATGCATAGGATTTAATTATCATAATTAAGAATGTTACGTGCTTGTTTTTGTTTATGGTTTTCTATCAAATTTGAACTTATTACCATCTAGAAAATAAAAAATAGCCTCTTTTGCATTATTGTTCTTATTAGGGGTGAGTAGTTTCAAATTCTGTACAAATTCTACTTGACATCTAAAACTTACCAATTAGAATAGGTTCCTTATTTTTTGAAACTAGGAACCTATCATGCAAACCTTCGAACCTATAATATACCCTATCACAGTTTCCAATATCAATTTCAGGTTCTACCTAAGTTTGACCTGTAAGGAATCATCGCCTTTAACCTATTATTGAATGATTACAATGAATCATCGCCTTTAATGATCATTATTTATTGTTACAATTCACTGACCACAACTTATATATATATAGGTACCAAGGAACCTCCATGCGCCGCTTCGCGGCAGAGTAAATCCTGGAGGAGCAGGAGAGTCACCACCACCCTTTCTACCCTGGACAAGTCGTGGGTTCCTTTCCAACAAGGAAGACGACGCAGGGATTCGAACTCCAAGCCTCTCCCGAAAGGAACTGAAGCTCAACCACTATGCCATCTTATATTTAAACATATAAATAGTATGAAACATCAATAAATTAAAAGCCCCAATACTAAAATGGAAACTCAGACTTGTGATTCCAAATTATACACTTGTCATTGGACGCCATGAAATATCATAGGATCATACCAAGACATAGATCAAGAAAAACATAAAAACTTGTTCTAGGTTTTAGATTTCGGATTCTACCAACCTAGAACCTAAAACCTAAAACCTAAAACCTACTCATTGAAACAGGTTTCCAATTTTTTGAATCTACAACCTATCTTACATACCTTGGAACTTAGAATCAAATAGGTTCCCACCGATTCAGTTCTTCAATTTCATATTCTACCTCGAAACCATACTTACCCCTAGTTCTTGTAACAACTTTTTTATTTTTCATTCCTCCTATCTCAAAAGCTTACGTTCTAGGTGAATTTTTTATTTTTTAATTTCATGAGTCTAAAATATATATTAAGTCTCTATATTTGCTATATCAAAGAATTTGTCTTTTATTTTATTTTTTCATTATTGTTGGCTAGATGCTTTGATACAGAGCACATAGGATGTTATAAGAGTGTTTAGAAAAACACTAAAAACATTGACATGAAAAAGTTAAGCACAACGATTCATCTTCATATTGCTTGTACTTCGGGAATGATATTATTTTTTGTCAATCTAAAATAATAAAATTTCAACAATATTTTACAAGAATTCTTATTTTATGCAAAGCTTTGATATAATTGAATTCCATCTATTGAAGTTTCATGAATGGGAACAAAACTATGATTTTTCTTGGAAAAGCCTTATATATATATATATATATGGTTTCATCCAATCATCCCATAATATGTATATAAAAGACATTTGATAAAAAAAAAAAAGAATTGATAGCAACATGCACAACAAATATGTAAAAATCTATAAATATGTGATTGCATTAAAAAGTTATCTATGTTAAAATTGTTCTAGATTTTATCAAACAGCTAATCATTGTATTTGCTCGACAATGTAGAAAATAACTAGGTTTCGTTGAAATTTCTTTTTTCAACAAAATTAATTTATATAGAAGTAAAATCTTAAAAAAAAAAAAATCATGCCTTTAATATACATGGGATATCCACAATAAACAAGCATGAAACATGTGATATGCTCAATTATGGCAACTCAATCCTATGTAGGAATAGAAAAACTAACAAAAGAAAGAAAGTAAATAAATTGGGAGCTACCACTTTAAATTGCAAGTGAATAATTACGGGCAATTCTGTCTCTTTAATGAAAATGGGGTGAAGTTAGTCACACAAGAGGTGAAAATAGTGGCGCCCATTATTTTAGTGCTTAAGATTCGAAAACTTAAATTTAAATTTGGAAGAATTTCAAATAAGGGCATAAAGTGGATTTTATTTCAAATAAGTGCCTAAAGTGGCTGTATCAGTTTTAAATAAAGGTCTGAAGTGGTTATGGTTGCTTTAAATAAGAGCCTAACCTTATTGGCTAACAAAAAATTTCGACTAATCAGAGATATTTTCGTCCAAATGCAATTTAAACTTAAATTAAATTTGTTTAAAAATTAATAAAAAAAGAAAAAGGAAAAATACGAGCAAGAGGGCTCTCTCCCTCCCCCTCCCTCTTCCTCTTGTGCTTGTGGTCGCTACCCCATCACTAGTGAGGTAGTGGCGATGGTTGGAAATTGGGTGAGGGCTGACAATGGGGCGATGGCTATAGGTGGGATAGCCCTTCCGCATGTATTTTTCCTTTTAGGTTTTAAGTTTTAATTTTTTATGAAATTAAAAAAATAGAAAATAGAAAAAATAATTTTTTTTTTAAACTTAAGAAGACAAAATTGCCCTTACTAGTCAAGCTTTTCTTTGAGACGATATATCAACTTCAAGTCCTTATTTGAAACAAGATTCACTTCAAACCTTTATTTGAAAAAATGAATGTATTTCAGATTTTATTTAAAGTGATGTCCACTTTAAATTTTTTATTTGAGAAAATGAGAATACTTGATGCCACTATTTGGAATTTTCCCTTTAAGTTTTATCAAATTGTGGTGAATTTTTTACTCAATTAAATCTCTTTGGCTTCATCTGCCGATCAAGATAAAATTTAGGATAGGTTTATCCTATCCTACGTTTAGTACATGCTTAAGATATGATAAAGTCATATATAAATGAGATATAGACGGGATAAAATTATTTCATAAGAGAGGTGAAATAAATGTGGATATGATTTCTAATATCCATAATAGGGAAGTTTTTTTTTTCTCAAATAACAAATTCTTAAATTAACAAATTTTAAATTATATTTCAATATAAATAATATTTGAATTCTAATATAAGAAATTCAAAATAATAAAAAATAACCATTTATATTTTTAATTTAATATTATTTTTATTTATATATTTGAGTTTAATTCTCTCTTCTAATATAAATTACATATAGAAATATATATTTATTACATTTTTAGGTGTTTTAGTATTTTAGGTATATTGTCTATTTATTTTATTAGAGAATGATGAAGGGGGAACAAGAAATAAAAATAAATTAATTAAAAAGAGAGGCGTTGACACCTAAATTTTACCATTTTATTTAGGACTTAATCACATACAAAATTGGGAACTAGTCGCTAAAAAAAAAAAAAAAAAAGAAAGAAAAGTAAAAAAAAAAAAAATCTTTAAAAGGTGTTGTGTTTTCATTATTGCATCGCATATTGAATTTAAAAAAAAAATTCCAAATTTTTTTTTTTCATCAAAAGGAAAAAAATTTAAAAATATTATTTAAAGAAATTAGTTACAAAAAAAAAAAAGGAAAATGGAAAAATGAGACCGGGCCGGAAGTAGGTCAACCTGGCCTCTTTCTTTCCCTTTTCTTTCTTTTCGCTTGGGCCGGCCCACTTTTCTTTTTATTTTGTCCAAGATGAGCCCAGCCTTCTTTCCTATCCTTCTTTTGTCCTTCATGCATTCTGCAAAAAAGAGGAGGTATGCGAGCAAGAGGAGGGACAGAGGTCAGAGAGAGGACAGGGCGAGCGTCGCGTGAGACGTTTGGTCGGGGGGCAGGTCGGCAGCAGCAGCTGGCACGGCAAGAGGCCATGCGCCCCGGTGCTTAAAAGTGTGAAAGCGGGTTCGTTTTGGGGGGTTCGCGGAGAGAGAGAGCGCTTGAGGGAGTTCAAGCGAGAGCAGCCGAGAGAGCGAGAGGGCTGAAATTTAGCCCCGGGTGGGCGTCGTCCGGCCGTCCTCGACGCAAACCGGTGCAACGGAGCTCGCGGTTCCCCCATTCTTCCACGTCCTCCGACGTTGGTTTTGGCCGAGAGGGACCAACAAGAGCGTGAGTCCAAGGGAGAGAGAGAGAGAGACAGAGAGCAAAGTGAGAGAGCTGGAGCTTGATGGAGTGATCCACCATCGTCGGTGGCCCGTCCATGAGCCACCATCCGTCGCAGCATCCCCACCGAACCAAACCAGCTAGGTCTTTTCTGCTCATGTATGCTCTATTTTTGTAGGGCGCCGGATCGGAGCTCGCGGTTGACCAGTTCACGCGAGCTTCGGTCCCGTGGAGCCTCCATTGATGTTTCTGTGCACGCTGCTATGCTCATGTAGAAGCCTAAGCTCAAGTTGAGTTTCGATCGAGGCAAAACCTTCTCGTTTCATTAGTGCATACCATCTGTTCGACAAAATGCCTTAAAGAAAACCGAAGAATAGCCTGTGTTTTAACGCGAGACCGACTCATTTTTGCCCCCGTGCCTGCTGAATCCTTGTTGCTTTGCCTGTGTTCATTGTGTTTTCGTGTGGTTTATGCGAAATATTTGCATGTATTCGAATCGACGAAGTCTTTCGTCGCACCGGAGGATGAGTTAGTGGTCATCGGAATATGTGGCCGGGGGTAGCCAACGTTGGTCGAGGGGGATGACCGGTGGACGGTGTTGGTCCGGCGGTCAACACCGCTTAATCCGGCCGGCGTTGTGCATGATGCAGAATGAGGAAGCTCCGGGCAGAGAGGGGACGTCGTGAAGAAGACCAGGGAAGAAGACGACCTAGGAAAAAAAAATTAAAAGAAAAACAAGAAATAAAGAAATAAAAAGGGTAATGAAAAGGAATGAAAAAAAAAACAAAAAGAAAAATAGAAAGGTGGAAAAGACGTGGGAGGCAGACGTTCGGTTCGGTGAAGGCGGCGAGGATGAGAGGATAGTGTGCAGGGAAAAAGACAAAACATAGAAGAAGCCAAAAAAACAAGGAGAAGGAAAAAACAGAAAAATATTTAAAAACTAAAAAATATTTAATTAAAAAATTCGAAAATAATAAAAATTCACAAAATTCATCTTTTTAAAAAAATAGAAAAATCGAAAGAATTTTTTATTTATTTATATCTCCTCGAAAAGGTTAAAATTAATCTTCGGAATAATTTTCTCCAAAAAATTGGAAGCCTTTCAATTTGGAATTATGCCCAAGTTTTATTAGGCCTTTACGGTTTTACCTTAAGGTTTCAATTGTCCTTAAAAGACGAACATCGTACAATTTTGGTATGTTAATTTTGGCTTCTGTTTAGTCTAGTTAGTATTAGCATTTATCTTTTTCTTAATATTAAATATTTGCTCTGCCATGCAATTTATTTAAACGCTTTCTTTGGCTGCTAATTATTATTTTAATGATTGTGTATCTACATGGTTACATCACATGTCAGCGGATTCGTCTAAAGTTAATACAAACAAATGAACAAGATTAGATATCGAAAGTGTACTAATTGGTTCATTAGTGTGATCAAATCTCCAATCTTAGATTTTATGGTTTTGTAGGAAGTGAGGTACACTCTCATATGCTTCACTTGGTTTTCCACTAGGTTAGTGGCGATTTTTTATTGCGAAATTCTTAAGAACACCTCAATGTCGCTTAAGATATGAGTTTGGGAGAGCCCGTGCCTAATAATGGGCCTTAAATCTGCCTTTTAGGTAATACCCCAAAATCATTTCCTTCCTTAAGGGGTAGGTCGCGACAAGAGGAAAATAAAATAAAAGAGCAAATAAAATGATAAAAATGTCACAAGAGATCTTTACT
The DNA here is from genome assembly GCA_014182375.1 of Eucalyptus virginea. Lineage (NCBI taxonomy): Eukaryota > Viridiplantae > Streptophyta > Magnoliopsida > Myrtales > Myrtaceae > Eucalyptus > Eucalyptus virginea. Next base: position 29,130,802 of record CM024518.1, read on the forward strand.
AGCTCAATATGTAAAATTTGTACTTCATTTATATTGATATATCATTTATACAAAACAATATTTATGATATGATCCGAATATGTCATACTTTATTACTATTATTACTGTATAAGATTTAGCAAAATTTCCTAAGTTTTGTATTATTTTATTTAGTCCTATTTTAATTAGAAATCTAAACGATTAAAGATAGCTTTTAAGTTGGGCTAAAAAAAAAGTAGCTTTTAAGTTAATTTCATTTAACATTGTCAAATAAACGGTATCGGTAAATTCTCAATTTAATTTCTTAAGTTAGGTCAGGGCCACTTTCCATAACAAGTAATAATATTATACTATTCGATACTCGACATTTAAATATTGTCCTTTTTCGACGCTTAAAATTCAGAAACTTAATTATAAGTTTTATCAAACGTTGGTGGATTTTTTTTTACTTAATCAATTTTAATTCTCTTTAAGTTAATTTTATTTAAGCTTATCAAACAAACGGTATCGTTTAATCCTCAACTTATAAATTTCGAGCGTATAACCCTATCATCAGTTGCTGTTACGGGCAGCAAGGACGGACCACGTTCGCGGCAAACGACCGCTTCCGCTTCCATGGCTTCGGAGGAAGACATCCTGGAAAACAACAGCGCCGAAGATGTCGCCTGGCTCTGCTCGCTGTCGGAATCGGAGCTCGTGCGCTGTTTTTCCGTTTACCAGATTTTCTTGTTTTCGTTTCGTCTCGCTTCGTTTGCGAGAATTTTGACGGGAGACTGTTTCTGCAGGATCTGCTGATGGGTTTGAAGACGCTGGCGCTTCAGCGAGCGAGAGGGATCGGCCGGGAGCATCTCGCCGAGAAGTTCGATCTGAAGATGCTCCGAGCCATGGGTACGTTACGTCCCCTGTTTCTCCTCTGTTTTAAGTGAACTGGGTTTTGTAATGAGCTATTTGGGGGTACGGATATCTTCCTCTGCCACCGAAAGAAGGAATTTTTTGTCCCTTTACATCGATCTTCTGGAATTTTTCTTGGCCGTGTTGTTTCGTCTTTGCTAGCTAGGGAATTTACTGGCCATATAATGAATGAATTATTTTTGGGCTGTAGTGCGAATGTTATGTCATGCTTTTCTCCCTTGGTTTGATGGAATTGAATCCAGGTTAATTTTGGCTGAATCTTGTTGTGATGGCCATAGTTGATGATGTGAATGCGCTGTGTTAAGGTCTCCGAATATGGTTCCTGAGCATCCAAACTAATGTCGATCCGTATATTTGGTTTGAGGAAACAATGACAAACACGTCATCCGCACAAGCTCCTATAGAATGTCCTGTTGTTTCACGAGAAGTTCCTAATCCTTTATGTGCTCGTGTTGCGGTGTTTAAAGGTTGTTGGGTGCAGCTTTGTAACTGTACTAGTAGTTCCTGGAAAGATAACCACATTTTGTAGCCTTCTGTCATTCTCTAGTAGTGGATTTTCTCCTTGCTTCATATCAAGTCAAAAGCTTACTTGAAGAAGTTTCAAAATGTTTATTCAAAGTGAGGGACTGATTGTCTATTCAATAGTTTGTTGATTCTGGGTTCTTGAGTTTCCCAATCTGTCAGCAATGTTTTTCCTGTTGTTACGTTCCCAATCCGTCAGCAGTATTGATAGATCTTAGTCTTTAGTACGATCTATAGATAGGGAGTTAGGTAGGGATATCATTGATTGACAAAGTTCATGTCTTGATCATTTATATGTTGGAGATTCATGCATCTATTCTTGTGAATATTGTTTCTTATTTTCTCATAAATCGGCAGTTAGTTTTGGGTCTCCCTAAAGCCACATGCTGTCTTTGCTTTCATATATATGGGCTACTGTAGGTGCTTATGAGTTGTGGATAGATGTTGGTTCTAAGTAAAAGTCACTAATATGCATGTTAGAACTGCAAATGAGATGCAAAATTGTGCTGAGCAAATTTGAGTAAGGATTGATTTTTCATCCTTCGGCACTTTTTAAATTCGTGCTCCTCATAGATTTGGGTAGGGACCATTATGTAGGTGCTTATTCCGCATGCTATGCCCTTCTCCTTTGTTCTTTAATTGCTAGAGACATTAAAGTTTACTTAGATATAGTAGCTGTAGTTGAAGAAGCAAATGGAACAAAAACAGGGCTAAAATAGAGTCATTGAAGATGGAACAGAGAAAGGTTATTCTTAGGGTTTATAAAAATGAATGATGTCTGTTGAATGAGGAAAACTAATGACAAAGTTACTAAAGACCTATTTATACTCCCTTGATCTAACATATTATGTTCCTGCATCCGGTGCTCTCTGACATCACATATATGTTGCTGTTGTAGGCCTTGACTTAATCGGGTCGTTCATATGTATCCGTTCTTGCAGTCTTCAATAAGTTTTATAGCTCATATGCATGAAAGTTTGGTTTAAGACATGCATTCTGACCTAGTTATTTTATTTTTATATTTTGGGGGCTTGATAGGGATGATTTTGATGGAGCATCTCAAAGCGAAGGTAAAGGATTTGGAAGGAATCCCTGGTTTGGCTGGGTCTGCCTCACATCTAGATGCATCCAATCTATTGAAGTCGAGTATTGAGAATGCTATGACACTCGAGGACATAAAGGCATGTCTAGATACTCATTTGAAGAGAGGACCATTAAAGAGGTAGGTCATTCTTTTATGAATACATACTAAGTCCTGTAAATTAAGCTTCTTTTATTTATAATTAATAGTGGATGTCAACCTATTGTGAATGATCAGAGTTATTGTTACTTTGCAATGTCCTATTATTTTTTGAATACTTTGCATTTTTTCTTGGCTGCTGCTTTAGGGTTGTGGAAGTATGTGTTATTGTGCATTAGGGAAGCACCAAAATTAAGTTGATGAGGATACTGTGATTGAGGTATTGTGTATGTTAGCGGTTTCATGTGAAAGTATAAGCTTTTCTTTGCTTTATAATTGTAACAAATAATTTGATGATGGTATCTGTATGCTACATTCTGAGTTGTGCAAGCCACGTAACAAAATGCACAAAGCTGTAGAATGACGTCGGATTTCTTTTGCCCTTTCTGGATTCTCATACCTGTTTTTTTCAGTCTAATTTGTTCTCAAGATTGTCAATGGAGTATGCTTTATTCAGGGGGCTTTGTCAAACACGGTAGAGCTTAAAAATGACCTAAAATTAAATGTTGAAGTAAAGATGGCAGCTCTTACAATGAGTTAGCTGCCATACATCACCCATCGCTGCACTTGGAAGGAACTTGACGATACCCAAGAATGAAACCAATTAGTTATTTGGCAACTTGAAGGAGAAGCTGCTCCGTTGGACTTCTGTTATGAAGAAAGCAACTGAGTGCAATATTTCCCTTGATGCTCAACAACATATTACCCTTGTTATTGGGGAGACAATTTTGTCTCTTATGGATTGATTCTCCACAATTATGTGGTTTTAGTTGCGTTTACTTTCCTACTAATCCAGTGCTGAGTTCTGGAAATTGATTGGCTCTGAAGTGGGTCAAAATTGGAATAGAAGGAGATGGATCTGGATTATGGTGGTGAAAGTATGGCTGGCACTATTTGTTGTCGCTACAAGAGATGTGACATTGTATTCAAATTTGACTTCCCACATCGGCTCTCTGTTATTTGGAAGAGCAATATTCCACCGGAAAGAAAAAGATTGATCTGATTGAAAGATCACGAAGTAGATCGATTTGATTGACAATAGCCAAATAAGGTATATGACAAGCAGTTAAAAGAGAAATATAGATTCTCATATGCCATCATGTAACTCATTGAAATAATTTTCTCACTAGCAATATTAATTGTTGTGATTTTTTAACTTCCGAGTGGAGTATTGTTCATGCTAAAATTTAAAGTTAACTTTTAAAGTAACAGGAGTTTTTCTATTGTCGTAGTAAAAGAGGGTTTTTTTTTTTTTTTTTTAACAATTACGTGTATTCAATTCTGAGGCTTTTAGTGCAAATTAAGATTTTTTCTAGAACGTGTTGGATCCACCAATGGAAAGAAAGTAAATTTGACGAGGGGAATATACAGAAAAGAAAACCTTCTCTTGATATCCAGTAGCTACATTATTCATGCATGCTAACATGTCGAATTGCTATTGAATCACTTTTGAGTTGAGAGTTGTCATCCCAATCTCCTCCTTTTGTGGTTTGTTGGTGTCAGCATGCCATATTCACAAACTATTGATATTGGAAGTTTATACTTTCTCTATTTGTTGATGCAAGGCAACGCGAAGAAGTGATGCCAAAGCAGAAAAGGCAGGATGATGAAATGTAGAAGTTTATGAGACCTCATCGATTCGAAGGGGCAACTAGAAGATTCTGCAAGCAGTAGATGCTTCCTTTGTTGCTTGTATGGTTCTGGCATGCTCATAAAGACACATTCTGCTAGCTCTTTTCCCTACTTTGCCAATTCTCTCTAATCAATTTGCCTCTCTGTATTGCTTTCAGGGCTGGTAACATACACAACAAATCAGCAAATCTCAGTTGTCATTTGCTCTCCTCATTTCAGAAACTATGCGGAAAAGAAACTACTGCAGGCGATTCTCTCTAGCATATGCATTGTTACAACTGTAATATATATGTGACATTAATTAATCGAGGTTCCTTTTTGCCATGGATAGAGCAGTGTTGAAATGACCACGAGTCAGTGTACTTATTAATTAATTCACGCTTGCCAAGCCTGTCATAGTCTCTCCTTGCTGAGATCTCTGAGTGAGGTCAAGCTGTGACATTTGAAGAGGTTTCAGGCATTTCCATAAAAATCTGGATGTCATCTGGCAGAGGTCATCTCTTTATAAATATTTGTGTTAGCGTATGCTTCTTTGTATCTTTGTATGACCCTCTGGTGGTGGTTTGACTTTCGATCATGGTAGGACTAAAATTGTGGGGATACTCACTTATACTCACTGACAAGTGAACAGATGCGCACGCACACTCATGAATCAGACGCTCAGCGGTATTTCCTCTCTGGGCCATGCAGCTATTCCCCTAGTCATCACATCCCTACATTGTTTTTGTTCTTCTTATTGCTGTTTCATTGCTAAGTTATGAACGAGTCTATGACTGTTGAAAAAAATTTCATGGACATGCATCCTTTGCTCACTTATTTGAACGTGTGGTATCCAAGACACGGGGACTATGGAAAATATATATGGTTTTTAGTAGCTTTACTCTGATTTGTGAGTTAGTCTTATTTGTAAAAGTGTAATCTTTTAATGGATTTATATTGTCAATAGCTGGTTTTCTGGTCAGAGTCTAGGTGAAGCGATTCAACGGGTATATAGTTAATCAGACGGTATCGAATAGTTATCATTTGTGTACTTATTTGGGGGATTCGGCTTGAAAATGGACCATGCAATTGGCACCAAAAAAGCATATCAAAGAGTATAAAAACTTAGTGCCATCGAGAACAATCTGTGACGACATGGGGGTGGACTCATAGACCCTGGGGTTTGCGACGTCGTGATCTCACATATCATGAAGTTAACATATGCTGACCGAGCAAGCTGGATTGAAATGTTTGGGATGTATTGCAGTATCTTGGTATCGAAATACAAGGAAAAGAGAAGGGGATGGTTCTCTGGTGATTGCTTCAAGTTAAAATGTTCTGATTCTATGATCTTTTGTAAAATCAGGACTTACACTTCAAGAAAGCAACAAATTGGGGAAAAGTGCCAAAAAAGTCCTAAACCTTTTGGCTTTGTGCCGATTTAGTCCTAAACCTTTTTTTTGGTGCCGATTTAGTCCTAAACCTTTTTACGTTGTGCCAATTCAGTCATTTCCGGCCAATTTAAGCCGGATTTTGCTGACTGGATGCCGGCCGGTGCGCGTGGCTGTTCGGCGCGACGTGTACAACTTTTAATAGTATTTTAATATTTTTGAATTTTTCTTTTTATTTTTGTTCTTTTCTTTTTTCTTTTTCTTTTTCTTTTTTTCTGCTCATCTTCTTCCTCCAGCCGGTCGCCGGAGCTCGGCGACCGGCCAGAGGCGACGGCCGGCGAGGTCGAGACCTCGCCGGTCACCTCGCCATGGCCCGAGGGCGGCCTCGCCCACGACCGGCGAGGCTCGACCTCGTCGCCCGGGCCTCGAGGGCGGCCTCACGTCGGGCGGGCGAGGCTCGCCCTCGCCGGATCCGGCGAGGGTCGAGCCTCGCCGCATTCGGCGCGAGGAGGAGGGCGGGGCTCGCCCTCGCCGGCCGTGGGCGAGGCTCGACCCTCGCCGGATCCGGCGAGGGCGAGCCTCGCCCGGATCCGGCGAGGGCGAGCCTCGCCGCCGAGGTCTCGAGGGCGGCCTCCCGCCGGGCGGGCGAGGCTCGCCCTCGCCGGATCTGGCGAGGGTCGAGCCTCGCCCACGGCCGGGGAGGCTTGACCTCGCCGGCTCGGGCGCGAGGAGGAGCTGGTGGGGCTCGCCCTCGCCGCCCGGGCCTCGAGGGCGGCCTCGCCCGCCCGGCGCGAGGCCGCCCTCGCGGCCACTAGCGAGGTGGCCGGCGAGGTCGACCTCGACCTCGCCGGCCGTCGCCCGGCCGGTCGCCGAGCTCCGGCGACCGGCTGGAGGAAGAAGATGAGCAGAAAAAAAAAAAAAAAAAAGAAAAGAATAAAAAAAGAGAAAAAAATTAAAAATATTTAAAAATATTAAAATATTATTAAAAATTGTACACGTCAGCGCCGATCAGGCCACGTCAGCCGACCGGCGTCCAGTCAGCAAAATCCGGTCAAAATTGGCCGGAAATGACTGAATTGGCACAACGTAAAAAGGTTTAGGACTAAATCGGCACAAAGCCAAAAGGTTTAGGACTTTTTTGGCACTTTTCCCCAACAAATTGAGTAGCTATCTTTTGACAATTAGTAGATCCCATATCTTGTATGAGGTAGTCAAGTGATGGAGAATCTTGTAGGTACGTGATATAGACTATAGTAAGTATCGCGGTAATTTTCCCCATTGTCTCCAAATTAGTTTGCTAACTCAATGATTTGGGTTTAAATTTCGTGATTCATTTTGATTTAAGTACATGGGGCTTAATTAAAACTCGGTCCTGCTTATGCCTTGCTAAATGAACTGAAAATTTACTGTATTGGATTTCATCTGAACCTCCTAAAATTTGTTCTAGTATTTAAGGATTAGGCACACGATAGAGGTTATATTCTCCGCACCACTTAGGCCATCCATCATGACTTAGTAGTTGAGGATCCAACTTATGCGCACGTGGATTAGGCGTTTGACAATACAGGTTTGATTCCCTTACATCATCAAGTGCAAATAATATCATGTTTCTCCGCCATCCATTAGAGCTTATGCCGATTAGAAAATGATTAGTCGGGACTCCTTTTAGGGAGAGGGGGACGGAGGGAGTGAGTTACTGGTGTCTATTGTTTTGGTGGGTTAACAAATAGTTAACGGGGGCGAGATTTGCCAATAACCTTGATTTTTTTTTTTATCAATAGTGGTGGCTGGTATTACGACGTAGAGAAACAAGGGGAGAAAATTGTACATGGTGATTTTTTTTCCGTCTTGTGTAGTTAATAGGTATATATAGACACTTGTCAAGTTAAGTTAAAGATACCGAAGTAGGAAAGAGTAGGGTCTCAGAACCGAACTGGAAAATTGAATAAAAATCGAAACTTATCTGAATCGAATTGAACTAAACCGAACTGAACTTTCATGCATTTTTGGTTCAGTTTAAATTTCGGTTCAGATAATGAAAACTCACTTTTTATTTTATTTTATTCTGGTATGGATTGTTTTATTTTGGTTCAATGACAAAATCCAACTGAAAATTGTCCCTCTTCTTAATATTACTATTTACATGATCTCTCTCATTTTTCATTGAATCTCTTTTTAATATTTTAAAAGAAAACAAAAAAACTGATATGATCCGAACCAACTCTTAGGTTTGGGTGCAATTTGGCTCAAAATTAATACACACACCTAAACAGTTTGGATTTGAATTTTTAGATATTCAAATCGAATTGAATCGTTGACACCCTAGAAAAAGGGATAGGAGACGGGATCAAGCCATCCATGGTATTGAAATCCTCAACTTGATTTAATTGAGTACAGCGCCGCTCCCGGGGGGGGGGTGAGGAGGAGACTTTGAAAACTTTGCACAAGTGGGGCCCATCACCTTCTCGATGGACATGGACATCGCCCCCAGCGGCCAACTCGCCGACACCTACGACATCGGGAGCTCACCACCCCCGTCTATGCCACTCGTGCCGAGCTCAAGCCGATCCTCTTTGAGGGCTGGATGGCCATGGACATCGCCCCTGGCTACCAACTCCTTGAACGCTTGAAGGATGAATGCTTGGAATGTTGGTGAATGCTTGGAACATTCATCTTGTGAGGATGGACGGATGAATGCCTGTAATGTTGGTGAATGCTTGGAATGTTCATCTTGTTGGTGAATGCTTGGAACGTTCATCTTGGGAGGAACGCAGGAACTTTCCACTCAGCAAAATTCGATGCGAGCGAGGTTTTTTTATAAGCGCACCATCAACTTCAGACGCCGCTTCTAAATCTTGGGCCCCGCTAGGCCCAGTTCACTATTTACGGGGCTCTGGATCCCACTTTGGATGCTCAAACACTAGAGTTAGACCAGGAATAATCAAATCAACCATTGGCATGAACAATACTCTCTTCAACTTTTGTAGGTTCCAAGGTTTGCATGATAAGTTCCAGGTTCCAAAAAAATAAGAAACCTATTATAGCGGGTAGGTTCTAAATTCCAAGTGGAACTTATACAAAATTTGGATGAAATCTACTTTATCACTGGTTTCAATGTCAGTTTTAGGTTCTATCCAAGTTCAACATGTACTATTGATTGAACGATTGCAGTATATCAATACCTTTAATAATCATCACTTGCCATAACTTATATTTAGATACACGAATAATACGAAATATTAACAAAATAAAAGCCTTAGTCATAAAATAAAAACTCAGACTAGTGGTTCCAGACTATATACTCATCATTGGATATTTAATAATATCGTAGGATCATGAAAAGAAATAAACTAAGAAGAACACAAAAACTTATTTCAGATTCTAAGTTCCATATTCTACTTACCTAGAACCTAAAACCTACCCATTGAAATATGTTCTCAATTTTTTAAAATCCAAAACTTGCTTGCATGCCTTGAAATTTGGAACTTGACAGGTTCACACTGGTCCAATTCTTCAATTTCAAGTTCTATCTTAAAATCATGCTCACATCTAGTTCTTATAACAACTTGTCTATTTTTCATCACACCTATCTCAAAAGCTTACTTTCTTCGTGAATTTTTCATTTTTTAATTTCACGAGTCTAAAAATATATATTAAGTATCCATATTTTCTATATTGAAGAATTTGTCTTTTTTTTTTTTTCATCACTATTGGCGAGATGCTTTGTGTCACATCCCAAACCTTGGGCACACGCACATCTCTCGGCGGTCGATCAAATTGTGACGTTCTTAGGACGCTCGTCGACCCATTCGTTTTATGCACATGCGGAATCGAATTAAACAATCACCCAACCAACAAGCAAACACAGGGATAGTCTAAACACATGCCAATGCTTTTATTTCACAACTGCACTTCATATACATGCCAGGTTAAACCTATGGGTTTGTAAACAAGTCTATGTCCAAAAGAAAACCCTAGGCCACCTATGCACTGGACCCTCTAGCCTTGGGCTCTGAGTTCTCCATATTAGGGACTTGAAAAAGGGTTAACCACGACGCGGTGAGATAAAATCTTAGCGAGTCAACACCCTAAACCCTAATTAGAACGAGAATTCACTCAGAGGCAGCCTAAACAAGCATCACACACAAACTTACCTCACCTTAACACCTCCCTACACATTAGCTCATCACATATATCATATGCATACAGCAAACGCATTTCATAACTGGAACACATCAATTCATCTTTCAAACAATCACATGGGTCCCGATTATAAGGCTGAACCATTATGACACGTCCCATTCTACACCACACAATTTTGTCCCATAGGTGCAACTATCTCAATCACTCAAGCATGTCTTAGTTATTTACGATCCAACGGCCATGGCCAACTCATCAGTCGGCGGTCATTCAACATAATTGAGCATCGTCCCGCTCTGTCGGGCACGACAACGTCTATATCTAAACAACATTCCATAAAGGAGCATCGGTCCAGCTTCCACTGTGATCGGCATCCGTTGACGTGGGGCATCCGAACTTAATTAGGTATTGCCTCCCCGACTTTTATCAGGTGACGGGTTCCAATAGCGATCACACGCACATCCAAACTCGACCAAGAATATCGTGCTTTGTACTCAAATACTTCAATTTCAAATAATGGACTTGGCCACGTTTCTTCGTATTAAAAATTCCCGGTGAAATAATCGTGCGTGGTCACGCATTTAAATCGAACCGGCAAGCATGATACACTCTCATTTCAAAATTTCACGATTTTATACACTACATAAAATATTTTGTGTTAAAAACCGACACCTAGTAATTTTCTAATTAAATACCTAAAAAATCAATTTTTGCAATAATAATAATAAAATTATCACCAATCACTCAATTGCATAATTTAGCAACCAATTTTACATATAAACGCATCCATGATGATCAGCGTAAAATTATGATAACCGGCTATCTAGGCACAATTTACGCTAATTATAATTAATTAAATAAATTGCAAATTATTTAAATTAAATCACTTAATTAATTTAAATAGGCTAACTAAACTAACCTAATTGAGCTAACTAAACTAATCTAACTAGGCTAACTACATTAATCTAATTAAGCTAACTAACTAACCTAACTAACCACCTAACTAATTAGTCTAGGTAACTAACTAACCTAACTAACTTAGTTACACTAACTAACCACTAATACTTAATTAAGCCTAAACTAATCCACTAAGTGCAATTAACTTCCTAATGCAATATTATGGCGTTAACTCACTAGATTAGTGAGGTGACAGAGTCAAGGCGATGGCAGCACGAAGATGACCAAGACTCAAGCCTACGGCATCTCCAACGGAGGACTGACCGAAGCTGAAAAAGGCCAAACAAGCTCACGACTTGGCTGGCAAGTTTGGTTCTGGAGGGGTTGCTGGTCGGGTTGAGGTGGGCTGGTTGGGCTCGGTTGGACTGGACAGTGATGGCTGGCGGAAGGGCGGACAGGCTGAGCTGTTGGCAGCCTGGACCGGTGGCTGCAGATGGTCGGGCGTGGGGACGAGCTGGACGGTGATGTTGCGTTGGCTGCTGGAGTTGCGGTGGTGGTTCGGCAGAGTGGAGGTGAGGCGTAACAACATAAGGGAAATAGAGCAGCAGCCAAGTGAAGAAGGAAAAGAAGAAGAAATAAGGAAGATGAAGCTGGACAGAAGAGTGTTCGGCCAAGGTTCTACATGCACAAGGAAGAAGGAGCAAGAAGGAGGGAGAGAGAGAGGCCAAATTGTCGAGCATGTAGCCAATGGGTGCCAAGGAGAAATATCAAGCACTTGAGTGCATAAACCACAAAGTCTTCAGCCCCCTATTGTCAAGGCATCCACCAATGACAATTTCTCTTCCAATCTTCACAAACAAAGGCATTTAGGTGGCCAAAAATGCCAAGGAGGCTGCCTATACGAATTTCCACCAATTTCTTCTCAATTCTTCACAAAACCACTTCATTTTGATGGCAAAAAATGCCATGGCAGCAGCCTATACGAATTTCCCTTCAATCCTTCACATAACAAATCGAATTGGTGGCCAAAAATCCAATTAAAGGTGCTAATCCGGATATCTCTTGATTTCTTGTTGCTGAATTTGATTTTTTGCAAAAATTCTCAGCTCGACGGAAATTTCTTGAAAAGATGAGATGAGGTCCTAAAAATAAATTGTGATACACTCGAACATTCGATTCCTGAAAACGGATTCAATTTCATGGTTAAAATTGATCGGACGCAATTTTAGTACTACCTAACCTACCAGGTAGCTTTTAGGGATTTGAATGCGTTTGACCTATGGTCGATAATTTTCAATCCACGTTTGTGCATCTCCGACTTGTAGGTGACGTTCGGTTGTCGTAAAAATCGTAAGGTTTCAATTACGGCACCGAGTATAAAATCGACTGAAAACCAGGTTAGTGCCGTTCAATGTGAATTTCGCAATTAGGCGGAATCACCTGCAATTAAATTACATGAGTCCGTCGAATCGACCTATATCCAATCACAAATCAATTATAACTATGTCGTTTTGACCCTTGTTGATTATTACGGTCAAGCGATCGATTTCTGATCGAATTCTCAAGTCTGCCGCGTTTATATCCCTTAACGGCTTCACCTAATAGGTTAGTTAACTCGTGAGTGATCAGCTCAAACAAAAAGGACCGTAGGCGCGTCGACGAAAAGTCCATTTCATATAATTGAGACGGGGTTGAAATTGAAGATGTCACATTTTGACACGGACCATGTAAGATGTTATAAGAGTATTTAGAAAAGCACTAAAAACATTGACATAAAAAAGTTAAGCACAATGAGTCATCTTTATATTGTTTGTAAACACTTCGGGAATGATATTATTTTCTATCAATCTAAATAATAAAGTTTCAACAATATTTTACAAAAAATTCTTATTTTATGCAAAGCTTTGATATAATTAGATTCCATCTATTGAAGTTTCATGTATGGGAACATAACTATGATTTTTCTTGGAGAAGCTTTAAAGATTTTTTTTTTTTTTTTTTTTTTTTTTTTTTTTTTTTTTTGTGGTTTCATCCAATCATCCTGTAACATGAATATGTATATAAAAGATAATTGATAGAAAAGATTTGATGGCGATATGCACAAATATGTTTGTCTATAATACGTGAATGCGTTAAAAAGTTATTCATGCTAATTTTTTTTTTTAGATTTTACTGGATAGATAATCTATGTATTTGCTCAACAATGTAGAACTTAACAAGGTTTCGTCAAAATTTTTATGGACAAAACTAATTTTATGGAAGTAAAATCTTCAAAAAAAAAAAAAAAAATCACGCCTTTAATATATATGGAATATCCTCAATAAACAAGCATATAACGTGTGATATTCTTAGTTATAGCAATTCAATCCTACTAGGAATAGAAAAACTAACAAAAGAAAGAAAGTAAATAAATTGGGAGCTACCACTTTAAATTGCAATTGAATAATTAAAGGCAACTTTGTCTCTTTATTGAAAATGGGGTGAATTTAGCCACACAAGGGGTGGAAATAGTAGGACCCACTTAAAATTCAGAAACTTAAATTTAAGTTTGGAAAAATTTCAAATAAAAGCTTGAACTGCTTTTATTTTCTCAAATAAAAGCTGAAGTGCATCTTGTTTTAAATAAGGCCATGAAGTGGCCATATCAATTTTAAAGAAATATCTAAAGTGGTTAAATTTATTTCAAATAAGAGTATAGTCTCATCAGCCAACAAAAAATTCCGATCAATCAAGGAGAAAGTTATTGTAGTTTATAATCTACGAGAGATTTAAGCAATCATTTGATTTTTGTGTCGGTCTTTTTTAAATATCATTTGTCTGTTGTGTGGAAATTTAAAAGCATTCCTGAAAAATTCCAAATCTGGAAATATCTTTATCTTTTGGTAGATAGTTGTACGAATTTTTGCATTATGTATTTTCTTTATTTGACAAAAAAAGTATTACTTATTTTTATCAATAATTTATATTATTTAGATGATTTTAGAATACAATGATTTTTCCAAAAAGAAAATTATTTGCAAAATATTTGATATGTCAATTTTTTGCATACACGTAACGCGTGTACACATGTGTTACTATATACTAATCTAATAAAATAGTTTAGTAAAATCTTGCATTATCACCAAAAACTTTTGGCCCGCCAGCATAAATTTAAGATTTAAAAAAAAATAAAAAATCAAAAGTTATTATTTTAGACACAATACATGTACGGCCACCCTCCACCGCGACACCACCGTGGATCCCGCCCCGACCCCACTTCCCCTTCTTTGGTTCGTGGCCTTCGGGGTCATCGTTTTTGTCATGCCCCGAATCTCGGGCACATGCACACTCCTCAGTGGTCGACTAAAATTGCGACGTTCCTAGGATACGTTACCAACCCATTCGTTTTATGCACATGCGGAAGCGAATTAAACAGATACCCTGACAACTATCAAACATGTGATAGAAAAGTAGGACAATCAATTTTCACAAGACACGCTTTATGAACATATCGGGTTTATATACAGGAGTCTATATCCAAAAGAAGCTACCAAGCTTATCCTACCTCGGATATTACCTACTCGGGTTCCGGGTCTACTACGACACCATCTGGGATGTTGATGTTCAACGGGTTAGCTACCTCTACTCCGGGCCCTTCAGCCTCGGGCCCTAAGTTCGCCATGATATCCTCCAGTATATCGATATCATGCATGGGGTCAAGAACCTCCTCATACGCGGTATCGACGGCAGGCTTGTCGAAACCCTCCAAAGGACTCTCCCGAATTCCGTTGGGCCTATTACGGAACCACGCTTTGAAACGATGAGGTATCAAGTGAGGTAGACCCTTATCGACCCAAAGAGTGGTCATTACAAGCTCATGGGTCCAGGTGGTCCCGTATATGAGGAGAAGGGTACGCTTGGTTTCCACCTCCCGTGGACACCCAAAACGGACGTGACAGACCTCCATCTAAATACCTGAAAAATGGTTAACCACGACGGGGTGAGATAAATCTTAGCAAGTCTACACCCTAAACCCCGATTAGGACAATAATTCACCTAGAGACAACCTAAACATGCACCATATAAGACTTATCTCACCTCAGCACCTCCCTGCACATTAGCATATCTCACATATCATATGCATATAGTAAATCCATTCAATAATTGGAACACCTCATTGGCGCAGCCTCCACTGTGACCACACGCACATCCATGCTCGGCTAAGAATATCGTATTTTGCACTCAAATACTTACATTTCAAATAATGGACATAGCTAATTTTCTTCGTATTAAAAATATCCGGTAAAATAATTATGTGTGGTCACACATTTAAATTGATCCACAAAACATGATATGCTCCCTTTTAAAAATTCCACGATTTTATATAGTACATAAAATATTTTTGGCGTCAAAACCCGACACCCAGTATTTTTCTATTTAAATACCATAAAATCATATTTTTGCAATGATAATAAAAAATCATCACCAAGCACCCAATTGCATGATCTAGCAATCAATTGCATAAACCAATTCAACCACGATGATCAGCGTAAAATTCCACTAATCGACTATCTCGGTACAATTTACGCTAATTATAATTAATTAAATAAATTGCATTTAATTAAATAAATTACAAATTATATAAACTAAATCACTTAATTAAATTAAATAAACTAATCGAACTAATCTAATTGAACTAACTATCTCATCTAACTAGGCTAGCTAGATAATCTAATTAAGCTAACTAAATCACCTAACCAACCATTCAAACTATTTAGCTAGCCTAAGTAAATAGCCTAACTAACTAGTTCAACTAGCCAAGGATTGACACTAATCTAATTTAACACTAAATTAACCACTTAAGTGCAATTAACTTCCAAATCTGATGTTAGGGCATTAACTCACCGAATTAGCACGGAAACGGGTTCATAGCGACGGCGGTGAGATCCCATGCCCACGACAACTTCAACGGAGGCTTGGAAGAGGCTAAAAATAGCCTAGCAAGGCTCACAGCCAAGCTGGAAGTCGGTTATATGGGCTAGCTGGTCTCGGTTGGGATGGGGCTGGCTGGACCTAGACGAGTGGTTGGCTGGCACGGGGATAGGCGGTGAGGCGCAGATGGTTGACCAGGGGTGTCTGGCTAGCAGCGACGGTCACGGGCTGGTGGGCTTGGGGACAGCGAGAGGCGATTGAGCTCGGGTGAGCTGGACGACGAGGCTGGCTAGTCGAGCAGGTGGGCGGCAACCGAGGCAAACAAAGCTAGTCTCAGACGGTGGCGCGACTGGCTTGGCGGTGATTGGTGGCTTGCGGTAGGGATAGAGGTGGTGGTGGACTGGTTGGTTCTATTTTGTAGTAAGGAAATAGAAATGAAGAAGGTGAAGTGAAGAGGAAGAAGAAGAAGCAAAAGAAGAAGAAGTTGCTGTAGAGGGGTGTTTGGCCAAGGGGTTTCACGCATGGGAGGGGGACAAGGGGAAAGAAAGTCAAGGCTTGAGTCAATCCCATGGCTTGTAAAATATCAATTTCTATTCCATGGATGAGTTTTTGAGTAAATAAATGCGTTTGATAACAAATCAAAATTTCTATTTCTAAAAAAAAATTTCGTTTGATAATAGAATAAAATTTCTATTTCTAGGAGCGGCAACGACCGGCGTTCGGTGATCGGAGTTTGACGTTTGACGACTAGCGTTCGGCGTCTGGTGACTGACGGCAGACGGCTGAAGTCTGAAGTCTGACGTTTGGTGTCCAACGCCAAGTCCATTGATCGACAGTGGACGGCCAAAGTCCGAAGTCCA
Source organism: Eucalyptus virginea (assembly GCA_014182375.1). Lineage (NCBI taxonomy): Eukaryota > Viridiplantae > Streptophyta > Magnoliopsida > Myrtales > Myrtaceae > Eucalyptus > Eucalyptus virginea. Next base: position 29,147,265 of record CM024518.1, read on the forward strand.
AAACCAGAGTCCGGCGATTGGCAACCGGTGTCCAACGTCTGGAGTTCGACATTTGACGTCCGACATCCGGAATCCGACGACGGGTGGTCGGTGGCGAGCAGTGGATGGTCGCCAATAAACATCTAGTGGTTGGTGATGAGCCTCCGGCATCCAATGATTGGCGATGAGTAGCCAACGATCGGTGGGCGTTCGGCTTCCGGCAACCGGCGATTGGTGACGGGCGGCTGGAGTGCGGTGGCCGATGGTCGACGTCCGGTGGCCGACGGTTGGAGGCTAGTGGCCGGGGCTGATGGCAGTGGCTAGCAACCGGCAGTGGGTGTTCGGCATCTCATGAGCGGCAAGTGGGCGACGAGCGGTGATAAGAGTAAACGATGAGAAAAATTTTGATTTCTCATTTCTGTTCCAGAAATAGAAAAGCTAAAAATTTTAACTTCTGATTTCTGTTCCAAATCTATTTCTGGAATAGAAATTTGCTCCATAAATAGAAAAATGAAATTGTGTTACCAAACATATTTCTATTTCAAACCTGTTCCGATGAATAGAAAAATAGAGAAACAAAAATTTTTTCATGCGCGCCCTTAGTTGTTCATGCTCTAGTTTTTGGATAGCAGACTAATACAGGTGTATTGCATAGTTATTGCATGAGATTACTCCTCTTTAAAGATGGTGGTGTCTATTGTATCTTGTTTTATTCCATCGTTCAAACAAATTAAAGAAATTTCTTGAAACTGCTTTTTTATTACACTGACAAATTTAAAAGCAGTTACTTCACCGATGCAGTATTTGCTTTCATTTTCGTCGGGTTTTTTTTATATATTTGAATCAGAGACAATGGCCTGATTAGCAGGGTGGATTTTTGTAGTGGTGATGATTGTTTTTTCAAAGTCTCATTCCATTTGAACTGTTCAAATAAGGCTAACTGATCAGCTTGTGTAGTTGGGCAAGTCGGGGGCTTCCGGTAGGCAAAACAGCGAAGTGGTAACATCAAACTCTGAAGAGGATGGAATGCTGCACGTTGTTTCTTAGATGGAGTGTCTGGACCTTCAGCTGCTTGCAGTTCTGGCCAATTCAACCTTGACTAGCTCAAGGTGTGCAGGGCTTAATTGAAGTTGATGCTTTAGTAACCTGGCATCTTATAGGACATTCATGTATCCCATGAGCTGGCACCGGGGTCTTTCCTCTTTCAGTGCTTGCCTAAATCACTGAACATGCTACTTATACATGGCTCGACTAATTTACACCTCTCACCGCACTACCACGCTTTTAGTTGTTCAAATATATTTAGAATCGCTACTAGATCTCTACTATCTGGTTTGAGTAGTGCGATGCTGCTTTGTTACCCAATGTGACCAAAGGTCAATGACTTTCATGAAAATTCATTGACATGATTCTTTGTAGCTACTCAGCAGATGGCTTCCATTTTGGGTTTTGGAATGAAACCAGACCGCAAGCATATAATTTCTGACATCTAATCCCACTCTTGGTCTCTTAATCCAGGGAAGATTCAAGATATAACAAATTGTCCATGGCAAGTACAATGCCAGAAAGCAATTATTTAGCATCTCTTTGGACTTCATCACATGCTTCTAAATTCTAATGTTTTGGGAAACTAAATTGCTCAGCATTTTGAACACTTTCTCCTAGTTAAACATACTGCAGATTCTCTTTGCGTAGGCAGTAAAGACCTTTGCAACTGCTAGTTGTTCACACCCCTATATGAATTCTTGATATTCATACATATTTTATTGGCAACAGAAATCCGGATTTGATATACTTTCATTTTTTTATTACCGGTGGAAGTGAAGACAAGCGATCATTTTATAAGTTAAAGGTGTTGTTTCCAAATTCACATCTAGAAATTCACTAGGTAAGTCTTTCCTGGTAGTTCATTTTCACATTTCAGCTTTTGGTAGCCTATATGCTAACGTTTTTTCCGTGATAGTAGGCAGGAGAAAATCCAGGAGGTAATTAGGAATGCCATGTTCTCTTTGGAGCCAAATTACGAGGAATTAGCACCGTTTGCACTACCAATGATTTTTCAGTCATTAACGAAGTTCGTATATGTCTCATCAGACCTGGTAGTGAAGGTTGGCACGTTTAACCTCTGCTTGTTTCACTGGCCGCTACTTTTCCTCGCTTTTGATTGTAAAGTTTGGAGCTGTACACTCTATTGGTTTTACAGCATAGATTGTGGACCTACTTTTGAATATATATTATGAGCTGTCGTGATTATTTAGTTGAGGTGTGTGCATAATTAGCGATTTTTCATTTCAGGGAAGAGCTGAAGATCTGATTTGTCTTGACTTGCAAAATCATGGTAGTGCTGCAGCAGAGGACTGCTCGAAGAGACTAAGGGGGTGCATGATAACCAAAATTTCTGTTCCAGAAATAATTTTTCTATTCCAGACCTGTTTCTGGAATAGAAACCTGTTTGATAAACCTACTCAGTTTTTCTATTTCTGGAATAGATTTCTATTTTAGAAATTGATTTGGAAGAGAAATCAGAAATAATTTCTCCCACTAAACCCTAATTTCGGTGAGTCCTCCCTCATCTCCTCTATGTCTCTACCTCCTCCTCCTCCTCCTCCTCTGCCTCTCCTCATTTTATTAAAAATAAAAATAAATAAATATAAATATATTCATTTTATTCATTTAAAAATAAAAATAAATTTATTAAAAATAAATAAATTATTTTTATTTATCATTTTATTTTTAGTTTATTAAAAATAAATTTATTAAATTTATTTTTATTTGCCTTGAGTGTTTTGCCAAATAAATTTATTTTATTTTTATTTTTTATTCATTTTAAAATAGATTTATTCGTAAAATAAAATAAAATAGAATAAATAAAATAAATTTATTTTAAGGATTTTTTTATTTTAAAATAAAATGATATTTTTATTTTATTTTTTATGATTTATTTATTTTATGATTTATTTTTTTGATACTAAATCATTTTTATTTTTATTTTTTATATTAAAGGTCGTCGGTCGTCGCCGCCGCCGTCCGAAAGGAAGAAATTTTGTGTCGTTATCAAACGAATTTCTATTTTTAGAGTAGAAATTTTGTGTCGTTATCAAACGGTTATTTTTGCTTAGAAACTCTTCTAGAAATAGAAATAGAAAAATCATTTGTTTCAAACTATTTTGGAACAGAATGGTTGTCATGCGCGTCCTAACTGACTATGTGAATCCAGAAGTCTTGGATGCCATTCAGAGATCGGATGCAAGGCCCTGGGTATCTGACACTCCGTACGAAAATAATGCTTGCGTTCCCAATCTAAGTGTGCTCTCAATTGATGCAAGAAATTTGAGAAAATACTATCTTCGGGCAGTTTCATGGTGGACTACAGTACTAAATTGGAACAAAAGGTTTGCTTCACTTCTCTTTTTTATTGACATGCTTATGGTGTTTAATTTCTGATGATTTAATAATGTATTTTGTTTTTATGTCCTTCTCATGGTCACCTAATTTGAGCATCTTCATCCCTCTTGAAAATCCATAATCGGGAACTCTTTTGCTCCTTACCTAGTCTTCATTTGGGACAATTTCAATGCATTGCTTATTAATTATTAGACTATTGGAATCCCCGCACTTGTCACTGATGACCATGAATTGTGCACAAATGTTCTTCGAATGGAAATTATATGTCATTGCTACTTCAAGAAAATTCTGCTAAGTAGGAGTATTGATGGTCCTACGTTGGATCAGAGTTCAAAACGTTTAAGCTTAGTGTCACACTTTATATTATGCGTACATGTTTCGAGTTTGGCTCAACCAAATTGATCAACTAAGAGCACTGTCGGGCTTGATTAGAGCTTTGTTGCTTCCTCTATACATTAGCATATCTCCTTTTATCCAATCAAGTTACATTTTGCAGCGGTACTGTATTACATGTCCACGTGTTCTGATCTGTCGTGCATTTTGTTGATTTGCAGTGCTGGCGAGAACAACCCTGCCTTATTTTTAACACTACCACAAACATTCGAAGCTTTCCTCTTCTTGATTGTCAGTAGGCCATGAAGCGTTACCCGAAAGCATAGCAAATAAGATGGTCATCCCTCATGATGGTCCCAAGAAACTTTGCTCGGCACTCGGAGCTGGAGCCTCTCTGCAGCCCGAAAGAGGTGATTTATGGAAACGGTACCTTCCTCCGAAGTCATCTCAAATGCTAGGACAGTAGATTTTTCCCAAAGATATGTAGTTCAGGCCTATTGTCGAAAAGTTGGGTTTCTGTGCATAATTTTTTTTAAGCACTACTTTTTTTGGGTCGAAATAAGCACATTGACGTGCCTCTGTCTATGCATAGTTTGGCTGATGTAAGTAAAAACTTAAGAAGATAATGATTGTTTTCCTACCCAGGTGATTATACATGATTAAAAGGGTTGTGGTTCCTTCCAGTTTGCATTTCATAACTCTTTTATATTACTAACTAGAAGTCCCAATAAAGAGGTACTCGGGTTTCTCTGAGTAATTAACCAGGCTAGCTGTAGCTTCGTCTCTCTTTCTAAGATGGCAAGGACAATGTCAAGGCTATTGGGATCAAACGGCCTGATATGAATATCAGGGGACATAAGACAGAAACCAGACATGGAATCAAATTTTCAAATTCTTTGTACTTAATTTGAGCAAGAAAACTTAATTTGTACGATTGCACGATCAGTAAAAGTTCAAGCTTGTACAATGCCGTGGCTGAAAATCTATTGGCAGAAGATTTTTCTATTGAGAGACAAATGGCTTCCAATTTTAGAGTTCAATGACTCTTGGAATAGCTTAATCTTAACTATATATAGCAATTAACCATGTAACGTTAAAGGCAATAATAAGATGCATGACTGTACGTGAAGGCATCTCCAAGGGACATCTCCGTTTGAAGTATTACCAAAAGTTTCATATAAAACTCCCATCTCATCACATGTTCATTCATTTAGAAGTAAATTGATGTTCTTAATTTACTCTGAAAATTCATCAACTTACCATCCATCTCAAGATCTCTTTAGTATTCAAACTTATGTCAGTCGCACACATACAAAGGGTTTACGATAGCCTAATTGACACTACTGTTGATGAAAATGTCACTAGGAAAATCAAACTAAATTCAGGGCTTCATTGCATTAAGGAGGCAATTTGCAAAACTAGATTCAGGTGACTAAAGAATTTCGGAGGCGAGTTCGTCTAAACAGAAGCAACCGAGAGTAATACGTTTTGAAGCGATCTGCCTTTGTTCCTAGAAGAGACAAACTGCACGTTTGTCTTGACCATTGATAGCATCTAATGAACGTAGGTTATGACAACACGGATTCCACTCCTCGGCTATTAACTGACTTTCGGCCGGCAGGAGTTATCTCAAATAAAAATATTAGAACCCAAAACTGGGAAGAGCAAGCTTTCCCTTGAAGCTCTGAGTAATCTTGAGAAAAGCCAACAAGCCAAAAGAAAAGGAAAGAGACACGAAGAATGAAGATTCGGAGATCGTATTGGAAACCGTAGCTGCTATTCTATAAAGCACGTTTTCTGTGTGATCCGTACTTTAAGCAAAGCGCCTAGATCTGGTTCACACGAAAACCCAAGTCATAGAATTAGTAAATTTTAGGAATTCAAAAATAAAAACTGACATTGTCGTAAAGTTTTTCTGCAATTTAGTGGTTCATACGCCAATAGAGGATTAAATAATCTAAAGTTTTGTAACAAATTAAACTTAAGAGTTAACCTCCAGTACTGGGAAATCGAGCAAAGATTCTCACCAAACAATTGATCTTGAGCTTTTACATTATTTATCGATCGCACACATTAAAACATGTCAAATGGCGACATTTGTATGATTATCATTCCGGTCCATTCTTATCCAAGATTTGATTTCTTCTTATTTTTCTCCATTTTTGTAATTTAGATGGTCATTTTTCTGCAGTCTGGCATAGTCAAATGTGCACTAATTACGGGATCTGCACATTTGTCATTTTATCATCCGATCTTGTCTGAATTCAGACATCTGCAAGTTACGTCCACTTTGACTTTATGAATTACCCCTTCAAGCTACTGGGGTAAGTACATTATCAGTACCAAAAATTGTGTACGGTGCTCAATTTGGTGCCAAAAGTTTTTATCAGATCACTTAAATGCCAAATCGGAGGAAAAACGATCACTTTGGTGCTACCGGCGAGAGATTCCAGCCAAAATGATTACACGGTTTTTATATTTAAAAAAAATAAATCAACATGGCTTATAAATGACGTCGTTTTCTGTCCTCCTTAAGAAAACAACGTTGTTTTGCCGTCCTAAGGGGATGGCCTCACAAAAACGACGCCGCACAACTCATTTGGGAATTTTTTTAATTTTATTTGGAATTGAAATTAGGGTTTTTGTCCAATCCTTGCCCAACGCCGACCTAGCTCGCTCGGCCGCCGTCGCTCAGCCACAACTTGAGGCGCGTGAGGTTCCTACACTTGAGTGAGATCAGCACGAGCGCTTCGTCGCTGATGCTCAACAACTTGCGGTCGCACTTGAGCGCAAGTTTCGTGACTGAGTTGACCCCGTGCGAACAATGCCGGGACCGCGACCAGCAGCTCCGAGTGGGCGTGGAGGGTGAGCCTTTGGTGGCTCTGGCCTTCGATCGTGAGCCAGCGGTGACATATGAGGAAGCACCGGCCCCGGTCGCCAGAGCCTAGGTACTGGAAGACGAAGGCAAGGCACTCGTCGGGTAGATCAGAGATGGAGAGGGAGAGATCAGAGGCGGTGCACTCGTCGGCGGCCTTCTTGAGCACCATTCAAATCATAGCCTTCGACTTGGCCGCCGAGTGGCTGTTGTCGGGGTTGGGGTCGGAGCTGTGGCCACTGAGCACGAGGGCCGTCGAGGACGGTGACTGGCCCAAAGTGAGCGCCATTTATCCTCTCTCTCTCTCTCTCTCTCTCAATTTGGGAATTTAGGGTTTTGAATTAGGGGAGAGACACCAAACGGCGTCGTTTTGTTGTTTAAATGCTGATTGTACTCTCCGGCGAGCTACATCAGCTTCAAAAATTAATTAAAAAGTATCACGTCGGATTTCCGGCTAACCAAATTGGAGTTGGCACTAAAATGATTGTTTTTCAAACTTTTTGTTACTTAAGTGATCAAAAATAAACTTTTGGTACCAAAGTGCCGTACACAATTTTTGGCACTGATAGTGTACTCACCCCCAAGCTACTAGGGTTTATCTGAACTTAGGATTATAATATTGCTCCATTTTTCAGCTTGTAAAGGTTCATTTTTTAACTTTTTTTTTTCCTTCAAACGCCAAAGTCATTGCTTGTATAATAGAAGTCATTGTTTCAATTGGGACTGCCGGCCCGCCAGCATGTGGTAAATGGATTAGTTTATTGGTTCTGAAAGAGGGTTTTCGGATTCTTCGAGGACATAATGGGATGGTGACGCTACTCGGGGTTGAAGTTATATCGTTTTCTCTTTGAAGGAACGTAGCAAGGCGGAACGGCAGGCCTGCATGATCCAAGAAAAGCCCCATAGTACGTCGCTGTCCAAGAAGAAAGACCAAAAAAAAAAATACATCAACGTCGGAGTTTTATATTGCTGTGCAACATTGGAAGATGGGGACAGAAAGATTCGACTTCTTGTATTGGAGTTGTTGATATGTTAAGTTGGGACAAGGTGAGTCAACGCCCAGAAGAAGAAGACAAAATACAGTTCATGAAGGGAAATTTGTTCTACATATATGGTTGAGATAGGTGATGTTACGAGGGCTAGTTGATCCTGGATAGAGAAGGAACGCAGGATTGCAATTTGTAGATATTTCGTTTGGTTAAGGTCTGACGAGGTTGAAAGAGCTCCATTCACTATATAGAGGGGCTGCGACTTGGAATTCTAGTTGGCAAGCGAGATGAGGGAGTCGAGCAGAAGAACAAAGAGGAAGATACGATGGAGCAATCTATACACATTCCCGTGCTTCAGGCCCCCCAGTGCTGATCCAGATCCCATCAAAAGCCTTATAGGACGGCCGGGATTCTCGCGGGTTGTTTTCTGCAACAAGCCTCATCTGCATCGTATGAAACCTCACAAGTACCCAACCAATTATGTATCCACGACGAAGTACAATGTAGTGACGTTCCTCCCGAGGTCACTCTTCGAGCAGTTTCGAAGAGTGGCCAATCTTTATTTCCTGCTGGTAGCAGTATTGTCCTGCACCTCATTGTCTCCTTTCACTCCAGGGAGTCAGATTTTCCCTCTCGTTTTAGTGGTTGGGATCAGCATGCTCAAGGAGGCGGTAGAAGATTGGCACAGGTTCTTACAGGTATGAGGACATAAATTTTTTTTCTGAGTCATCTTACTGTTCCTCATATGCTCGTAGCTCGTTCTTTTTCTTTATCAAGTTTTTGGCTATGTAACTTGAACCTTCTGCGGAATCGCCATAATGATCCTGCTAAAGACGACTTCCTCAGAATTTCTTGTTTAACACTTTGTATTATGCTTGTTCTCATTCTGAAATGTTGGGGAGAACCCGGGGACACAATTCACCATGGCCAAACGCAATTCAAGATCAATTTCTCCCCCAAAACTAAATCAACTAAAATTCTCTTAACCCCCAGCAACAACCACTAATGTATAACCTCACAATATGCAAATAAAATATCGAAATAATAAGTAGACAAAGCAAATAACGACACCAATGATTTAACGTGGAAAACCCGATATGGGAAAAATCACGGACCACCCAAAAATATCTACTAATCACTAAGAATAGCAGGATACACAAAGTATTCTTCTTTAGTCACACACTAGAGACTCAACATCAACATTATAATCATATTTTTACCACCACATAGGTAGATAAATAAGTTTGGAATAAGAAAACCTTAATCACAACTGGAGGATTCGGAGACGGTTCTCGACAAACAAAAACCATTAACTTGTAGCCCTCAGTCTCAGGAACAACATACTGAAATTTGAGCCGATTCCGTCAATATTTGGCCTTCGAATCGGAGCCACAAAATTGCAGCCCTCTTCCTTTCTTCTCTTTTCCTTTGGTTCGGCTGCTTTTTTTTTTTCTTCTCTCTCCTCTCTTCACTTTTTGGACGCACCCTTGCCCGACACCACTTCCACTTCTTTTTGTTCTGTTCTTTTTTTTTTAATGCTAGTTGGGCCCCACATGAAGGTGGACCTAGCCAACAAATCTCTCCCTCCACCTCATGTGGGAAGGTTCGTCATGCCCACTTTCTTCTACAAGCATCAAGCTTCACCACGGGCAAGGTCTTAGCCACCATGTCAGACCTATTGTTGTTGGTATGAACTTTTTCAAGTAGGAAAAGCTTCTCTTCTAACTTCTCTCAGATCCAATGATACTTCACATCAACATGTTTCGATCTTGAATGCAATACCGGATTCTTGCTAAGATAGATAGCACTCATACTATCGCTATATAAAACAAACTTCTCTTACTTCAAGCCCAACTCTTGTAGGAATTTTTGCATCCATAAGAGCTCTTTACCTCCTTCAGTAATAGCAATATATTCCACTTCAGTTGTAGACAAAGCAATACATTTTTGCAATCTCGATTGCCATGAAACAACTCCCCCCTACAAAGATTATTATATAACGCGATGTAGATTTCCGAGAATCAACATCACCGGTATAGTCCGCATCCGAGTAGCTACTCAACTCAGGTTTTACATTTCCATAACACAAGCAAAGTGTAGAAGTGCCTTTAAAATATCTCAAAATCCATTTAACAACAGTCCAATGCTCCTTACCCAGATTAGAGAGAAATCTACTCACAACACCAACTGCATGAGCAATATCATGTCTTGTACAAATCATGGCATACATCAAACTACCAACGGCCGATACATAAGGAATTTTCATTATCTCAACCTTCTCTTTCTCACTTGAAGGACACTCATTACTAGTCAACCTGAAATGGCTTGCAAGTGGAGTACTCACCGGTTTACATGTGCTCATGTTGAATCTTTCAAGCACATTTTTAATATACTTCTCTTGAGATAACCATAGTTTCATATTCTTCTTGTCACGAGTAATTCTCATGCCTAAAATTTGTTTAGTCGGGCCTAGGTCTTTCATTGCAAAAGTTATACTCAACTCATTTTTCAAGCTCTTGATTTTCTTGGCATCATGCCCAACAATCAACATATCATCCACATAAAGTAGGAGAATAAGAAAATAATTATCTAAGAATCTTTTCATAAAGACATAAGAATCGGAGTTTGTCTTACCGTATCCTTGTTCTTACATGAATGATTCAAACTTCATATACCATTGTCTTAGCGCTTGCTTGAGACCATATAAGATTTTCCTCAATTTACATACAAGGTGCTCCTTGCCTTCAACTTCAAAACCCTTCGGTTGCTCCATATATATCTCTTCTTCTAGGTCTCTATGAAGAAAAGCCGTCTTTACATCAAGTTGTTCAATTTCTAAATTCAAATTGGCGGCCAACCCAAGAACAACTCGAATAAAATACATATTTACAATGGGTGAAAAAATCTCTTCAAAGTCTATGCTATTCTTTTGACGAAAGCCTTTAACAACAAGTCTAGCCTTGTATCGTGGTTGCAAACTATTTTCTTCTGTCTTCAACTTGTACACCCACTTATTTGTGAGTGTTCTCTTACCCTTAGCAACTTCACCAATTCAAATTTGTGGTTCTCATAAAAGGATTTAAGCTCCTCTTACATGGCTTCATGCCACTCATTTTTTTGTTCATATGATATAGCCTTTTCATAAGTTTCTAGCTCCCCTGCATCAGTGAGTAACACATACTCATGAGGCAAATATTTTTTAGAAGGCCTATGCTTTCTTTCAAATCTTCTAACTTTAGATAGGATGATTGCTCTTACTCAGTTATTTCACCTGTTTCAGCTGAAGAATCAATATTATGTGAGGATTCACCATCTTCATGATTTCCACGCACTTCTCCCCCATGATTTCTATTAATATTAAAAGGATTTGGGCTAAAACTAACTGAACGTTGAGCTATATTCTTTGGTCTCTCCGCCTTGTCAATGTCTTCAATAGTTTGACATTCACAAAACACCACATCTCGGCTTCTAATGACTTTCTTTGCAATTGGATCCCATAACCTATAGCCAAACACTTCATGTCCATAACCTAAGAAGATACGCTGTTTAGACTTGTCATCAAGTTTGGATCTTTCATCTCTTGGAACATGCACAAATGCCCGACAACCGAATACTTTTAGATGGCTGTAGAAAACATCTTTGCCACTCCAAACTCTTTGTGGAGCATCCCCCTTAAGAGGAACCAATGGAGAAAGATTTATCAAGCCCACTGCTGTTCTCATCGCTTCACCCCAAAATAACTAAGGCAACTTTGCATGAGAAAGCATATACTGAATTCGATCATTAATTGTCTAGTCCATTCTCTCTGCCACTCCATTATGTTATGGTATTTTTGGAACAGTCTTCTCAAGCTTGATATCATAATCCCTACAATAGTGTTTAAATGGGCCTCTATATTCACCACCGCTGTCAGCCCGAACCCATTTAAGCTTCTTCAAGGTTTCTCTTTCCACATTAACATGAAATTGCTTGAAAGCCGCAAGTGCCTGATCTTTAGATTTCAAAGCAATAGCCCACACTTTCCTAGAACAGTCATCAGTAAATGTCACAAAGTATAATGCACCTCCAAGAGTTCTAGCATCCATGTAACAAACATCAGTGTGAAATAAATCAAGTATATTTGATTTCGTGTGTGGAGAGGAACTATGGAATGAGAATCTATGTTGCTTACCTGTAAGACAATGAGTGCATTGCTTTAGATTTTTCTCCTTCAAAGGTAAAAGGTTCTTTCTAACAAGAGTTTCAAGTCTTTTCTCGCTAAGATGACCTAGCCTCATATGTCATAAATCAACCGAGGAATCCTCCACTGCATTTACCTCTTCTTTAACCAAGTCAACTTGCATGGTGTAGAGAGAGCCTGTCTTCTTATCATTTGCCACTATTATGGAACCTTTAGTCAACTTCTATTTGTCATCAAACAAGGAATTGCAATAACCATCATCATCTAAGGATCCGTAGAGATCAAATGAAGTCAAATATTTGGAATGTGTCTTACATTTTTCAAAAGCAAATTACATCCGACATCGGTTTCCAAATAAACATCTTCCATGTCAATAACCTTGGAAATATAACTATTTCCCATACTAATACAACCAAAATCGCCCCCTGTGATAAGAAGCAAAATAATCATGTCGTGAGGTGACATGAAAAGAAGCTGCGGAATCAACAACCCATGTAGAGTCTTGGCATGTGAGATTCACACATCCGTCATCACATACAAACACAATATCGCCATCAGATGCAACTGCCGTTGTAGCTTGTTTCTCTTCTTTCTTTCGATCTTCATTTCTATCATGGGATCTATCTCTCTTTGGCAACCAACACTCTTTTGCATAATGTCACATTTTGCCGCAATTATAACACTTCACACTCCTCCTCGGTCTTGATTTTGACCTTCCTCTTGACTTGCCTCGAGTATCATTTCTTTGAATACTTCTTGATTGACTTTTTGCCTTGTTTTCTATAACAAGAGCATCAAATGTAAAAGCATAATTCAAGCATTTTCTTCTTGTTTCTTCATTGAACAAACTTTCTTTAACCATGCTCATAGAAAGCACATCAAAACGAGTCGAGTTATTTAATGCCACAACCAATGTGTCCCAACTATCAGGAATAGTACCAATTAATAAGCATGCTTGCAATTCATCACCAAGATCAATCTCAAGATTTGTTAATTGATTTACAACATCTTGAAATTCACTCAAGTGTTCCGCCGTCTTACTCCCTTCCTTGTATCTCAAATTTACAAGTCGCTTAACTAGAAGAGCTTTATTTTGTAGAGTTCTTCTCTCATACAAATCTTGTAATTTCTTCCACAAAGTGTCTGCCTTCGTTTTTTGAGTAACATGATGAAACACACTATCATCAATACATTGTCGGATAAACCAAGCCGTTTTCTGATTCATTCTCTTCTATTCTGTCTTCCTTATCTCCTTTGGCTTCATCACTCTCAATAGGATCAAATAAATCTTTGCAATATAATACGTCTTTCATTTAAGGCTTCCAAATAAAATAATTCGAGACATTTAATTTAAATATGGTACTGCTAGTTTCTTCCATTTAACAATAGAATATCAATCTTAGCTCTGATATCACTTTGTTGGGGAGAACCCGGGGACACAATTCACCACGGCCAAACGCAATCCAGGATCAATTTCTCCCCCGAAACTAAATCAACTAAAAATCTCTTAATCCCCAGCAACAACCAGCAATGATATAGCCTCACAATATGCAAATAAAATACCGAAATAATAAGTACACAAAGAAAATAATGACACCAAGAATTTAACGTGGAAAACCCGATATGGGAAAAATCACGGACCGCCCAAAAACATCCACTAATCACTAAGAATAGCAGGATACATAAAGTATTCTTCTCTAGTCACACACTAGAGGCTCAACATCAACATTACAATCATATTTTTCTCACCACATAGGTAGATAAACAAGTTTGGAACAAGAAAACATTAACTGCAACTGGAGAATTCGGAAACGGTTCTCAACAAACAAAAACCATCAACTTGTAGCCCTCGGTTTCACGAATAATATATTGAAATTTGAGCTGATTCTGTCAATATTTAGTCTTTGAATCGAAACTGTAAAGTTGCAGCCCTCTTTCATTCTTTTCTTCTCCCTCGGTTATGCAGGTTTTTTTTTCTCTCTCTCCTCTCTTCACTTTTTGGACGCACCCTGCACAACCCCACTTCCACTTCTTTTTGTTCTGTTCTTTTCTCTTTTTATTTTAATGTTAGCTGGGCCCCACATGAAGGTGGACCCAGCCAACATGAACCACTTCAGTTTTAGAATACTGCGAATTGGACTTTGTCAAGGTGGTTCTGTCCGAACTCTTTTTAGTCATTTATTTAATCTTGTCTTTCTTGACCCAAAAATCGAAAAGTGCCTTGTAGTCTTGGACTAATGCTGTAGTTACTAAAACTTTCTTAGGATTTGGAAGTGAACTCTCGTGTCGTAAAGACTCACATAGGGGCGGGTGTATTTGTCGAAAAACCGTGGCAACAAGTCTCCGTCGGGGATGTTGTTAAAGTACAGAAGCATCAGTATTTTCCCAGTGACCTCCTTTTACTCTCTTCAAGCTATGAGGATGGCGTTTGTTATGTCGAGACTATGAATCTTGATGGAGAAACCAATCTGAAAGCTAAGAGATGCGTAGAAGCCACTCTCAATTTAAATGAGGATGACACCATGAGTAAATTCGAAGCTACTATTTACTGTGAGGACCCGAATCCGAATTTGTATTCCTTTGTCGGAAACTTGGAATTTCAGAATGAATCGCACCCTTTGTGCCCTGCACAAGTGCTTCTGAGAGATTCCAAACTCCGGAACACAGAGTACATATATGGAGCCGTCATTTTCACTGGACCTGACACAAAGGCAGTAAGGAACTCCATGAAGTCGCCCTCCAAACGTAGCCGGATTGAGAGGAAGATGGATCGTGTCATCTATGTTCTTTTCTCGATGCTTGTTTTGCTTTCAATGGTGACGTCTATCGCTTCTGCTTTGCTTGTCAGTTCCCAGAAGACGAGTTGGCGGTACTGGTACCTCCGTCTACAAGATGAAAATCTATACTTTAGACCCTCAAAGCCGGTATTGTCAGCAATTATGCAATTCATATGGTCTCTGCAGTTGAATGGCTATTTGATTCCTATTTCTCTATATGTGACTTTTGAAGTGGTGAAAGTACTTCAAGCTGTCCTCATTAACAAGGATATGCAAATGTTCGATGAAGCGACATGCCAGTCTGTCCGAGCCCGCACTTCGAATTTGAATGAAGAGCTCGGTCAGGTCTCAATCATCTTGTCTGATAAAACGGGGACTTTGACCTGTAACCAGATGGAATTTAGGAAATGCTCCATTGCAGGAGTCTCATATGGTGGCGGCTTGAACGAAGCGGATCTAGCCGCTTCTCATAGGATGAACTCTGATATGGTTGCACGCAGGTCTAGTGTTCATGAATCTGATGCAACGAGCCAAAGCATTGAGATCTGTGAATTATTTGCAGACAACATCGGCACTGAGATGGGTTATATAGGTGCTCCGGATTATTTAGGGAGTCCAAACTTGAAAAACCCGAAAATTTCGGATGTTCACAGAGAATATTCCATTAAGGGCTTTAATTTCAGGGATGACAGGCTGATGGATGGGCGATGGACTTGCAATTCCAACGTGTATGACATGACAATGTTCTTCAGAGTGATGGCCCTGTGTCACACTGGCATACCCATCGAAGACGATCAAGCAGACAAGTTGAAGTTTGAGGCAGAGTCACCAGAGGAAGTCGCTTTCTTGATCGCCTCCCAGGAATTCGGCTTTCAATTCTGCAAGAGGACGCAATCAGTAATGGTTCTCAAGGAGCTCGATCCAGACTTAGGGAGCGTCGTGGAAAGGTATTCTCCTGGCTTTCGGATTCCATTTCTGGTGTTGTTTATTCGTTTGTTTCCTTGAACATATGTTTTAGTGGTTGAGGAACATCCTCTCTTAGCGACATTCAGGGAGTATAAGCTTTTGAACCTGTTGGAGTTCAGTAGTTCTCGCAAGCGGATGTCTGTGATTGTGAGCACCGAAGAAGGCCAGATCTTTCTTTTGTGCAAAGGAGCAGACAGGTATTCGCTGATTCCTGAAAGAATCAATCAGATCCAAATGTTATTTACGTTTTTGGGGAATCCTGAATCTCATAAGTCTATTTGATTTGCTTTCCCAGCATCATTTTTGAGAGGCTCGCCGATAATGGGAGGTCATACCAGGAGGCGACAAGTTCACATCTTTCGTGTTACGCTGAAGATGGTTTTCGAATTCTGGCCTTTGCGTATCGTAGAGTCGAAAGGGCTGAGTACGAACACTGGAACTCAATATTCATGAAAGCTAAGACCACTGTGGGTCCTGAAAGGGATGAATTGCTGGAGAGTGCATCTGAAATGATCGAAAAGGACATGGTTCTGTTGGGGGTTGCCGCCGTGGAGGACAAATTACAAAAAGGGGTTAGTTAATTCTGAATGTCATTTAATTTTTCATTTTCTATATCTTTGGTTTTAGTTTAGGTCCTTCTCCGATTTAATTGGAACCTAACCAGTTACATAAAGCTGGAAAAGTAAAAGGTAGATAAAGTCAGTTTCTCTGGTTTTCATGCATTGAAGAACTAATATTGCTGACAAAAACATGATTCTATCTGTTTCCTTTCGACTGCAGATATAATACTTCCACTCTTACTCAACAAAAACAAAGCGATACTCCGGTGTTATTGCAGAACTAAGTCAATAAATCAGTTATTTGTAATTAATACATCACCATTGATCATCGAGATGTTTATCAAGCATTTGACATGTAACGGCTGTAAAAAGTTTTTGGATAAAAAGGGACATAAACTTCTTTAACCTCTACTTACCTTTTACCAAAAAAAAAAAACTTCTTTAACCTCTACAAAGTAGAGCTTCTCAATCTGGATTTGAAAGGTAGTACATTTTCTTGACTTGCCCAGGTTCCAGAATGCATAGATAAACTCGCTCAAGCAGGCTTGAAGATTTGGCTGCTTACTGGTGACAAGAAGGAGACTGCAATCAACATCGGGTGTGTCTCATCTTCTGAAACTTGCTAGCTATAATGATACTTGATCATTTTATACTGTGGACCAATGGTTCTGACCATCTTAATCTCTTAAAAAGCTAATCGGTTCATCTTTTTTTTGTCTTTGCCCTGCTAGATTCGCGTGCAGCTTGCTTCAACAAGATATGAGGCAGTTTCATTTGAGTTCTGTCATGGACTCGGGATGCGGCAGCCAGTCGGAGGTGATACTTGTAAGATTTCTGACACATGAATAATTAGTGCTGTTATAATGTCAATGTGATAGAAATGAGAAATTTCAAATGCTTGACAATACTGTGCGTAATGAAATCTACTAATCATACAAGAATTTGCAGTACAATCTATTTAAAATAGTACGAGTCAGTGACTTGGTTCCGTCATATATCAACTTGAATTGTTTTTCCTTTTCTGGATGATCGAATATCTATGTCAATATAAGAAAAGTGAAGGCAATAAGCATCAAATGCAAAAGGGCAAAACATAGGTTTTTGAGCATAGTAAATGCAATCAAGTAATGACAGTTGCCTTGTAACAATTGTTTAATTTGTTCTAGAAGACGTTTCAAATGCAAGAGATCCTCCTCTTCTTTTAGGCTGGTGATGACGTGCAGTGTATCGTCTTTTCAGGTGGCAAAAAAGGCTTTAGTAAGCCAAATCGAAAGCTTTTTGCAAGAAATAAACGAAGAGCACAACAAGCATATGCCCTTTGCTCTGGTGGTGGATGGGCAGGCCCTCAAGATTGCTTTAAGAAGCGATGTGAAGGATCAATTCTTACAGTTGGCTGTCGAGTGTGCTTCTGTTATATGCTGCCGCGTGTCACCAAAACAGAAAGCCCTGGTAAGATTTGAGTTTTACTTCTAAGTACTATTGTTAGAAAGAAAATCAGCTTATTTTGCCATAATAAGATTTTCTTTTCACACCCATAGCACCAAGTAGTGACACTAAGTAGGAACTTTCAGATTACCCGGTTGGTGAAGGAGTTCACCGGCAAGACTACCCTGGCAATAGGAGACGGCGCAAACGATGTCAGCATGATTCAAGAAGCTGACATTGGAATTGGGATCAGTGGCATGGAAGGCATGCAGGTGAAGACTAGTGTCACTTCATGTCGCCTTTTGACTAAACAATCTTTTCTGAATTCTAATTCAACCCTCACTGAAAGCTGAACAATGACATGCTGTTTATTTACTTATTTGTTTATTTATGCTGCAGGCTGTCATGGCTAGCGACTTCTCGTTGCCACAGTTTCGGTTCCTTGAGCGACTCCTGATCGTGCACGGACACTGGTGTTACAACAGAATCTCCAAGATGGTACTAATTTGTCCAGATTCTACTCTTATGGACAAATGTAAGCAAACTTTTATCTCTAATATGTTGCATTTTGTGCAACAGATCCTTTACTTCATATACAAGAATGTCGTGTTCAGCTTGACGCTATTCTACTACGAGTTCTACACATGGTTCTCCGGCCAGGTACTATATGACAACGGGTACATGCTGGCATTCAACGTCCTGTTGACATCATTGCCAGTCTTATCCTTGGGAGTTCTTGAGCAGGACGTTCCATCAGATGTGTGTCATCAGGTAGTCTAAAAAAATCCACAAATCGCTGGTTTACTTCCAAGTACTGCTGCAAGTATATATAATTCTCAGTTCTGCAAATAGTATCGGTCTTCTTCTCTTTCCATTCTCGATTCATTACAGCTCAAATACTTAGCAAGCTTTGCCGTCTCTGCAGTTTCCTGCCCTCTATAAACAGGGTCAAAGAGGCATATGCTTCTCTTGGAAGCGAATCATTGGCTGGATACTTAACGGCGCTGTTGCTTCCTTGATCATCTTCCTCTTAACCATACACGCACTCTCTACAGTCGCCTTCCCGGGGAAGGGCAATGTTGCTGACATTGCACACCTAGGCACGATCACCTTTACATGCGTGATAGTGACAGCGAATTGCCAAATCGCCCTGATAATCAGTCACTTCACTTGGATCCAGCACCTGTCCATCTGGGGAAGCATATTGCTGGGGTACATTTTCCTGCTTGCCTACGGCGCATTCCCTCCCTCCCTCTCGAATACGGGATTTCATGTGCTGACTGAGGCCATCGGAGGTGCTCCTAGCTTCTGGATCATCACGCTGCTTGTGGTCGTTGCATCGCTGCTTCCGTACTTCGTTTACATGGTCCTGCAAAGGACATTTTGCCCATTGGACGACCACGTCATCGAAGCAATGCAAGAAGGACATCTTCGACAAGCAGATGTGGTTGCGAGAGCAGCGGAAGTCAGGTTCTCGGCCAGAGTCGACTCGAAAATACATCATCTGAAGGAACCTATACAGCAGAGGAGAGCATCAATCTACAGGTCATTCACCAACAGCCCTATCTACAGGACACTGAGAAGTAGCCCACTGTTCCAATAGCCGTAGTTACTCAGAATTCTCGGGAGAAACTGTGCTCGAGATTATACATATTCTTCGATTAGTTTCGTTTTTAACACAAGAATATAGCAGCAAAAATTACACGTTTCTTGTATGTAGTTCAGACAAAAGCTCCGCTTTCCTTTTCACTAGTCTATACTACTGATTCAGCAGTGGCTACTGAGGCTCAAGGAATGAACAGCATTGTTATGCATCGGTATTAGTCCTACTCAGAGATGTTCAAGCCCTGTGGCCTTTTGGTCACTCTTGTCTCTTTTGGGCAAATAAGTTCAAACTCAAGGCACTGCTCATGAACGAACTTGATCACCCACCTACCTAATCACAGCACAGGGCACAATTTTTCTTCTGTTAAATTATAACCAGGTGTAGGCCAGGCCCGGCCCAGACCTAACCATGCTCGTTTGTTGCGGGTCATATTATCTCCGATCAGGGCGGGCCCACTTCGCCCAGCATAACAGCTTGGGCTGAGCCTAAAGTTCAATTGAGACCAGCCCGTCCGAGCCATGCTTCCTCCAGATGAGCAATGAGATTGATTGATTGATAGACCTTGCCGCCCAGTGAAGCGAACCCAACCCGTGCATACAATCCACTAGGCCTATTTGGTAAAATTGGAAATTTATGTTAGGAAAATCTAAGTGTAAAATTTTAAGATAGGTGTTGAAATCATGGACAAAGAATTGTTAGATGATAATTGAAAATTGATAGATAGATATTATTAGTCTCTTACTAAGGATAGAAAAACGATGGTAATTGGTAGGTTTTTTCAACATACCCGCTAGCTTCAAAAAAAAAAAATACCCGCTGAGATTTTCATTACTATAAATTACTATTCTATCAAACTAATTAAGGTTTCACTTGTTACGCGATAAATAAACAATTTGAAAATAAATTATTAAAGAAACGATCGTTAGTGCCACTTAAAATAATTAGTCAATAAAAAATATTTTCATTATCGGCGATGATTAATGTTCAAATATTTTCATAAATGATAAAAATATTTTTTGTTTATTTAATTTTGTAAGTGATAAAAGCAAGTATTTTTAAGAACATATATATATATATATATATATATATATATATATATGTATGTATATATATATTTTTTTGATACCTAGGGAACCTCATACAGCCGGCACCCGACAAGTAAACCCTAAAGTGACGCTAGCGAATGACCCATCATCCTAATGTTACACTTAAGACACCAAATGCCTCCATTGGATTTCAAACCCCTCACCTTTGGGCAAGGATCAATGAAGCTCTTATCCAACGGAGCCACCACGGCCGATGGTTTTAAGAACATATTTTTCGAATCATTTATTTTCCCCGAAACAAACTCACTCTAAGTAACCCTGTTACTTATTAGATTCCTAATTGATAACTCAACGGGCACTAAAAAATTGATATATTTTGTATCGTGTTTGACAATCATAACTAGTTTTGACATACACAATTTGATTAAGTCGAAAAAAATCACTAAATTTGCTAAGTAAGGTTGGGGTCACTTTCTGTAATTGGTAATAATGTTATATAATTCAATATTCGATATTTAACTATTGTTGACACGACATTATAATTTTATTTTGGGCAATACTATTTTCACTCCTTATGTAACTAAATCCACCCTCATTTTTACTAAAAAGACAATATTATCCTAACTTCCAATTGCAATCTAAAGAGGTGTTCCAAATTAATTTACTTTCATTCTTGGATTTAATTATCATAATTAAGAAGGGTTAATACCCTGAAAAACCTCAAACTGATTTTTTGATTATGCAAAATTCCAAACTGATACATTTGTGATAAATTTATCATAACTGACTATAAAAAATCTCAAACCGGTATGTTTATAACAAATTTACTCTAAACTGATTTATCCTAAACTAATACATTTGTGACTAATATACCATCCATTAAATTGGATTAATACCATAAAAAAATTATAAAAATTATATAACTGTGACAAATGGAGAGTAAAATTCCAAATCAGTACGCTAGTCAACTATTGCATGTCATTTAACTTAGTAATTTGACAGTAAAATTTAATGGAAACTAACAGACGATAAATTTGTCAAAGGTATGCCAATTCGGGGTTTTTGATAGTAAAAAAATAAATAAATTAGAATAAATTTGTCACAGACATACTGGTTTGAGATTTTTAGGGTATTAACCCAATTAAAAATGTTACATGCTTGTTTTTGTTTATGGTTTTTAGTTAAATTTGAACTTATTGCTATTTAGAAAATAAAAAATAGCCTCTTTTGCATCATTGTTCTTATTAGAAGTGAGCAGTTCCAAATTTCGTACATGTTCCATTTGAAACCTAGAACCTCTTCACTAGAGCAGGTTCCTTATTTTTTAAAACTAGGAACATATCATGCAAACTTTAAAACATAGAATCTACCCTATCACAGGTTCTAGGATTGGTTGCACGTTCTACTGAAGTTCAACTTGTAGCGAATCGTTGCCTTTAACCTATCATTGAACGATTGTAGTGAATTACCGCCTTTAATGATCATCATTTATTATTACAATCCACTGATCACAACTGATATTTAAACATATGAATAATATGAAACATAAAAAAGGTAAAAGCCCTTGTCCTAAAATAGAGGCTTGGACTTGTGGTTCTAAATGCGTCCATGAAATATTGTAGGATCATATAAAGACATGGATCGAGAAAAACACAAAAACTTATTCTAGATTCTAGGTTTCAAGTTTTACCTACCTAGAATCTAAAACCTAAACTTTGAAATATGTTCTCAATTTTTGGAACCTGTAACCTATCATATATATCTTGGAACTTAGAATCAAACAAGTTCCCATTGATTCGATTATTCAATTCCAGATTCTATCTCGGAACCACACTCACCCTTAGTTCTTGTAACAACTTATCTATTTTTCATCTCTGCTATCTCAAAACCTTACTTTCTAGGTGAATTTTTTATTTTTAATTTCACAAGTCTAAAATATATATTAAGTCTCTATATTTGTTATAAGAAAGAATTTGTCTTTTTTTTTTTTTTCAATTACTGTTGGTGAGATGCTTTGCTACAAAGCATATAGGATGTTATAAGAGTGTTTAGAAAAACACTAAAAACATTGACATGAAAAAGTTAAGCACAATGAGTCATCTTCATATTGTTTGTACTTCGGGAATGATGTTTTTTCTGTCAATCTAAAATAATAAAATTTCAAGAACTTTACAAAAAATTCTTATTTTATGCAAAGCTTTGATATAATTAAATTCCATCTATTGAAGTTTTATGAACGGGAACAAAACTATGATTTTTCTTAGAAAAGCTTTAAAGAAGATTTTTTTTTTTTTTTTTTTGTATGTATGATTTCATCCAATCATCCCTTAATATGTATATGTCTATAAAAGACAACTGATAAAAAAGATTTGATGGTGACATGCACAACAAAGATGTAAAAGTCTATAAATACATGATTGCGTTAAAAAGTTATCTATATTAAAAATTTTCTAGATTTTACTGAACGGCTAATCCATGTATTTGCTTGACAATGTAGAATATAACTAGGTTTTGTCGAAATTTCTTTTTTTGACAAAATTAATTTTTATGGAAGTGAAATCTGAAAAAAAAAATGATGCCTTTAATATACATGGGATATCCAAAATAAACAAGCACAAAACGTTTGATATGCTTGGTTTTAGCAACTCAATCCAACATAGGAATAGAAAAACTGACAAAGAAAGAAAGTAAATAAATTGGGAGCTACCACTATAAATTGCAAGTGAATAATTAACGGCAATTGTGTTTGTCTCTTTAATGAAAATGGGATGAATTTAGTAACACAATGGGTGGAAATAGTGGCACCCATTATTTTTTAGTGCTTAAAATTCAAAAACTTAAATTTAAATTTGGAAAAATTCCAAATAAAGGTATAAAATGTACTTTGTTTCAAATAAGAGCTTAAAGTGACCATATGTGTTTTAAAAAATGATCTCAAATGGTTATGGTTACTTCAAATAAGGGTCTAACCTTACTAGCCAACAAAAAAATGCGGCCGATTAGAGATATTTTCGTCAAAATACAATTTAAATTTAAATTAAATTAGTTAAAAAAAAAAAAAAAAGGAAAAATATGGGCAAGAGGGCTCCCTCCCTCCCCCTTTCCCTTTCCCTTTCCCTTTCCCTTTCCCTCATGTGCTTGTGGTCACTGCCCCATCACTAGTGGGCCAGTGGCGATGGCCGAAAACTGGGTGAGGGCAAATGATGGGGCGATGCCTATAAGCGGGAGGGCCCTCCCACTTGTATTTTCCTTTTTATATTTTAAGTTTTAGTTTTTTTTATGAATTAAAAAATAAAAAAGGAAAAAAATTTAAAACTTAAAAAGACGAAATTGCCCTTACCAGTCGGGTTTTCTTTGAGACTAATATATCAACTTCAAGTATTTATTTGAAATAAGATTCACTTCCTGGCCTTTATTTGAGAAAATAAAGCGCACTCAGACTTTATTTAAAAAGAATGTCCACTTCAAACTTTTATTTGAGAAAATGATAACACTTGATACCATTATGGAATTTTTCCCTTCAAGTTTTATCAAACTATGGTGAATTTTTTACTCAATTAAATCTCTTTTGCTACGTTTGCCGATCAGTATAAAATTCAGTATAGGTTTATCCTATCCTACGTTTAGTATATGCTTAAGATATGATAAAGTCAAATATAAAATGGATGTGGGATGGAAAAAATTATTCCATAAGGGAGGTTGAATGAATGTAGATATGATTTCTAATATGCATAATAGGAAAGTTTTTTCTCAAATGACAAACTTCTGAAATTAACAAATTTAAAATTGTATTTCAATATAAATAATATTTGAAATCAAATATAAGAAATTCAAAATAATAAAAAATAACAATGTATATTTTTAATTTAATATTATTTTTATTTATATATTTGAGTTTAATTCTCTCTTATAATATAAATTACATATATAAATATATTTATTACATATTTTAGGTGCTTTAGTATTTTAGGTATATTGTCTATTCAATAAAATTTTATTAGAGAATGATGAAGGGGGCAAAGAAATAAAAAGAAATTAATTAAAAAAGAGAGGAAAATAAATTAAAAGAGCAAATAAAATTATAAAAATGTCACAAGAGATTTTTACTAGCTCCATATGTAAAATTTGTATTTCATTTATATTGATATATCATTTATACAAAAAAATATTTATAATATGATCTGAATATGTCCCATTTTATTATTGTAATTACTAAATAATGTATAAAATATAGCAAAATTTCCTGAGTTTTATATTATTTTACTTAATCGTGTCCTGATTAGAAATCTAAACGATTAAATGTAGCTTTTAAGTCGGGCTCCCAAAAAAAAAAAAAAAAAAAAGTAGTAGCTTTCAAGTTAATTTCATTTAACATTGTCAAATAAACGGTATCGGTAAATTCTCAATTTTAAACAAGCCTTAGCAGTTACTCTCATGGGCAACCAGGAAGGAGCAGCTTCGCGGCAAACGACCACTGGAGGAACTTCGTAAACCACCCGAACTCGACCGACTCTCTCTTTCTCTCTGAATCGACCCTTTTCAGTTCTGGGTCGGTCGGTCGGTCCGAGGGGGCTGTTTCTGTAGGATCTGCTGATGGGCTTGAAGACGTTACGTCCCCTGTTTCTCCTCTGTTTTAAGTGAACTGGGTTTTCTGATGAGCTCTTTTGGGGGTACGGATATCTTCCTCTGCGACCAAAAGGAGGACTTTTTTTTTTTTTTTTTTTAAATTGTCCCTTTACATCGATCTTCTTTAAGTGAATTGGGTTTTGGGATGAGCTATTTCGGGGGTACGGATATTTTCCTCTGCGACTGAAAGGAGGAATTTTTTTTGTCCCTTTACATCGATCTTCCGGCGTTTCTCTGGCCCGTGTTGCTTCGTCTTTGCCGGCTGGGAAGTTGATTGGCCATATAATGGATGAATCTTTTTTGCGCTGTAGCGCAGATATTACTTCATGCTTTTCTCCCTTGATTTGATGGAATTGAATCGAGGTTAACTTTGGCTGAATCTTGGTGTGGTGGCCATAGTTGATGATGCGAATGTGCCGTGTTATGGTCTGCTAATATAGTTCTTGCGCATCCAAACTAATGTCCATCTGTATTTTTGGTTCAAGGAAACAATGACAAACACATCGTCCACACAAGCTTCTATAGAATGTCCTGTTGTTTCAGGGGAAGTTCCTAATCCTCTATGTGCTCATGTTGTAGTGTTTAAAGTTTGTTGGGTGAAGCTCTATTATTTACTAGTAGTTCCTGGAAAGATGACCACTTTTTGTAGCCTTTTGTCATCCTCTAGTATTTGATTTTCTCCTTGTTTCATAGCAAGTCAAAAGCTTACTTGAAGAAGTTTCAAAATGTTTATTCGAAGTGAGGGACTGACTGTCTATTCAATGATTTGTTGATGCTGGGTTGTTGAGTTTCCCAATCCGTCAGCAATGTTTTCCTGTTGTCACGTTCCCGATCCGTCAGCAATATTTTGCTGTTGTCACGTTCCTGATCCGTCAGCAATATTGATAGATCTTAGTCTTTAGTAGGATCTATAAATGGGGAGTTAGGCAGGGATATCATTGATTGACAAAGTTCTTGTCTTGATCATTTATATGTCAGGGAGATTCATGCATCCATTCTTGTGAAGATTGTTTCTTATTTTCTCATACATCGGAAGCAAGTTTTGGGTCTCTCTAAGGCCACATGCTATCTTTGCTTTCGTATATATGGGCTACTCTAGGTGCTTATGAGTTGTGGATGGATGTTGGTTGTAAGTTAAAGTCAGTAATATGCGTGTGAGAACTGCAAATGAGATGCAAAACTGTGCTGAGCAGCAAATTTGAGTAAGGAATGAGTTTTCATCCTTTTGCACTTTTTAAATTTGTGCTCCTTGTAGATTTGGGTAGGGACCATTATGCAGGTGTTTATTGCACATGCTATGTCCTTCTCCTTTGTTCTTTAATTGCTAGAGACATTAAAGTTTACTTAGATACAGTAGCGGTAGTCGGAGAAGCAAAAGGAACAAAAACAGGGCTAAAATAGAGTTATTGAAGATGGAACAGAGAAAGGTTATTCTTAGGGTTTATAAAATGAATGATGTGCGTTGAATGAGGAAAACTAATGACAAAGTTACTAAAGACCTATTTATATTCCCTTGATCTAACATACTACTTTTAATCTATACTATTGCAGCTCATTAAAAGTCACGTGATTGGCACATGAGTGTTTGTTAACCTAATAACATGTTCAAAGATTTAATAAAGAGCAAAACACTCAAAATACAAAGAGTTGAATTATGCTTCTACATCATTCTCCTTGGGCTGGAAAGAGTCAAGCTTAGTGTTGAAAACTTTGCTGAAGTAAGCATGTCTCTGGATCAATCTTCTTCATATTCTCTACCAAAATCCATGTAGAAAACATGGCTTTGATCAAAGGTGTTGATTAAAGGATTCCCACTAAGCATCGTTCTTCTCTGATTGGAGAAAACACGGCCTTCATTAAAGAATTTCTTCCAATCATCACAAATATTCGAATTCCATCATCAAAGCAATCAAAGTATTGTTGCTTTCTGAAAGCTTGCCAATTGATACTTTCACTCAAACCCTCAAATTGAGCGGGAATAACAAAATCAATCATCATCATGAAAAATACTCTCTTCATCTTTAAAATGGCCAGCATTTCCTTCACACGCTTGCTCATCTTCTTCTTTAATACCTAATGCATATTGATAAGAAACTGAATCAAACTCTTAAGAAAGACTTTTCCTCGTCTCACTTGAACCATCAATACTTTCGACAATTCCATCTTCTGCCAGTAAATTAATTGCATATGCTTTGGCTTGATCACCATAGTCATCCCATACAATTGTTGCATGACTTTGTTACTATCTTAGGTGACTATTGTTGTTTCATCTTCAAAATCTTTCATGGAAAGGATAGATCTCTTAATCAAGATCTAAGGCATCATGCAGTATCTCTTCCAATCATGAAAGGGATTTTCTTCAAACCTATCATTACTATCATCCTCGAGACCAGCTTCTAGCATGTCCAAGGATTGCGGTGACCTTCTGGATTCTCCATATGGGCTTTCACAGTTCCTGTCACTGCAGAGATTGAAAAGCCCGCAACAAGTCTTCATTATACATTACATATCAGCCATCTCTATTTGTCGGGCTTGACTGCCTCTTCCATGACCTCTTCCGTGTCCAACCATCATGTTGAAATGAAAACCATAATTGCAAGTTAGGATCTTATCATCTTTGATACCAATTGATAAAGGAAAACCATAACAAGGGGATCTAATACAATTTTATGAGGTCGGAGAATTGAAAGATAGCAAAAAGAATTAAAACAAACTTGAAGATGGAACAGAGAATGGTTATTCTTGGATTTATAAAAATCAATGATATTTAATGAATGAGGAAAAACTAATGACAGAGTGAGTAAAAGACCTATTTTGCACCCTTGGTCTAACATAATAACTTTTAATCTTGATTATTGCAGCTCATTAAAAGTCGCATGACTACTACATTACTGTTTATTAACCTAATAACTCAATAAAAGACAATAAAAAGAAATACATTTAAATACTAAAAAAGTTGAATTATGTTCCTGCATCAGGTGCTCTCTGACATTACATGCTATGTTGCTATTGTGGGCCTTGACTTAAATGGATCATTCATATGTCTCCATTCTTGCAGTCTTTAATAAGTTTTGTAGCTCATATGCATGAAAGTTTGGTTTAATATATGCATTCTGGCTTAGTTTTTTTAATTTAATTTTTTGGGTGCTCGATAGGGATGATTTTAATGGAACATCTCAAAGGGAAGGTTAAGGATTTGGAAGGAATCCCTGGTTTGGCTGGGTCTGCCTCACATCTAGATGCATCCAATCTATTGAAGTTGAGGCTTGAGAATGTTTTGACACTTGAGGACATAAAGGCATGTCTGGATACTCATTTGAAGAAAGGACCATTAAAGAGGTAGATCATTTTTTAATGAGTATGTACTCAGTCTTGTAACTTAAGCTTCTTTTATTTTTATTGTATTTATTTTATAGTGTATTAGCTTATTGTGAATGGTCGGAGTTATTGTTACTTTGCAATGTCCTATTTTTTTCCGAATACTTTGCATTGTTTTTTTTTGGCTAGTGCTTTAGGGTTGTGGAAGTATGCCTTAGTGTGCCTTAGGTGAAGAACTAAAACTAACTGACGAGGATACTCTGATTGTGGTATTGTATATGTTAGCATTTTCATGCGAAAGTATAAGCTTTTCTTTGCTTTATAATTATATAACAATCATGGTTGATGGTATTTGTATGCTACATTGAGTTGTTGAAGCCACACTGACATAATGCACAAAACCGTAGAATGATGTTGGATTTCTTTGCCCTTTCTGGATTTTCATACCTGTTTTTTTCAGTCTAATTTGTTCTCACGATCGTCAATGGAGTATGCTTTATTCAGGGGGCTTTGTCAAACACGGTAGAGTTTAAAAATGACCTAAAATTAAATGTTGAAGTAAAGATGGTATCTCTTACAATGAGCTACCTGCCATACATCTTATCTGATTTAAGCCATAAGCACCCATCTCTGCACTTGGAATGAACTTGACAATATCAAGAATTAAACCAATCATTTCTTTGGCAGCTTGAATGAGAAGCTGCTCAGTCAGACTTCTGTTATGAAGAAAGCAACTGAGTGCAATATATCCGTTGATGCTTAACAACATAGTACCCTTGTTATTGGGGAGACGTGTTGTCTCTTATGGACTGATTCTCCAGAATTTTGTGTTTTTAGTTGCTTCTACTCTCCTACTAATCCAGTGCTGATCTGGCAATTGATTGGCTTTTTGAAAGGTTGAAGTGGGTCAAAATTAGAATAGAAGGAGATTTATCTGGAATCATGGTGGTGAAAGTATGGTTGACGCTAGTTGTTGTGGCTACAGGAGATGTAACATTCCATTCAAATTTGACTTCCCACATTGGCTCTCTGTTATTTTGAAGAGCAATGTTCCACCAGAAAGAAAAAGAATGATCTGATTGGAAGATCACAAAGTAGATTGATTTGATTGACAATAGCAAAAAAAGAAAAGGTATATGACAGCAGTTAACGAGAATTAATAGTTCTCATATGCCATAATGTAAGTTGTTGAAATAATCTTCTCATTAGCAATATTAATGGTTGTGGTTCTTGACTTCCGGGTGGAGTATTGTCATGCCAAAATTTTACTCTTGAAGTAATAGAAGTTTGTCTATTGTCGTAGTAAAAGAGGTTTTCTTACAATTACATTTATTTGATTCTGAGGCTTCTGATACAATTTAAAAGATTTCTAGAACCTGTTCCATGCACTAATGGATAGAAAATAAATTTTACAAGGGGAATATATGGAAAAGAAAATCTTCTTTTGATATCCTGCAGCTATGCATGCATGCTACATTTTGAATTGCTATCGAATCACTTTTGAGTTGAGAGTTGTCATCTCAAACTCCTCCTTTTTGTGGTTTGTTGGTGTCAGTATGTCATATTCACAAACTATTGATATTGGAAGTTTATACATCTTTCCTATTTTTGTTGATGCAAGGCATTGCGAAGAGGCGATGCCAGATCAGAAAAGGCAGGATGATAAAATGTAGAAGTTTATGAGACCTCATCAATTCGAAGGGACAACAAAAGATTTTCTAAGCAGTAGATGCTTCCTCCGTTGCTTGTATGGTTCTGGCATGCTTTTAAAAACTTCCGATCTGCTAGCTCTTTTCCCTACTATGCCAATTCTCTCTAATCAATTTGCCTCTCTGAATTGCTTTCAGGCGCTGGTAACAAACACAACATACGAAACAAATCAGCAAATCTCAGTTGTCATTTGCTCTCTGCATTTCTGAAGCTATGTAGTGAAGAAACTAGTGCAGGCTATTCTCCCTAGCATATACATTGTCACAACTGTAATATGTATGTGACTTTAATTAATTAAGGGACCTTTTTGTAATGGATAAAGCAGCGTTGAAATTACCAATAGCTGGTGTGCTCATTGTTTAATTCATGCTAGTTGAGCTTGTTGTAGTCTCTCCTCACTGAGATCTCTGAGTGTGGTCAAGCTGTGACATTCGAAGAGGTTTCAGGCCTTCACATAGAAATCTATATGTCGTCTGGCAGAGACGCACCTCTTCATACATATTTGTGCTAGCATATGCTTCTTTGTATCGTTGTATGACCCTGGTGATGGTTGACTTTCGATCACAATAGGACCATCATTGTGGGAAAATTTACTTACAAGTGAATAGATGAGCGCGCAGGCATGAGAATTGTATATATGTGCAACGGATGATGATTCAGATTCTCAACAGTATTTCCTCTCTGGGCCATGCAGCTATTCCCTAGTTACTACATCCCCACATTGTTCTTGTTCTTCTGATTGCTGTTTCATTGCTGAGAGTGGGATGTGTGCCTTCCGAGTGTGGGATTTGTCCCACTCCGCACAAATTATGCTATGTCATGGACGAGTTTATGACTGTTAAAATAATTGTCATGTACCTGCATCCTTTGCTTTCTTATCTGAACGTGTCATCCAAGATACAGTTGCAGATGTAAAAACATAAAGTTAGAAAGTCTAATTGATTCCTAGTAGCTGTACTCTGACTTGTGAGTTGGTCTTAACTTTAGGAGTGTGATCTAAATGAATTACATTGTCAGTAGCTGGTTATCTGGTCTGCGTCTAGGTGAAGTGATTCAACTGGTATATGGTTAATCCGCCGGTCCATTTCAAATGGTTATCATTCAAGTACTTCTTCAGGGGATACAGCTTGAAAATGGACCATACAATTAGTGCCAGAACAGTATATCAAAGAATAACAATTGAGTTCAAACCTAGAACTGACAAGGGAGTCGACTCTTAAACCTCAATGCTATATATGTGGGGTTTGCAACATCCTGATCTTGCATATTATGAAGTTAAACTGATGCTAGCTGAACGAACAAGATTGGAACTTTCGAAATGTATTGCAGTTTTTTGGCATCGAAATAGAGGGAAAGGAGAAGGGAACGATTCTCTGGTGATTGCTTTAAGTTAAAATGCTCTGGTTCTATCATCTTTTGAGAAACTAGGAAGCACACTTTAAGAAAGCAACGAATTGAGTAGCCATCTTCTGACGATTGGCAAATCGCCTTTGTAATATCATGGTAGTCAAGTGATGGAGAATTCTTGTAGGTATGTGATATAGCGAGTATCGGTGTAATTTCCCCATTTTCTCCAAATTAGTATACCAACCATCATCAAAATTCCTTAGGACTCTCACAAACTCAATTCCATAGTGTGGTTTAGGTTTCATAGAAATGGCTGAGTTTAAATTTCAAGGTTCATTTTGATTGAAGAAGGTATGGGGCTTACTTAAGACTCG
Organism: Eucalyptus virginea; assembly: GCA_014182375.1. Lineage (NCBI taxonomy): Eukaryota > Viridiplantae > Streptophyta > Magnoliopsida > Myrtales > Myrtaceae > Eucalyptus > Eucalyptus virginea. Next base: position 29,178,781 of record CM024518.1, read on the forward strand.
GTCCTGCTTATGCCTTGCTAGATGAACTAAAAATTTATTATATTGGATTTCAATTGAACCTCCTGAAATTGATCTAAGTATTTAAGTATTTGACTTGCATGTTAATTAGGTGATTAGGCAGATGACATAGGTTTTGTTGCCCACACCACCCAAATACAAAGAATTGCATATAGGGCTTTCGCCATAACTTAGTAGTTGAGGATCCAATTAATGAGTACATGAATCAAGCGCATGACATTTTAGGTTCAGTTCCCCAATATCATCAAGTGCAAATATATCATATTTCAGCTGTCTGTCGGATCTTATGCTGGCGTCTTTAACCCAATCCATTAGATATATGGGGTACTTTACAAGTTTGGAATTTCCCTATAACTAGGGTAGGTTTAATCTTTACAAAAAATAGACAAAAATAAAAACATAAATCCTCAGGGAAAAAACAAAAAGATGCCGCTGATGGGTTGAAGCCAAGCGTGCAATGGCTTGGACATGGACAAGACACCGCTTGGCTGCATCTGATGTAAAGCCATTTTCAATCATGTCCTGTTTTTAATTCATCCTCCCTTGGTGACAAGAGAATTATGATCTTCTTGTTGGCCATGCCTGTTTCTTTTGTCCTTGCAGGCGCATGCCCTCTCCCCCCGACCTGGGCCCTCATGTTCCAATAAAATAAAAAATAAAAAATCAATTTTTTTTTTTACGTGAATACTGCAGCATTGAGCATCGGACTTTCTGCTGTTTTTAACTTATTATGTATATTCGAAGGCTAATGGCCTAGGGCACTTGTTACATCCTAGCTTCGCTCCATCCAACAACTTCATCTGCTGCTCTCCATTGTCAATGCTGCGTCATCAGATGCCAAGGCTGGGGATGCAAAAAATTGCAGGATCTCAAGACACTTCATCAGATAAGATATGTAAAACACGATAAAAGATCTGTAGGCCCCCTACCCGACACGACCGTTCGCTCAGCCAACTTAAACTGAATACCTGTCTTTCCTATTACCGTAACTGTCGGAGGGAGGTGGTCCCCCCTCGCCGCTTTCCCATTCCTGAGATCGCCGATGTTTCTGGGTTTTCCTTTGTCCGACCATCTCACATCCTCTCTCTCTCCCTCCCTCTCTCTCTCTCTCCCAGACCTCGACGGGAAACGCCAACGCATATATCTCGCGGACAAATTAGATGTGGTTGAGGCGAAGGCACTTGTAGAAGCAAGTGGTGTTGGGATTCAGATTACGTGCTAGACTGTGATCTGGAGGAGGGAGACGGAGAAGAGAGTGAGTGGTGAGAATGACGGTTGGTATCTAAATTTAAACGAAAGACCTCCGTAGTGTTTGATGTAGGATCATGCGTGCCCAACGATTTTCCATACATACACAGAGAAATAAGATCCTCGATTAAAATCGACATATTTTCGCACCCACCAAAGCAAGTTACGATCTAAAACTACTTCTACGAATGAAAATAGACTTTCATTATAGTTCTAGTGAAAGGTAGAGGAAAAAATTGTTTAAAAAATCTTGAACTTATTACACTTTTACCAATTCAGTCATAAAACTTTCAATTTTATCAATTGAATCATAAACATTTTTACGTTTTGTTAATTGAGTCTAGACGGTCAATTTTAGGTAGAAGACGCTAACGAAGATACCAGCCATCCTACGTGGCACCACTGGCACTAATATTGACAACTTTTAATATTATTTTAATATTATTTTAAATTTATTATGAATTATTTATTATTTATTATATTTTTCCTTCCCCCCCTAATCCTAGGCTAGGAAGGCTACCAACTGACCCTTGCCTAGTCTAGGTGAGGGCACTGCTGCCCTTGCCCAAATCCAAGTGAGGGTTGCAACCCTCACATTGTGGCCGACAAGGGTTGAGATGCCCTTGCCAACCAAGGGTTAGAAGAAGAAAAGAAAAGAAAATATTAAAATATTATTAAAAATCTTCACATCAACGCTAGTGATGCTACATGAGATGCCCAACAATCACGTTAGCATTTTCCAGCTAAAATTTGGTCGGATGAACTCAATTGACAATATATAAAAATATTTACGATTAACTTAACAAAAGTTCAATAGGTTTATGTCGCGACCTCTTTTTTTCGGCGCCCGCAATCGAGTACGGGCGCCTAAGGAGGCTAATGTCTCGGCTGAAATTAATTATGCCTGAACTCTCCCAAGTCCACCAATTCACGACTTTAATAGTCCGAGTTTTTAACCCGTAAATCAAATTTTAAAATGAAGTCGCCACTAATCGATTTGGGGTGGGTTGATTAAACCCAAGTGAAGTATCGGGAGAAATACTCACTCCTCGCGCAAACTGAGAGAAATTAGAATCCACTGATTACACTAAGTTAATCACTAACGCTTTCGGTCACCTGTCTTGTTTTAAAGCGGGTTTTTGGATGTTCGGGGATTTTCCATGCATTTTTAGAGGAAAAACATTTTTTGAGTCTTTTCTAATTTTTGGACATAAAAGGGATTTTTGGATTTTTGGTATTTTTTGGAAAAATACAAGCCTTTTTGGCTTTTTCTGAATTTTTTGGCTTTTTCATGAATTTTTGGCCTTTTTTGGATTTTTGGCATTTTTGGAAAATATAAATTTTTTTGATTTTTTTTTCGGAAAATAAAATATTTTTATCATTTTTTTATTATTTTTCGATTTTCTGGAAATTAAAACATTTTTTAATATTTTTGGAAAATAAAATATTTTTTGGATTTTTTTGATTTTTTTGAAATAAAATATTTTTTATTTATTTATTTATATTAAAATAATATAAAAACTGACCCGGGTCGGATCCGACCCGGGTCGACGACCCAAAACGCGCACGGGCCCGCAACGCGGGCCCGACTCGGATTTTTTTGCTTTTTCTTAAAAACTCAGCCCACACACACACGGAATTGGGCCTATTAAAAAAGGATGCCCGGCCCGAGTTCAGAAACCGGCCCGACGAGAGCAGGTCCGACCCGGGGAAACCCTACCCGGAAACGGGGGAACCGGGTCGGACGGACCCGCGAACTGACCCGGTTCCCGGCCTCCTCTCTCCTTCGTTCGCTCGCGGCGCTGGTGAGGGGGACCGAGGCGTCACCGAGCAGACGGCGACGACGGCGGTGATGGCGACGAGGACGGCGGTGATGGCGACGGCGGCGACGACAGGCTAGACAACGACGATGGCGGTGATGGCGTACGGCGGCAGACGGCGACTGAGCTCATACCTATTTCGGTCGGTTTCACGATGTAGGGCTTTGATTCGGCCGAGTCTTCGAACAGCTGCAAGTCTACGTCGGGGAAGCAGTGGCCGGTGTCGGGAGAAACAGCAGCGGCGAAGCGCGAGGGTGGCAGCACGGTTCGACGGCGTTGGGGCTGGTGCTCGATCACAGCGACAGCGGCGGCCTGGCTCGGGGCGAACGGCGGCGGGACAGCATCCGACAACAACAGCAGCAAAAAAACTCCAGATCTGAGGCGCAGATCTCGGCCGGACCTTCCTCGGCCTCGATTCTCTCTCACTCAGGCCAGATCCGAGCCTCCACCGGCCGGATCTGACCCTCTCGAAGTTGCTTGCCGCCGGCCTTCCCCGAAGTCTCTCGGTGGAGGGTGGGCTGAGCTCACAACTCGAGTTCTCTCTCACTCGCTCGTCGATTCCTCCCCCGAAGTCTCTCAGTGGGAAGATCTCCAAGCTTGCTATGCTCTTCGTCGTCGACATCGGGGGCTATTTATAGGCGAGGGGGTGGCCGGTCGACGGAACTTCGACCGCCGGTCCCCTTCGCGCGCCGGGCGGTTCTCCTTGGCTGAACCGGCGTCCCATCCGAGCTCATCCAGCAAAGCGTGCTCGGCATTGATGGCGCTCGCGATCTTATCTTCTCCGGCCGACGTCGGCCTACTCCCCTCGGCCGTAGGCCGTCCTTTGCGCGCGTCGCCGACCATCGCGCGTGAGTTGCAGAGGCGTAGGGGGAAGGCGCAAGGAAGAAGAAGAAGGAAGAAGAAGGAAGAGAGGGGCCGGGCCAGAGAAAAAGAAAAACTGGGCTTGGGCCGGCGAAAGGGAGAAAAAGAGGGGGGCTGCCAATTTTTGTTTTTGCTTTATTTTGTTTGTTTTTGGTTTTTTTTAATTATCTAAAAAAAGAAAAATAAAAGAAAATAAGACCTAATCAAAATTTTAGGTGTCAACAGTTTAAAACTTTTTGAACAATTTTCCCAAGGAAGAGAGACTCACTTTATACGTATATATTGGGTAAGGCTTCTCTACAAGGGGATATGTGTAGCTCTTAAGACTACATTAAATTTTAGGCTTTGTTTATTTTGCTGAAGAAATGATTTGAAAAATAATTTCCCAGAAATGATATCTTATATCACTTGAAATAATTAATTAGTAAAGAATGTTTTCATTGCCGACAACAATATATGTTTAAACATTTTTGTGGATGATGAAAATATTATTCTTTCATTCCTTTTTGTAAGTAATACAAGTGATCACTTTTAGGAAAATATTTTCCAACTCATTCATTTTCCACATGACAAATTAACCTAGATGTGTTTTCCATTTTGTTCGATCTTCCTTTGATAGGTTATTTTGTGTTTGCTTGAATATCTAGCACAATAATGGGCAAAGTAAGTATCTATTCTTTTCTCCTCTTCTTTTCTTTCTTGTTGGGATAACAGCATTGCTAGCATATGAATTTTTGTGCATTTTACAATCGAGTACCTAAACGTTTTTTTGGCCAATCATGAACTTTTCAATATTAAAATTGAGGATAGAAACTGCCAACGTGTATAATAGTGTTGTTAAACAGTCATTAACCGACTACATTGGCATCCAATATGGCATCTTGAGAAGATACCATGTCAATAGAGACATATTAGATGGCAAATATTATCCGAGTCCATGCTTTCTCTCCCTCCTCATTGCACAGCATTTAAATGGAGATGGTATTATTTTGGTTCAGTATGGGAGCCATGTCAGTAAAATGCTCAATTTTACAAAGTAAGCGAGCCATCGGTAGCAAAATTGCATGACACGGTCATTTATTCAACAAATGCCTCGTATTGAACCAAAAGTTGAGATGCTTAATTGGGCACAAAAAGTTATTGCAGTATTGGACTGCAAAATGCACAAGACTCATATATTTGTAGTATCGTTATCCCTTTTTTCTACAAACAACTCATGAAAATTCTTGTGTAGAAAATCGGTTCATGCAAAGTGAGTGGAGCTTGGGGAAGTCAAGACTCTCATGCCATTATTGAGACATTTTCCATGCCTTGACAACCTAAGAAGTACCACATTATTATAAGTGTTGAGGTTCTTTGTCCACAATAATAAAAACAAGGGAGGACCGATAGAATGATTAAAGACACTCCAATTTGTCCCCATACCTCTGTCTTCTCTAGAAAAACCTCGACATATACGTAACAACATTGACAAATCGGTGGTATTGCACGTGCACGTACAAGCCAAGGTAAGTACAGGATCGTAGTCCAACCACAAACTTCCGATCAATTCCGACCAATTTTTTTTTTCCATGCGCATAAGCACTTACTCATTATTTATATGAACGAGATAAGGTTTCTTGAAAGTATTCCAGTTGCTTGTTCCAGTAGATAAAAATCTTTGGATTTACGTGGTGACAATAAAGTTCGTGTCCCCAATGTGTTACGAAAAGTAGGTGTTGGAAGCACGCAAAAGAATTTTATTGTATCCCAACAATATTATAAAGATGGTGAATTTTAAACTATAGAATGGATTATAGGTGTCTTAATCAGTTCTAATTAGTGGAAGATGGGGCGTTAGACCAAAAAGGATCTGCTTCAAGATTAAGGCAGGCCTCACCATCAATGATGGTAGCTTCCAAGATCATCAAGTGGGGCATATTGAAGATGCTGGATAGGGAAGCCTCTCCAATCAAAAGAAGGGTTTCAACTTGTTTGCCCATTTTTCTATAGCTTTGGATCAATATAATTTGATTCATTTTAATTTAATTTAGTTCGATTTGAGATCAGAGGGATCACATCGATGCTTGATCTTGTTGATGTCAAGGTCCAGGCAGAATCTAGCAATGGCGATCTCCAGGATTTCCAGTTCGACCCTCTCTTAATCAAGGAATAATTAGTGAAAAGTGGGATGCAGAAGCAATGATCTCCGGCACTGTTGACTTTCTTGTATTTAGAGCAAGACATGGTCCCCTCGAATCTAATTATGTTTAATTCCAACGCTGTGAAAATTGGATTGAACTATATACATATGAAAGATACACAATATCATGAACCTAACAACAATAACATGAAATCTAGATGGCAACGTATCAAATATCTTATTTGACGGTTCCCTCGCACTAAAGGTGGTTGTAGATAAATCAATTGGAGTTTGGAAATCAAATTGTGTACATGACCTTGATAGTGAGGATCTCGACAATTGATCAGCGGAGGAAATATGGAGCATGTTTTAGTGCCTGATGTTATTTGGTGAAGGGACGATCTTTTTGCAATATGCTATGTTCGTTCATGAACAAATCACCATGAGTAATTCGAAGAGCACTATAACATGTTGGAAAAACTCCCTATATTGTTTTGAAGATGGCAAAATAGTTAAAAGCTACTGATGTGTGTATTATTAGTGTAGTGCCAGGTTTTAGATGCACAAGCAATATGTAAGTGGTGTCTTCACAAAATCATCAAAAGCTAAGAGTGCTTTGCCTCTATCAAAGGTGACCAAGGTATTGGATGTAGAAGATGTCTAAAAGATGGTGGACCTGAGTCATAAAACGGGGAGTTGGTGAAACTTGGATGGACCATAGAAGGTGAATAGCTTAGTAGAACTAGAGTCGTCAACATGCTTGAAAGGACCAGAGGGTAGATAGTGATAGTCACTTTAAGTGAGAAGCATGAAGGGATTGGGAAGACCACAAGTAGAAACAGCTCTTGCAATCGACAAAATGGAAGAAGTGTGATGTGCTTCTTCTACTTGGATGAAAAAATTTACATCTCTTTTGACTTGATTTAAATTCAAATTAGAGGTTGATAACCAGTTTGAGGGTTTGGAGTCCACAGAAATTAACTCAGAGAAAATTAGAGTAGCATTTCTCTGTGTGCAAGAATTTAGAGAGTCAGCCATTGGACAAAAGCAAAAGCATCTATTTCTAAAAATCCCCTTTTTGGCTCAGGGAGAGAAAACTGATTGTGCAGTTTGCAGGCAACTAAGGAGAGGCTTGTATCCAACGGATCCTTATACCTAGAGAAGACTTGCAACGGTTAGATTAACGCTCGGGAGATTATTAAAGGGCTCAAGTATTGCTAAGAAAAGCGGTAGAAAATAGAAAGATTCTATTCTATCTTGTATTGAATACTCTCATGCTTTTTAGTGTGATTACTGTTTGTATATCGATTTACATTCTCTGAAACGATTTCTAGGCTTTGTACTCTAACATCGGTCCTTTAGTTTGATCAAACTTATCTACTAAGTTTCAGGTGAAAAAAACACCTGCTACTATCTCTAACCTCGCAAAGATCACTAGGATTCCGGCCTAATTCTTGACTGTTAGTCTAGGAGAGTGAAGCCGGTCTGAAAAATTGACCGAACCACTATTTATCTGCTCGCATATTCTTCTCTCTCTTTAACTCATAAGCATCAATATTTGATTAACTATTTCCTTCTCTACAAAAGCAATCTTGCAAGTATTTCACGAAAAGTTTTACCCATAAGAAGATTCACCATCGGCCAATCCATCAAACGCCAAAAACAGCTATCTCAACGAACTTCTCATGCGCCCAATTGGGTTTATGTTGAAACACAAGTGAGAACTTTTAAATTGTAATCGTTGCGGCAATTTGGTCTTACACCCAATAGAATTGGCATCTTAGGGTTTTGAAATCGAGATCATCATTGGCAATATTTTGAAAAGAAGTTGACATGTGGTATCTTGTAAGCGTGAACCTTATGTGACAAAAGGTGAGTAAGTCCTTTCCGTCACATAATGTGGAGCTTGAGGCATTCCAATATTTTGCTAGACATTTATCTGGTAAATGGAAAACGGTTGGAAGAGGCGACTATTGCTAATGACATCCTCTAAGTGTTACCATAAGGATCTCATATTTGTTACGGAATATTTGATTTGAGCTATAACTATTTTACATAACCCACAACCTGAAAGTCCAAGGTTTGTGAGGCCATCAATCATCCCCACCAAGATCTTGATAGTCAAGAGGTCTCTTTACATGACATATACCACAACTAGGTAACAAAGTTCAAATCCACTCATGATGAGAATCAAACTTGAGATCTCGTGAAAGACATGTGAACCCATTAACACTAGGTATGAAACCTTGGTGGTACAACATTTCCTCGAGCATTAGAAGGTTTTTAATATGTTCTTAAAGACACATCCAGATGAGACATAAATAAGGTTGACAAGTAAAACGAGCTTCATGGCTCGAATTTATTCGAGTATGGCATGGAATCTAATTTTCACAGAGCAAAATTTACTTAAACTTCTGGGCTAAAAGATTAAGGCCCACTAAATTGGAAGTATGCATATGCTATTTGACACAATTTGTTTTTTCGAGATTTATCCATCTAAAATGGGCTTTCCTCTTGTAAAAAGTAGGCATGAAAGTAAGATTTTCACTTGGAAGAAACTTCTAGACATAAGCATTATAATCGTAAAAGCTGCAACAACACGTACAGACAACTAAAAAAAATCACCTTTTAAATCCCTCATGGTCGACACAACCGGTTGGGGTGATTGAAAATTTTCGGCTAAAGAATTGGAGGTCACTTTTTTAGATCTCATCAATTACATGCAAACTACTTTACATCAAGTCAATTTACATAGGCCAAAAGTTTAAAGTCCAACTTTGAACTTAACTCATTTATTGAGATCACTTGTTTAGATGTTATCAACTATATGCAAACTGCTCTACATCAAGACAACTTACATAGGCCAAAAGCTTAAAGTCTAGTCTTGGACTTAACCCATTTATTATTGAGCTGGTAAGTTGTTTATGGACATCCAAAACTTACTAGTGAATGTGTATCATGAGAGAGATCACTCTGTTTTGGTAGCCAAAACTTACTAGTGAATGTGTATCATGGAATTGTTTCAAATTTAAAGTCAAAGGATGTGTTCAAATATAGACAAGGCAAAACATGTGGTGTACATATCTAGTAATTGTTGGACGTCGATCGAATTGGCCAAAAAATTAGTCAAATATTAGAAAGAGAAAAGAACATGCCTCTCTCTCTCTCTCAATTTAAATTTTCATTTGTCAGATCGTGTTTGAATTTCCTTTTCATTCTATGCTGGGAATTTAAGATAGCTTGTTAGAGTTAGATATTTTGTGAGTAATCGATTGGTCATAATAATTCAAGAGCATGAGTGTAGATACTTTGCCATCTGAAGGCTTGTGAAACATTTTACAAATTCTATGAACCGATTAAGTCAAAGATTATCCTATGTGAAATGGCTGTGACTTAAAATGGTTTGCATGTTAGGTGACCCTTTATTGTAATATAGCACAAAAACTAACAAACCGTCAAATTCAGTATCAAATAGGAGAGGATGAATTACTAGAAAAACTATTAAAGAATGATAACGATATCAAATATATGTGATTCGCTTCAAATGTGAATGTCTCAACGAGGTAAGCCAATCACAAAGAATTTACCAATTAATGGAGAAGTATAGTCAAGTCTTTTCAGACATCTTTATGTCCCTTGAATAGACTCTTGCTCAAATTTTAGCTAAAACTTGAGCCACAAGATAAAAACCTCAAGTTGGTTGGATTCATGTCTGTGAATATTTGATGATATCGATGAATATTAACTATCTGATTTGTACTTCTCATGTGGCATTCTTTAAACAAGTAAAAGCCCATACGAATGGCACCCTTCCTGCTAATTGGGACGTGGAGCCCCCTTCTTTTTTGCTTGATCTTCTCTGTTCGGATGCACTAGCTACGGGTTGTATTGTACCTAGTTCTTGAATGAAAGTTCTTTTTCGACCAAAAAAAAAAAAAACAAGCAAATAGAGAGAATCCACAATTCCAAGAACGTGATCCCTAAAGGGTGGGATCTTGAATTACATCCGCAATCATTGATCTTGAAATGTAAGTAGTCGACAAATTTGTAATTACTCATATCAACGGCTCAACTGAAGAAAATGAAACCCCTTAAGCAATATTTTACTCGGCTGGTGTATTTACGACAAATCCATAACAAATAATTAAATAAAACTCTACTATATGAAATGATTTCATATGTCCGCAAAGCATCTGGGTCATGGTGGCAAAGCGTCGTCTTGTATAGGGATGAAGAAACCACAAATTCCCAACCGGTTCCATTGGGCCAAAATACAATAATTTATAATAATTTTAATAAAAATATATTGTGAAATAAAAAGCATGTTGGGTGTGCCGCCCTTACTTTGAACTTTGATATTAAAATATTCATTTACATGCAAAAAAAAAGAAGAAGAAAAGGGGGGGTGGGGCGCGCGTTGGAGCCTCGTGCTTTACCTCCCTTTTTTTTTTCTTCTAACCAACCGAAAGGCCCAACGGTAGAAACTGTGCCGAGTGGCGTTGACTATTTCCGCAAGCTATAATTACAACCGTACCTCAACCGCGAGAAAAATCATTGAACTGGCCAATTACCTCTTTGCTTCTCTTTCCTTAATTCAACAATTTTGACCGACCGACGAGGGTGGGGGACCAAAATTAGGTATTGTCTAAGAGAATTCAATTAAAAAAAAACCTTAAATGAAATCACTTTTTACGTGAAAGTATTTGCATGATTGCTTCACCTAATTCACCCGCTAAATCATTGTCGATATTGCACATGAGCTACACGTGCATGCCCCCGTTCCATTGTGTTTGTCTTTAGACTCCTTTGTGGTCACACCTCTGAGAAAAAAAAAATTTGACTTCGAGCTTGTCGCATAAAAAAGAGGTCAAGATTCTCATTCTCAAAGTATTTTTGTCGGCTGATTAAGGGGATAGAGTCCAATCCCACGGCATGTTACACAATCATGGGAGATCATGGGAAGTGCCAAGTTGTTAGGTTGATGACATGATGCGCGCATGCTTTATAACTATGATTTGGTGTGGAATAATATGGGTCTTGGGCACCACTAATTTTTGTCAGTATTGAACTAATTGGGAAAATTGCCTCAATTAGTCCTAAATTTATTGTACATATGTAAATATGAAGTTCTCAGTTTTTCCAATTTAGCTCTAAGTTTTTACACAGAGTTTCAATGTGGTCATTCTAATCAGTTTTGGTCGGAAATTGCTGACATAGTGGTGTGCCATGTAGGGCGATAGTCTAGTGATGGTTAGATGGCCACATCAGCAATTTTTAATGAAAATTAGTCGAAAGGTCTACATTGGAATTTGGCACAAAGGTTTAGGATTCAATTGATAAAAATTTAAAATTTTGGACTAAATTAGCATTCGTACAATAAGTTTATAATTAATTAAACAATGTCCCATGAACTGATCTTGACTGGTAATAAGACAAGGACTTCTAGCAAGAACATTGCCGGTGAAAATTTTAACAAGAACAATAACAAAATTCCTTTTTCTCTCACTCTCGCTCCTATTTGAGTCCTCAGCACTCATTTGATTCATATTTGGTCAACTTTCCTGCACCAAACCAATAAATACTAACAACGAAATTGATTTCAAAAAACCTTTAATTCGTTAACTTTGTATGATAACATGTGTATTTAGATCAGATAGAACAAGATAATATAAGAAATGGGAAAAACCACAAGAAATTCCTAGACTATGTTCCTATATGTTGAACTTATTTTTGTGATATCAAAAACTCCAAACTATATTTATTATGACACATTTAGGCAAAAGAACGCTTCAAGTGCCAAAAGTTGGCATAAAGGGACACTTAAGTGCCAAAAGTTATGAAAGTAACGCTTAAGTGCCAAAATCGAAAGAAATGAATCATTTAGGGGGTGCATGACAAACTATGATTTCTATTCTAGAAACAATTTTTTTATTCCACACTTGTTTTTGGAATAGAAATTCGTTTGATAAAATTATTCCTTTTTTTTTTTAATTCTGAAATAGATTTTTTATTCTAGAAATAGATTTGGATTGAAATCAAAAGTAAAACTTTTCTACTTCTCAATTTTTGAAACGGAAATGAGAAATAAAAATTCTTCTCATCGTTCGTTCTTGTTATGAACTGGTTGTCTATTCGTTGCCGTCGACCACCATTCATTGGTTGCCGGCCGTCATTGCCGCCGTCCATCGGTTGCCGGCTGTTGCCATCCGCCATCCACCAATCCACTGCCATTCGCCGGTCGCCACCTTCGCTGCCGCCATTTGCCGTCCACTACTGTCTGTTGATTGCCACCGTCCGAAAGAAAGGAATTTTGTGTCGTTATCATATGAATTTCTATTTTTATAGTAGAAATCAGAAGTAAAAATTTTCTACTTTTCAATTTTTGAAACAGAAATGAGAAATAAAAATTCTTCTCATCGTTCATTCTTGTTATGAACTGGTCGTCTATTCGTTGCTGCCGACTACCATTTGCTAGTCGCCGGCCGTCATCGCTGCCGTCCACCAGTCCACTGCCGTTCGCCGTCCGCCATCGTCGCCACTGCTGTTCGCCGTCCACTACCGTCCGTCGGTTGCCACCGTCCGAAAGAAATGAATTTTGTGTCATTATCAAACGGGTATTTTTGCTTAGAAACTCATCTAGAAATAAAAATAGAAAAAACTATTTTTCTTCCAGAAATCAATTTCTAGCCATAATGGTTATCATTCGCGCCTTTAATTGCCAATCCGGCCAAAATGCTGACATACGCAATCTTCCGGAGAAGTGAGTGCAAAACAGCGTCGTTTTGCATGCTAATGTGGCCAAATAATGCAAAAACAACGTCGTTTTGGTGCCGACGTAATAAAAAATTAATAGAAAAATTAATTAAATTAAATTTAAAACCAAATTTATTTTAAAAAATTAAATATACATATACAAATATTAAAAAAATAAAAGAAAATTAAAAAAAAATTAAAAAATAAAAATAATCCAGTGCCGGTCGGCGACCCTCGCTCGATTGGGCCAAGGGCCATCGCCGGTGGGGTTGCCTCGGCGGGGCGGCTCTTGGCCCGATCGGGCGAGGGCCGTTGACCATCGCGAGATCCGAGTGAGGGCCACGGCCCTTGCCCCAGCATTGGGGTGATGGCTCACGAGCCCTCGCCGCCGATTGGTCGAGGTCGCCAACCTCGGCCGTGGCTCGGCAACCCCGGCCCGACCCTTCCCCTCCATCACCAGCCCTTGCCAATGGCGGCAAGGAGGCGGCTACCTTTTAAAAAAAAAAAAATAATAATAATTATTAATAATTTTTAATATTTTAATAATTGTTAAATTTTTTTATTTTTATTTTTATTTTTAAATAAATTTAATTTTAAATTTGATTTAATTAATTTTTATATTAATTTTTTTATCACATCAGCACCAAAATGATGCCGTTTTACACTTACTTCGCCGGAAAATTGACACGTCAGCGTTTTGGCCGGATTTTGGCCGGATTGGCACTTAAGTGATCCATTTTGCTCCAATTTTGATACTTAAGTGTCACTTTCGTAACTTTTGGCACTTAATTATCATTTTGTGCCAACTTTTGGCACTCCAGGGGTCCGGGTGTCGACACATTTATACAAAAGAATTTCTTGTGATATAAAAAATCTTAAACTTATAAATATGTGACATATTTGCCTTTCATCAAGGTTCTGTTAGATGATTTTTAAGCCAAAATAACATTTATTTTATTTCACTTAAGTCATGAGAATGCTATATTAACACCATTTGCTTTATAGTGTTCACGTTGACAAATTTTTTGTAGTTTTCATTGACAAAACTTTGATGAAGGATAAATATATCATACTGGTACAAGTTTGAAACATTTTATATTATAGAAAAAATTTAGAGTAAATATATTACAGTAGGTCTAATTTAGAGTTTTGGTAGCTTCAGCCATATAAACTAGATTTCTTATATAGAACCGGATGCCAACATACATTACACGTGTGTTTGGTCCACATTGGATGGGATCGCGATGGTTAAAATAGTGAAAATAATATAGCAACTTGTATGTGAAAATAATGAATAATTTGAAATAAACATAAGAAAGGGGCTAAGTGTTGAGGACTTTGAACTTCGTCACTGCAGTTCCGTTGCCCGACGATTACGACTTAGATGGAAACTAATATTAATACTTGTCCACCGTTCCCTTTTGCTAGTTCGTTCCATGAAAAAATTGAAATAAAGTAACGGAGATATTTGGGGAAAAAAAAAACACGTAAGCGAATAACAAAATCAACGAGGAATCATACGGAACATCGAAGTTTCAAATCATTCGGCCCAAATATTGGTACTTCATTTACGGTGTGAGCCAACTGCCAAAAAAATAAAAAAGAAATCTTTCGTCAATCCGCAAAATTACAGAGTTATAATCATTCAAGTATTTCACAACCTTAAATTACACTCAAAACAAAACCTACAAGCATTATTTTATAATCTCATATAAAAAACTCACTCAGAAAATTACTAATACTTCTCTTATTTAGTTCGATGTATTGAAACGAAAATCCACCTCTATATCTGATACATTACAAGAGGTGAAAGAACTCATCTTGAAAAGCTAACTTGTCATAATAAGGAAGCTAGCCCAATATAACCCTCATAATATCTCCTTAGTTGTTTAATGTAAGACTTTGCCTGCATCATCCTTCCACTCTTTAGAATTATGTGACCTCATGAAACGGTCCCAGCGACATAACCTTGGGCCACCACCAAGGGACTATAATCTCGAGGATAAAGTGCTAGGAGTTGTCCAAGGAATGACTTTGATACCGTGTTGATGCATTATTACAAGGGATGGAAGAACTCGTCCCGAAAAGTTAGCTTTCTAGTATAGGGAACCCAACCCATTATAAGACTCAAATCATCTCAGTTGCTCAATGTGAGACTTTGCCCGCATCATTTTCCTCCTCTTTAGAATTTTGCGACCTTGCAATGTGGCCCGCGGGGACATAGCCTCGGGCCACCACCAAAGGACCACAACCATAGGAATAAAGTAAAAGAAGGTGGGCATCAAAGGAATGGCTTTGAAACCATATTGACCCATTACCACAAGGTGTGGTCATTCGGTAAAACTAATTCGCCAGAATAGATACCCAACCTGTCATAAGCCCCAAAATATCTCATTAGTTGCACAACATAGGACTTTGCCCACATCATTATCCAACGTAGAAAACCCCTTTTAGCCAACTCAAAATAGGAATCCAATTCCAACAGGGCTTTCATTGTTGTTTCATATGTTCAGTCAACCAAAAGTACCAATCAAGACTTTCCTAATTTAAATCACATGGCTGAGGTTTGAATCAGGTTTCGTTCACGGGCTCAAAATCAAGAGATAATTTGACAATTCTCCATCCCAGCTTGAAATCTGTAACGAAGCCATAGTTCTCATAATTCATGCCGGCCCTCCCAATGCACCGACGGCACTGACGGGCGCTCAATCATCGCAAACATCTATCAAGCCCAAGCCAAACTTGGACTCATCTAGAGGAATAAACTCAATCCGCATGTTCGCAGAATTCTCGATTGCTAGAAGGTCACCACTTGAATATAAAGGTTGGTCCCCCACAAATCTAGCTTCAACCTTCACATGATTTTTAAGGGCGATTTTTGTGACAGGTAAAGGTATTTGTTAAATATTTAAAATAAAGAGCTTGGCATTTTTAAAACGATGTTATTATACAAAATTAATGCATCAAAAAAGAAAAACATATTATTAGTAGATTTATTTAATAAGTTTTCTTCGAAAAACTCGTTAACAATGCCTTTTTTCTGAAAGGGAAAAAGATATCGTGCTTGGACTATCCTGACCCATGAGCTTTTTCCTTTTATTAATATATTTATTTTTCCTTCTTCTCGTATCGGTCTTCGGCAATTCATTGCCATCATCACGAGGGGTTTGTTAGATCTTTTGGACGAGTGGGAGAGCTAATCGATTTCACTGGTGCAAGATAGGGAAGACCAAAACGCAGGAGAGGTTGACTGGGACAATGACTGTTGATTTGGATCCCATGACCCATGCCATGGAGCACCTCATCATTATGATAGTTTGTCGCCTGGACATCCCTTTTCCCTTAATTTATTTTATCCTTTTTCTAACAACTAATAATGATGTTAAATTCCCTTTTTTTCTCTCTCCTCAAAGTATAAATGTGCGTGATCAAATAAATCCCGCATGCATGCTTTTGCGGAGCATTCTTTAATTTCAGCTCCATTTCTTATACATAATGATGTAAGGCCATATATCTTAGACCACTGAAAGGTACAAAGATGAAAAGCATAAACATCACCAGCAAGGGACATCTTCTTCTCGGCCAAATACTTAGGAAAAAAAAACCATAAATTTGTAACTGCAGGACCAAAACATTCCCAATTTACAGAGGTCCTACCACCAAAAAAAAAAAAAAAAAAAAAGTTTTACTTGGGGAGCACAAATATGAACCTTCAAGATTTTCGTCCATTCAAGATGATGTGACATCTGATGTGATGAACAATGCTAATGTGTACTATAGACATATTGGTAGGGCAATAGAGGCAACTTCTTCTGAGCAAAATGACGCCACTTTTGAAAAAAAAAAGATAACATTTGAGCCATATCGAATATGTCATATTGTTGGTTGTACTATGTAGAATGACCAGTGCTAATTGGATATCAAGATTGGAAGGACTACATTAAAAAATTATCGAAAGGTTTAATACTACATTGATTTAATTGGAAAATTTAAAACTAAATTGGAGGTCTTATATAATAGGTTTAGAACTTCTTGGATAATTCTCCCATGAAAATTTTTACCCTAAACACCACTAGGGAGAGAAAGAGACAGATTGATTGATTGATGGATCAGGTCATTTAGAGTGTCATTTGTTTTAAATTGGAAAACAATATTAGAGATTAAAAGAAGAGCCTTTTGATTGGAAAAGTCATAAGATTAAATAAAGGAGGAAGCACTAGGATTCGACAATCCTAGCCTGAGGCCATTAAGCTTCCACTTCGTTAGATTCTCCAACTCTCTATATCTAGTCCTCCACTGGCTAGCAATAAGTCAACAAAGGTAATCATCAAAATCAAACATATTCTAACAGCTAATATCAATACTTTAGAAAAATCTGGAAATAAAAGGGAAAATAAAATTGAGAAACAAAGTTGAGAGAGAAAGATGACAACCAGAGGTGAGCATAGTTCAGGTGGATAGTTCCCACCTTGGAACCAGAAACTATAGACTAAGGACTAGTTTTGAAAATTTAAACTAGGAACTACTTATTAGTTCCATAGATCCACCTAAGAACCAAACTGCCACTCCGGTCCAGTTCCTAGGTGAGTCCATTGAATTGATCCCATCAAGTTTCACGTAGTTAATACATCATTTTTTTACAAGCCAAAGTAAAGTAAAAAACATAGAACTTCTATATTCTTTACTGCAAGATTAGTAAAAATATTGGATTCATATTAAAAGTTGAGAGTTGACATAGTCAATGGGCATTGAGCTTGAGAGTCAAGACCGTGAGTGAGAGATAGAGAGACAACTCATATGAGATAAGAATGAGACAAGACAAGCACTCAGTTAATGGGTATTCAATTTCAAATTAGGGATTTTAGAGTTTTCATTTTTCTTAATTTTTTTATTGAAAATTTTCCTTAAAATTAAATATATATTTATATATTACCGGTTCGGTCCAGACGAGCAGGCGGGTGGGTGGACAATTTCATACCTAGAACCAGGAAACTAGCCGGCACCCGCTGCTTCTAATAAATTGGAATCAAGAACTAGATCAGTTCTCTTGGGAATTGCCAGTTCCGGTTTGGTTTCAACCAATTTTTGATTCTTTTGCACACCCCTAATAGCAGCCCCAACCATGGCTTGAGCATGCATCAATGAATCTTCTGATACGAATAAGGGTGAGCATGGTTTGGGTTGGACCGATCCAGCACCTAATCAAGGACCAATCCACACAATGTTGGTCCTCAATTTTTGGGACCGAGGACTGACCCTGTTGAGCTTGGGACCGAGGATCAAATCTACCCTATGGGTCCAACCCGAGACCAATCACTTTTTTTTTTTTTCCTTTCTTATGTTCCTTAAAAGGACAAACGTACCATTTCAAATTACATATTTGTTAATAATGTGACATTGGGCAACCAAATTGTGAACACCAATAAATATTAAACATAAATATAAGATAAAATAACTTTAAAAACTTACACTTGCTAATAGCAACAAACCATAAAAACAAGCATGCAAGACAAGAGAACAAAGGCAAGCAACGAGGTGAGTGAACATAGGCGAGCAACGAGGTGAGTGACGCAAGTGAAGAGGTGCGGGTTGTGAGCAAGGCGAGCAAGGCCAAGGCATATGAGCAAGGCCGAGGCAAGTGAAGAGGGTTTCTTTCTTTTCTTTTTTCTTTTTTTATCGAAATCGGTTTGGGTGTCTTTCTACTTTCTAATTTACATGATGAATTGAACTGTAAAGAGAATAGAT
Organism: Eucalyptus virginea; assembly: GCA_014182375.1. Taxonomy (NCBI): domain Eukaryota; kingdom Viridiplantae; phylum Streptophyta; class Magnoliopsida; order Myrtales; family Myrtaceae; genus Eucalyptus; species Eucalyptus virginea. The sequence continues at coordinate 29,197,348 of CM024518.1, forward strand.
GAAGATGTGCTAGATTTTAAAGTAGACAAAAGCATATAGTATATAATATATTAGACATATAATAATATATAATATATTATGTATAGAGTTGGCTTGGGTGGACCAACCCATACAGTGCGGGGTCCAGGGGTCTTAGGATTAAGGATTGACCTAGTTTCATTAGGGACCGAACCAAAACCGGCGGGGTTGGGTCGCCAGTTTTGGTTCGGTCCAAGATTGGTGCTCACTTCTAGATACAAATGGTCTTTATCTCATGTCATATTCATAGCAAAGAGTTGGCACCCTCTTTATAGTTAAGGCAACGAGATTTTGCCAGCAATCTTGAATTTTTGGATAAGTGACGGTGGTTATATTATAATATAGTGAAATAGGAAAAATTAGTACTTAGTTAATTTTTTTTTTCGTTTTTCGTATTTTGTGGTACAAATAGACACATGTCAAGTTAAGATACTCAGTTAGAATAGAGAGATAAGAGACAATCAATCAATCCATAGTATCAAAACCCTCAATTTATGCTCCATTTGTTTTGTGGAAAATAAATAATTTAAAGTAATTATTTTTATCGTTTAAAATAATTAGTCAATTTAACATGTTCGTATTTTCATTGATAATAATTATGCCTTAATATTTTTGTGGATGAAGAAAATTCGTTCATTCATTTTTACAAGTTATATATATGATCATATTTAGGAAAATATTTTCTAAATCATTCATTTTTCACGAAATAAATGAATTCTTACTTAAACTAAACTAGAGTTGCACAACCTCCGCCTCAACAAGAAAGTCTCCTCATGATAGATCAGCCACGGTTGTCAGATCACCTCAACCATCTCTCTCTCCTTTTCTTCCTTCAGCAGCGCCCGCAGTTTCCCAGTCAATCACAAAAGAATTAAAAAGAGAAAAAATAAAAATAAAAATAAAAAAAGAAGCAAGAAAATTCAAAGTGTAGGACGAAACATCAACAAAAGAGAGGGAAAAGTCAGTGTATCGCCAAAGAAGAATTGTCAAAAGGTGTCACGGCGGTGCCCTATGTCACTGTCGACACAAAAGATTCTCCTCGCTCCGCACTCGTCTTTGCTCTTTTGTATTGCTTGGAGAGGTGGAGAGTGGGGCACTCTCGTCAGGCGATCCCTTCTATACATACAATATAAATCCCGCCTCTCTCCTTCACATTCCCTCCACGTCTCTCCCCTCACTCTTTCTCCCTTTTTTTGCTTCCTTCACTTCACATTTGTCTTTGCTCCTTTGACTAAGCCTAAAAGGCAAAACATATTAACCCCATTCTCACACACACACACACACACAAACACACACAGAGAACCCGGCAAGCAAAGCTCAGCGCTCACTTCAACCAGAGAAGAAGGAGAGCAATGGAGGAGAGCAGCGAGGGGAGGAACCGGGGGACGCCGTTGGCGTGCGCAGCGTGCAAGCTGCTGCGGAGGAGGTGCATGCCAGACTGCGTGTTTGCCCCGTACTTCCCAGCCAGCGAGCCCCACAAGTTCACCAACGTCCACAAGGTTTTCGGTGCCAGCAATGTCAACAAGATGTTACAGGTTCACCCCCCATCTCTCTTTTTTTAAGCATGTTTGTTTCCCCACTCCCCTCAAACTCTCGAATTTTACCTTGTTTATATAATGTGATAGGTCATGCACCTCATCTCCTCATATGTATAAAATCAGGAAAATTACTAAAAAAGTGCTAAATCTATTGCAATTATGTCAATTTAGTCATAAACTTATTTTTTTGGGTAATTAAATCATAAACATTTTGTAATTGTGCCAATTCATTTCATCAAGCCAAATTTGCCCAGCTAGCACTCACGTGGATGCTAACTGACGCCGGTCGACAATTTTTAATAATATTTTATTTTTTGAATACTTTAATTAATTTTTTTATCTTTTTTTTTTCTCTCCTTCCTCCTTCTTTTGATGACCAGTCATCGGCCAGTGGTGAGCTTGCCTCGTTATTGCTTAGCAAGGTCTAGCTTGCTAGTCACTAGCAAGGGCAAGCTTCGCCTAGCCAATTGATGGCCAATGGCGAGCTCCCCTTGCCATCACTAGGCAAGGGTGAGCTCACCCAGCCACTAGCAAGGCAAGCCCATGCTAGCAAGCTCTCGCTGGATTTGGGCGAGGGCGAGCTTGATAGCCACTAGCAAGGTGAGCCCTTGCTAGATCTAGCGAGGTGGAGCTCGCCTAGCCACTAGCGAGGTGAGCCCTCGCCAGCTCACCCTCACCTAGCTTGCCACTAGCCGGCTACCTCAATCTGGTGATTGGCCCTCACCTCTAGCCGATCATCGGAACCAAAGGAAGGAGGAGGAAGGGAAAAAAAAGATAAAAAAATTAATAAAAAAATTCTAAAATTAAAATATTATTAAAAAAATTGTCAGTTGGTGTTGACCAACCAAATTTAGCCAGATTGATTGAATTGATACAATTGCAAAAAATTAAGAACTCAATTGGCTAAAAAAATAAATTTAGAATTATGACTTCTTTGGTGATTTTCCCATATAAGATCATGTGTTACTCATTCCATACAATCGTTCAAGTATCTTAGATTTATTTAAGCAGATGGTTAGCGTGATGCATTGAGTTATTAGTATAATTCTTGCTTCTTGCATTGCTCATCATAAGGATTAGTTACATTAGATCTGTTCGATAACTTTTACTCCGTATGATCCACGTTTCTCCTTATATTTTATGGTGGTAATACGTGTTTAATGGAGAGACAACCAATGATCTTATACCAAATTATTTTGTTTCTGTATATAATTCTTCCAAGGTTTAGTAATGTCTCCCTCGCGTCAAAAGATTAAGACCTGAGAGGGATTGATTTGGATCTTATAACTTGAGAGATTAAATCTATACCTATAAAAAATTAGTAGATAGTATGGACATACAGTAGGCTCACTAAACTCCTCAAGCTAGGTGGATAGGATAACAGGTTTCCACTAACTTACCAGATGAGAGAGAGAGAGAGAGAGAGAGAGAGAGAAGGGTCACCTTGAAGTTAAGTCTAAATATAATGTTAGGTTTCCACTAAGTTACCAGATGAGAGAGAGAGAGAGAGAGAGAGAGAGAGAGAGAGAGAGAGAGAGAGAGAGAGAGAGAGAGAAGGGTCACCTTGAAGTTAAGCCTAAATATAATGTTAGTTACTAAGAGAAGTGACCAAAATTAAGTGGTTGAATAAGTGTACATATAAAATTTCCAAACTAAAAGTTTAAGCTATTAAACAAAAAAAAAAAAAAAACTATATAGATTTATTAAATATAGATCTTATAGACAAACGGTTTAAAATAATTTAATACGATCTCCCACATACAAAATGAATTGAGAACAATACATGTAATTGGTGAACGATTAGCTTCACATGTGAAAATCAAATTATGGTATCATTTTAGAACATCAAATTTGAAAATGTAAGCCATTAGGTGAAAGATGATTACATGCATATGATGCACAATATAAACCCCACAAACAAGCAATAAGAGGTACTTTAATATATATCATCTTATTTACAGATGTGACTTATTCAAATATCAAAAGAATTATTGTGACACTTAACTAGTAATACAAGTTGTGTGATCCTTCTTATTAAAAAGTCTCTAACATCGCTCAACTAGTAAACTTAGGGACATTCTATAACTTAAGAAAACATCTGGTGCCACTTGCATAAACCATTTTCAACAAATCTTTAGAGATAATCATCCCGCTCTGGTCATTTTGATAAAGGGTTCAAAGTCCTCTCTCTCTCTCTCTCTCTCTCTCTCTCTCTCTCTCCAACTTTAATTTCTTCTATCACTGTTCAGTTTTTTTTTTTTTTTTAACATGATTTCACACACCCTATAGTCAAATGTAGCTCAACAATTTTAAAGATATTTAAATTTCAAATCACATATTCATCTAACAATTTAAATTTTTTAGCATAATTAGAAGTAGTCCCACAAGACTTTACACATTATCAACGCAAAGGTCACGAGTTCAAATCTTTTCCTTATTTGCTTACTGTATTATACATCTTCATGCTCAACCTTAGGTCAAAGTTCGACTTAAGCATAAAAGAGAATATTATAATATTTGATAATCAGATTACGTCTTCATCTAATAATTTATATTTTTTAGAAGAGTTGTCAGTGATTTTATAAAATCTAACAGCAACAATTCTGTTCTCGATCTACTCTTACTTATCGAAAATGTGAGAAAATATCGGCATATTAATCAAAAGGAGGAAAAAAAAAAGGAAAGAAAACCCTTTTTTTAAAATCATGTTAGGATAGCTTTTTTGAAAACGCCTAAAGCTATACACACTCATGACAGAGCAGGTACATTAAAAGATGTTTCAGGTCTGACTATATGTCTTCATCTTTGTTGTCTATTCATTGTTAATCCTAATCTTGTTGACAGTTTATCGCCGGACATGCACTCTTCGAGAAAAAGCACAAAAAGAACGTAGAGAAGGAGTGGGTCCGCATGTACTAGTAAAATAATTCATACTGGGTTTCTCTAGATTCTACCTTTTCTACATCAAATTTCACAATTTTTATTGGATCACATGAAGTTGTTTGTCACGAAAAACTATGGTATTTTGGCAAGAAAATGGGACACTTCACTTCTAGCTTTTTCGTGGGGTCCCATTTAATTTATGAATATATAAATTAGCGAGTATAACTTTTAAGAAGCCACTTACACGGGTGTGGGCCTGACATAAATGAAATTATATTACTCTCTTATACATAATGACGTACGAATAAGCGACTAGAAGATCTACGGGGTTACGAGCTCAATTTAGTATATATGCTTTCGTAACTTAGGAAAATTACTATAAATAAGATTTATGAGGACAGATACTTCCATTACTTACTCGACAATTTCCCGACATAAAGGCATGTGTCCACTATCTGCAAAATAGAAACTCCCCAAGGTCAAAAAATCCTTGATTTTCTCGACAAGAAACAGAGGAAAAAAAGGAAGAAAGTAAGATCCTTCAGATGGCCGAACTTTTCCTGGACTTAATCAATAAGGGTCTATTTAGGATATTTTACTTATATGACTTTAATTAGGGCTTAATTGTTTAAGGGAATAAGATTATCAGCATTATTTCGAGCATCGTTTAAAGAAGTATTCTTTTGTAAAGGTCAAAGTGATCTTTTCGTTCTAAGGCGAAAGTCATAAGTAGACGTCAGAATCCACTACAAGTTAATAAACCCGTCTGTCTAAAGATTAGTTCATCAAGTGGATCCATCAAGTGGATTCTACTCAACCTCAATTTCCATCTAAGTCTCTTCCTTACATTTAGTCTTAGCTAACCACGGAATTTGATACAAGTGCTGTTTTTGTAATTTTCATGAAGTTTAGACTAACTTATCAAAAAGACTTTAAACTGACTTTCTTGGTAAGTGGGGCAATCCTCCCCCAAGCAAGGCCAGTCCTTCAGATGGCCAAACTTTTTTATGGCTGGCGACCGGCAACCAGCGACCAACCATTAGCAAAGAGAAGGAAAAGAAAAAAAAATATTTAAAAATTGTAAAAATTGTCTGTTGGCACCGGTTGTGCCACACGGGATGGCCGGCATTTACGTTAGTGATTTCCATCCCAAAGTGGTTGAATGGACTATATTAACAAATCATCGAAATGTTTAGGACTCAATTGGACAAATTGAAATGTTTATGACTAAATTAGCACAAATGTAGTAAGTTAAAAACTTTCTTGGAATTTCCCCATTACTTCCCCCTTGATTTTGATACTAGTGTTTATTTCTATAATTTTTTGAGGTTTAGATTTATCTTTTAGAAATTTACGAATGAATTGTCATCATCTTCTTTTGGGGGATATGCTGGTTCTCCAAGTAAGTCTAAAAGAACATCAAATTATGGAGCCGCAAACTTGACTCGTAAGCTCTGCATCGTCATGCATCACCGAGTTCACGTGATAATTGACACACTTGGGTGAGAAACTTCTCAGGACCTACCAGAAGACCAGCGAGCAAACACCGTGAGTAGCTTGGTCTACGAAGCCAACGCCCGAGTACGGGACCCGGTCAATGGCTGCGTCGGGGAGATAACGACTCTCCAGAGCCAGCTCGCCGACAAGATTGCTGAGGTGGAGCGCCTTCAAGTCTTGCTGGAGGCGGAGCAGTCTAATCGCAGCCCCAGCTCGTCAGCCCAGAGCAACAGCCGGGCGCCCCTCTAGCGGCTCATGGCCTCCCAAAGCAAATCCGTTTCTCATGCTAAGAAATGTTATATATTTCGACTTAAAAATGTTTACCTTATGTGACACCCTAGATTTTCTGTATCCAATAATAATACTTGGGTTGTGATGTTGGACTTGATGAGGTCCACCCCATTTATGTGACTTATCAGGTCTATCATTTAATATTTGATATATGCCCAGTTTAGTTAAGTATATTATGGGGATAAGTACACTAATGGTGCCATAAGTTGTGTACGGCATTCACTTTGGTGCCAAAAGTTTCAATCGGATCACTTAAGTATCAAAAATTTTGAAAAATGCTCACTTTGGTGCCAACTCCAATCTGGTTAGTCGGAAATCTGACGTGGCATTTTTTTATTAATATTTGAAGTCGACGTGGATCGTCGGAGAATACAATCAGCATGCAAACAACAAAACGACGCCGTTTAGCGTCTTTTCCCCCAAATAAGAAACCCTAAATCCCCAAATTCGAGTAGAATCGGAAATTGAAATCCCTAAATCCCCAATTTGACTAATTCGAGTGCATACTTCGATTTTCTCTCAAAGTTATCAGCTCGCTCTTGCAAATGGAGGGTAGAAGCTTCAGCAGCAGCTCACATTCCTATAAAAAAAAAAAAAAAAAGCGAATTAGATGGTGAGTGTTATTGTTATTGTGGGTTACCGAGTCCGAGAAGAACATCTCGGACTCGGTTGAATCCCGGGAGAAGATCCTGGAGTTACTTGAATGCCAAAATCAACCTCCACCTACGTTAATGGACGAGTTGAAAGATGTCGACTTAATGCAAGCTCAAATGAAAGGTTTAACATCTCTGGTCGATCATTTGAAGAGGGAGGTTTCAAGGCTGAAAATTGAAAGAAACTTTTATCGAGCGTTGATTGTGTTCTTATTCTATCGTGTAGTTTATTCAAATGTGAAGTGAGCAATGAGAAGAAATTTGTATGTCTACTATAGTCGAAGTTTGTATGTCTACCATTTTTGTATGAAGCAGAAAATTTTGTTGTAATTCATGGTAGAAATGCAAGGTTGGAGTTGGAATGCATTAATTGTGAGCACTTCAGAAATGCAATATTTGCTTGCTACATTTTTTGTTTGCCATCCTGATTTGCTTATTTGTTGGTTTGTTGCAACTGCAAACCATGGCGAAATGGAAGGTTGGAGTTGGAATGCATTAGTTCTAAGCACTTTTTATTGTTTAGTTGTGTATTGGCAATGTTCGTTTTGGTTAGTTTTTGCTTAAAATAGAATGGTTGTTGCATTTTTATCGTTGTAATGGTTTTGGTTTGCTGGTTTACTGCAACTGCAGACCATGGCAAAATTAAGGGATGGTGGCAAATTAACGATTGACCATTTCAGTGCCAAAAGTTGTAAATAGTGATCGCTTGAGTGCCAAGTTTTTATAAAAGTGATCATTTAAGTGACAGTCGCGATTACAAAGTAATCACTTCTGTTGTACAAATTGTAAATAGTGATCGCTTGAGTGCCAATTTCAAACTTACACCAGTCGTGGTGCATCTTGCATCTTGTTCTTGCACCAGTTGGCTTGCTAGTGCATCTTCTTGCAACACAACAACCCTGCAACGAGATGCACCAACACCCAAAACCGCATCTTATTCCGGCATATACAACAAGAACCCCACAGATAGCATCAACGCATCAACAACTTCAACCAGCAATACTATATGCACACATTTAAATATAAAAATAATAGCAATCTCGTAAGAACATTGCACCAACAGCAAAATAATATACATCATAACTAATAACTATCTTGCTAGCTATTAGCCAAAACCAAGCCAAGAGAAAATAACAGAAACAGCTATTGTCATTGACATTGATTGATTGTTTACAAAAGAAAAGAAAAACATGAACTTCACTCTCCAATCACTGAAGGTTCAGCACCCTCTTAAAAAAAAAAACCAATGGCAATATGGAGACAACAACTATCATCAGTGATATAATATCCAGCACCCTCCTAAAAAAATAAAACATAAAAAGAGAGATCATGTCCAGCACCCTCCCATCAGCAGCACCACATAAAAAGAGACCAAGTCCAACACCCTCCCATAAGTCAATATGGACAACACCCTGATCTCCTTTTCGTCTTGGGGCTTTGAATTGATTCATAATCCGAGCACTCTTTCGAACTGGATATGCAGGTTCTTTAACTGGGCTTTTGTCACCTCATTTTCCTTGTTTTTTTACGGTGGCTATTCTTGTTCTAGCATGTGTCATGTGTTGGCCCATATCATCACTATCGCACCCAATCGTTGGTTGAGATGGAACTGGTGCTGGGTTCTGTTTGGATGGCTGTTTTATAGTTATACCCACTGTCTTCTTTTTTGGAGCATTCTTCTTTGGCTGCGCCCTTGATTCTTGAGTTGGTCCACCTTGAGAGAGAAGTACTTCCGAAGTTCTTCCAGGCTACAAGAACATAGCGATATTGTCAACCAAATGAATTGAAGTACAACAAATTAAATGCATGAGACCTACAAATCTTACATTCAAAATAGTCATTCCAGTTTGTTCATCTGTGTAAATCTCATAATCATATTGCCTTAATCTTTTTCCAATAGCCCATCTTGTTCGTTGTGCTGCATCATTTTCAGCAGCAATAGATGGGGGAGCAACCTCTGCAACTTGTACAGTTGCTCATCTTCTCACCTGAGAAACACATAACAATTTTAAAATTCAGCCCATAAAAGACAAACACAACGATGTACAACTTACATGAACTTTTTTTCTTTTCGTTTGCTCAATAGTGGACTCAGTTGTTGTTACTGTCCTGCTTGTTCCAGTCCCTATCCCTACACTTGAGCTTACAACAGGGCCTTTGTCTGGCCCTTTAGAAGGCCTTACAATAATGTACTATATTAGGATCATGACCAACTACATTAAATAATTAGACATCTACTCATTTTCATAGTGGAAACAAATGGAGAAAACTTATCAAATTACAAGTACATGATAGAGGAAAAGTACAAGAGAAGCCAGTACACATGGTTAACCATCAAACTCTATCGAATAAGAAATGTAAAGTTACTGAAGTAAAGAGGATACTTACCTTACAGCAGGGCTTTCTGTTTGCCCTTCGGTAGGCACTACTGCAGGGCCTTCTGTCCTACCTTCACTAGGCCCAACAAAAGCTATTCAGTAGGGCCTTTTGTCCTACCTTCAGCTATTACATTTTACTGTTGATGCTGCATTTTCAGCTCACAACCTTTCTTATTGTGCCATTCCTTGCGGCAATAGGAGCATTTCATCTTTGAGCCAGTCCTACTCATCCTCTGACTTGATGCCTCTTCCTGCTGCATTCTTCTTTTCTGTTTTGGCCTTTCAATTTGCTTCTTCAGCGGCAAAGGTAGAGGGCTTTCATAATTTGTTGACTCACAAAATTTGCTGCTTCTGATAAGCTGCATCATGAATTGGTATGAAGCAAGGTATGAATTTTTTTTGTACCAATCATGTAAGTAATCATATTGGTTTTCCTGCTTCATCTGAATAGCACAAATTGCATGAGCACAGTGAATTCCAGTCAGTTACCAGGCTCGGCACGAACACTTTCTTCTATCCAGGTTGACAACATACTTATCATGATTTTAAATAATCTCATATCCATTATCTCAATTCCAAACTGGATGGCAGAACTTACTAGCAGCAATGTTTGCATCCAATATCTTCATAATCCTAGGGCCATAGTCTTTAGTCCATTTCGTAGCCTCATCTCATTGCCTATGTAGTCTAGTCATCACCATCACTCGAATATCATCAAGCATGCTGATGATTGGTTTGCACCTGACCTCTAAAATTTTGCTATTGAAAGCTTTACTGAGGTTGTTATCAATGATATCGCATTTGAACTCTTCGTTGAAGAAGGCCCGACACCAATGCTTAGCTTCTGTCTGGAAGAATGCATCAAAACCTTCCTTTGTCAGCTGCAACAATCCTTGTTTGGCTAATCTGAAATTAGCCATGTTGGTACTCTTTGCTATTTACCAGAACTGCTTATGAAGCCTATCTCCTTTGAAGTTCCTTGACCAGTTTGTATATATGTGCCTCGCATATATTCTATACTCAGCATGTGGCATCAACTCAACCAATGCAGGAATAAGTTCCTACAAAAATTCAAACCAATAAATACAAGTCATGAAAAATATGCAAATGATTAATATTAAAAGGGAGTGAGAAATTACCTTCTGTTGGTCGTTCATGAATGCCCATCCTCCCTCATTAGTTATCTCAAGGTCAGCCATTAAATTTTTGAGAAACCAGGACCAAATATCCTTGTTCTCTATCTTCACCACCGCCCAAGCTATCGGAAACATTTGATTATTGGCATTTCTCCCCATAGCAATCAACAACTCCCCTTTGCACAAACCCTTTAGAAAGCATCCATCCAATCCTATAACTCTTCTATAACCAGCCAAGAAGCCCCGTTTGCATGCATCAAAACAGACATAAAATCTATCAAATCTAGGCCCAAGATCAAGGAGTGGCCTCTCCACAACCTCTACATACACCATACTAGATAGGTTTTGAAACATGCATTCACCAGCATAGTTTCATATCTGCACATATTCTTCCTTATACCCACCCATCAGTACTTTCATCACCCTCACCTTAGCTATCTTGCATTGATTCCTTGATACATTAACCCCTACTTGCTCCTTCACTAACTGTTGAAATTGAACACTCTTGATCCCGGGCATTGCTTTGATAGTGTTGAAAAAATGCTTCAATAACCACACACTCGTTACCATTTTATTAATAAAAATAATTGGACAAGTATGCTCCTCCTGCAATGACCTAATCTGGAATGACCCATTCTTACTCAGCGCGCCATAGAGCTTCCATGGACAATTGGGTTGTGAGCACTTAGCTCTCACAAATTCCTTCGTGTTTCTAATGAATTTAACACTCCTCTGTTCACCAATAAAGTTATTCACAATAGCTTCCTTGAACTATTTGGCATCGTCAAATCTCATGCCACAAACAAAGTAGGTTTATCAATAGTCGGATCATAGCAAGGGTATTTACTTTTTCTTTGACGAGCAGATTCTTCATCATCATTATCAAGCTCATTCTCCGAACCAACAACTTCATCGCCGCAACTTTCTTCATCTTCACTTCTATTACCTTCAGTAGGAACTCCATCCCCATTTACTGGCTCGGGTCTCTTTGTTGAAGGTGCAAGTTTTTTTCTTAGAAATTCCCTTTGCTTTTTGTCTTGATTGTGCAAGTTCATCATCATTTTCGTCACTTGGGAAATTTACTAAAGCAAAATATTCATCTTCCGATTCACTGGATAAAGCAATTTCCCATTCTAATCCAATGAAGTCCTCATCACCCAAATCTTCACCAAGCTTTCAGGACATGTCACTGTTTGTTCATCTCTATCAATGTGAGTTCTCTCCCTTTCATCTCTTTCATCCCCGACTTGATTACTCACTTGAATAGGATCTCTCACTTCTCCTCTTTCAGTGGTGGTCTGCTCATCCCCATCCTCATCCTCATCCTCACCGTCCTCATTATCATCCTCATCCTCATCATCATTATAATACTCAACATATATCTTAACTTCTTCGTCGTGAAGATAATGGTAAATAATATCCTTAATACCATTATCGTCATTAAAAAATCTCAAGCCATCATTCAATTCATTCCTAGGAACACAGTAATGTAGTTTTTGCATTTTGCATCGTAAAAAATACACCAAATTCCTTAGAAAATCAATATATGATGGCTTTCGAACATTGACATAAATAGTACCTTTATTTCCACCAGTATATTCCCGATCATCAGTGCTAATAAGAAACTCTCCATCATAACAAACAATGATACCTACCTGATTCGCGTCCATGTCAATGCTGCACCCAATGAAAAAAAAAAACAAATGTCATTACTTGTTGGGACCACATGACAGAATCAGCAACTTCACATGGAGGTCTTTGTCATTTTATTGTCAAGAAACACATGCAACTAATCTCCTCAATTCAGTACTTTTACATAAACAAAAGAAACCGAATTGAATAAACAAAGTGAGGTCCCACCACCCATTTTTCAATTCAATCACATTCGGTCCTCCTGTTTCCCCCATAGAAGCAGTCCAATTAATTAAATAAATTCGGTCCCACCACTGTTTTCTCCCAAGTCGAGCCCCATTTTCCTTTCCGCGCCCTATTTTTCTATTTAGTCCCCACAAAAGAAAGGGAACGAACAACGAAACCCTCAAATTTTCTATTTAGTCCCCACGACTTTCCCCTTGAGCCAAGCCCTTAATTTGCCCTCCACGCCCTAACTTGCTCGTCGGAACCCTAAAATTTTCACTAAATTGACCCACGTAGAGAACATGACAAACTTGAGTGAGCGAGAGTTGAGGACGCAGCCAGTGAACAAACGTGAACGACGGTGCAACTACAGCGGTGGCTGAGCGATGGCGGGCGAGCGACGTCGGGCGAGCGACGGCAGGCGAGCGACAGCGGGCAAGTGAACGACGGTGGGTCAGCAAGCTACGGCCGGCGGCATCGATCAAGAACCCTATACGAACACCATTTTTGGCCCACGTCGTTTTTTACCGTATTGAATCCACTATACGACGATCGTTTTGTAGGTAATCCACGTGGAATGGCAAAACACGTCATTTCTTATGAAGAAAAGGAAACGGCGTCGTTTTATGCCATCCACCGTGGACAATATTAAGAGTTGTCGATTTTTTTAAAAATATAAATGCCACGTAATCATTTTGGCCGAAATTTCTCGCCGGTGGCACCAAAGTGATCATTTTTTTCTCTGATTTGGCACTTAAGTGATTCAGCCGAAACTTTTGGCACCAAAGTGAGCGCCGTACACAACTTATGACACAAATAGTGTACTTATCCCATATATTATGAGCAATATATTGTGACATCTAATAGAGCATGTAGAATCTATATCTTAAACCTTAATGGAAGGTTGAGATTTGGCAGCTCTAAGGTTGGTCTCATTACTCCCTCTATATGAGATCTTTTTTCGGTGGAGAATATATATATTCCATTGTTGACAGAAAAATACACATCCATCACAAAATCATAAAGGAGAGTGCTGAAGATTCATAACCATGGGAAGACATCTTCTCACTTGTTGGATCAATAACAACTACATTTGATTCAAGTATGCTATATTTATTAATTTTATATCACATTCATGTGACTAAAAGATCTTTTTATTCTAACATGTGGTATCGGATCTTTGGTTTATTCAATGCATGAACTTGGTTATAATTTTTATTATGATCTTTTGCCCCCTTTTATGATTGATTTATAGTATTTCGTTGATGATAGAATAAATATATAATGATAATTAATTTTTGAATATCTTATGCAAATAATGTATTTGATTATGATGTTTTTGAGTTTTTATTAACAAAATGTTTGAAATCGGTAAATACTATTGTATATTCTGGTTATCATTGTATGATTTGACCATTGCATAACCTAATTTTGTGTTGTCCCCTTCTCCTTTATTCAGCACACATGTATTTGGAAAGCGAATATTGTTAATGGCAATTGAGTTGTGTTGAAGCTTTGCTTAGTTGCTCTTTCAACTACTGAAACTGAGTACATTGCTCTTGGAAGTTGTTATGCGCAACTTATCTGAATGAAGTAACAGCTAAGTGACTTCGGAGAAGAAAATGGGAATATTCCAATTTTTTGTGATAATACAAGTGCTATAAACTTAATGAAGAACCCAATCTTACACTCAAGAGCTAAGCATATCGAGGTAAGACATTATTTTGTTAGATACCATATTAGTAATGGGGATGTTTATCTACAATTCATTGAATCAAAATATCTACTAGCGGACATTTTCACCAAGCCACTGGACAAACAAGCTTCCGAGTGTATCAGAGGAGAACTAGGCAATTGCAATGCACTCGAATAGCATCTCTTAGTTAATGTTTGAACTAGACTTTCATTTTACCAAAGATTATGACGATTGCAAATATTGAGTACCGTTATAGTATTTCTCTCTCCACCCGATAGCCGTTTTAACACACAATCACCTCACTCACGATTTGTACCGCGATTCTCTTGAAATGGCTAGTATAAATATCTCTCTAAATATTTTTCTTGGTTGATTATGTTCGTACATCTGGTGAAAATGAATAAGAAAGTTATCGTTACTATATAACGGATAGTTTTCTCAAAAGTAACTGAATTGCTCCTATTTATATGGAGGCAGTGCTTATGTATTCTCTTACAATTCACTCCCTATTAATCTCTATATACTCTCTCCTTTTCATTCTACTCTCGCACACTTCACTCTCTCGACCAAAATGGCTGCCAAACCTCGCCCCTCGCATAAACCAACTAGGAAATCCTCTCAAATTGCGGCCATGATAGCCAAAGCCTCTAAAGAAGGATCCTCACATGTCAACCTCATTGATAAACCAGAAGGATCCACTAAAGTAACACAAAGCCAAAGTGTTGCTTAGTCTCAACAAGTTGATGGTTCGCTAACTGCAAGCATGGAATTACCACGGAATTACCATCATCCACAGAAGGAGTGATGCCTATGGCAAAGAAACCTAAGTCCATAATATACCATGGAAAGGAGATAATAGCTGTACTTCCTATCTCACCGCCACAACTTCCTACCTCATCTCCTTCAAAGAAAATCCCAGCACGGATGCTCCTCATAGAACTACTAGCAAAAATCATGTAGGCTCATAGATCTGCATTAATGAAAGCCTACAAATTAGGCACTGCCGAAGAACAAAAATAGGCGCTTGAAGAGATCATCGGATCTCAAGAACCAAAAGTTGGTGAACCCTCTCAACTAAAGCCTCAACCTTCCCCACAAAAATCCTCTACAAAAGAGGATGTTCTTATTGAACTTGAACTAGTCAAGGATAAAGGCAAGCAAATCGTTAAACAGCTCGAAGCACCACAAGAACAAATTGTGTCATAATCACTCATTGCTCAACCTGAGCAAAGTGAAGCCAAAACAGAAATGGAAAAAACCTCAAGGGACAAACAATGCGAAGATGATGATGACCAGGTATTTTAAAGTTTTGAGCCTACTTCCACCTCTAGACTTGACCCCTCTTTTGACTCAGAAATGTTTTTCTCTAAAGATCATCAAAATGCTAATCAAGCGTACTATGATTGAGGCACAATTCAACATCGCTTTTTTGATTTTGACTTTCTTGATGCCTATGGCGTCGTCCTCTCCGAACTCTTTGAAGCAATTTTATTGGAGATTTTCTACTCCATCAATGAAGAAGTTCATCCTGCCCCCGTGGCATTGTTTTATTCAAATCTGCATTTTCCAAATAGGGACTTATTTGTTTTCACTTTTCAAAAATAAAATTATGTTGTCACCCTAGATGAACTAGCAAACTAGCTCACATTATTCATACCAAGTGCAATGTTTTCAAAGCAATTCCAATAAAACTTGATGGGGCTTACAACTTTGTACTTGAGACTCCAAACTTCCCTCGTGGCTTCAAAGAAATAGTCCCGTTGAGCTTACTGCACCTCAAAACAAATTTCATCTAAAAGATTTCGACCCTTTACCTTCATCCCAAAACATCTTCTACTAACGATGTATCTTGTTATGAGGCAAGAATTATCCAAGCCATTCTCATAAAGTTTGATGATTTCTCCCTCTTTCACATGATCTTCATTCACATGTATCGAACAACAAAGAGAAAGACAGGCAAGCTACCTTATGGTGCTCTCATCACTCGTATCTTTAAGCACCTAAAGATCGACTTCTCTAATGCTACTCCTCAGAGTATGTTGAATGTGGAGATTGGGAAGAAAACATTGAACAAGATGATGTTGAGAATGACTCTTGATAGATGGGCAAATTAGAAAGGTAAAATTATCCTTGTAGAACACGGTGATGGGAAAGGACACTGGCCAAGCTCAGAGAAAGATTGGTTGAAATTGCCGAGCAAGAAAGGAAGAAGAAAGCTAAGACACCTGTACAAAGGCAGACCCATCATCCACCAATACTAGAAAGATTAAGAGACCTCTTATGGAGATATCTGCTTCTCCTACTATCGGGCTTGCATAACTTCAAGTTGATGTTCAAGAAATCAAGACCACTCTCTCCTCATTGACAAAATATTTAGTTAAAATCGAATGGGCGCTCCTCGGCCTAAATTTCTGTAACCTCATTCGCCCTAAACATGACAAATCTATACTTGAACCTCCAACCTCCTCCTAACAATGCAAACGCCCTTACACTTAAAATCTTTACTTTGTTATGTGCTCGTGTTTTTCTTTTGTTGATCATGTCCCATTTATCTTTTAGCGCGATGTATTGAAATGACTTGATTATCTATTGTTTTCCACTCTTTTTGCTGATTACAAAAAGGGGGAGAGTGAGTTGATATGGATGTAAAATATTTGTTTACATCGTAGATATCTTGTTAACTTTACACATATCTTACACATATCTCTTTTTATCAGGAAATAGATCATCAAAATAGGGGATCATTCCGTGATATCATCCTCAAACCTCTTTTTGATGATACTATTTAGAAAATCTTAAACTCTTCACTTTTACTCTAAAAAGATCACCTAGACCTTGTCTCCGATTTCTTTTAAAATTTTATGAGCATCCTATTTACTTTCCCTGCAAACTGATATCTGTGAGATAGTTTTGTTATCATCGAAAAAGCATCTCTAAGTGATTTTGATGATGCTCGAATTATCCTTAGTATAATGTTTACAATGATAAGTGCAAATGTTTGTGACAAATGACTACGTAATATTCATGTTGTGATCTAGTAGATAAAAATTACAACATGTATTGATATGATTTTCCATAAACGGTACTAATGGACCTAAAAAATCAGCTTGTGATGATGTTTATGTCGATGCTGCTAATATTGGGTCATTGGTACTGTGGCAACAACGTACATTTTGGTAATGTTCATTGGTTCAGTAAAATAGCCATTGTAACTTTGGATTTTCACAATACTAGAATGTAGATGGAAACAATAATCGAGAAGCTACATAGTCTAACAAATCTATTAGAAACTGTAGCGAAAGCATAGCAGCCGATGCTATTTTCAAATAGCCTACAAATATATGGAAAAATGACTATATGGGCAATTCTATCTTTGAATAGTAGTTCAACAGTAAATCTAACAACTCATTGCTTCTCTAATCCACTTCTAATGGATAGATTGAAGACAGTTATAGAAAAAAGGATCTCTGAAGCCAAATGTTAGAGAGAGAGTGACATACCAAGATCTAAAAATTTGCTTATAGCTGCATTCTAAGTGATATGCTTTCTTTCGATTGTTCCTCTGAGTATTGTATTCGTGTTGTTTTAGTAATTATGCTAAATATTAAGTATACGAGAGTAAAAGTAGCAACTGAGTTTTGACGGTGTGATCTATCGTGTGATAAGATTAGTGTTTCCCAATTGCAATTTTCTGAGTAGATTATTAGTGCAATCCAATCCGACTTATGGTTGTTAGTCTGAACAATGAACGTAAGTTTGAGGATAAAGTCGAATCACTATATATCATTGTGGGCAATTGTTTTCTCTCTTATCACTCTCACAAGTAAACAATACAATCACGAGTTTTGAAACATTACATTGACCAGATCTTTACTTAGTGTTAGCTATTTTTCAGAAAAAGATTGTCAAGTTTTCTAAAATAATCTATTCACCCTCCTTAGGTTGTATTGTTGGCCCCCAACACAAGAAAAGATTATGGATCTTTAGTTGAAGATTTTTCTGTCTCTCCCACCAATGGTTCGAGGATGATGCTTTTTCGATCAATCTTCTAACTCTAGTCCTAGGTTTCATCTTCTGAAAACTAGACATTTCTACCAATGATTGCCTTCGAAGTGACTTTATACAACTTATAATCCTTAGTCTAGCCGATGCAGATGCACTTCTAACATTTGTCATCCAACTTTTTCCTTCATTCATATGGTACATGAGGATATGCCACACTTTTTGGGATTCTTATAAAAACATTCCTTGTTGGACATTTGTTTAGCACAAATATGGCACATGCAGCGGCTTTTGCCCAAAATTTCTCAGGTAAATTTTTGGCCTTTAGCATACTTCTTGTCATTTTAAAAATTGTCATTTTCTTTCTTTCTAGTATAGAATGTTGTTGAGGAGTATAGCTAGCAATCAACCAACATTTCACTTGATGAATTTTACAATATTTGTCAAATTCTTCCAAAGTAAATTCTCCTTTTTTATTAGATCTTAATGTTTTCAAGTTAAAGCCATTATGCTTTTCAACATAGACGTTAGATTATTTAAATTTGCAAAAGCTTCAGATTTTTGTCCCAAGAAATATACCCCCTTTTTTTTTTGGTAAAATCCATAGAAAATTAACATGTACCTTTTTTTTTTTCCAAATGATTTTCCACCTAAGTAGGTCCATGGATGTCTCCAAATGTTATTGTGCTCTTCTAGCTTTCCCAATTGGATATGATTCTTGATATTGTTTTCCAACAATACTTCCTTCGCATGGGTGATTTGGACTGTCAATCTGAGGCATGTTGGTCACCATTAGTGAGAACAACTCCTTTTGGCCAGACATATTACTACACTTGATATCAAGGTACTAGAAATTAGTGTCCATGATGCTAGCGCCATCCTTCCTGTATGCTAGCACCTTGCTTTCATTAGCATCAATGGCATGTGCCTATTTTGCTTGCTCATATGCCACTTTTTCTAGATGTTTCGATTCTTGATGTCCAAATTTGTTAAACTTAAAACACTTGACCTTTGATTTGTCATGCATTTTGTATTTTTTGGTGGAATTCAAATATCCACCTCTGTGTCCTCGACTACCTCTGTGACCTCGGCCACTTCAATAACCTTCTCAGCTTGATTGAGTGACTCGACTCTGCAATGCTTGCTTTGGATTCGAATTGTCGAACTTTTGATTCATACTTCATTCATGTGAGCATAATGAACCCAACAACCACTCCAATTTCATGGTTGGCACATCATGCCCTTCGTTTATCACTGTGATAATGTAGTTAGATTTTTCCGTCAAAGACTTCAAGATCTTTTCTACAACTAGCACATCTTAAAGTTCTTTGCCATTAACCCTCAATTGGTTAACAATGGCCTGCACATGATCGAAGTACGTTAAGATTGATTTAGAATCATTCATTCGTAAAGACACGAAATCTCCTCAAAATGTTTAGAGCTGCACTTGTTTGACGTGATTATTGCTTTTCGTGGTCTCTGCCCTCAATATTTTTTTCAAATATCATTTCTTCTATGGCTTGGAAGATCACAAACAAAGCTTTCTAATCTTTCTTTTGGTACTCCACGAAAGAATCTTCCTCCTTATTTCTCAAAGCATTGAATTCTTTAGCATCAATCACTTTGGTGTAGCCATTCGCCACTAGATTCTACAAATCTTACGATTTCAAAAGATATTTACTCTAGACGAACTAGTTATTGAAATTCCTCTCATTCAACTTTGGAAGTTGAAATTG
Organism: Eucalyptus virginea; assembly: GCA_014182375.1. Lineage (NCBI taxonomy): Eukaryota > Viridiplantae > Streptophyta > Magnoliopsida > Myrtales > Myrtaceae > Eucalyptus > Eucalyptus virginea. Next base: position 29,217,033 of record CM024518.1, read on the forward strand.
AACGGAACTAGTGGATGCCATTTCTAGCTTTGATACCAAATGTTGAAACCAAGAAATTAATATGAACTTCGGAAATATGGAATAAGAGCACAAATAGAAATTGGAGGGAGAACTTCTTATTGAGAATGTTTTTCATTTTTTGGCTTCCTACTTATGACTCTCAAGTTGGAGGCTCTATATAGAAGCCGAACCTCACAAATGTCAATGATGAGGACTTAATGAAGAAAAGAAAAATCCCCACACATAGTTATGATAAGTGCAAATTAAACACCAATTAACAAAGTAACAGAATTTTTCAATAACTTTCATTAATGAATTTTGTAGAGAACATGCAACCCACCGTAAATCATAACTTTCTTGATTGCCTTTTGTCCTCTATCATTTATTGATTGGATACATTATCAACAAAAGTCAATTTTACTGTCATTTCAACAATCTCCAAGTACAAAAGAGAAGAGAAGAGTAGTTATAGAAAGTGTTTTCACCTTTTCAGATTTAGAAATTCACTTTCCTAATTTTTAATAAGAATATTTCGTCGATTGTAAAATGTTTTCAAAATTGACAAGTCATTTTCGGCTAATTAAACAAGTGAAAGTCAAGAAAACTAATTCCAGAAGATGCTTTCACTCAAACAAACAAACCTTAATATTTGAATCGCATCATTGAACTAGTCAAAGTTTTCTTACTTCACAAACACTTACCAATTGAACCTCTCACTCAAACACTAATGTTAGACCATGAATAACCAAATCAATCATTGGCATGAACAATACTCTCTTCAACTTTAATTTGGTAAGCATTTCCTTCACATGCTTGCTCATCTTCTTCTTTAATACCTAATTTATATTGATAAGTACATGAGTCAAACTATTTTGAAAATCCCGTCTCACTTAAACCATTAATACTTTCCACTATTTCATCTTCTGCTAGTGAATTGACTACAAACGATTCATCTTTGTTACAGAAAAGCAAGCGATCGAGTAGTAAAATAGACAGAATAAATCAATTTGACACCAAACATATCTAGTTCGATGAGTGTGACCAACATCCACAAGGAGAGCAACAGAGAATTCAACTACAGATTAAGTGATGCAATGAAAATTACAACCATACTTGAGTCACTTAAACACCCTTAGTGTTTTCTAGTTCCCATACATCAAATAACTCACATAGTGTTTAATCCTCACAATTTTTTACAAAAAAAATCTATCAATCTCATGAAGAAATTATACAAATCATACCCACAAGATTTAATTGATTTCAACAATTTAAAATTGCTTCAACATGTAATTCACAAATGTGTGCCCAATTGATGAATTTAGAATTTGCTCAAGCACCAAATTAATCAACCATTAACTCTGTAATAGTGCTTCCTTTGGAGCACTCGAACCCTACATACCAATAACACCCAAGAAAATAATATATTTATATGTGAATGTGGAGACCGCCTTGCTTTGTCGATTTACAAGGTAAAGAAAGGAAATCCACGTAAACATCCAAATTCCGTCAAAGTTGGAAGTTATTCCCTTTTTATTCTCTTTGGCCGACTTTAACTTTGAGAACTAATTTGCATGCCCCCTTTTTCTTTTTTAATTTATGCACCTCAAAAATCCATGTACTTTACTTTATTCAACTAGGTTTTATTCAACTTGCTCAAACTCAAATCATGACTAGATATTTGAGCTAAATCACAATCACTTCACTAAAATTTCAACTTTGCTTATACTCTCCTACAACTTTTTATGGGCTCAACTACTACAAATATCTTCCAAGTTCAAGCCACACTTGAATTTTCCATAATCCTGTATTTTATCAGGGCACCAACTCCACTTGCACCTTTAGCTACTCCACAATAATTTTTAGACATAACCTTCTTTACCATAGATGAAGTAAAATTATTGTTGCAATCATATCTATCAGAAGATCGGACCCGTACCTTGTCATACTTTATAGCTACAACAACCTTTGCTCGACAGTCCCACCTCGGCAAAAGCATCACCTATGTTGATTACATGCTAGTAGGGACTAGCATTGGGAATGCTAAACCAAATGCACTCTATATTTACTTGCTTAGTTTGATGCTTCATGTATTATAATCCTACCTAGATTTCCAAGCCTTGTGGTCTCTTTTGGTTAGTTCAAACTTAAGACATTGCTCATGAGCTTGATCACTCACCCACCTATTCATGGGAGACCATTCTAATCTCAGTTGATGTATAACTAGGCTTAGGCCTAGCTAGTATCGACTCAAACCTCATTACACTCATTCATCGGGGGCCATTTTCTCTTCTATCAGGGGCAAGCCCACTTTTTGGCCTAGGAAAGCCCTAAATGGCAGTTCAGGCTAGGCTAAAATTCAATTGAGGCTAGCCCAACTAGACCGTGCTTACTCTTGATGAGTAATGAGGTCGACTAATTGAGAGGTCCCATAGCTTGGCCCACCTAACCCTTTCTAGTTATTCTGGCCTATTAGATATAATTGAAAAGTTAAGTTAAAAAAATCACATAGAGAATTTTAAGTGTTTATAGATGTCAAAATTATGAACAAAAAATTGGTCGCTAATAATTGGAAATTGAGAGGTAAGTATGTCGACACCTAATTTTTCTCAATGGTTAAGTTAGAAAAATTTGACATTCGAGATCCCCAATCACAACGTGACTCGTCTCTTGACCCAAAAAGAGAAATTAGAATTTCATTAGTTTTTAATCCATTTCTTTTCATTCGATTTATGGGTGTTGAAATTTAATAAACTCAAGTTCGATAAAAATAATACATGTAATAATTAATAATAAAATAAAGTTGATGAACTATTTAGAGCATGACATGTGGCGACTCTTTGATGGCCCAATTCCTCACCATTGCAAACGCAACACTTGTCATTGTGTCACAAAAACCCTAAAAGTAAAAACTCAATTTATTATGCTTTTGGAAAAGATAGAGGAGAAGCTTTGGGCTCAATTAGACTTGATAGGTTTTGGGCTTAAAAATGTTAGAATTGGAGTGGACTTGATGATGAACTTAATTGTGCTCTTTAGCGTAGACTATGAGTCCAAGTTCAGCCCATGTTCAGACTGGGCCCTACGGCCCAACTCGAGTCCTTATTTTTAGAATTAAAAAATAAAAATATCAAAATATTAAAAATTATTAATAATAAAATAATAATATGGTTTTAAAAAATTATAGATATTAAAAAAATAAGAAAAATGGTTAGAAATAGATATGTTGACCTAGTTTAGATACTTCAGTGAGTACCTTAGCAGATTAGTCTTTTAAATGAGAAATTGAACTCAATTCTAACCAAGCTTATGAAAGGGATGTCTCAGAGCTTAGAATATGGCCATGTGTATTCTTTGTCTGATGAGTATCGGGTTCTCATTTCTACAGTTATATTTTAAGCTTTTCAAATACTTGATTGTTTTATTATCGCTTTGCCATCTCAATACATTGTTTGTTAATTTCCTTTCAAGATTGATTAGGACTAGATTAGGATCATAACAAAAATCTCAAGAACATGTGCATGATCATTTAGTGGCTTTGATATCTTTAGGATCATAATTGGTGATCAAGATTCTATGATCACTTATATAACTTAAAGGGTGTTAATAGACATTAGCATAGTCAAGTCTCTAAACTAGAATCTCTAGTTAGGTAGAAATCGAGATGACACTCATCTCAATTGGTTTCTAGCCACCCTAAATGGCTAGTGACGACTCTTGTCTCACCTAAGACCTTCTAAGTTAAATCAAACTTAAAATGAAACATATAAGTTCGAGAAAGTTCGTGCCTAATCAAGAGTAATAGACTCACATTTTAGGCATTACCTCTAAATCTGTCTTTCCTCCCTTAGGATGAAAAAGAGAGGTCGCAAAAAAGTATAATCAATCTTTTACCAAAGTAGAGAAATAACCATTATTGGTTGAGTATATTATGCATGGAAAGATTTCTATTACAATATATTATTAATCAATTGAATGAACTAAGTAATCCCTCCCTCCATTATTAAATTCTAGTTTGATAACTCCAATAAATTGATAATAATAACTAGTTTTGACTCATATGAGGAAAAAAAATCACTTAATTTCCTAGGTATGGTCGAGGTCAATTTGCATATTTCGTGAGGAGGTAATATTATTCTCAATATTTGGCTATTGTCAACACAATATTATGTTTTTACTTTTCATTATTTAATATTAAGTACTAAATTTTAAGTTTTTATCAAACAGTGTGAATTTTTTAACTTGATTGATTATCAATTAAGTCAACTTTACGTAAGATTATCAAACAAATTTGTATCATTAAATGCTTAATTTTTATTTTTCAGTGCTTTTGGATATCAATCAAGCCCTTTACGCTTACTGTTATGATCAAGAATGTTTTCTACTGGTTTTGGGTCCGTCGCTCAGGCCAAGGAGTGTCCATGGCTTCCGAGAAAGACATCCTGGGAGACAACGGTGTCGAAGGTGTCGCCTGGCTCTGTTCCCTGTCGGAATCGGAGTTCGTGCGTTGTCTTCCGTTTCCCAAATTCTGGTTGTCGTTTCGCCTCGTTTGCGATGATCTTAACGAGGGATTCCCCCCGCGCGGGGGGGTGTTGTTTCTGCAGGATATGCTGATGAGCTTGAAGACGCTGGCGCTTCAGCCGAGAAGTTCAATCTGAAGATGCTCCGAGCCATGGGTACTACTTTGTTTCTCCTCTCTTTTAAGTGAATCGGGTCTTCTGATGAGTTATTTTGGGAGGTACTGATATCTTCCTCTGCGATCGAAAGGAGGAATTTTTTTTTTTTTTTTTTTTTTTGTCCCTTTACATCAATCTTCTGGAGTTTTTCTGGCCCGTGTTGTTTCCTCTTTGCTGACTAGGGAATTGATTGGCCATATAATGGACGAATTTCATTTGATGGAATGAATCGAGGTTAACTTTGGCGGAATGTCCAGAACAGTTCCGTGACTTAAGTGGGCGCCCCGGCTGGTGGGTTGCTGGGCTAGTCTCCCCTGGGGTATAGTCGGTGCTGTGCTCCCGTAAGGTGAGCTAGGCCGGATCTTTGGTATCAAAAAAAAAAAAATTACTTTGGCTGAATGTCGGTTAATGGCCATAGTTGATGATGTGAATGCATCGTGTTATGGTCTCCGAATATAGTTCCTGAGCATCCAAACTAATGTCAGTCCGTGTTTTTGGTTCAAGGAAACAATGACTGATGCGTCATCCACATGAGCTTCTATGGAATATCCTGTTGTTTCACGAGAAGTTCCTAATCCTTTATGTGTTTGTGTTGTGGTGTTTTAAGATTGTTGGGTGCAGCTCTGTAACAGTACTATTAGTTCCTGGAAAGATGACCACTTTTTGTAGCCTTTTGTCATCATCTGGTAGTGGATTTTCTCCTTGCTTCATATGAAGTCAGAAGCTTACTTGAAGAAGTTTCGAAATGTTTATTCAGAGTGAGGGACTGACTGTCTATTCAATGATTTGTTGATGCTGAGTTCTTGAGTCTGTCAGCAATGTTTTCCTGTTGTCATGTTCCCATTCTGTCAGCAATATTGATAGATCTTAGTCTTTAGTAGGATCTATAAATAGGGAGCTAGGTAGGGATATCATTGATTGACAAAGTTCATGTCTTGATCATTTATATGTTAGGGAGATTCATGTATCCACTGTTGTCAAGATTGTTTCTTATCTTCTCATACACCAGCAGCTAGTTTCACAACTCCCTAAAGCACATGCTATCTATGCTTTTGTATATATGGGCTACTGTAGGTGCTTATGAGCTGCGGATGGATGTTGGTTCTAAGTTAAAGTGAGCAATATGCGTATTAGAACTGAAAATGAGATGCAAAATTATGCTGAGCAAACGACAGAGGGAGGGAGTGAGGGGGAGTTTCATCCTTATGCACTTCTTAAAATTTGTGCTTCTCATAGATTGGGTAGGCACCATTATGTAGGTGCTTATAGGGAGGGAGGGAGGGAGGAGTTTTTATTCTTCTGCACTTCTTAAAATTTGTTCTCCTTGTAGGTTTGGGCAGGGACCATTACATTGATGCTTATTGCACGTGCTATGTCCTTCTACTTTGTTCTTTAATTGCTAGAGACATTTAAAGTTTACTTAGATATAATAGCTGTAGTTGGAGAAACAAAAGGGACAAAAACAGGGCTAAAATAGAGTTGATTGAAGATTTAACCAAAATAATGAACTATTGAATGGGGAAAACTAATGACAAAGTTACTAAAGACCTACTTATACACCATTAATCTAACATAACTACTTTTAATCTATGCCATTGGGGCTCATTAAAAGTCACATCATTGGCGCATGAGTGTTTGTTAGCCTAATAAGATATTCAAAGACTCAATAAAGAACAAAACACTTAAAATGCAATAAGAGTTGCTCCTACATCATTCTTCCTGGGTTGGAAACAGTCAAGCTTAGTGTTGAAAACTTTGACAAACAAAGCATGTCTCTGGATCAATCTTCTTCGTATCCTCTACCAAAATCCATGTAGAAAGGTACCAGATTTACCCAACCATTTCATTAGGAACTTTCCATCCATATTACCATTCCTAGTAAGCGTCTTTCTTCTCCAATTGGAGAAAACTTGGCTTTGATGTAAAGGATTCCTTCCAGTCATCACTAATCGAATCCCATCATCAAAGCAATCAAAGATTTCTTGCATCCCGAAAGCTTGCCAATAACTTTCACCTAAACCCTCAAATTGAGCTCGAATAACAAAATTTATCATCAACATGAACAATATTCACTATACATATTTAAATTGGCCAGCATTTGCTTCATGTACTTTCTCATCTTCTTCTTTAATGCCTAATGCATATTGATAAGTAATTGAATCAGACTGTTTAAAAAGAATTTTCCCTGTCTCACTTGAACCATCAATACTTTCGACAATTCCATCTTCTGCCAGTAAACTTATTGCAATCACTTTGTCTTGATCACCATGGTCATCCCGAACAATGGTTGCATGACTTTGTCATTATCTCATGTAACTGTTGGTGTTTCATCTTCAAAATCTTCACGGAAAGGATAGATCTCTTCATCAAGATCTAAGGCATGATGCAGCAGCTCTTCCAATCCACCGTTCTGTGGTCTGGCATCATGAAAGGGATTTTTTTAAAACCCATCATTGCTATCATCCACAAGACCACCTTCCAGTATGTCCACGACTGCAGTGACCTTCTGGATTCTCCATATGGGCTTTCACAAGTTCCTGTCACAGCAGAGCTTGAAAAGCCCGCAACAAGTCTTCATCATGCATCACATCTCAGCCATCTCTATTTGTCGAGCTTGATTGCCTCTTCCATGACCTCTTCCACATCCAACCATCATGTCGAAATGAAAAGCGCAATTTTAATTTAGGATCTTATTATCTCTGATACCAATTGATAAAGGAAAACCATAACAAGGGGATCTAATACAATTTTATGACGTCGGAGAATGGAAAGATAGCAACAAGAATTAAAACAAACTTGAAGATGGAACGTAGAACGGTTATTCTAGGATTTATAAAAATCAATGATGTTTAAGGAATGAGGAAAAACTAATGACAAAGTGAGTAGAAGACCTATTTTGCACCCTTGATCTAACATAATAACTTTTAATCTCATTGCAGCTCATTAAGAGTTGCATGACTACTGCATTACTGCTTATTAACTTAATAACTTGATAAAAGACTTAGTAAAATAATACATTTGAATACTAAAAAAGTTGAATTATGTTCCTGCATCAGGTGCTCTCTGACATTACATGCTATGTTGCTGTTGTGGGCCTTGACTTAAATGGGTCGTTCATATGTCTCCATTCTTGTAGTCTTTAATAAGTTTTGTAGCTCATATGCATGAATGTTTGGTTCAAGATATGCATTCTGACTTAGTTATTTAATTTAATTTTTCGGGTGCTTGATAGGAATGATTTTGATGGAGCATCTCAAAGGGAAGGTTAAGGATTTGGAAGGAATCCCTGGTTTTGCTGGGTCTGCCTCACATCTAGATGCATCCAATCTATTGAAGTCGAGTCTTGAGAATTTTATGACACTTGAGGACATAAAGGCATGTCTAAATACTCATCTGAAGAAAGGACCATTAAAGAGGTAGATCCTTTTTTTAAGAATATGTACTGAGTCCTGTAACTTAAGCCTCTATTATTTTTATTTTATTTATTTTATAGTGGATTAGCCTATTGTGAAAGACCAGAGTTATTGTTAGTTTACAATGTCCTATTATTTTTTGAGTACTTCTGCATTGTTTTTTGGGCTATTGCTTTAGGATTATGGAAGTATGTCTTACTGTGCCTTAGGGTGAAGCACTAAAACTAACCGACAAGGATACTGTGATTGAGATATTGTATATGTTAGCATTTTCATGCGAAAGTATAAGCTTTTCTTTGCTTTATAATTGTAAAAAATAATTTGGTGATGGTATTTGTATGCTACATTGAGTTATTCAAGCCACACTAACAAAATGCGCAAAAGTGTAGAATGTGGTCGGATTTCTTTGCCTTTTCTGGATTTTTATACCTGTTATTTTCAGTCTAATTTGTTCTCACGATTGTCAATGGAGTATGCTTTATTCAGGGGGCTTTGTCTGACATGGTAGAGCTTAAAAATGACCTAAAATTAAATGTTGAAGTAAAGATGGCATCTCTTACAATGAGCTACCTGCCATACATCTTATCTGATTTAAGCCATAAGCACTCATTGCTGCACTTGGAAGGATTAAACCAATTAGAATAGAAGGAGATTAAACCAATTATCTCTTTGGCAACTTGAAGGAGAAGCCGCTCAGTCAGACTTCTGTTATAAAGAAAGCAACCGAGTGCAATATTTTCCTTGATGGTTAACAACGTAATGCCCTTGTTATTGGGGAGATATGTCTCTTATGGACTGATTCTCCAGAATTTTGTGGTTTTAGTTGCTTTTACTCTGCTACTAATCCAGTGCTGAGTTCTGGAAATTGATTGGCTTTTTAAAAGGTTGAAATGGGTCAAAATTAAAATAGAAGGAGATTAATCTGGAATTATGGTGGCAAAAGTGTGGTTGGCGTTAGTTTGTGGCTACAGGAGATGTGACATTGTATTAAAATTTGACTTCTCACATTCGCTCTCTGTTATTTGGAAGAGCAATATTCCACCGGAAAGATAAAGAATAATCAATGATCTGATTGGAAGATCACAAAGTAGATTGATTTGATTGACAATAGCAGAAAAGGTATATGACAGCAGTTAACGAGAAGTAAAAATTCTCATATGCCATAATGTAAGTTGTTGAAATAATCTTCTCATTAGCAACATTAATGGTTGTGGTTCTTGACTTCCAAGTGGAGTATCGTCATGCTAGAATTTTACTCTTGAAGTAATAGAAGTTTGTCTATTGTCGTAGTAGAAGAGGTTTTCTTACAATTACCTGTATTTGGTTCTGAGGCTTCTCCTACGATTCAAGAGATTTCTAGAACGTGTTCCATGCACCAATGGATAGAAAATAAATTTTACAAGGGGAATATATAGAAAAGAAAACCTTCTCTTCATATCCAGCAGCTATGTTATGCATGCATGCTAACATGTTGAATTGCTTTGTCATCTCAAACTCCTTTTGTGGTTTGTTGTTGTCAGCATGTCATATTGACAAACTATTGATATTGGAAGTCTATACATCTTTCCTCTTTTTGTTCATGAAAGGCAATGCGAAGAAGTGATGCCAAAGCAGAAAAGGCAGGATGATGAAATGTAGAAGTTTATGAGACCTCATCGATTCAAAGGGACAACTAGAAGATTTTCTAAGCAGTTGATGCTTCCTCTGTTTGCTTGTATGGCTCTGGCATTCTCATAAATACTTCCGTTCTGCTAGCTCTTTTCCCTACTTTGCCAATTCTCTCTGATCAATTTGCCTCTCTGAATCACTTTCAGGCACTGGTACATACTCAACATACACAACAAATCAGCAAATCTCAGTTGTCATTTGCTCTCCCCATTTCTGAAGCTGTGCGGTAAAGAAAGTAGTGCAGGCGATTCTCTCTAGCATGTACATTGTCCTGACTGTAATATGTTTGTGACATTAATTAATCAAGGGACCTTTTTGTCATGGATAGAGCAGCGTTGAAATTACCAATAGTTGGTGTGCTCATTGTGTAATTCATGCTTGCTGAGCTTGTCACAGTCTCTCCTCACTGAGATCTGAGTGTGGTCGAGCTGTGACATTCGAAGGGGCTTTAGGCATTTACATAGAAATCTGTATGTCATCTGGCGGAAATGCACCTCTTTATACATATTTGTGCTAGCATATGCTTCTTTGTATCTTTGTATGACCCTGGTGCTGGTTGACTTTTGATCACAATGGAACTAACATTTTGGGGAAATTTACTTACAAGTGAATAGATGAGCGCACGCACATGAGAATTGGATAAATGCGCAAGGGATGATGATTCAGATTCTCAACAGTACTTCCTCTCTGGCCCATTCAACTATTCCCTAGTTATCACATCCCCACATTGTTCTCGTTCTTCTGATTGCTGTTTTATTACTAAGAATGGGATGTGTGCCTTCCGATCGTGGGATTTGTCCCGCTCCATGCGAACTATGCTATGTCATGAACGAGTTTATGACCGTTTAAAAAATTGTCGTGTACCTGTATCCGCTGCTCTCCTATCTGAACGTGTGTTATCCAAGACACGGTGCAGATGTAAAAGCAAAAAATTAGAAAGTCTAAATGGTTCTTAGTAGCTGTACTCTGATTTGTCGGTTGGTCTTAATTTTAGAAGTGTGATCTTTTAGGTTTCTCAATGAATTACATTGTCAGTAGCTGGTTATCCAGTCTGCGTCTGGGCGAAGCAATTCAACTGGTATATAGTTAATCTGCCGGTCCATTTCAAATGGTTATCATTCAAGTTCTTCTTCAGGGGATACGGCTTGAAAAGTGGACGATACAATTAGTGCTAGAACAGGATATCAAAGAGTAACAACTAAGTTCTAACCTCGAACCGACAATTTGCGACGTCATGGGAGTCGACTTATAAACCCTCATTGATATATATGTGGGGTTTGCAACATCCTGATCTGGCATATTATGAAGTTAACTGATGCTGACTGAATGAACAAGATTGGAATGTTCGATGTATATTGCAATATCTCAGCATTGAAATACAGGGAAAGGAGAAGGGGACAATACTCTAGTGATTGCTTTGAGTTAAAATGTCCTGGTTCGATCATCTTTTGAGAAACTAGGAAGCACACTTTAAGAAAGCAAGGAATTGAGTAGCTATCTCCTGACGATTAGTAAATCGCTTGTGTAGTATCATCGTAGTCAAGTGATGGAGAAATCTTGTAGGTACGGGATATAGCAAGTATCATGGTAATTTCCCCATTTTCTCTAAATTAGTTTTCCAACCGCCATCAGAATTCCTAAGGATTCTCAGGAACTCAATTCCATAGTGTAGTTTAGGTTTCATAGAAATGGTTGAGTTTAATTTTCGAGATTCATTTCAACTGAAAAAGGTATGGGGCTTAATTAAGACTTGGTCCTGCTTATGCCTTGCTAAATGAATTGAAAATTTATTATATTGGATTTTATTTGAACCTCCTGAAATTGATCTTAGTAATTAAGGATTTGACTTGTGTGTTGATTAGGTGGACATAAGTTTTGTTGCCCACACCACCCAAATACAAAGAATTGCATATTAGGGCTTCCGCTATAGATTAGCAGTTGATGATCCAATTTATGAGAATATGAATCGGGCGCATGACAATACAGGTTCAATTACCCCAACATCATCAAGTGCAAACATATCATATTACAGCCATCTTCGGAGCTTATGCTCGTATCTTTAATCCGATCCATTAGATATATGGGGGTACTTTACGAGTTTGGAATTTCCCCTATTACTAGGGTAGGCTTAATCTTTACAAAAAATAGACAAAAAGAAAAACATAAATCCTTAGGGCAAAAACAAAAAGATACTGTTGAGGGGTTGAAGCCAAGCGTGCAATGGCTCGGACATGGACAAGACAGAGCTTGGCTGCATCTGATGTAAAGCCATTTTCAATCATACCATTTTTTTTATTCATCTTCCCTTGGTGACGAGAATTATGATCTTCTTGTTGGCCATGCCTGCTTCTTTTGTCCTTGCAGGCGCATGCCCTTTCCCGCCGACCTGGGCCCTCATGTTCCACAAATTTTTTTTTTATTTATATTTATATTTTTTTGCATGATAACTGCAGCATTGAGCATCAGACTTTCTACTGTATTTAACTTATTATGTATATTCAAAAGCTAATGGCGTAGGGCACTCGTTACGTCCTAGCTTTTCTCCATCCAACATCTTCATCGGCTACTCCCCATTGTCAAGGCTGCGTCATCGGATGCTAAGGCTGAGGGTGCAAAAACCTGCAGGATCTCAAAACACTTCATCAGAAAAGATATGTAAAACATGGTTAAAGATCTGTAGGCCCCTACCCGACACGACCCTTCTCTCAGCTAACCTAAACCGAATACCTGTCTTTCTTAATACTGCAACTGTCGGAGGCAGGCGTCCCCCCCTTTGTCCTGGTCCTGTGATCGCCGATGTTACCGGGTTTTCCTCCGTGTGATCAATCACGCCTCTCTCTCTCTCTCTCTCTCTCTCCTCCCCCCCGACCTCGATGTGGACACACCAACAAATAACACATGTAGTTCGCAGACAAATTAGATGTGGTTGAGGCGAAGGCACGTGTAGTGGGGGTGGCCATGGGGCCGGAAGCTAGTGGCGCTGGGGTTCAGATTACGTGCTAGACTGTGACCTGGAGGAGGGAGACGAAGAAGAGAGTAGGTGATGAGAATGACGATTGGGTTTTGCAGGTATCTAAATTTAAACGAAAGATCCACGTAGGGTTTGATATAGGATCAAGCGTGCCCAACGTTTTACCGTACATACACAGAGTATAGGATCCTCGATTTAAATCGAAATATTTTCGCACTAACCAAAGGAAGTTACAATCTAAAACTACTTCTACAAATGACAAATAGACTTTCACTATAGTTGTGGTAAGGGAGAAAGAGGGGAAATTGTCCAAAAGGTTCTAAACCTATTGTTTTTTCACCAGTTTAATTCTAAAACTTTCAATTTTATCAATTGATTCCTAAATATTTTCAAGTGTTGCCAATTAAGTCTATGCAGCCAATTTTAGTTGAAAAACGCTATTGTGGAGGCCAGTTGTCCTATGTGACATCGCTGGTACTAACGCGGACAATTTTCAATATTATTTTAATATATTTCAAATTTATTTTTATTTTTAATTTTCTTTTCATTTTTTCTTTCTTTTTTTCCCCTTAACCTTAGGCTGGCGAGGTTGGTGGCTTACCCTTTGCCTAGTCTAGACGAGGGCACAACTGCCCTCACCCAAATCCAAGCAAGGGCCACAACCCTCACCCTTTGGTTGGCAAGGGTTGGGATGCCCTCGCCTAGCCTAGGCAAGGGCCTCCACGACCTTGTGGACCTAGGGTTAGAAAAAAAAAAGAAAAAAAAAAGGAAAAACTAATTAAAATTTTGAAAAAAATTAAAATACTGTTAGAAATTATACACATTAGCACCGACAATGCTACATAGGACAACACAAAAGATGAGTGATATCCATGTTAGTATTTTTCAGCTAAAATTGGCTGGATAAATTCAACTAACAAAACGTGAAAAATGTTTAAAATTGAAAAGTTTAAGACTGAATTAGCAAAATTCCAATAGGTTTAAGACCTTTTGAAAAAATTTCTTGAGGAAGAGAGACTCACTTTATACATATATATTGGGCGAGGCTCCTCTACAAGGGTCATAGGCATATCTCTTAAGACTCCTCTAAATTTTAGGCTTTGTTTATTTCTCTAAACAAATAATTTGAAAAATATTTTCCTAAAAATGATTGCTTATATCGTTTGAAATAATTAATTAATAAAGAATGTTTTCGTTGCTGACAACAATTATGTTTAAATATTTTTGTGGAAGTATCAAATAATATTATTCATCCATTCACTTTTGTAAATGATATAAATGATCATTTTTAGGAAAATATTTTCCAAATCCTTCATTTTCCATGCAACAAACAAACCTCATATGTGTTTTCCATTTTGTTTGGTATCTCTTTGATAGGTTATTTTGTTTTTGCTTGAATATCTAGCACAATAATTGGTAAGGTAAGTTTCTTTTCTTTTCTCATCTCTTCTTTCTCGTTGGGATAACAACTTTGCTAGCATATGAATTTTTGTGCATTTTACAATTGAGTACCTAAATTTCTTTTTTTGATCAATCAAGTACATGAACCTTTCAATATTAAAATTGAGAACAAAAACAGCCATGTATACCAATGTCGTCAAATAGTCATTAACCGACTATATTGGCATCCAATATAGCATCGTGAGATGATGTCACATCAAAAGAGATATATTGGACACCAAATATCATCCAAGTCTACACACTCTCTCTCTCCTCATCACCCAACATATAAATGGAGATGATATTATTTTGGTTGAATATGGGAGCCATGTCAGCAATTGTGTTCAGTTTTACTGAGTAAGTGAGCCACGGTAACAAAATTGCATGACATGGTCATTTATTCAACAAATGCCTCATATTGAGCCAACAGTTGAGGTACTAAATGGAACACAAAATTTTTTGTGGTATTGGACTCTAAAATACACGAGATTCATGTACTTGTGTTGTCATTAACCCAATTTTCTGCAAACCACTCGTGGAAATTCTTGTGTAGAAAAACGGTTCATGCAAAGTGAGTGGAGCTTGGAGAAGTCAAAACTCTCGTGCCATTATTGAGACATTTTCCATGCCTTGCAACAACCTAAGAAGTACTACATTATTAAAGTGCTGGTGTTCTTTGTCCACAAGAATAAAAGCAAGTGAGGTCCAATAGAATGATTAAAGACACTCCAGTTTGTCCCCATACCTTTGTCTTCTCTCGAAAAATCTCGACATATACGTAACAACATTGGCAAATGGATGGTATTGCACGTGCACGTACAACCAAAGTAAGTACAAGATCATAGTCCAAACCACGAGCTTCCGATCAATTCCGACCATTTTTTTTTTCCATGCGCATAAGCACTCATCCATTATTCATACGAACAAGATGAGGTTTCTTTGTCACACTATTTTACCTTTTTTATTTGAAAATATTCCTATTGCTTGTTCCAATAGATAAAAATCTTTGGATTTATGTGGTGACAGTAAAGGTCGTGTCCCCAATGTGTTACGAAAAGTAGGTGTTGGAGGCATGCAAAAGAATCTTATCGTATCCCAACACTATTATAAAAGATGGTGAATTTTAAACTATAAAATGGATTATAGGTGTCTTAATCAGTTCTAATTAGTGGATGATGGGCGTTAGACCAAAAAGGATTTGCTTCAAGATTAAGGCAGGCATCACCATCAATGATGGTAGCTTCCAAGATCATCGAGTGGGGCATATTGAAGATGCTGGGGAGGGAACTCTCTCCAGTCAAAAGAAGGGTTTCAACTTTTCTGCCCATTTTTCTATAGCTTTGGATTGATATAATTTGAATCCTGTTAATTTAATTTAGTTCGATTTGAGATCAGGGGGATCACATCGATGCTTGATCTTGTTGATGTCAAGGTCCAGGCAGGATCTAACAATGGCGATCTCCAGGATTTCCACTTCGACCCTCTCTTAATCAAGGAATAATTAGTGAAAAGTGGGATGCGGAAGCAATGATCTCCGGCACCGTTGACTTTCTTGTATTTAAAGCAAGGCTTAGATGGTCCCCCCGAAATCTAATTATGTTTAATTCCAACGTTGTGAAAATCGGATTGAACTATACTCCAAACTAATATATACAGGTGAAAGATACTACCATGAACCTAACAACAATAATATGAAAGCTGGACACGATATTTTGACTACCGGGAGATTTTGTAAATCGTGGAAGATATCTATCTGGATGGCGACGTATCAATTCAAATATACAACATAGCCGAACTAAATATCTTGTCTGACAGTTCCCTCCCACTGAGGGTGGTTGTAGAGAAATCAATTAAAGTTTGGAAATAAATTTGTGTACATGACCTTGATAGTGAGGATCTCGACAATTTGATCGGCGGAGGAAATATGGAGTACGTTTTAGTTCCCGACATTATCTGGTGAAGGGACAATCCTTCTAAGATATGCTTTGTTCATTCATGAACAAATCACCGTGAGTAGTTTGCATAGCATCATCACATGTTGGAAAAATTCTCTATATTGTTTTGAAGATGACAAAATATTTAAAAGCTACGGATGTGTGTCTTATTAGTTTAGTGCCAGGTTTTAGATGCACAAGCAATATGTAAAGGGTGTCTTCACAAGATCATCAAAAGCTACGAGTGCGTTGCCTCTATTAAGGGTGATCAAGGTATTGGATGTACAAGGTGTCTAAAAGACGGTGGACCTGAGTAGAAGATGAATGAGTCATAAAACAGGGAGTTGGTGAAAATTTGAATGGACCACAGAAGGTGAACAGCTTAGTAGAACTAGAGTCATCAATATGCTTGAAAGGACCAGATAGTGATGGTCACTTTAAGCGAGAAGCATGAAGGGATTGGAAAGACTCGTACAAACAACTCCTGCGACCGACTAAATGGAAGAAGGGTGATGTGTTTCTACTACTTGAATGAAAGAATTTAGATCTCTTTTGATTTGATTTAAAATTCAAATTAGAGGTTGATGACTAGTTTCAGGGTTTGGACTCCACAGAGATTAACCTAGAGAAAATTAGAGCAGTATTTCTCTTTTTGTGCAAGAATTTGGAGAGTCAGCCATTGGACAAAAGCAAAAGCCTAATTTCTAAAAATCTCCTTTGTTGGCTCAGGGATAGAAG
Source organism: Eucalyptus virginea (assembly GCA_014182375.1). NCBI lineage: Eukaryota > Viridiplantae > Streptophyta > Magnoliopsida > Myrtales > Myrtaceae > Eucalyptus > Eucalyptus virginea. The sequence continues at coordinate 29,233,870 of CM024518.1, forward strand.
GCAACTAAGGAGAGGCTTGGATCCAACGGATGCTTACACCTAGAAAAGACTTGCAACGGTTAAATTAACGCTTGGGAGATTATAAAAGGGCCCAACTATTGCTAAGAAAGCGGCAGGAAATAGAAAGATTTTATTCTATCTCGTCTTGAATACTCTCATGCTCTTTAGTATGATTACTGTTTGTATATCGATTTACATTCTCTGAAACTATTGCTAGGCTTTGTACTCTAATATCGGTCATTTAGTTTGATCGAACTTATCTACTAAGTTTCGGGTGAAAAAAGCACCTGCTACTATCTCTAACCTTCCAAAGATCACTAGGGTTTCCGGCCTAATTCTTGACTGTTAGTCTAGGAAAGTGAAGCTCGTCTAAAAAATTGAGCGAACCACTATTTATCTGCTTGCATATTCTTCTCTCTCTTTAACTCACAAGCATCAACATTTGATTAACTATTTTCTTCTCTACAAAAGCAACCTAGCAAAGTATTTCACGAAAAGGTTTACCCATAAGAAGATTCACCATCGGCCAATCCGTCAAACGTCAAAAACAGCTATCTCAACAAACTTCTCATGCGCCCAATTGGGTTTATGTTGAAACACAAGTGAGAACTTTGAAATTGTGATTGCTGCGGCGATTTGGCCTTACACCCAATAGAATTGGCATCTTCGGGTTTTGAAATCGAGATCATCATTGGCGATATCTTGAAAAGAAGTTGACATGTGATATCTTTTAAGCCTGAACCTTATGTGCCAAAAGATAAGTAAGTCCTCTCTGTCACTCCATGTGGAGCTTGAGGCTTTACAATATTTTGCTGGACATTTCTACAGCAAATGGAAAATGATTGGAAAAGGCAACTCTTGCTAGCGAACTTCTTTGAGTGATGCGAAAAAAATCTTACAATCACTATGGAATATTTAATTTGAGCCATTGCTACTTTACATAACTTATGACCCGAAAGTCTGAGATTTGCAAGTCCATCAGTCATTCTCATCAAGATCTTAATAGTCAAGAAGTCTCTTTACACAAGATATACTGATCTGGGGTGCTCCAGTAAGCTGAATTTGGCAATGGAATTTAAGTCCACTCACGATGAGAATCAAACTCAAGACCTCGTGAAGCGTGTGTGAACCCTTTAACATTAAAGTCAAAAAGCTTGGTGGTATAACATTTCCTCAAGCATTAAAAGGGTTTTAATATTTTCGTAAAAACGCATCTAGATAAGACATAAATAAGTTTGACAAATAAAATGAGCTCCATGGCTCGAATTTATGCGAGCATGGCATGGAATCAGATTTTCACAGGGCACAATTTACTTAAACTTCCGAGGAAACTAAAAGATTAGGGCCCACTAAATTGGAAGTATGTATATGTTATTTGACACAATTTGTTTTTTTTTTAGATTTATCTACCTAAAACGGGCTTTCCTCTTGTAAAAAGTAAGCATGAAAATAAAATTTTCACTCAGACGAAACCTCTAGGCATAAGCATTATAATCATAAAAGCTGCAAAAACACCTAAAATCACCTTCTAAACCCCTCATGGTCAACATAATTGGTGGGATGATTGAAAATTTTCTAAAGAATTGAAGGTCACTTGTTTAAATCTCATTAACTACATGCAAACTACTCTACATCAAGGCAATTTACATAGGCCAAAAGCTTAAGGTCCAACTTTGAACTTAACCCGTTTATTCAGGTCATTTGTTTAGATTTCATCAACTATATAGGGTGCGCATGGTAAAATTTCTGAAACAGAAATTGATTTCTGGCCAGAAATCAATTTCTCAATTTCTATTCCAGGACAAGTTTGAGCAAAGAAACCCGTTTGATAACGACTCAAAATTTCTATTTCAAACAATCCGTTTGATAACAGAAAAAATTTCTATTTCTATGAATCATGTTGTCCCCATCCTTTTACCTCACTCTTCTTGGTGCTTGTGATGGTAATTTAATTTGATAAAAGTTGGTAAATCACTTTAATTTATATTGGTAATTCGATAGAGTAGTTAAGAACTTCAAAACATTAGCAATTTATGTAAATAAAAGCTAGTAATTAGTATAAAAATGCTAATATGCAAACTATAAAAGATTTGGTAGTTTCAAATGCTAATATGCAAATAGTTAATGTATTTATTCTCCTCATTCAAGATTCGGGTTTAAGTCACTACATTTTTTTGCATTCTTTTGAGACCACGAAGTGATTTTATGGTAGGTACTAGTTGACATGGAGGTAGGCGCAATTTGCGAGAGATTTGAAATTAATAAAATGGAAATTGTACTAGAAATAGAAATTGATTAGATAACAACATAGGAAATCCTCAAATACAAAATAATAGTCGAAATAACACTAATGCATTACAAAAGTTGAAAATACAATTTCATGGAATTTCCGACATATTATTATCCCTTGCCATTTTATTGGCAATGGTTTTCCTAAGCGTATTTATTTGGTTTCCCTCCTCGGTCAACTGAATGTTTGCAAGGTCATCCTGCGTAGGTTCAGCCAAGTACATCGGATCTCCATATAGGGAAAAGTTCCTATCCATCTTGTCTTGATCACGGATGTAATTATGGATGGCACAACATGCAATTACGATATGTGCTTGCTTTCGAAGTGCAAATGAGGGCATGTGCCTCAAAATGAAAAAGCGATTCTTCAATGCCCCAAATGATCTTTCAATGACATTCCTTAAAGAAAAATGCCTATAGTTGAACAATTCTCTTGCAGGTTGTTGGCCGTCTCGCTCTACCCCTATGCTCATTTAAATGATACCGGTCACCTCTAAAAGGAGTTAAAAATCCGGAGTTGCTGCATAACGAGAATCCATGACATAGTATTTGCCTACAATAATGTATTTTTGAGGGATTTTCCATGCATTTTGGGAGGAAAAACATTTTTGAGTATTTTTCTAATTTTTGGATATAAAAGGGATTTTTTTTTACCTTTTTGGTATTTTTGGAAAAAAAAAAAAATACAAGTCTTTTGGCTTTTTCTGAATTTTTTTGGCTTTTTCATGAATTTTTGGCTTTTTTTGGATTTTTGACATTTTTTGAAAATATGAAATATTTTTGATTTTTTGATTTTTGTGAAAATAAAATATTTTTTAATATTTTTGGAAAATAAATTATTTTTGATTTTTCTCGATTTTTTTGGAAAATAAAACATTTTTTAAAATATTTTTGAAAATAAAACATTTCTGATTTTTTGATATAAAATATTTATTTTTTATTTATTAGAATATTATTTTATATTAAAATAACAAAATAAAACCGACCCGGGTCGGATCCGCGGGTTGGGTCCGAGAAATAATTTCTATTTCTACTTCGAAATAGAGAAGCTAAAATTTTTAGCTTTCGATTTCTCTCCAAAACAATTTCAAAGCAAACTGCTTTGAAATAGAGAAATCAATTTGCGTTACAAACGGATTTGTTCCCTAATGTTAGGAACAGAGAAATAGAAAGCGAGAAACAGAAATTTTACCATGCGCACCCATACAAACTGCTCTACATCAAGACAACTTACATGAGCCAAAAGCTTAAGGTCCAGCCTTGGACTTAACCCGTTTATTGAGCTGGAAAGTTGTTTATGGACATCCAAATAGTCGGATCCTGACGCTTGTGACTCAAGATTATTTATTAAAAAAGAAAAATCGGCTTTTAATTGCTTAAGATCTAACTTTTCTTTGCTGATGCTTGGAGCAATTGTTGCTTTGAGACGAAGTACTAGTGCAGTCTAAGATGCGTTTTTTCTAGATAGATGGTCAGAGAGAGAGAGAGAGATCACTCTTTTTTGGTAGCCAAAAACTTACTAATGAATGTGTATCATGGAATTGTTTCAAATTTTATAGTCAGAGGATTTGTAAATATAGACAATGCAAAAAAAAGGGTATGTAGAGTACATATCTAGTAAATTACCCAATTCAATAAAATCAACTCATTGTTGGAACGTGGATCGAATTGGCCAAAAAATTAGTCAAATATTGGAAGGAAAAAGGAACGTGCCTCTCTCTTTCTCTCTGTCAATTCAATTTTTCATGTGTTGAATCATGTTCGAATTTCCTTTTCATACCATGCTAGAAATTTAAGATAGCTTTTAGAGTTAGCTATTTTGTGTGTAATTGATTGGTCATAATTCTTTTTTTTTTTAAAATAACTTAGGAGCATTAGTGTAGATACTTTACTATTTGAAGGCTTATAAAATATCTGGCAAGTTCTACAAATCGATGAAGTTAAAATCATTGACCTATGTGAAATGGCTGTGACTTATAACAGTTTACATGTTAGGTGACCCTTTGTTGTAATATAGCAAGAAAACTAACAAAACATCAAATTCAGTATCAAACGTGAGAGGATGAATTAATAGGAAAACTATCAAAGAATGATAACGATATGAGATATATGTTATTTGGTTCTAAGGTAAATGCCTCAACAAGGAGAGCTGATCGCGAATAATTTTTTACTAATTAATGGAGTATTATAGCCTAGCCTTCTTGGACGTCTTTATGTCCCTGTAGATTCTTGTTCAAATTTTATCTAAAACTTGGGCCACAAGATAAAAACCTCAAGTTGGTTGGATTCATATATGTGAATATTTGATGATATCGATGAACATTGACCATCTGATTTGTACTTCTTATGTGGCATTCTTTGAACAAGTAAATCGGGAGGATCCAAAATTCCAAGAATGTGATCCCTAGAGGTCGGGATTGCCGTTGCTCAAAAGACCCTTTGCCAAATTAGATCTGCAACCATTGATCTTGAAATAAAGGTAGTCGCCAAAAGTGTAACTATATCAACGGCTTAACCAACAGCTCAACCGAAGAAAATGAAACCCCCTAAGCAATATTTTACTCAGCTGATGTATCTACGACGAATCCATAACAAATAAATAAATAAATAACTATACTATATGAAATGATTTCATATGTCCGCAATGCGTCTGGGTTTTGTTGGGAAAGCATCGTCGTGTAGGGACCCAGAAGCCACAAATTCCCAACCGGTTGGGTCTCCATTGGGCCAAAAATATAATAATTTTATAATAATTAATATAAAAATATATTGTCAAATAAAAAGAATGTTGGTGGGCCGCCCTCACTTTGAACTTTGATCTTCTAAAATATTTACTTGCAAATAAATGAAAAAAAGAAAAAAAAAAGAAAAAAAAGAAAAGAAAAGGGAGGTTGGAGCTTCGTGCTTTCCCTCCCTTTTTTTTTCCTTACCAACCAAAAGACCCAACGGTAGAAACTGTGCCGAGCGGCGTTGACTATCTTCTCAAGCCATCATTATAACCGTACGACAACCGCAAGAAAAATCATTGAACTCGCCAATTACCTCTTTCCTTCCTTTTCCTTAATTCGACAATTTTGACCGACCGACGAGGGTGGGGGACCAAAATTAGGTATTGTCTAGGAGAATTTAAGAAAAAAATAAATTGAATCAATTTTTACATGAAAGTATTTGCATGATTGCTTCACCTAATTCACCCGCTAAATCATTGTCAATATTGCACATGAGCTACACATGCATGCCCCCGTTCGATTGCATGTCTTTAGACTCTTCTGTGGTCACACCTCCGAAAGAAAAAATAAAATTGACTTCGAGCTTGGCTCATAGAAAAGAGGTAAAATTTCTCTTTCTTGAATTATTTTTGTCGGCTGATTAAGGGAATGGAGTCCAATTCCAAGGCATGTTACACAATCATGGAAGATCATGGGAAGTGCCAAGTTTTTAGGTTGATGACATAATTCGCACATGCTTTATAACTATGATTTGGTGTGGAATAATATGCGTTTTGGGTACCCCTAATTTTCTTCTAAGTCAAGTCCAACTAATTGGGAAAATTGACTTGATCAATCTTAAACTTATTGTACGGATATTGATTTAGGCATAAAGTTTCCAATTTTTCTAGTTTAGTCATAAATTTTTATGCGAAATTTTAATTTAGTCATTCCGGTCAATTTTTCCTAGAAATCACTAATGTGATAATTCAGTCATTGTTGGTCATCCTACGTGATACATGATCATATCGGCAAAAATCAACCAAAAGGATTACATTGAAATTTCACATAAATATGACTGAATTGGGATCCACACAGTAGGTTTAGGATTGGTTAGATAATGTTCATCTCGATTGGTAATAAGATAAGGACTTCTAGAGAGAGCATTGCTAGTAAAAAATTTTAAAAAGAAAATCTTCTCTCACTCTTGCCCCTATCTAAGTCCGTGGTACTCATTTGATTCAAATTTGGTCACCTTTCCTACACCAAACCAATAAATGCTAACAACAAAATATGATTTCGAAAAACCTTTAATTCGTTAAATTTGTGTGGTCATATGTATATTCATATTGGATAGAACGAGATAATATAAGAAAGGGAAAAAATCACAAAAAATCCCTAAACTATGCCCCACATCTACCTTCAACTTGATTTTATGATATCAAAAATATCAAATTATATCCATTGTGACACATTTAATATACAAAATTTTCTTATGACATGAATAACATCAAACTTATACCCATGTGATACTTTTACCCTCCATGAAGGTTCTTGTAGATGATTTTTAGATCAAAATAATATTGTTTTTATTTCACTTAAGCTATACTAGCATCATGTTAATACTATTTGCTATCTAACGTCTATATAGACAAATTTTTAATAATGACAAAATTTTGATGGAAGGTAAATGTCTTACATAGATATAAGTTTGGAATTTTTGATGTCACAGAAAAAAAATTTAAGGTATATATATCCAGTGGGAATAGTTTAGAGTTTATGGTAGATTTTGTTCTATAAGAAAAAAAAAAAAAAAGACGTTTTATAAGGAACCGGATGCCGACATATATTACATGCCGACATATATTACACGTGTGTTTGGTCCACATTGGATGGGATCGCGATGGTAAATATAATGAAAATAATATAGCAACTTGTATGTGCAAATAATAAATAATTTAAAATAACCATAAGAGAGGGGCTGCGTGTTGAGGACTTTGAGCTTCGTCACTGCAGTCCCGTTGCCCGACGATGATGACGTAGATGGAAACTAATATTAATATTTGTCCTTCGTTCCCTTTTTGATATTTAGTTCTATGAAAAAATTGAGATTAAGTAACGGGGATAGTTGCAAAAAAAACAGGGAAGCTGATAATAAAATCAACGAGGAATTGTAAGAAACGTTGGAGTTTCAAATCGTTCAGCCCAAATTTTGGTACTTAATTCACGGTGAGAGCCAAGAACCAAAAAAATCTATTATGAATCCGAAATATTACAGAGTTACAATCTTTCAAGTATTCGGCAACCTTGAATTACACCCAATGCAAAACCCACAAGTATTATTTTATAATCTCTTACGAAGAACTCACTCAGAAAAAAGCAATAATACTTCTCTTGTTTGGTTCGATGCGTTGAAACTAAAATTTACTTATATATCTTATACATTACAGGAGGTGAAAGAACTCAACTTGAAAAGCTAACTTGCGACGATAAGGAAGCTAACTCATTATAACTCTTAGGACATCTCTTTAGTTACTCAATATGGGACTCTATCTGCATCATCCTCCCATTCTTTAGGATTTTGTGACCTCACAAAATGATCCGAAGGACGTGACCTTGAGCCACCACCAAGGCATTGTAATCTTGAGGATAAAGTGCTAGAAGTGGGTGTCTAAGGAATGGCTTTGATATCGTGTTGATGAGTTATCACAAGGGGTGGAAGAACTCATCCTGAAAACTTAGTGTGCTAGGATAGGGAACCAACCCATTATAAGACTCAAAACATCTCCTTAGTTGCTCAATGTGGGACTTTGCCCGCATCATTCTCCCCCTCTTTAGAATTCTGCAACCACGCAAAATGGCCTCGGGTACATAGCCTCAGGCCACCACCAAAGGACCGCAACCTCGAGAATAAAGTGCCAGAAGGTGGACGTCAAAGGAATGGGTCTGATACCATATTGATCAGTTACCACAAGGTGTGGAAGAACTCATTCTATAAACCTAACTTGCTAGGATAGAAATCCAACCTATCATAAGCCCTGAAATATCTCATTGGTTGCGCAAAATAGGACTTTGCCCGCACCATTATCCAAAGTAGAAAACCCCTTTTAGCTGACTCAAACTTGAATCCAACTCCAACGAGGCTTTTGTTGTTGTTTCATATGTTTAGTTAACTAAAAGTACCAATCAAGACTTTTTTAATTTAAACCACATGGCTGAGCTTCGAATCAAGTTTTGTTCATGGGCTCAAACTAGAGAAATGATTTGACGATTCTCCATCCCAGCTCGACATCTGTAACGAAGTCCTAGTTTTCATATTTCACACTGACCCTCCCAATGCACCGAGGGGCACTCAACCATCACAAACATCTGTCAATCCCAAGCTAAACTTAGACTCATCAAGAGGGATAAACTCAGTCCACATGTTCACAGGATTCTCGACTAGTAGAAGGTCACCACTTGAGTATAAAGGTTGGTCCCCACAAATCTATTTCCAACTTTCACAAGATTTTTAACCGCGATTTTTGTGACAAGTTATAGTAAAGGCTTTTGTTAAATATTTAAACAAAGAGCTTGGCATTTTTAAAAACGACGTTTTTATACAAAATTAATGCATCAAAAATGAAAAACATATTATTGTTAGATTTATTTAACAAGTTTTTGTTTGGAGAACTCGTTAACAACGCCTTTTTTCTAAAAGGGAAAGAGATCTTGTGCATGGACTCTCCCGACACATGAGCTTTTTCCTATTATTCAAGTATTTATTCTTCCTTCTTCACCTAGCGATCTTTGGCAATTCCTTGCCATCATCATGAGGGGTTGTTACATCTTTTGAACGAGTGGGAGAGCAAATCGATTTCACTGGTGCAAGAGGGGGAAGCACATTGATTGACCAAAACGCAGGAGAGGTTGACTGAGACAATGATTGTTGATTTGGATCCATGACCCATGCCATCGAGCACCTCATCATTATGAGGTAGTTTGTCCCCTGGAAATCCCTTTTTTCTTAATTTATATTTTTCCTTTTCCTAACAACTAATAATGATGTTAAATTCCCTTTTTTTCTCTCTCCTTAAAGGATAATGTGCGTGATCAAACAAATCCCGCATGCATGCCTTTGCAGAGCATTCTTTAATTTCAGCTCCATTTCTGTTACATAATGATGGAAGGCCGTATATTTTAGACCATTGAAAGGTATAAAGATGAAAAGTATAAACATCACCAACAATGGTCATCTTCTTCTCGCCCAAATATTTAGAACCAAAAAAAAAAAAAAAAAAAAACCCGTAAATCTGTAACTGCAGGACCAAAACATTCCCAATTTTCAAAGGTCCTACCCAAAAAAAATGCTTTTGCTTGGGGAACACAAAAATGGACCTTCATGTTTCCCATCCATTCAAAGATGATGTGGCATTTGATGTGATTAACAATGCTAACGAGTACCATAGACACATCGGCAAGGTAATAGAGGACAACTTCTTGTGAGCAAAATGATGCCACTTTGGAGAAGAAAAAAAAAAGGACAGCGTTTGAGCCATATCGAATATGTCAGATCGTTGGTTGTGCTATATAGAATGGCTAGCACTAACTAGACATTAAGTCAACAATTTCCGGCCTAAATTGATTAGAAAGACTATATTGAAAAATCATGGAAAGTTTTAAAACTACATTTATCAAATTGGAAAATTCAATACTAAATTGGAGGTTGTATAGTAGATTTAGAACTTCTTGAATAATTCTCCCACGGAAAATTTCTGCCCTAAACACCGCTAGGGAGGGAGAGAGATTGGTTGACGGATTAGGTCATTTGAAGTGTCATTTGTTTTAAATGAAAAGTCAATATTAGAGTGATTAAAAGAAGAGCCTTTTGATTAGAAAAATCATAAGAATAAATAAAGGAGGAAGCACTAAGATTCGACAACCCTAGCCTGAGGCTATTAAGCCTTCACTTCGTTAGATTCCCCAACTCTCTTATATCTAGTCCTCCATTGGCTAGCAAAAAGTCAACGGGGGTAATCATCAAAATCAAACATATTCTAACAACTGATATCAATAATTTAGAAAACTCTGGAAATAAAAGGGAAAATAAAATTGAGAAATAAAAGTTGAGAGAGGAGGATGACAACCCCAACCATGGCTTGGGCAAGGATCGATGAATTTTCCGACATGAACGGTCTTGTCTCATGTCATATTCAAAGCACAATAATGGAATAGTTGACATCGTCCATATAGTTAAAGGCAACGAGATTTTGCCAACAATCTTGAATTTTTGGATCAACGATGGAGTTTATGTTATAATATAGAGAAATAGGAACAAATAGTACTTAGTTAATTTTTTTTTTCACCATTTGTATCTTATGGTACAAATAAACACACGTCAAGTTAAGATATTGAGTTAGAATAGAGGGATAGGAGACAAGATCAATCAATTCATAGTATCGAAACCCTCAACTTAGGCTCTTTTTTTTTTCTTTTTTTTTTTTGGCAAAATTAATCAATTTAACATATTGATGTTTTTATCAATAACAATTTATACCTTAATATTTTCGTAGGTGATAAAAAAATTTTCTTTCATTTGTTTGTATAAATTATATAAGTGATCGTGTTTAGGAAATTTTTTTCTAAATCATTTATTTTTCACAAAAAAATGGAATCTTAATTAAATTAAACTAGAGTTACACAATATTTACCTCAACAAGATGAGAGTCTCCTTACGCAAGATCGCGCATGGTTGTCAAGTCACCTCAACCATCTCTTTCTCTCTCTATCTCCTCTTCTCTTCCTTCGGCAGCACCCGCCGTTCCCAGTCAATTGCGAAAAGAATTAAAAAGAGAAAAATAAAAAACCAAAAAACAAAAGAAAGAAAATCCAAAGTGTGGGACAAAACATCGACAAAAGAGAGGTAAAAGTCATTATATCACCAAAGAAGAATTGTCAAAAGGTGTCACGGCTGTGCCCTATATCATCGTCGACACAAAATTCTCCCGCTGCGCCACTCATCTTTGCTCTTTTGTATTGCTTAAGAGGTGGTGAGTGGGCCACTCCTCAGGTGATCCCTCCTATATATACACTGTAAATCCCGCCTCTCTCCTTCACATTCCCTCTACGCCTCTCCCCTCACTCTTTTTCCCTTTTTTTCTGCTTCCTTCACTTCATATTTGTCTTTGCTCCTTTGACAAAGCCTCAAAGGCAAAACAAAATCAACCCTTCTCACACACACACAGACACAGAACCCAGCCAGAACCCAGCAAAGCAAAGCCCAGCGCTCACTTCAACAAGAGAAGAAGCAGAGAAATGAAGGAAAGCGGTGGGAGCCGGAAGCAAGGAACGCCATCGCCGTGTGCGGCGTGCAAGCTGCTGCGAAGGAGGTGCGCGCAGGACTGCGTGTTCGCCCCTTACTTCCCGGCTGACGAGCCCCACAAGTTCGCCAACGTCCACAAGGTCTTCGGCGCCAGCAATGTCAACAAGATGTTACAGGTTAGCCCCCCCTTTCCTCTTTTTGAAGCAAATTTTTTCCCCACTCCGCTCAGACTCTCTTAACTTTGTCGAGTTTGTAAAATGCGATAGGTAATGCACCTCATCTCTTCTTCTGTACAAGATCATGTTTTATTTGTTCCATACCATCGGTGAAGTGTCTTGGATTTATTTAAGCAGATGGTTAGCGTGAAGCGTTGAGCTATTAGTATAGTTTCTTGCTTCTTGCTTCTTGCTTCTTGCTTCTTGCTTCTTGCTTCTTGCTTCCTGCATTGCTTTTTATAAGGATTAGTTACATACATAAAGTATATTCAATAACTTTTTTCCCCTTATGGTCCACTTTTCTCCTAATATTTTATGGCGGTGCTACGTGGCTAATGAAGAGACAACCAATGATCTCAAACCAAATTTTTTTGTTCTTATACATAATTCTTACAAGGTTTAGTAATGTCTTCCTCGTGTTAAAAGATTAAGACATGAAAGGGATTGATTTGCATCTTATAACTTGAGAGATTAAATCTTTACCTATTAATAATTTAAAAAGAAAAAAGAAAAAAGAAGTAGTCAGAAGGGACATATAGTAGGCGCACTAAAGTCCTCAAGCTAGGCGGATAGGATAACAAGTTTCCACAAACACAGCAGAAGGGAGGGGGAGAGGGAGAGGGGGAGAAAGACAGAGAGAGATCCATCTTAGAGCAGAGTCGCCTTGAACTTAATTCTAAGGTCAGTTACTGAGAAAAAAGACCACAATTAAGTGCTTGAATTTCATGTTGTATTAGAATGCCCAAACTGAAAGTTTGCCACTCAATTAAATTAAACTATACATAAGGTAAAATATGAACTTCTTAGACAAACGATTGCCCCTCGCACATGCAAAATGGACTGTGAACAATATGTGTAATTGATGAAAGTGGAGTCTCATATACAAAAATCAAGTTACGATACCATCTGAATGTCTTATCTGAAAATTTAAGCCATGAAAGAAAACTACGTACATATAATGCACTATCTAAACCTCACGGGCAAGCATTAAGAAGCACTTTAATATATACCATCTTATTGAAAAATATCTATCAAAAGAATTAGCCTAACGCTTAACACGTAACAGAAGTTGTTGTGTTTCTTGCCCAACCAGTAAAACCGGACATTATATTTAATAGCTAGCTTCCGTACCAAAGTCCACATAAGCACATTTGATGCCACTCGCATCAAGCTTTTTTCAACAAATCTTTAGATATAATCATCTCGCTCGCGTCATTTTAATAAAAGGGTTCAAAGTCCTCTCTCTCTCTCTCTCTCTCTACAACTTTAATCTCATTTCTTTTCCCACCGTTCCATTTTCTTTTTTGGAAAACATGATTTCACCCACTTTATAGTCAAATATAGCTCAACAATGTTAGAATATTTAAATATCATGTCACATTTTCATCTAACAACTTAAAGTTTTTAGAATAATTAGAAGTAGTCCTACAAAACTTTACACTATATTAGAGGATAAATTCTAAATTCAAATCTTTTTAGATTCCTTATTTGTCTACAGTATTATATATTTTTATACTTGGTGTAAGATCAAAATTGAGTTTATGAGTAAAAAAAAAAAAGCATTAGATTATATAGTAATTTAAATCTCATGTTCATCTAACAATTCAAGTGCTTTTCAAGAGTTGATAGCAGTGTTATAAAAGTTGACTGGCAACAATTCTTTTTTCAGTCTATTCTTATCTACCAAAAATGCGAGAAAATACCAGCATACCAACAAAAGAAAAAGGGGAAAGAAAACCCATTTTTATCCTGTTGGGGATAAGCTTTTTTGAAAATGCCTAAAGCTGTACACACTCATGACAAAGCAGGTACATTAAAAGAAGTTTCAGGACTGACTATGTGTCTTCATCTTTGATGTCCATTTCATTGTTAACCCTAACCTTTTTGACAGTTTGTTGCGAGGTCACCCTTTCTTTGAGAAAAAGAGCACAAAGAGGACGTAGAAAAAGAGTCGGTCCATCTATACTAGTAAAATATTCAAATTTGGTTTCTCTAGATTCTACCCTTTTCCTACCTCCAATTTCACAATTTTTATGGGATCACGTGAAGTTGTTTATCACCAAAAACTATAGTAGTTTCTAAAAAAATCAGACATTCCACTTCTAGAATTTTCTCTTGGGTCCCATTTTATCAATATATAAAAATCAGAGAGAGTAACTTTTGAGTAGACACTTACACGTGGTGTGGGCCTGAGTGAAATTAAATTAGTCTCTCTTGTGTATAATAGTGTACAAACAAATGGCCATTGAATTTGCGGGGTCACGAGTTCAATTTTAGTACAGTTACTTTCGTAAATTAGGAAAATTAGTGTAAAATAAGTTATTTGTGAACAGATACTTCCATTACTCACTCGAGAATTTCCCGACATAAAGTCTGTGCCCCACTCTCTGCAAAATGGAAGCTCCCGCAGTTTAAAAAATCCTCGATTTTTTCGACAAGAAACAGAGCAAAGAAGGTAAAAATAAAGAAAGTGAGAGCCTTCGGATGGCTACGGGTCTGTTTAAGATATTTATTTATTTATTTATATGACTTCAATTAGTGCTCAAATTGTTTAAAGGAATAACATTTTTCAAGCGTCGTGAGATTTTTAATTAATTTTTTGCGTAAAGTTTAAAGTGATTTTGTCGTTCGAAGGTGAAAGTCATTAGTAGACAACAGAATCCACTACAAGTTAATAAACAGATCTGTCTAAGGATGAGTTCATGGAGTGGATTCTATTCAACCTCAATTTCCATCTAAGTGTACTCTTTAGATTTACTCTGCTGCTACCCCTGGAATCGATGCAAGTGCTGTTTTTCTGTAATTTTTACAAAGTTTAGATTAATTTTTTCACAAAAAAAAAAAAAAAAAATTAAAACGACTTCTATAAGGTAATTCTATAAGATACACTACAACCATCTTCTTTGGATTTAAAAGTTGAACATTGCCTTAAGAGAATCAGGAGATGACAAATTATATAGCTAGTAAATATATTCCAAGTCACGCAATTCTTTGGTTGTCTTGATGTATGTATGAGATATGCTAGTTCTCTAAACAATTCTAAAAGAACATAAAATTACATTGTTACAAACTTGACTCAAATTAATCAAGCTCTCTAAAGCATCCTAGCGCGTCACCAAGCACATCTGATCATTGACCCACTTGTGTGAGAAACTTTTCCAGGACCTACCAGTGCACCAACGTGGAGACGCCGTGAGTAGCATGGTCTATGAAGCCAACGCCCGCGTACGGGACCCGGTCTACGGCTGCGTCGGGGCCATCTCGTCTCTCCAGCAACAAATCGACATGCTTCAGAGCCAGCTCGCCCAGGCCAGGGCGGAGGTGGTGCACCTCCGTGTCTGGCAAAACGCGACCCTGTCTAACCATGGCCCGAGCCCGACCAGCCCGAGCAACAGCGGGTCACCCTCATCACGGCTCATGGCTTCCCATGGCAAATCCATTTTTGATATGGACATGATGGTGGACCAACCTAACCTGGGAGACTCAGTCTGGTGAAGTTGACCTCTTGCTAAATCAGCCATATACGAAATATACTTTGAAGCCTATGATTCTAAACCACCCCTTTCTTCTCCTTCTCTTCTTATTTTTCCTTCCTTTGAAGAAATCTTAGATTTCAATTCGATGTATATCCCACATGAGTTGTAGAAAGGCGGCGCCGCCTCAGGGTATGACGGCTGAGCAGCCGTGCTAGGACGAAGGGGTGAAGGCCACTCACCCACGGTTTTTATTTTCTGAAAGGGTCTTTATTTACTATTGACCTCGATGTAGATATAGCTTCTTTTCGTTTTTTACCAATGTGAGTAATATTATATAATTATAGTGGATTGTGCACTTATGAAACAAAGTGTGTTTCGTATAGATTCACCTTGTCATGGACTGTTTGTTTTTCGTTTTTTTTTTAATGTTGGCGAGTGGCAAGAACACGTTACCAGGCCGTATATAATGCTTGTTTATTCTCCTTTACTGGGTGTCCTTGATTCTTAGCAAAAGTTTCAATATTTTTATTGTTGTAGGAGTACATATCACAGGTCACTTTTGGGAGCCAAAAGAAGAAAACACCATCACTTTTCCTTAAGGATGGAGTTACGTTCACACTATTTTTTGACTAAAACGAGTCTTTTTTTTCTTTTTGAGTTGATTGATCAAGCAAGCCTTGCATTTTGATTACGCGTGTGTGGATAATCAGTAGCACCTTTTTGGGCAGCTTAATAATCCATAAATCGCTGCAATTTCTAATCTTAATTTACTTCAAATCATTCCTTTTGCTTTCCGTCTGCACCTAGCATGAAAAGAATAATTTACTTCGTCCTCCAGAAGGACATAAACAAAATCCGTCAAATGTATATAGCTGGAAACTAGTCAAATAAAATTCATTAATAACTCGGGTAGGATAGGACTTCGACTCTCCTAGAGCAATGCGTGGAACATGCAACTCTTCGATGTCGTTTTATTACACTCACATAAACAATTCTATTTTTAAAGGTAAAAACAATTTTTTATAAGTAAAAATCCTCTTGTGTCGTTCACTGATGATTGTGCACGCCCCTCAACACAAGTAAATAGAAATTACTATTTCTCATTACATTATTTTTAACTGAAAATATATTTTATTTCATTACACAATGCAATTTAGTTAACAAATAAACTAGCTCTATTTAATAATGACAATTAAATTAATTAAGTTGAAGATTCAACTTATAAAATTAAAATAATAATAATATAAGATAAATATATGAATCTATCCAACAAAATGTTAGCATACTAAAAATTATATTACTCCATTGCCTGAAAAATTATTCTTAATTTACTTGATTTAATAATATGATACAATTATTATGAAAACATTAAAATGGTAAATTAGCATAAATTATTCATAGTTATATTTTTTTATTTGCTATGTCTCAATCCAATTAAAATAAGCTCGAAAGGAAATCAAAGTAGTGAAAAATCGAAATGTATATAGCATATTTAAAATATATAAATGTTGTTCTCATATAACTTATTTACTGCTCTGGAATTGTAATTAATTTTACCATATATTCTTTTGTTTCAGATTAAAACAATGAAAATTTGGGATTAAAAGACTCTTCCATTTAAACCAATATCTCTTATTCTTCGCCACGAAAGCTAAGAGCTATGACACCTCTTGAAAATTTGGAACCTTTGAAAATTTGGAACCCGCCAATCAATGTATGGTTGGAGGATTTTCATCTAATTAGGAATAGAGGATATTATAACCCGATTGTATATCAATAACAATAAGCCTAGCATTAGTCATGATCTCAAATTGAATTTTCTTGTGACAAATTGTGTTACTAGAATTATATTCTAATTGTATGTGCTGATCCAATAAGAATGCGACCTTCTTTTTTTTTTGGCTAGAAATAAACATTTCATTTCAAAACAAAACATTACAAATTGTATGCAGTACCTACCCTAGAACGACTCCATTAATGCTATATTTCTAACTCTAGATAGGAGATTGTGGAAAAGAAAAGAGGATTTGGTGTCTATTTTATTAAAAACCCAATTTACGAGCGCATGAATAGCTCGATTATTGAGTATAAACGTCCAGGCCAAGCTTCAACCTAGATAAGAATGTGACTTATTTCCCCCGTACGTTCGAATAGAGACAACGGGTCTTGATACAACATGAGATCACAACTTAGACATGATTGGAATTCACTAAAAGAAATTTGAACACGACTCAACATAGTTAGCTCAAAAGTGTTGCGAAATGAGATATGTCTATTCATTTTTTATTGAAAAAACTTGAAAATTTTGTCAAAAAGATCATAAACTTATTGCACTTTTACTAATTCAATTTTAAACCCTTTAGTGTTACCAATTGAGTATATCCAACTAATTTTGGTTGGAAATCATTGACTTGGACACCAACTATTTGACTTGGTGTGACATGTGCTGACGTGAAGCAAAGCTCGCCCCATTGACAACAGGCGAGCTCAACCACAAACGGCTGACCATCGCTAAGGTTCAATGACCGACTAGAGAAAAAAGGGAAAAAAAGAAAAAGGAAAAAACTAAATAAAAAATTTAGAAAATATTAAGATTACTATAAATTATCCACGTTAGCGTTTATCACGTGGGATGCTTGGTGTCCACATCCACGCTGGTCACGCCATGTATGATCTTAGCATCCACGTTAGTGATTTTCAGTCAAAATTAGCCAGATGCATTCAATTAGCAAAACATAAAAAGATTTGAGACTCAATTGACAAAATTCAAAGGTTTAGACCAAATTGATAAAATGTAATAGATTTAGGACATTTTGAATAATTTTTCTGAAAAACTTGCAATGCATGTATAAATGATATAAATAAAATGACACTGACGTATAATGCCACCTTGTGTTTTCAAACACCCCATTTCGGAGTACACGAAAAGGAAAATAAGAAAAAAGGTGCATTACGAGCAGCTCAATTAACTACTTTTGAAATTAGCTTCGAAATTCTTCAACACAAAAGCATCCTAACTTTCCTTTCAAAAATTTATTGGACGAACCTATTCCTTCCCTTTTCAACTATATTGACAGTGCAAATCTGACTAGCTGTGATTGAGAGCAGTTAGGTAACCAAAACTCTCTCTTTCAACCACTGTTAAGAAAACCGAAACTCTTAGACAATTTTAAAGGGGATAAAAGATTATTTTAGGAATTTGCAACTCAAAAACTTAAGGTGGAGAGAAACTACATATATACATGGGACATTATAATCACGCATTTAAGTGATGGTAGATTATACTTAATACTCTTCCTCACGTATAAGCCAACCCCTAACATGCGCACAGCTCAGCCCAATTATTATAAAATGGGTACTGCTCTTATTTTAAATGAGTTAGTTGTTGTGAACTCATAATGAGCAATAAGTTTGAGAGAAAAGGTGAGTGTCGGCATATAAATTCTCGATGTGTGCACTAATACCATATTAAAAAGTCCAATTTAATATATTGAGGGAACTAACTAATATTAGAAAGTTCTACTAAAAGTTTAATCTATTAGTTGGAGGGAGACTATATGTAAGTAAGGCGTATTATAACCTAACATTTAAGTGATGTGGAATATCAGACCAAAAAAAAAAAAAAAAAAGTGACGTGGAATATACTTAATAATTAGAAAGTCTACATGATATGTTAAACCATCTTGCTTGCTTAGTAAAAGGAAATTAGTACATAAATGATCTTAAATTCCATTTTACTCCTCGAAAATTGGTCAAATCTCCCTTTGTCTCCCTACAAAAAAAAAATGTGTTTCACCTTTGTCCACTATTTCAGCAGTTTCTGTCGTTTTTACGATCACCGACTTTCGTGATTCAGGCATGTTTAGGAGGAAAGAAACAAAACAAGTTAAAAGGCTATAAACCTATTTGAAAAGTACGAGTCTTATTCGTTTAAGTTGTTAAAAAAATTACTTCATGATACATCTTAGACACGTTTTTCAACACATGTTTTGCACGTAAATCGATTTCTCAATTCAAACATTGGATTTATATACACAACAAAATCAGACAGAAAACTAGGGAACGCAAGCACGTGAGCTAGGGAGACTTTTCTATTAGAAAAAGAACACAGGATTCAGACTCTATTGACCCAAAGCAACACATCGTGCAAAAGCCTAGTGTTCAAATTTGAATAGACAAAATGCTTCTCTCCTTTTACTCTTCTAAACTATACATGATATGGAACCTAGTTTTACAGGGGCGGGCCTTCTTTAGTAGAAACGTCGGGTCAATATCTCGATTTCGATTAACCCAACGTTGGCATAGAACAGGTCTTCCCTAGACTGGGATCCCCATGGATCAAGTCAATCTCCATCATTGATTACAAGAGTTCCGCATGTGCAGCCGGAAAAGGTCAAAAATGGAAATCGATCTAGTTCAGTGAACCTAGATCCATACAAAAAATTTCAGAGAAATCGGCAGATCTAAGTCCGCACTGAGAGCGCCATGATGGGAGCTAACTGCATCTAACGACCTCAATCAGCTTCATGAGTAACCTAGACTTGGCATCTTTTTTGGACTTTCATCATCGTGGAGTCTGCTGGCACAAGGGAAAAAAATAGTCGATCTTGGAGTTTTCCCCGATATGGACTAAATGAACGCCCAAAATCGACAATTTTCGTCAACTGAGAATCATGTCTTCACATGAACCTACGTTGATAGGAAAAATTCTCTCATATTGTCCCAAAGAGTTGACTTTGGAACATTGCTTTATGTCACAGTCCAGAGTTTTTTTCTTTTTCCTAATTCATAGGTTTTCTGTGAAGCATATTGCATGTTATGCTTACCTACCTTTGGAATTCCTCGAGAACACGTGGTATCACCCTGTCAATCAAACTTTCTCGATGTGCTGATATAACTTTCCTTAACGACATTTGGTCGATAAATTTGAAAATATGAGCGGCAGGATGATATTATAATAATAACTCCCTCGATAGGATTGGTGCGTGGTTATTCTCTCGCGACTTATGGCTTAACTTTCTTTGAGGTGATATGATAGGTGTACTCTGTCTAAGGTGTTTGGTTTTTGACCAAGTACTGAACCTACGTATCAATCAAATCATTTTGAAATAAATACTAAGTAGACTACGTCCCAAATGGTTAGGAATGACAATTTGACACGTTCTAATAAGCACCTGGCATCAACCCATCTTCCCTGGAGCGGACAAAACCCGTGACTCCCGAATTTTCGGTAGAAATTGAGGACCGAATATGTTAACTTACACGTGAAGGGGGGTGGTAATTCTTCCACATACTAAAGTTAGTCTTTGTATGGTGAGTTTTATCAAATGGTTCTTGACTGCCTTCTTTTTATTAGATTACTTTTTGGCAATTCTTTTTCTTAATCTTTTGAAGGATTAGATGTCTTGCACAGCACTAACCTCTGGCAATTTTTTTGAATTAAAATTAGGATTAAGATGAATATAAGATGGGTAACACAAGTTAGGATCCTCTTATACCACGTGAAGATGGCGTATAAACCAACATCTCATTGGCCTCAAGTAGAGGTGATCGTTAAACAGGTTCAAGTTAGGCCGAGCTTATAAATTAAGCCTAAAGTGTTGTCCAAACTTGCCCACCATGAATTTTTAATCTATAATATTATTGGGCCGGTTTGAGACTTCATAACTAAAAGTCTCGTCCAAACTCGCTCAAATTCGGACCGCTACGGCTTGAGCGGGCCTGTAAGTTGTCAGGTCCGTGATCAGATCAAGCTGCAGATGGAAATGGAATATCTCTAATCATCGTGAGGGCTGCGGAGATGCACCCCCCACCCAATACCCGTCTGTGTCGTTGCCATCTCTACTGTAGTCTAGACAAAGGGAACTTAGTCTCGTCGAAAGCAGCATAACACGAAGCACAAGACTAAAGAAGCAAAGGAATTGCTCGAAAATCTTGAATGGATCTCTCAAGGTGTCATTGTCCCTCTTTTTGACTTTCTGAGTGGCACACTTCGCTTCACCCCATTACAACTCGCCCCCACCACCCCCCCAAAAAAAAAAAAATTCTCACGTCAGCCTATAGGTGATCAGATTGATAAAATAGATCCCCCAACAAGTCGGTGCAATTTTGTCGGTGCAATTTCATAGATTGCAGTTTGACATTTTGCACATTTCGGGCTTTGACGAGAGAAATGATTGATGTGATATGCTAAATTGAATCTAAATAATCAAATTTATTAGAACCAACCCGAGAAATTCATGTGAGAGCCATCAATTTCATTAACCTAGATTCAGTTCGAGTGTATACACTCCACTCGTTTAACAATTTCTCATGCTAATTGAATTATATTTTTCTTTTTTAAAGAAAAAGGGAAAAACATGGCATCATGTATAGGATTGCAAGAGATTTTATTATAAACAAAAAATATGGGAAGGGGCGACCATCGGAAATCTCCCTAGATATTATCATCGGTGTTGCACATTTGATTGATCGGAATGTTTGATTTGAGTCATTACTATAGTTCATTTTAAGCGAGCTCGTTCCCATTACATCACCGGATGCAATTTAGGATGGAGTTAGGGTGATTGTACGCTTGGTGTACTAATAGAACCTAAGCCATAGACACATCGTGATTTTCTAAGATCAAGAGCAACTTGTAATCAACAGGTGATCGGCTCTAGGGTGGATTGGCTCTTACCTTGAAACCAGAAATCAGACTAGACATCACCTGTTCTCCATTCGTGAAATAGGGAATCAACCTTGTCCACCATGGAATCAAATCAGGCCAGCTTGGTTTAGTTCCCATGTTAGATCGAAACCAATTATAGACCTTTTTACCTTCCAATAATTATACCTGCAACAACAAGTGTACGTTTCTTTAGTCTTTGGTTGATTGGATGTTTAAAGGAACATCCTTTTGTCAATAAATTCCACTAGATGTGGTCCAATAGACAAACATCTTTATGGCAAAAATTAGAGAAAGCTTTAAACAATATGAGCAACCCTATTGAGAGCGAGAGAGGCGTAGGATGTGCTACGATTTTGTTTTGCCTCTAGCTTTAGTTTAGCAAATAAAAGAAGATTTAAAAAAAAAAAGAAGAATAATTCATATTGGTCTGGTCGATTAGTTCCTTGTGTGGAACTAAGAACCACCCAGAACTAGCCGATCCGGTCCAATTCTCGAGTTGGATCAGGACTATCCTCAACCCTAGTAATCAACGAAGCTCCACACCATATGAGAGTAAATCTTATCCAAATCGCCCAACACATCAATCGTATAGTAGAAAATATGGAAGCGAGGACCACCTCTTATGACCTTCTATATGATAAATGTCGAAAAAGAGATAATTAATTCTTTGCCATGGGATTTGATAGTCAAATTTGATAACGGATAAAAGACTTGCATTCTTTTAATTTACAGATCTCCAATTTGTCAGTATAAAAATAAGAAAAAGGAGTCCATCTTCACATTGGCTAGTATCAAATCATCAATTCCAATACACAACATCTAGATGAAAAATCAATAGCTCAATACGAATTGAAAGTCCTTGTAAATTTTGGATGTAAGCAATGAATGGGGAGGGGGAGACAATTTGCTTCCACTTAAAAAAATCTGATTCGCCTATGGTAATACCTATGCATTTTCGATATTGGGTTATTTGTTTTTCTGAGCTTTTTCCTCGATAAATGCTCCGTGGGCTTTTTCGGGAACTTCGTGGGCATTCACCATAAGTATTTGACAGCACAAATTCAACTGTCAGGTTCCTTAGAATTATTCAACAATTTTTACGTGCTCCATTCTATTGTATGCATACATCATGATGAAAAGTTAAAATAGATGCATATGCATATAAGTATATATACACGATATTGCACTTTATAAACTTATTTAAGTAGGGGGCAAATAAAGTGGCTTATTTGAGGTCGGTTCAATTTTTGCTGTTTCGAGTAGCTTGAGTATCAAAACAAGAAGATTTTGTGCTTCTCTTGTGATTCAAAAGTTATAGAGATCCAATATTAAACAAACATGATCGGATGCTGCCCTAGTGCCTAGTTAAGTAAATATTAGGAAAATATGGATGTTAGACAAATTGTTTCTCCTGAAAATTTGAATTTGTTAGAAAGCGCAGCAAGAATTGGCCCATAGCACATCCCTTCACGTGTAAGCATCTAAGTCGATTCTTACATGCACGATGCATTATGTGAATTAACCACATCAAAGGGATTATTGTAATTGCGTGTCAAAGATCAAACCAAGAAATATGGTGCTGAAAAGGCCGTGTCGGATCAATGCTAGCCCTTTCTCCAAGCATAATTGGATCCGTAGACCTTAGATTTTGATTAGAAACATTTGTTAAGAATCAGATGTCAGCAAGAGTCGATCACATATTTCCTCAGCTGTCACATGAGAAAACATTCTATTAAACTCGAATGGAGATAATGCACAATGCCGTCGATGTTTAGCTTTAGCATTTTGTGTAGTTCTTCTCTAAGCTTCGTCTATTTGAGCCGCAACAGTAGCAGCTTGCACATTTTCTCCTTCTTAATGAACAAGAGCTCGAGCTAGCGCTACTATCCCATTTTGAATCGCGTCCCACATGAGAAGATAAGTTACTTTAATGTACGCTCCCATCTTTTGCTTCCGGTAGCCATAGTTGTTGCCATCAAAGTATGGCAGCTAGCTTGGAGCTTGTGAATCACTTGCGCAAAAAAAACCTAAAGTTAGCCATAAATGAATATCTTTATGCTCAGAAGAAACATATTTCAAATAACAAATAACGAAAACTTTGATACCAATTATTTGGGCTAACTAGGGGTGCGTTTGATAATATTTATGTTCTTGGGAATAATTTTTTTATGAAATATTTTTTTTCTATTTCTATTTCTTGAAATAATTTTTAAGTAAAAGAACGCATTTGATAATTTCACAAAATTTCTATTCCCGATATATAAAAAGAATAGGAGTGCATTTGGTATGACCTACAAATTTTTGGATGACGTAGAATTTCTTTTAATTTTTTATTAATTTTTTGAGATTTTTTTCCTTTTTTCCTTTTTAACTTTTCCTTTTTCCTCTCTTCTTATTCCTTCTATAGCTGGTCGTCCATGGCCAGTGGCAAGCAACAAGTGGCATACCGATTAGAAGAGGAAAAAAAAGAAAAGAAAAGAAAGAAAATGACTTAGTCCAAAAATGTTCTCAAGAACAATAAATATCGTTTTTCTATTTCTTATTTTTGTTTCAAATCTATTTTCTGGCCATTTTTCTATTATGAGGAATAAAAAAATTAATTGATTTTACTAAATGAATTTCAGTTATTTTATTATTCCAGAAAATAAAATAACAGAAAAATAAAAAAAAATAGAAACGTTACCAAACAAAGCCTAAGCAACTCAAATGGGTTGAATAGGTTGTTTTGACAGATTTGACACTCAAAAATCAAGAGATGTAGGTAATATGAGGTTCAAGTGATGCTATCACTCCAACGGAGATAATAATGACAGATAAGAGGATAGCACGCAACAATATATAGTGCTTCAACTTTATTCACAAACTTATATTCACTCTAAACTAACAGTCACAACTTGAGCCTAAATGCACTAGTAATCATCAAGATAAATTACAATAAGCAATTATTGATCCTATTTAATGATAAATCACACTATCCAACCTTAACTTATACACTGGATCTCTCTACGCTTACAATGCAACAAAAACATTGCAGTGGAAGACTCAGAAGAATGAATCAGAATTTTGATAAGTAGCAATAAATACTTTAGTTTGTTCCATTTCCGTCCAACCATTTTTGTCTTTAATGACTTCCTCTTATATAGACGTCTTCAATTTTTCCATTTGACATCGTCCCAAGAGCAAAGAGACGTTGGGATTCATTGGGAACTGCTACCCTGAAATTAGGTGGCTCATAAGCCTTTTATCGCAAAGATCAGCAAGGTTTCCCAAAATAGATTATGTCCGGCAAAAGTACAGCCCAAGTGCCAAAACTTGGCACAATGGGACATTTAAGTGTCAAAATTTTGAAAATGTACACTTAAGTACCACTTTCTTTGAAAAGTGGGATACTTAAGTGATACCCCCGACAAACCTTGTCGGAAATCCTACATGGCAATATTTTATTATTTTTGCTTGTCTACGTGGCTCGCCGGAGAGCTGACTCGGCTCAAACTCACCCGAAATGACGTCGTCTGCAAAATAAAAATTAAACTACCAGCTAAAATATTCTAAAAAAATAAAAATGTATAAATAATTAATATAAAAATTAATTAAATTAAATTTAAACTTACATTTTATTTAAAATGTTCTAAAAAAAGGGGGGGGGGCGAAGGAGGCGGCCGAGGGCGAGCCCTCGCCACCGCCGCCTCCCCGCCCCGCCGCCGGAAGGGCCCGAGCAACCAAGGGGGAGGGTTGGCCGGGGTGGCCGGCCCCCGGCGGCCGGTGGCGAGGGCTGCGAGCCCTCACCAGATCCGGGCGAGGGCCGTGACCCTCGCCACCTCCCCACCGTCGTCGGGAAGGGCCAGCGACGGTGGGGGCAACATCGGCCGGGGTTGCCGGGCCCGGCTAGGGGCCGGCAACGCCGGTGACCGGCGACGAGGGCTGCGAGCCCTCGTCGTCGGGCCTTCCAAAGTGACGGTGGGGAGGCGACGAGGGCTCGGGCCCTCGTGGCCCTCCCGGCCTGGTCGACCAGGGGCTGACCACCCCGGCCGACCCTCCCCCTCCGTCGTCGCCCTTCCCGACGGCAGGGGGAAGGCGCAGCGGTGGCGGTGAGGGCTCCTTCAGCCCCCTTTTAATTTTAAGTTTTTAAATTTTTAGAATATTTTAAATAAATTTAAGTTTAAATTTAATTTAATTAATTTTTATATTAATTATTTACACATCAGACACAAAACGACGTCATTTTTGCATTTTCTCATCACGTCAGCGTGCAAAACAACGCCGTTTTGCACTAACCTCGCTGGAAAATTGCCACGTCAACAATTTGGCCGGATTTTGGCCGAAGTGGCACTTAAGTCATCCATCTTACTCTAATTTTGGCACTTAAGTGTACATTTTCAAAGTTTTGGCACTTAAGTGTCCCTCCGTGCCAAGTT
The DNA here is from genome assembly GCA_014182375.1 of Eucalyptus virginea. Classification (NCBI taxonomy): domain Eukaryota; kingdom Viridiplantae; phylum Streptophyta; class Magnoliopsida; order Myrtales; family Myrtaceae; genus Eucalyptus; species Eucalyptus virginea. The sequence goes on from CM024518.1 coordinate 29,259,944, forward strand.
TTTTACACTCCAAGTGTCCGTACCTTGATTATATCGCTATTGTCACATCGCTGACTCTTTTGACAAAAGTTGCTTCCAGTCCTCTTAACGATTTCCGCTACTGTGCTGTTCCAGCTGCCAATGACTATAATTTCATTTCTAATGATCGTTCTCAAACAAACGTTACACTAGCAACATTAGTGAGTTGATATCTGCAAGTCTATTTCTCATAATTACCAGGTGTAAGTAATTGCTTATCACTCGATGCTGTTTTCACACAAGCTGTACAAACGTGATAAGAGATCTGATTTCCGACAACTGAATTAATCAGCTGCTAGAGACATCATTGACAATGAATAATGATCATGAAATCTCCAAATTCTTTTGAACACAACATCATATTGAACTTATTTATATCTAATTCAAATCTTCATCATTTATGCTAGCTTGTACTAAGTTTTACAGTCATTAAGGATATCATCACTTTTTCTTGGGTATCATCATGGACATTTGCACCTATCATAATAGATATTATATTAAGGATAGTTTTGAAAGTGCAGCGCTATTTCCACTCCCTAAATAACTATATCCACTCCCATTTACATTAAAAAGACAAAACTATCCTCAATTTTTCAATTGCAATTTATTTTTCCTGTTATATTTAGGAAAGTTACCCTGCATCTCACATTTTTTTAGCATATTAAAGAAAAGTGCAGTCTCAGATATTCCTACAACATTTTCTATGCTCCGTGTTTTATGAGGGATTTATATATATATATATATATTATAAAACTGAAAGTCTCTTCTTTATCATTGATTTTATAGCAATTTATCTATTTTTTTGTTCCTCTTATCTCAATAGCTCACTTTCTTGTTGATACTCTTATTAATTTCATTAATCAAAAATATATATCAAGTCTCTTTATTTACTATATGAAAGAATTTATCTTTTTTCCTTATTATATTGACGAGATACATTCATACATGTAAGATGTTAGAGATATATTTAGGAGTACACTAAAAACATTATGCACAATGACGTATCTTCATATTTTTGTGTAAATAATTCATAGATGACAGTAACTTTTTCGATCCAAAATAATGATATTTCACTTAAAATATAAAGAAATTACTTTATGCAATTGATTTAATTAACTTTCATCTACTTAATAATTTATCTATAAATTTGATTGATAAAGCAGAAAAGAACTAGAGTTGTTGGAAATTTCTCTATTTGACAAGACAAATTCTTATGGAAGTAATATCAAACAAGAAAAAACATAGTACCTTTAATATACATGGAAAATCTATGATAAACAAAAACCAAATACTTGAAATTATTAATCATGGTAAGAAAATCCTACAATGATATAGAAATACTAAAAAAGGAAAGTAAATAAATTTCGGACCACAATCTAAATTGCAATTGAATGATAGAGGGTAATTTTGTCTTTTTGGTGAAAATTAAGTGGATTTAATTATATAGGGGGTGGACATAGCACAGTCTTTTTTAAATCATCAAAGTTCATTGGGATGTTTCTCCAGTAATATGACCATCCCTCACAGATTATTCGTTTAGGATTAAAGTTGATCAAGATTGCAGACAAAACATTTTTGTAATAAAGAGAAAAGATACTGAAAATGCATAAGATTAGTATAGCATAATTAAATTCCCATATCCATGAAATATCTAGTTCATAAAATTGAAACGTATTCCTACTATATATATATAAGCAATGCATAAAATGATGATGAATCGGGATGAAAATGGTATGACCAAAATTTACCCATTTAACTCGTAGGGACCCATACTCGACACAACCTGAGCTCCATTCTTAGTAATATTTCTCCTAAAATTGTGTCCTCTGAAAAAATGGGCAATTTCATGGACCAGCTTGTCGAGTTAATGAGGGAGCTCAAGCATCAAGTTATGGAAGGAAGCATGAAGATGGCAATGAGGTGAAGGGTGGTATTTAATAAGACCTTCAAGTTCTGAAGCTCTCGCTGCGATAATGCCTGGCTGTATTTCTCTAAGACATTGTGGTTTTAGATCATGCGTTATCAAATGCACGCACGAATAGCATGATGATGGTTTATAAAAATTTGCCACAAATGCAGTCCCGTTATACTCTTTCATTAAATTTTCAGCATATCATAAAAGACCTGTGATTTGATATGCTTGGCATGGCATCAAAACCATACGTGATGCATGATCTGCACCAAATTTTTGTCCAGAAACAAGGATCTTCCCATTTCGGTGTGCATGATGAAAAGGGAAAAAAAATGAAAAAAGTTGTGATGAGGAGGTCGGATACCTACTTTTGAAATTAGGTCCGAAATTCTTCTAAACAATCGCATGTGAACTCTCCAATTCGAGCATTTTGGCTGGACTAACCTATATCCCCTCCCTCCCTCCCTCCCTTCCTCCCTCTTCCCCTCTCTAAACGAGAGGAGGAACCTTTGTTGAGAAAGCTCTACTATTTTAAAAGGGATAAAAGATTGGTGTAAGAATTCACTACTCGAAAATTCTAAGGCGGAGGAAAATTATATGTATATAAGACATATTATAATTACGTATCTAACAGATGTGTCATTGCTTAACAGTCCTCGCGTGTAAGCAAATCCCTTGCATGTGCACAACTCGGCTCAGTTATCGTGTAATGGGCACAACTCGCGTTTTGCATGATCCCACAACTAGAGAACGAGCTCGAGAGGAGAGTGCTGGGATTTGAATTATTGATCCGTTCTCTGATACCATATTGAAGTCCAACTTGAAAAATTAGGACTGGACCTGAGTACCTTAAAAAATTTCCCAAGATTTTAAATTATTAAGTGAAGGAAGACTATATCTCTTAAGGCACATTATGCCACACATTTTAGCGATAGGGAATATACTTAATAATTAGAAAGTATTTCTGACACACAAAAAATGATCATGCTACTTAGTAAAAAAAAAAAAAAAAATATGTAAAATGATCCTAAATTCCGATTTTAATCATTGAAAATTATTCAAATTTTACCCAAAAAAAAAAAAAAAAAATGTCTGTTGCCCTTGTCCATTTTTCAGCAGTTTGCTTCGCTTCTTCAATCCCCGGATTCGTCGACTTCATTTGTCAAGGTTGACAAAATCATTCACCAAATTCTGGTTTAATGAAATTGAATCACGTATTTTTAGGAAAAAGAGAAAAGAAAGAAAAGGGAACAAGGCCATAAATTTATTAGACACATCTTAACCTCATGAAGTTAAGGACCTGTTTAGTAATATTTTTATTTTTTGTTTATCTGTTTTTTGTTCCCTGAAGTAGAAAAAGAACGGAAATCCATTTATGTATGTCAGCTAATTTTTCTATTCCCTAAAACAGATAAGTGGATAGAGAAATAGATTTGAAACAGAAATAAGAAGTAAAAAAATCAATTTTTTTTTTTGTTCCTAAGAACAAAAAAAGAAATAGGATTGTGCTAAAAAAGAAAAACGAGCTCAAGGTTACCTAATGTTCATCTTTATACAATCGACACAAGGTCCAAATAAGACTTACATCTAGTCTAGGTCTCCTAACCCAATTCGAGTCCCCATTTTTCAGAATAAGAAACTCAGAAATTAAGGAAAAAATTTAGAAATTAGATTTTGAGTAGTTTAACTAGATTTTAGTGTTAATTATAGTTTAGAGTTAGTTTAGCATAAAAAATGTGAAAATATTTTGATGAAAATTGGATTCAAAATTGAATAAGCTCTCAAAGTTTTATCACATGGATTTTTTAATGTATGTTTCTTCTAGGGACAATGCTAGGTCACAATAGCCTATTGACTCCACTGAGAGAAGACATCTTTTTCTCTTAAGATTCTATTGGACACATCCTTTAAAATTAATTGCAATTCTGTTTTAATAGAAAATTATATGGTTCCGTGTCTTGTGTTCATAGTAGTCGAATAAGTTTATGCTCCATGGATTTCCGATATGTTTGATGAGTTTGTGCAAATAAGCACACTAACTTAAGGATTGCCCCCATCCTCAGTTGTTTCATCCTTGCTCATGCCATCAGGCAATGTTTGCTCTTTATCTTGAAATTAAAATAGAAAATTATATTGGAGATATCCTTTAAATCAATTGCAAATTTGTTTTAATAGAAAATTATATGGCTCTGAACAAGTCTTTTGCAATGCCATTTGTCTTGTGTTTCATAGTAATCAAATAAGTCTGTGCTCCATGGATTTCCAATATCATTTATTTAAAGGTTTGATGAGTTTGTGCAAATAAGCACACTAACTTAAGGATTGCCCCCATCCTTAGTTGTTTCATCCTTGCTCATTCCATTAGGCAATGTTTGCTCTTTATCATGCGACTAAAATAGCTCAAAATGTCTATGCACTTTTACTATAATGCCCAAAGATTTACTATCAACCTTCTCATATTGTGAGTTATAAACTGCGGGATTCTCTACTGTTATTTACAGTTATCCATCTTTGACTAACTATTTTATTGGATTTTCTTATGCCATTTTAGAATATTTTGATAAGTTAAATCCTCACAAAAGTCCGGTTTTATTCAAACATGAATTATTAAGTCTCCACTAACATTATGAAAATATTGGGAATTATGGTCATACTGTACAATTTTTTATTCTTTTTTCTATTCAAGGAATATAATTTTTGTGTAGTTACGAAACACATCTTTCCGCTGAAAAACTTGTCCAGGGATTAGCAATTGAAAAAAACTATTTCCAAATAGAAATTATTTGGGGGAGCAAAAATGTTACCATACGTACTTGAGTTGTCAAAAATGAGCTTATGCTATATCTTAAACATACTTTTAAACACACATTTTGCATGTTAAACGAGCTTTTCAATTAAAACGTAGGATTTACACATAAATAACCACATCTTACACAAAATTAGGAAATGAGAGAACCACAAAATAAGACTGACAAGAAAAACATCGTGCAACAACTTAATATCGCGCGACACTGCAACTGTTTGGAGGTAAACTGCATCTATCCTTTTATTCTAACTTATAAAGTGAAAATACGTGCAGCAGTATCCAATCCGCTCAAATACGTGTCTGAATCTTGCCATCGTTGAGTCCCTTGTCAACATCGAACCCGTCTTTCCCTGGACTTGGTTCCATAATGGATCAGGTTAATCTTCACCGTTGATTACGTGGGTTTCGCGTGTAGAGCTGACAAAACCAATAATGGAGATCAATCCGGTGCAGCAAATCTAGGTCCATGCAAAAAATTACAGTTAGCAAATTAAGTTTGAACCGAAAGTGGCATGATGGGAGCTAACTGCATCTAACAACCTCAATCAACTTCATGAGAAACCTAGATTTGGCATCTTCTTTAGACTTCCATCATTTTGGGGTTTGCCGGCACAAGAAAAAAGAATAGTCAATCTTGGAGTTTTTGCGCCAGTTTGGGCTAAAAGACTGCCCAAACTCGACAATTTTCGTCAACTAAGAATCATATCTTCACATGAACCAGCTTTGATAGGGAAAATTCTCTCATATTGTCCCAAAAGGTTGACTTTTGAACATTGCTTTATGTCACAGTCCAGATTTTTTTCCCTAAGTCATAGGTTCTCCACGAAGCAATTGCACGTTATGCCTACTACTTTTGGCATTCTTGGATAACGTGTGGTATCACCCAATCAATCAGACTTTCTCGACACGCTTATTCTCTTGTGATTAAGCATATAGTGATACGGCACTCGGCATCATTGGTTCGTCATCATTCTCTCGTGATTTATGGCTCAACTTGCTTTGAGAGGTGATGTGATGGGCTACTCTGTCTAAGGTATTTGCTTTTTGGCCAACGGGTTGATACTCAAATCAAAACGGAAAAAATACTAAGTATATACTATGTCCCAAATAGTTAGGAGTAACAATTCGACATACTCCAATACGTACCTGAATCGCCCCATCTCTAATGGAGTGGATAAAATTGGTGATACTGGAATTTTGTGTAGAAATTGAGGACTGAATATGTTGGCTTACACATTAAGGGAGGTGGTATCTTTGACACAATAAACTTCGTCCTTGTATGATAAGTTTTTTCAAATGGTTTTTGATCGCCTTTTTCTATAAGATTACCTTTTGAAGAATTAAATGTCCTACACAACACTGACATTTGACAAATTTTTTGAATGAAAATTAGGATTAAGTTGAACATAAGATGGGACAACAAAAGTCAGGATCCTCTTCTGCCACATGAGGATGAGGTATAATATAACTTCTCGTGGGCTGCAAATAGAGGTGATCAATGAGCAGGTTCAAGTTAGGCTGAGCTCATAAGTCAGGCTTAAAGTGTTGCCAAATCTTTTCCACATAGATTTTTAGAGATATGTTCACTAGAAGTCCTAAAACTTATTATGAATGTGCAAAGACTTACAAAAAGTGTAATAAAGTTTTAAAACTTTTTAAATTGATATAATCAAGTCGTAAAGTTAATACTGTCAATTTGACAAACGAAAAATGCTAACGTTGTATTTTTAAATTAATTTCTATTTTTCACGTGGCATTTTTAATTTAATTTTTATTGTCCATGTGGCGTTTTTATTATTTTTTATTCAATCTTTTAAATTAGATTTAAAAACTAAAAAGGAAAAGCTAAAATTTATTTTAAAAACAAAACTATATATATATAAAGGTAGGTTCACCTATGGGCGCTTCCACTGCTGCCACCCATCATTGGAGGGATTGACAACAGTCGTTAGCCCTAGGCGAGGGTGCAAGGCCTCACCCACCCAATGCAAGGCCCTACCAGGGTCGGGCGAGACTGCCTAGATCTAGGCGAAGGGGCGACGCCTCACCCAAATCTAGCGAGCCTTGCTAGCCCCAAGCAAGGGCCAACGAGACCTCACTAGGCCTAGCAAGGTCATTGACCCTCACTTGGGGTTGACGAGGCCTCTCCCAAGGTGGGCGATGGTCATCAACTAGATTTGGGCGCCCTTGCCCAAGGTTGTACGCCGTCACCGTCCCCTCCGGCAATGGGTGGCAATGGCAAAAGCGTCCATCAGTGACCTTGCCCCTTTAATTATATAGTTTTGTTTTTTAAATAAAATTTAGCTTTTCCTTTTTATTTTTAAAGATAATTTAAAATTTGAATAAAAAAATTCATAACAATGTTACGTCATCATTTTTCATTAATCAAATTGATGGTGTTAATTTTAGCATTTGATTGCACAAATTTGATATGTTTTAAGACATGATTGTACTTTTTTCAAATTTTAGAATTTAATTGTACTTTCTTGACAAGTTATAAGATTTTTAGTAAAAATATTCCAAATTTTTAAGATTAACATTATTGGCCGGGTTGGGCCTGTATAACTAGAAGTCTTGTCCAAACACGCTTAAAGGTGCCTTTCGTATCACTGTGGTTCGAGCAGAGCCTAGGTGGACCTATAAACTATCAAGTCCATGATAAAATCTAGACTTAGATAGACATGGAACATCACTAATTATCATGAGGGCTGTGGCGGTGCACCTCCCACCCAATACCCATCTGTCTCGTTGCCATCTCTACTTTAGTAATAAAAAAAAGTGAACCTAGCCTTGTCGAAAGTAGCAAAAGACGAAACACTAAACTAAAGAGGCAAATGAATTGCCTGAAGATCTTGAATGGATCTCCTTTTTTGTCTCCTTCTTTGACTTTCGAAGGGGCACGCTTCGCCCCGCCCCGCCCTCCACCCACAAAAGCCTATTGGTGATTAGATTTGATAAAATAGATCCCGCCCAAACTATTGCATTACGGAATTTTATCAACAAGTCGGTGCAATTTTATAGTACGATTTGACATTTTGCCCATTTCGATTGCTGACACAAGAAGCGATTGATGAGACATGCAATGTTGAATCACAATAGCTAAATTTAGTGGGACCGACTTGAGTCTTATTTGAGTTGCATCAATTTTAATAATTTAGATTTATTGTAGTGTATATACTCCACCCATATAACAACTTTCGTGCTAATTCAATTATATATATATATATATATATATATATATATTAAATGATTGATGCTTTGTGTACAAGATTAAAAGAGATTTTATTTTAAAGAAAAATGGGAAGGGGTGATTAGCAAGGACCACCTTAGACATCATTACTGATATTGCACACTTATGATCGAATATATAGTTTGAGTCATAATTATTACTCTTTTTAAGTGAGCTTCTTACCTTCGCATCATCGGATATAAGTTAGGATGGAGCAAGAGTAATCGTACGTCATTACCAGAGTTGCACACTTATGATCGAAATATTCAATTTGAGTCATAATTACTGTTTATTTTAAGTGAGCTCCTTACAACTGCATAATTGAAGGCCAGTTGGGATATAGCATAAGTGCTCGTACAATTGGTGTACAAACAGAATCTATGGCATAGGCACGCCACAACTTTCTAAGACCAAGGAGCAACTTGGGAATTTACAATTGTAATCAAGGGAGCTCCAAAACGCATTGGAGTAAAATCTTATGCAAATCGCCCAACCACATCAAGAGACTATGGGAGCAAGGACCACCTCCAATGACTTTCAATATGATAAATGTTGAAAAGATGATAATCAATTCTTTATGCGAGATTTGATCGTCAAATTTAAAAAGCAATTGAGACGTCAATTCTTTTTATTAACAAATTTCCATATTTTTTTTTAAATCCATCTTCACATTGCCTAATATCAAATTATAAATTCCAATACATGACATCTAGATGAAAAATCAATAGCTCAACACGAATTGACAAGCCTTCGTAAATTTTGGATCTAAAGTTAACCTAATATTAATACCTATGCGTTTTGACTAGTAGGTGTTTTGGTCAAAAAAACTAGTAGGCGAGTTTACTTTTCAATTATTATGTTTTTTTCTTCTCGATAGCTGATCTGTGGGCTTTTTTGGGCCAAATTTTGTGGGCTTCCACCTCTAGCACCGACGGCGCAAATTTAAATTTGTTAGGTTCCATAAAATAATTCAAATATCTTTACGAGCTTATTACTAATTTATGCATATATCATGAAGAAAAGATACATGAGTTGCATATGCATAGACGTACATGATTATGCACTTTAGAAATTTATTTGATTAGGGCTGCAAAATAAAGTGGATTATTTGAGGCCCACTCAATTTTTGTTGTTTCAAGTTCTTGGGTATCAGATTAAATAGATTTTGTTCTCATCTTCTGATTCAAAATCAATAGAGATGCAATATTAATCAAACATGATCGAATGCTAGAGAAGCACCTAGGTAAATGCTAAAAAGATAAGGATGTTGACAAATCCTTCTTTTCAAAAATTTAAACGATTAGGGAACGGAGTAATAATATTTGTATAACATATTAATTTTCCTCACATATAAGAGTGTAAATGGATTCTTAAAATAAGAAAGAGATGAAAGATGAAATGAAAAAATTTAAGTAAGATACATTTGTATAATAGATTAGAATCTAGCGAAAATTGCACCACGATCCTAAACATTAATATCCTATCAAGTCCTAGATATTTTTGAACCAGTATAATCAAGTCCTCTCAAAGACCACTTAGCTAGATTTGCATATTATGAAAACTCAATTTTAAAAAAAAAAAATCCAAAAATTTAGAAAAATAAAGCCAAAAATTAAAAATACAATTTAAAAAAAGAAAACGGATGGTGATCTATTTTTTTTTTATTGGAATTGCGGTCGCTACCCCCACGTTGTTGTCCATGGGTGAGCACAGGTTGCCTTCACCCCTAGTAGGCCTCATGAAGCCAGACAACCCTTGGGCGACGGTGGCCAATGGTGGAGTCACCCCGCGTAAAGGCGGCAAGACAATTAAAATGATTTTAATTGCACTGTTAAGATATTTAAATATAAAAATTACGCATCCATCTAATAGCTTAAATTTTTTTAAAAAATTGGCAATAGTCTCACAAAAATTTTCAAATTGTATTAGAGTATAAGAACATTAAGGTCAAATATTTCTGACCACTTTTTAGACTTAGGTCTTAAGAATCACAAATTGCTAAACGTTCAGAACCATTAGTTCAATATATTATTCTACAAGAACGAAAATAATGAATGTGGGGGCAGTTTACTTAAAAAAAATCAAAGCCGACTTAGATTAATTCTATCCTTCCGTGGGAACATTCAAAAGAGAAACGGGTTGGGCTCGGGTCAAGCCCATTACGTACGGCCCAAATTCAAAGGCCGACCCGCCGAAAGCTCTCTCAATTTGGATTCTTGTTCGATCTGCAAGTATCGAACGCCACTGTTCTTTCTTCGTCTCCTCATATAGAGCTGGCACTTATGGATAAATTTAACTCTCGTCTCCTCTTTTTTCAGCCTTTACGAAATAAAACTGAAAAAGATGAATAAGCTCAAAACTATTTTCATTATTTATAAAAATATTTAAATATAAATTGTTGTTGAAACTAAAAACATTGTTGGATGAACAGGCATTCAAACTCTCTATATTTTTAACTAAATAATTAATATATGAACGAAGTAAATCTTAAACTAAGATTTACATAGAGGGTGAGTTCGCTTATTCCAATTCAGAGTAACAATCTACCCTCCCCAGATGATGCCGAGCATGGACTACCGGACATTTCGAAATTTTTAATCTTTAGTAAGAGACTTCAATTATCTTTACAATATAAATTCAACATCGATTTGTTCCCCTTCTTTCTTACAATATTCCTATCACTTGGGAAGAAAAGTCAAAAGAGAAAGAATATTTAGAAGATAACAGAACAAAGGGGATACATTGTTTCAGTCGAATTTTATATAAAGTCTAGTGTCTTCACAGTGAATTTTACTTTTTTTCTGAATCTTTTGAGAATCAAATTTTAAGCTTGAGACACCTGAAACATTCCAAAACATATAATATTAACACGTACGTTGATTAATAATCTTATAAAAATAATAGATTTGCTATTTTGAATTTTTAAAATGTAAGTAAGAAGTGGGACGAAGATTTTTTTTTTTTTTTTTTTTTTCTTTTAATTTCAAGAGTAGGCAAACTTGTTTACTAAGCTGACACAAATTTTTTTTTTTTTTTTTTTTTGGGGCAGGTTTTGGGGTACGGTTGGGCTGGGCTCTGGAGAAAGTACTCTCGTTCAAATCTCCTCTCCAATAAGGAGCTTGATCGAGCTTGATCGATGGGTGTCGCATCACGTGCACGGGAAGAGTGCGTTTTTCATTATTTGAGGGCTTAATACTACGAATATTCCTAAATTACTTTATTTGTAACAACTTAATCAAAAATTAATTTTTTTATCATAAAAAAATTCAAATTAATATACATGTGATAAATTTATCTCAAACTTAGTACACATATAATAAATTTTTCTTAAACTAACTTTTTTATCACAAAAAACTTTAAAGCGATACATGTGATAAATTTATTTTCTGTTAATTTTCATTAAGTTGAATTAATACCACAAAAAATTACAAATTATTACACGTGTGAAAACGGAGGATAAAACCCCAAATTAGTATACCCATTAATTGCTCGTGTTATCCAACTCAATAATTTGATTTTAAAATTTAACGGAAACTAACGGAAGGTAAATTTGTCTCAAGTGTATCTGTTTGAAATTTTTCATGGTGTTATCTTCTAAAGATATAGATAAGAATAATAAGGCCAACAATAACAACAACAGTAGCAACAAAAACTATACTGAAAAAAATGGCGGTGAAGTCCTAAGAAAATGGGAAATCTCTTTATGAAAATTAGACATTTGCAATTATGGATATACGTGTAAATAAGGAACAGAACAGGAAATTTCTTATATCACCACAATGAGAAAGAAATTCAAGAAAATTGAAGATATTAGAACTTGGCTGTAAAAGAAGCGCTCATCCAGGAATTGAATTTCTAAGGGAAAATAGAGATAACGCAATTGCATATAACAATAAAATTCCACCGCTAATACTCTTTTTCTACAAGAATTTTCCCAAATCACATGTGCCGTCTTAGGAAAGCCATCTATGATTTAAAACAAGCTCCATGTGCATAGTTTCATCATTTCAGCAACTCTTTATTATCTTTGGGTTTCATGGTGAGTAAGGTCAATCCTTCATTATTCGTCTATGCTTCTTCTCGGGCTCATGTGTATCTTCTGCTATATGTTGATGATATTCTTGTCATCAGCAATACTCTTGAGTTGTTACGGTCTCTACTTACTTGACTTTCATAGGAATTTGCTATGAAGGATCTTGGACCACTTCATTATTTCCTTGGCATTGAAGCTCATCAAAGCTCTCATGGTTTGCTTTTATCTCAAGTCAAGTATGTTGCTAGCCTTTTGCACAAGTTTGACCTTGTTAAGGTTAAGCCTGTACTACTCCTCTAGCCTTGAAGACTTATTGTCTGCTAATGATGGTGAGATTTTTGCTTCTCCGACGTTGTATTGACAAATGGTTGATGCTCTACAATATGTGTCTATGACTAGACTAGATATTAGTTTTGCTGTGAACTTGATTAGTCAATTTATACATCAACCCAAATTACCTCATCTCTTGATTGTTAAATGTATACATTGATATCTAGTTGGCACCTCCACCCATGGATTGCCCATTGAGCGTTGTTCTCCTACTTCATTGACTGCTTATCAAATGTAGACTGGGCCGGATGCTTAAATACTCGACGATCCATCTCTGGGTTTTGTGTTTTTCTAGGCACCATTCTTATTTCATGGAGTGCCAAGAAGCAACCCACTATAGCCCATTCTCATACAGAGGCTGAGTATTGTGTTGTCGCTCACTATATTGCTAAGACTATTTAGATTGGTCACTTACTTCGTGAGCTCGGGGTCTCCCTTTATAATCCTCGCACAAGTTATTGTGAGAACATCTCTACTACCTATCTTGCTATCAAGCCTGTATTTCATGCTCGCACCAAACACATTGAATTAGATTACCATTTTGTTCGAGAACGGGTTGCTTGGGGTGATCTACATATTTGCTACATGTCTACAATGGATCAATTGGCAGATATCTTAACCAATGAACTACCTATTCTGCATCATGTGCTATTGAGATCCAATCTCTTAGTTGTTACATTTATTTCAGATTGAGAGGGAGTATTAATGTGTATCTTTTATGTATTATAGGATATTTTTGAGATTATATTTCTATCGATACACTTTCTATAATTAACCACTCCAACAAATACATATCATTCAACCCTAATTGGGATTGAGCTACCACAAACACTTTATCATTATTTTTTCTCTGACTCTAAACATCAACAGCCTAATCCCCGAAGGACATGGGTTGACAATGACAAACTGACCTTGTTTCAAGTTACACATTTACTTGTTTATGGAGAAGTGATATGACATGACACTTGAGTGAAAATCCCGTCCTTCAAAGGACAAAACATGAGTAGTTTCTTTCGGAGGCTCAATTTCCATGGATCAAATCCGTTCATATAATTGTCGATTCCTTATTCGTTAAGTACAGAAAGTGTGAATCGAATGACATTGTTAATAAGGATTAACCCTTTATTTCGTATAAATTACTTCCACAGTTAATAAACAACGATCGATATAGGTCGATTGATTATTATTTTAGCCTCTCTAAGTCTTGTCCATCCATTCTACTTAGAATTATTATTGTTGGAGAAAATTTCCTTATTTGTTTTGAAGTTGACAAAACGTTTCATTCCATCAAAGTCTGAAGACCGCTAGACTCAAGACTTAAAGTCTGCCCTCATTGACGGTTTATAGACCGACGAAGAAATCTTATTCAGATGCAAGGTTATCTTTAAGGATTTGATCTGTTTGGTTGAAGATTATCTCATGGCTGGAGATAGCATCTAAAGATCTATTATTCGTATTGCAAATAATTCGAGTAATTCGGATCTGTTGATTGGCGAAGTATACTTGGAAGGTTCTACTTATGGAAACCTAGATCTTGATTGTATAGGCGAGTAGGATTGGTGGGCTATCTTCACATTTCTTAAGTAACTCGAGATCTCTCTAATTGATTTCGTCCAACGGATAGATTTGAAGAACTTATTTGGAAGGTGCCAACGGTTATGAAGGCATAGAGGGGTATATAAGGAGGATGCTCTAGTTATTCCAGTGTGTGTGTGATAGATAAATTCCAAAGTCTGAAGCTCCTCGTTCTTTGCTGATTCATTTGTTAAGCGAAAATTTGTACTCAAAAGAGAGTTTAGACATTTGTGAGACCTTGCGGAAGTGTAGCAGAGTCTCTACACTGTGGAATCAAGGACGTGACACTGTAACAACTCTTTTGATTCATAGTGAAATCCAGCCGGTGGGCTGTCAGTGCGGGAGAGTGGACATAGGTTTGGATTAAGCCGAACCACTATAAATCATCATGTCTTCAATTCTCTTTCCCTTATCCCTTTACTTAGTTCATAGTCTTATATATATATCATTGCAGATATTTTATATCCTAAGTCTTCCGTTGTTATATAAATTGAATTAAGTTGCTGAGTTTTATAAAATTCGTTTTTACACCTATTCACCCCCTCTAGGTGTTCATAGTAGCTTTATCAATTGGTATCAGAGCCTGTGTACTCATTTAAATTGAAGTGTTTTTACTTCAGAGTTAAAGATCCATGGCTAGTATGTTGGCTCTAGGTTTGGTTGAAGGGCAAAGCAACATCAGACCACCTTATTTCAATGGAAAGGAATACAGCATGTGGAAAAACAAGATGAAAGCTTTCCTAAGATCGAAAGATCCTCTGAAATAGGATATGGTAGACAAAAGAATCATTCCTAAAACTACAACAGTCTCAGAAAGGGGAAAAGAAGCTGTTGAGGCTAGCGAAATGACTCAAGAAAAGATAACCAAGCAATTTATTCTTTATATTATGCATTATCTCCTATTGACTATAACAGAATATCTTCTTGTGAAACAGTTAAAGAAGTCTGGGATAGGCTACACATCACCTATGAAGGAACCGATAAAGTGAAAAAAATCAGAATCAATATTCTGCTCGGTCAATATGAAACCTTCAAAATGAAGCCAGGAGAATCTATCACTGACATGTTTAGTCGTTTTACAGAAATCATGAATGGTCTTGAGTATCAAGGCTAACCAATCTCAGGACCCATGAAGGTTAACAAATTGTTGCGTAGACTTTCCAAAAATTGAAATCACATAAAGACATCAACAAGGGAGACACAAAGGATCATGCCACTCTCCGTTGACGAATTAGTTGGCACTCTTTAGTCCTATGAAGTGGAGCAAATCAACGAAGATAAAGATCCCAAAGGTAAAAAATCTATTGTTTTAAAATCTAATGATGATTCTGATGTTACAGATTCTGAAGACGATATGGACGATGAAGAGCTTGCTCTCATGATAAGAAGGTTCAGAAAGCTAAACAAAAAGGGAAGAAGATTCAATTGGAAGAAACAAAACTCTCAAAAGTTTCAAAACAAATCAGCTGAGGACGATGAATCCAATAAAGATGTGATTTGTTTTGAATGCAAGAAAAATGGACACATTAGACCCAACTGTCCCTTGGTAAAGAAAAAGAAAAGAAAAGCTGAGAAATACAGAAAGGCACTCAAAGCAGAGACTTGGAGTGATACCGAATGCGAAGAGAGTGATGATGATTATGCTAATATTTGTTTAATGGCAAAATCAGAATCAGATTCAGACTTTGAGAAAGATACAGACTCAGACTCAGATAGTGAAATTGAGGTAAGTAATTTTCAAATTCCTATTAAGATCTCGAAATATATTGATGAACTATGTCATAGTCTTAAAACCTCTCTTAAGAGGATTTCTGAACTAAAAAGGGAAAATTTTGCACTGAAGTAACAGGAAATTTTATGGAAAGAAAAGTTTGAAAATCTAGATAAAAGTTTTATTACTTTAAAAGAAAATGCAGAATCTCTTTCAAAAGAAAACTCACTTTTGAAAAATGATATTTCAAACATTTCAAAAAGGTTTTCCATGGGATCTGAAAAATTAGAAAATATTCTTTCAATTCAAAGACCTTACTTTAACAAATCGAGCCTGGGAATGACATCTGAAACTATTCCTTTAATTGATTTTCCAAAAGTAAAGGAAAGAATCAAACAAAGACCTATAAAAGCCTTCTATAGAAATCATTTTCAAAAATTCTTTGTAAAACCTGTTGGCCGAAGTGCTCTTAGATGTTCTAAGTGTAATAGCTCAGAACACTTTGAAAAAGAATGTCCTATGGTTTGGAGGCCTGTTAAGAAGGATTGGGCAAAGACCGTATATTGCACTAACTCCACTGGACCCAAGAAAGTGTGGGTACCAAAGAAAGCTTGAGTTTCTTTTTTAAATGCAGGTTACTATCAAGAAAAGGGCCAAATGGTACTTGGACAGTGGATATTCAAGGCATATGACTGGAGATTCAAATTGTTTTATTAAACTTAAGCAAGTAATTTGTGGAAAGGTTTCCTTTGGCGGAAGCAGCAAGGGAAGAATAGTTGGATGTGGAACTGTAAAGATAGGAAGTCTCATAATCAACGTCTCTTTAGTAGAAGGACTCAACTACAATTTGCTCAGCATCAGCCAATTGTGCGACACTGGATTCAAGATCAATTTTCAAGAAGGAATATGTTCAGGCATTAATAAAAATCTTTCACAATCTTTTACTGGACGAAGACATGTAAATATCTATCTTTTGGATATCAATCCAGAAAGATAGCAATGTCTAATTTCAATTTAAGATGAAGAAAATCTCTGGTATCGAAAGCTTGGCCATATAAACATGAAGCAAATTGCAAAGATTTCTTCAAAGAAGCTTGTTCGTGGACTACCCAACCTGAAGTACCAAAAATCTGACTTATGCACACCATGCGTATTGGGAAAACAAGTTAGAAGTTCTTTCAAACCAATAAATCAAGTTTCTACTAATCGTGTACTGCAGCTCCTACATATGGATCTCTTCGGACCAACTAGGACTCAGAGCATTGGTGAAAAGAAGTATTGCCTAGTAATAGTGGATGCTTATTCATGATTTACTTGGGTATACTTTCTGGTAAGTAAGTCTGAATCATTTTCTTATTTTACTAAATTTGCCAAGAAGGTTCAGAATGAGAAATGGTATGTTATTTTAAGCATACGAACAGACCATGGAGGTGAGTTTGAAAATCAAGACTTTGCTAAATTCTGTGATGAATCTGGTTTTCAGCATGTGTTCTCCTCTCCATACACTCCAGAACAGAATGGAGTTGTGGAAAAGAAGAATAGATCGTTGCAAGAAATGGCTAGAACACTTTTAATTGAAAGTAATATTTCTTCTCGTTTTTGGGCTGAAGTAGTTTCTACATCATGTTATACTATTAATAGAGTCTTCTTAAGGCCTATTATGGAGAAAACTCCATATGAGTTATTCAAAGGAAAGAAACCAATTGTTTTTCATGTGTTTGGTTGCAAATGTTTTATTTTGAAAAATACAAATGATCGAATTGATAAGTTTGAAGAAAAATCAGACGAATGAATTTTCCTTGGATATGGAACCACCAGCAAAGCATACAGAGTTTACAACAAAAAGTCTCAATCTGTGGAAGAATCGATGAATGTCAAATTTCAAGACTATTTACAAAATCAGTCAATTCAGACTCAACTTGAAGAATCAGAACCTGCTCCAGACTCTATAAAGTCTAAATCCCCTAAAGAAGCTCATACTACAGAAGAGCAACAATGAACAAATATTGAAGAATCAACTAGTGAAGAAGTTCGGCAATCTATCAGACCAACCAGCAACTAGAAGCACAAGTCCAGTCATCCCAAAGAACTCATCATTGGTAACATTAATGAGGGAATTCGTACTAGATCCAAAAGGCATGAAGAGTCTAGCGCTGTAGCTTTTATTTCTAAAATAGAACCCAAGAGCATAGAAGAAACTTTAACTAATGAAAGCTGGATCGAAGCCATGTAAGAAGAGCTCAGGCAGTTCAGTGTTAACGATGTTTGGGAATTAACTCCCAAACCAAAAGGTAAATTTGTTATTGGAGCTAAATGGGTTTTCAGGAACAAAATGGACGAGAAAGGAAAAGTTATAGGAACAAAGCAAGACTCGTAGCCAAAGGATATACGCAAGAAGAATGGATAGACTATGATGAGACTTACGCACCAGTAGCAATGTTAGAAGCAATTAGATTACTACTTGATTTTGCTTGTTATAAGAATTTCAGGTTATTCCAAATGGACGTCAAAAGCGCAGTCTTGATTGGATTTATCCAAGAGGAAGTCTACGTGGAACAACCTCCCGATTTCGAAGACCCAAGGAAACCAGACTCTGTATTCAGATTGAAAAAGGCGCTATATGGTTTAAAGCAAGCACCTCGAGCTTGGTATGATAGGTTTAGTAAATTTTTAATTCAAAGTGGTTTTGTCAAAGGTAAAGTAGACACTACTTTGTTTATCAAAAGAGAAAGTAAAGACTTTTTACTTGTTCAAATTTATGTTGATGATATAATATTTGGATCATCTAACGAAAATCTATATAAGAACTTCTCTAAGTCTATGCAGGAAGAATTTGAGATGAGCATGATGGGTGAATTATCCTTCTTTCTTGGATTACAAGTAAAGCAATTAGAGGAAGGGATTTTTATTCACCAAGAAAAATATGCTAAAGAACTTGTTAAAAAGTTCGGTTTGGAGAATTGCAAAAAGACTGATATACCAATGTCAAGTTCTTTGAAGATGGACAAAGAAGAAGGAGGAAAAAAAGTTGATCAGAAGCTGTACAGGAGTATCATTGGTTCGCTTCTTTATCTTACTACTTCTAGACTTGACATTTTGTTTAGTGTTTGCATGTGTACCAGATATCGATCAGATCCAAAATAGTCTCACTTAAGTGCTGCGAAACGCATCATCAAATACGTTGCAACAACCTCAAAGATAGGTCTATGGTATCCCAAAGAGGGAGACTTTACTCTCCTTGGATATTCAGACGCAGATCTAGCAAGTTGCCGAGTTGAAAGAAAAAGCACGTCCGGCACTTGTCAATTGCTTGGTAACAGGACAGTCTCGTGATTTTCAAGAAAGCAAAATATAGTAGCTCTTTCAACAGCAGAAGCAGAATATGGGCTCTTGAAATTTGCTGTTCTCAAATCTTGTGGATAAAACAACAATTAAGAGACTTTGGAATCAAAGATTCGTGCACTGAGATCAGATATGATAACACCAGTGCAATTAATCTCATTAAGAATCCAATTCTTCACTCAAGAGCAAAGCATATACATAAAGTGAAAATACGTGCAGCAGTATCCAACTCGCAGACACTTGCCACCGTTAAGTCCCTTGTCAACATCGAACCCGTCTTTCCCTGGACTTGGGTCCATTATGGATCAGGTCAATCTTCACCGTTGATTACGTGGGTTCCGCGTGTAGAGCTGACAAAACCAATAATGGAGATCAATCCGGTGCAGCGGATCTAGGTCCATGCAAAAAAATTACAGTTAGCAAATTAAGTTTGAACCGAAAGAAAGTGGCATGATGGGAGCTAACTGCATCTAACAACCTCAATCAACTTCATGAGTAACCTAGATTTGGCATCTTTTTTAGACCTGCATCATTTTGGGGTTTGCCGGCACAAGAAAAAAGAATAGTCAATCTTGGAGTTTTTGCGCCAGTTTGGGCTAAAAGACTGCCGAAACTCGACAATTTTCGTCAACTAAGAATCATATCTTCACATGAACCAGCTTTGATAGGGAAAATTCTCTCATATTGTCCCAAAAGGTTGACTTTTGGACATTGCTTTGTGTCACAGTCCAGATTTTTTTTCCCTAATAGGTTCTCCACGAAGCAATTGCATGTTATGCCTACTTTTGGCATTCTTGGATAACGTGTGGTATCACTCAATCAATCAGACTTTCTCGACACGCTCATTCTCTTGTGATTAAGCATATAGTGATACGGCACTCGGTATCATTGGTTCGTCATCATTCTCTCGTGATTTATGGCTCAACTTGCTTTGAGAGGTGATGTGATGGGCTACTCTGTCTTAAGGTATTTACTTTTTGGCCAACCGGGTGATACTCAAATCAATACGGAAAAAATACTAAGTATATACTATGTCCCAAATAGTTAGGAGTAACAATTCGACATATGCCAATACGTACCTGAATCTACCCATCTCTAATGGAGCGGATAAAATCGGTGATACTGGAATTTTGTGTAGAAATTGGGGACTGAATATGTTGGCTTACTCATTAAGAGAGGTGGTATCTTTGACACAATAAAATTCGTCTTTCTTTGATAAGTTTTATTAAATGGTTTTTGATCGCCTTTTTCTATAAGATTACCTTTTGAAGGCTTAAATGTCCTACACAACACTGACATTTGGCAAATTTTTTGAATGAAAATCAGGATTAAGTTGAACATAAGATGGGACAACAAAAGTCAGGATCCTCTCCTGCCACATGAGGATGGGGGTATTAGTTAACTTCTCATGGGCCGCAAATAGAGGTGATCAATGAGCAGGTTCAAGTTAGGCTGAGCTCATAAGTCAGGCTTAAAGTGTTACCAAATCCTATCCACATTAAATTTTAGGGATATATTCACTAAAAATCCTAAAACTTATTATAAATGTGCAATTGAGTCCTAAAACTTATAAAAATTATAATAATGTCTTAAAACTTTTTAAATTAGTGTGATCAAGTCGTAAAGTTAATACTGTCAATTTGACAAACTTAAAATGCTAACATCACATTTTTAAATTAACTTCTATTTCTCACGTGGCATTTTAATTTAATTTTTATTGTCCACATGGCGTTTTATTATTTTTTATTCAATCTTTTAAGTAAGATTTAAAACTAAAAAGAAAAAGCTAAAATTTATTTTTAAAACAAAACTATAAAAAAAGGTAGGTTCACCGATGGGCACTTCCACCACCACCACCCATCGCTGGAGGGACCGACAATAGTCGTTAGCCCTAGGCGAGGGTGCAAGGCCTCACCCAGCCAAGGCAAGGCCCTACCAGGGTCAAGTGAGACTACCTAAATCTAGGCAAAGGGGTGACGCCTCGCCCAGATCTAGCGAGCCTTGCTAGCCCCAAGCAAGGGCCAACGAGACCTCACCAAGCCTAGCAAGGTCATCGACCCTCGCTTGGAGCTGGCGAGGCCTCTCCCAAGGTTGTGCGCCATCACTATCCCCTCTGGCAATGAGTGGCAGTGGCAAAAGTGCCCATCAGTGACCCTGCCCCTTTATTTTTATAGTTTTGTTTTTAAAATAAATTTTAACTTCTCCTTTTTATTTTTAAATATAATTTAAAATTTGAATAAAAAATTAATAAAAATGTCACGTCATCATTTTCTGTTAGTCAAATTAACGATGTTAACTTTAGCATTTGATTGCACAAATTTAATATGTTTTAAGATTCGATTATACTTTTTGTAAGTTTTATAATTTAATTGCACTTTCATGACAAGTTTTAAGATTTTTAGTAAATATATTCCAATTTTTTATGGTTAACATTATTGGTAGGCTGGGCTTGTAAAACTAGAAGTCTTGTCCAAACACGCTTGAAGGTGCCTTTCGTGTCACTGGTTCGAGCAGGGGCCTAGGTGGACCTATAAACTATCAAGTCCATGATAAAATCTAGCCTTAGATAGATATGGAACATCACTAATTATCATGAGGGCTGTGGAGGTGCACCTCCCACCCAACACCCATCTGTCTCGTTCCCATCTCTACTTTAGTATAAAAAAAAAAAAGTGAACCTAGTCTTGTCGAAAGTAGCAAAAGACGAAACACTAAACTAAAGAGGCAAATGAATTGCCTGAAGATCTTGAATGGATCTCCTTTTTTGTCTCCTTCTTTGACTTTCGAAGGGGCACGCTTCGCCCCGCCCCGCCCTCCACCCACAAAAGCCTATTGGTGATTAGATTTGATAAAATAGATCCCGCCCAAACTATTGCATTACAGAATTTTATCAACAAGTCGGTGCAATTTTATAGTACGATTTGACATTTTGCCCATTTCGATTGTTGACATAAGAAGTGATTGATGAGATAGGCAAAATTGAATCACAATAGCTAAATTTAGTGGGACCGACTTGAGACTTACTTGAGTTGCATCAATTTTAATAATTTAGATTTATTGTAGTGAATATACTCCACTCATATAACAACTTTCCTACTAATTCGATTATATTTTTCTTTTTCTTTAAAAAAAACGATTGATGCTTTGTGTATAAGATTAAAAGAGATTTTATTATAAAGAAAAATGGGAAGGGGTGATTAGCAAGGACCTCCTTAGACATCAGTATTGATACTGCACACTTATGATCGAATATTTAGTTTGAGTCATAATTATTGTTCTTTTTAAGTGAGCTTCTTACCTTCGCATCGTCGGATATAACTTAGGATGGAGCAAGAGTAATCGTATGTCATTACCAAAGTTGCACACTTATGATCGAAATATTCGATTTGAGTCATAATTACTATTTATTTTAAGTGAGCTCCTTACAATTGCATCATTGAAGGTCAGTTGGGATAGAGCAAAAGTGCTCGTACAATTGGCATACAAACAGAACCTATGGCATAGGCACGCCACAACTTTCTAAGACCAAGGAGCGACTTGGGAATTTACAATTGTAATCAAGGGAGCTCCAAAACGCATTGGAGTAAAGTCTTATGCAAATCGCCCAACCACATCAAGAGACTATGGGAGCAAGGACCACCTCCAATGACTTTCAATATGATAAATGTTGAAAAAATGATAATCAATTCTTTATTGCGAGATTTGATAGTCAAATTTAATAAATAATTGAGACGTCAAATCTTTTTATTAACAAATTTCCAATTTTTTTAAATCCATCTTTAGATTGCCTAATATCAAATTATAAATTCCAATACATAACATCTAGATGAAAAATCAATAGGTCAACACGAATTGACAAGTCTTCGTAAATTTTGGATCTAAAGTTAACCTAATATTAATACCTATGCGTTTTGACTAGTAGGTGTTTTGGTCAAAAAAAACTAGTAGGTGAGTTTACTTTTCAATTATTATGTTTTTTTCTTCTCGATGGCTGATCTGTGGGCTTTTTTGGGCCAAATTTTGTGGGCTTCCACCACTAGTTCCAAGGGCGCAAATTTGAATTTGTTAGGTTCCATAAAATAATTCAAATATCTTTACGAGCTCATTACTAATTTTTGCATATATCATGAAGAAAAGATACATGAGTTGCATATGCATATGCGTACATGATTATGCACTTTATAAATTTATTTAATTGGGGCCGCAAAATGAAAATAATTATTTGAGGTCCACTCAATTTTTGTTGTTTCAAGTTCTTGGGTATCAGATTAAATAGATTTTGTTCTCATCTTCTGATTCAAAATCAATAGAGATGCAATATTAATCAAACATGATCGAATGCTAGAGAAGCACCTAGGTAAGTGTTAAAAAGATAAGGATGTTGACAAATCCTTCTTTTAAAAAATTTAAACGATTAGGAAGCGGAGTAATAATATTTGTATAACATATTGATTTTCCTCACATGTAAGAGTGTAAATGGATTCTTAAAATAAGAAAGAGATGAAAAATGAAATGAAAAAAAAATTAAAGTAAGATATATTTGTATAATAGATTAGATTCTAGCGAAAATTGCACCACAATCCTAAACATTAATATCCTATCAAGTCCTAGATATTTTTAAACCAGTATAATCAAGTCCTCTCGAAGAGCACTTAGCTAGATTTGCATATTAGGAAAACTCAATTTAAAAAAACTAAAATTTAGAAAAATAAAGCCCAAAATTAAAAATACAATTTTAAAAAAGAAAACGGATGGTGATCTATTTTTTTTTTTTTTATTGGAATTGCGGTCGCTACCTCCACGTTGTTGTCCATGGGTGAGCACAGGTTGCCTTCACCCCTAGTAGGCCTCATAAGGCTAGACAACCCTTGGGCGATGGTGGCCAATGGTGGAGTCACCCCGCGTAAAGGTTGCAAGTCCTCACCTATGGCCAGCAAGGGTCACCTACATCTGTTGGCGATAGTGAGGGGTTAGCATCGCCCCGTATCTTCAAACTCGCCATGTCTTTCTCTCTTTGACTTTCACTTTGTTCTTCTTCTTTTTTTCCAAAATTTTAATTTTTTTTTGGCATTATGGTTTTTCTTTATTTTTTGAGTTGTCCTTAATGTGACAAACACATCAGCGCTTAGTTGGTGTCACATGTGCTAAAAAAGCCACATGGAATTCCCAATGGTGACATAATCAAAATTGGCTAAGAGGTCACCAAAAGAACTTAATTACACCAATTTCAAAATTTCAAACTTAATTACACCGATTTCCTAATTTTCAAACTTAAGTACATCGATTCCAAATGTTTCGAATTTTTAATTGCACTGTTAAGATATTTAAATATAAAAACTATGCATTCATCTGATAGCTTAAATTTTTTTAAAAAGTTGGTAATAGTCCCACAAAAAATTTTGAATTGTATTAGACTATAAGATCATTAAGTTCAAATATTTCTGACCACTCTTTAGACTTAGGTCTTAAGAATCACAAATTGCTAAACGTTGAGAACCATTAGTTCAATATATTATTCTACCAGAACGAAAATAATGAATGTGGGGCAGTTTACGTTAAAAAAATCAAAGCCCACTTAGATTAATTCTATCCTTCCGTGGGAACGTTCAAAAGAGAAACAGGTTGGGCTCGGGTCAAGCCCATTACGTACGGCCCAAATTCAAAGCCCAACCCGCTGAAAGCTCTCTCAATTTAGATTCTTGATCGATCTGCAAGGATCGAACGCGACTGTTCTTTCTTCGCCCTCTTTGCAGGTAGAGCACTCTCACATAGGCGCTGGTATTTATGGATAAATTTAACTCTCGTCTCCTCCTTTTTCAGCCTTTACGAAATAAAACTGAAAGAGATGAATAAGCTGAAAACTAATTTCATTATTTATAAAAATATTTAAATGAGAATGTTGTTGAAACTAAAAACATTTTTCATTGACAAAATGTTTCAAACAATACAATTAATCATTTTCAGAAAAAAATACTTAATAAATCATTTATTTTTCACTAAATAAATGGAGCTTTAAGTACTTGGTGAAATCAACCAAGTAATCCCATGTGTGGTGCTCCATCTCTTATTTTCTCTCGACCTTGGGGGTAGCATGATTGAGATCTTTGGATTGTAAGTGTAAGACGACACACAATCAACCAAAGTAACATTATCTTCATTCGTCCAAATCCCTTCAACTACAAGGGTTACAAAGAGAAATGGTGAGAATTAGTCTTCCTCATAATGTTCATGTAAAAAGCAACCAGACTCATGAGAACAATAGAGATTTTGTTGTAAAATATTGCGTTGTGTTGTACAATATTGCGTTGCAAATATGTAATATAGAA
The DNA here is from genome assembly GCA_014182375.1 of Eucalyptus virginea. Lineage (NCBI taxonomy): Eukaryota > Viridiplantae > Streptophyta > Magnoliopsida > Myrtales > Myrtaceae > Eucalyptus > Eucalyptus virginea. The sequence continues at coordinate 29,285,226 of CM024518.1, forward strand.
AATAAAGAGATTGAGAAGAGGAAGTAGGTAAACACCAAAGATAATAGAGAAAGTCAGATGAGAAGATTTTATTTCCAGTGACTGTTATATCTACAACAAAAACTAAGTTCTATTTATAGGAAAACAATAATGTACTTATCATTAATATCAATGTATCGAATAATACATGTATTAGATAGGGAGATGAACATTCATTGTATAGGGAGATGTACTTAGAATATATGATACAAATGTACTATAATAAGTACATTAGATAGGATGAATATAATGAATATTCATTCATGTATTTCATTTATTCATGTATTTCATAATGCTCCCCCTTGAATATTCATTGTATTCATTATGAATGTGCATCGAATGATACTGTCTTATTAAAAACTTTAAGCCAACAAAACCTAGTGGGACAAAAACCTAACAAAAAGGAAAAAAGAGTGCAAAGCACAAATCTTATGATATCTCCCTTTTATAGATGCATTAATTGCTTCATTAAAAACTTTAAGCCAGAAAAATTTTGTGGGAAAAAATCGGACAAAAAGAAAAAAGAATGCAATGCATAATTCATAATATCCCCCTTAATTAAGCCATATAGCCATTGCTGGGGCTAATCAATCTTACATATTGTGAACTCACCGCATACCAATGCTGCAATACATAGTTTATAATATCCCTCCCTCAATTGAGCCATATCCACTTCTGGGGCTAATCAATCTTGCATCTTAGTTATAGAGTCAAATAAATATTATATAAGGTTCATAAGCATTTCATAACCATGTGAAAGAACAATAAAAAATAATACATTTAAAGTGAAACAACTAAAAAGAAATTATTAGAATCATAAAATTCGAAGTTCAAATTATCATCCACCAATTTGACACCTCATCAAAGTAATCAAAGGTTCTCAAAGAAATCAGAGACATCCAGGGATGCATTTGCTATTTCAGGAGGAAGAGGAGTCCCACCAACGGAAATATTGTTGGTCTCAACAGTGGTTATGGCAGTATGATTGATTTCAATGGCATGAGATTCACCATGCTTGCTCGTATTTTTTAAAGATGCCTAATATAGGTCAACAAAGTGCCTTGGCGTACGACAAGTATATGACCAGTGCTTAGTCATGCCACAGTGATGACAAATACTTTCATTAATCACCTTCTTTGGCTTCTTTTCTTTGCCATGATTTGGGCCAAAATTAGATTTCCTAGAGCAGTTAAATTTCATACCATCCCTTTTAGGATTATGTTCTTGCTTGCGCTTATAGCCCTTAAAATGGCTAGTATTTTTCTCTAAGTTAGCATGTGCTTCAGGCAATGCTTTTGAGCCAGCAGGCCTAAGATTATGATTTTTTAGTAGCAATTCATTAGTTTGCTCGATAGTAAGGAGCACAGAAATTAATTCAAAGTATGTGGCAAACTGACGCTGCTGGTATTGCTATTACAATACAATATTCGAAGCATGAAAGGTGGAGAAAGTTTTCTTTAATAATTCTGCATCATGATACCGCATTACTCAAGCCAAAAAACAATATCAAATAAAGCAGAATTATAGTCAAACATCGATTTAAAATCTTGCAGTCTGAGATTTTGCCAGTTATATTGTGCTTGAGGGAGAATAACAGTCTTGATATGATCATACATATCCTTTAACCTCCTCCACAAGATCTGAGGGTCTTACACGGATAAATATTGAGTCTACACACTCTCATGCAAATGACGGCGAATAAAAATTAGCACATTTGCTTTATCTTTTGCGTTTGAGATTCCGTACTCTGTAATTGCATTAGCGAAACCTTGCCCTTGGAGGTACATTTCCATGTCAAGGCACTAGGATAGATAATTCTTTCTACTCACTTCTAGGATGTGGAATTTGGGTTTTTCAATATTTGTCATAATCATTGTAAAAATAAATCATTTAATTAATTAGAAGGATTTCCAAATATCCACCACTACTTCAGCATAATGATACTTTTAGATTTGAAATTTGGCTTTGGGCCAAGAAAAAACAAAATAAAAATGAAGAATTGATAGAATAATATGAAGTATAAGTTGATTAATAAAAAGAATACCTATCTTGCAAAAATTACTTACTTAGTAGGTAGATCTTCGTGCTGATAACGCGTTGTAAAATATTACGTTGTGTTGTAAAATATTGCGTTACAAATATATAATAAAGGAAATAAAGAGATTGAGAAGAGAAAGTAGGTAAACACCAAAGATAGTAGAGAAAGTCAGAGGAAATTTTTTTTTTATTTCCAATGATTATTATATCCACAACAAAAACTAAGCTCTTATTTATAGGAAAATAAGAATATACTTATCATTAATATCAATGTATCGAATGATACATGTATTGGATAGGGAGATGAACATTCATTGTATAGGAAGATGTACTTAAAATGTATGATACAAATGTACCATAATAAGTACATTAGATAAGATGAATATAATAAATATTCATTCATATATTTCATAACATATTTAAATTTAGGTGTGTTTGTCTCATTGAAGACTTCTTTATGCAGGGAAATATTACCATGAAAATCATTTAAAAAAAATTATTAGTTTTCACTTATTTGTTAATTCAAGAAAAGTTGTTTTCCCAATCTAAGTATCTTATTTTCAATCTACAGAAAATGTTTTATGTGAATCAGCTTGTTTTCCATCATCCAAATACCGAAAAATTTTTAAAATAATTTTTCGAAAATAGTTTTTCTTCAAACAAATGGACCCTTAATTTATGAATATTACCGATCATCTAAAATCTACAACAAAGGGAAAAAGATGCTCTTTGTCCAGATCTCTTTATTGTCCTCTCTTGATGCTTCTTTGGAGTTCATCAATTTCAATCATGCCATCCTCTTCATACAGAGATGAGCATGACAATGTAAAGAAGATCATTGGCATCGAAATACAAGTTCCTTACAGGAATTAACATGCTCTTAAGAAGGCAAATTACCATGACAAGTATTAAGATAATATAGTCATTTGGGTAAACATGAATTAACCTCATTATTAGCAATAAGAAGTAAATTTCCACAATAGCCTCACCTGTCCAAAAAAATAAAAAATAAAAATAGACATCGAGGTAAACTGCATACACCTAAAAAAACACAATATACAAGAACCAAACGTTCAACCGCTGTCCAAGGAGGGATGAACTTTCCTTTCTTTACTTGTCTGCCATTGTGCTTCGTCACCCTAATTTTGACCTAAACTCATCAAACAAAGAAGAATTCTAAAGCAACGTGTGCGTCGCAGTTACCCATACTTGAGAAGGCAATTCTATGAGTCATAATTAACAGCAAGAGATTCGGTTTATACTTTTGCTTGATGACACTTTTCCAAGAGTATAGGTGGACACTCTTGCAAAAGGCCATCCATCCTAGAAATACTCTCACCCGCTTAACATTGGAGTTTCAAAAGCTAAACATTGCCATTAAGTCAAAAAGTCGATTCTTGTGAGTTAATTTGAATTTTATATATACAATTCAAGGCCACACTCCATCTATTCGGTGTGCAATCCGATTCAATCATGTAAACAGATTAGGCTGTACCGATCCCTTCACAAATTCTTGGCTGGAGACGTGAGAAATGTTGGATGAACAGGCATCCAAACTCTCTATATTTTTAACTAAATAATTAATATATGCACGAAGTAAATCTTAAACTAAGTAACATTTACATAGAGGGTGAGTTCACTTATTCTAATTCAGAGTAGCAATCTACCCTCCCCAGATGATGTCGAGCATGGACTACCGGACATTTCGAAATTTTTAATCTTTAGTAAGAGACTTCAATTATCATTACAATATAAATTCAACAACGATTTGTTCCCCTTCTTTCTTACATTATTCCTATCACTTGGGAAGAAAAGTCTAAAGAGAAAGACTATTTAGAAAATAACAGAACAAAGGGGATACATTGTTTCAGTCGAATTTTATATAAAGTCTAGTGTCTTCAGAGTAAATTTTACTTTTTTTCTGAATCTTTTGAGAATCACATTTTAAGCTTGAGACACCTGAAACATTCCAAAACATATAATATTAACACGTAAGTTCATTAATAATATTATAAAAATAACAGATTTGCTATTTTGAATTTTTAAAATGTAAGTAAGAAGTGGGGCGAAGATTCTTTTTCTTTTTTTTTCTTTTTAATTTTCAAGAGCAGGCAAACTTATTTACTAAACCGACACAATTTTTTTTTTTTTTTTGGCAGGTTTTGGTGTACGGTTGGGCTGGGCTCTGGAAAAAGTACTCTTGTTCAAATCTTCCTCTCCAATAAGGAGCTTGATCGATGGGTGTCGCATCACGTGCCTGGGAAGAGTGCTTTTTCATTATTCGAGGGCTTAATACTATGAATAATCCTAAATAACTTTATTTGTGACAAATTAATCAAAAATTAATTTTTTATTATAAAAAAATCTCAAAGTGATATATATGTGACAAATTTACCTTAAACTAATTTTTTAACCACAAAAAACTCTAAATCGGTACATATGACAAATTTACATTCTGTTAATTTTCATTAAGTTGAATTAATATCACAAAAAATTACAAATCATTACACGTGTGAAAACGGATGATAAAACCTTAAATTAATACACCCATTAACTGCTCGTGTTATTCAACTCGATAATTTGATTTTAAAATTTAATAGAAACTAACAAATGGTAAATTTATCACAGTTGTTTGAGATTTTTCGTAGTGTTATCTTTCAAAGATGTAGATAAGAATAATAAGGCCAAAAATAACAACAACAGTAGCAACAACAACTATACTGAAAAAAAAATGGCGGTGAAGTCCTAAGAGAATGGGAAATCTCTTTATGAAAATTAGACATTTGCACTTATGGATACACACGTGGATAAGGAACAGAACAGGAAATTTCATATATCACCACAATGAGAAAGAAATTGAAGAAAATTGAAGATATTAGAACGTGGCTGCAAAAGAAGCACTCATCCAGGAATTGAATTTCTAAGGGAAAATAGAGAAAACGCAATTGCATATAACAATAAGATTCCACCGCTAATACTCTTTTTCTACAAGAATTTTCCCGTTGGTCATCGAACAAAAGAGACTAATTCATGAGCAGATACAGTTGAACGATAAAGTTATTCGATAGATCCTTAGAGAAATTCGCGCAATGCATCATCTGCCTCACGAAGAAGCTTAAAATGGGCTTGCTAGCAATACTATCCCAATAAATTCCCAATCCTGTCGCCGCTTGCCACCCCCCTACACCAGTCGCGCTCAGAACATGCTCATCCACGAGCCTTAACGGGCAGCTGAGATCGCTCTCCGTGCGCCTCTTCTTGATCTTCCAGGGGTCCCCAAACTGCACCAACTCCGTTTTTAACACCATTGCATCTCTCTTCTTCTTCTTCTTCTTCTTCTTCACATACTCCCGCCTCTTTCTGTTCCTTCTGGCCCCTACAGAACGAGGCCTTCTTCTCCACATATTAAGGTTTCATCGTTGGTGAGCGAGGCCATGGATTTCAGCTTCGGTTGGGCGGGAACGATTTCTTGACAAGGGTCGCCGAGTTCCTTCGTGCCTAAGAATCCCTTCCAGTCGGTCATGAGGGGGAAGAAGTCGCGAGCTGCCACCGCCACTACTGCAGACGAAATTTCTCCAGCCTTTTCATCGTGATTCTTCTCATGATTGTGCAGATAAGAAATGCACAACAAAGAGTCCGTCAACGTCGGGGAGTGCATTTACCTCTCAGGCCGGGATTTGGTGCTGAAGAAATCGATGACCTTCATTGGGTTTTGGTTGAAGAAACAGAAAAACGCTCGGCGAGAACAACAGGATGATATAACTAGTATAAGCACCTAGAGGGGGTGAATAGATGTAAAAACAATTTTTCGAGATACGAAAGCAATACTAGGCAGACAATAGAAAGGAAGATCTCCTTTAGCTAACAAAATGAATTAAGATCAAAGTAAAACGGAGAGTAGGGAAGAGAAAATTAAACACAAGGTTTATAGTGGTTCGGCTTATTCCAAGCCTACGTCCACTCTTCTGCACTGACAGCCCACTGACTGGATTTCACTATGAACAAAAGAGATGTTACAGCATTGCTTTCCCTTGATTCCACAGTGTAGATACTCTACCACACTTCCTCAAGGTATCTCAAAATATGAACTCTCTTTTGTGTACAAGATTTTGCTCAGTGAATGAATTGACTAAGAACAAGGAGTTTCAGACTTTGAAATTATTCTATCGTGCACCTCTCTTGAACAACTGGAACGTCTTCCTTTTATACTCCTTTATGCCATCATACCCGTTGGCACTTACCAAAGGAATTCCTTCAATCTACCCGTTGGACAGAATCAATTAGGAAGGTCATTCGAGCTATTAAAGGAACATGTCGATAGCCCATCAATCCTGCTCGCCCATACAATCAGGATCTTGGTTTCCATAAGTAGAACATTCCAAGTATACTTCGCCAATCATCGGATCCTTAATCAATCTTGATTCGAATAAAGGATTCCGTTATGTCATATCCAGCCAAGAGATCTTCTCCAGTTGATAAGGCTAAATCCTTAATGAAACATCCAGTTCGGATAGCCTTTCTTCAACGGATTAGAAACTGTCAATGAGAATAAACTTTGAGTCTTGAGTCGGCAATCCGGAGGTCTTCGGACTTTAAATAGTAGAGTCTGCAAATCTTGATTAGATCGATGGAAACGTTTTGTCGCTTCAAAACACTTCATGAAGATTTCTCCAACAATCTCCCCATTTTTGATGGTGACAAAACTTTCCTGCAGATTTGAATAACTTTGACCTGCAAAACATTACTCAAACAAATATCGATATCTTATAAAGATAAATGGCTTACTAGAATCTGCAACCACAGAAAAATAGGTTAGCCAATCATAAGATATCAATAGTACTTAATATTAGCAGTCAAATTCAAATCCCAAATTCAGTCGACATCCAGACACAAGCCAAGTCAAACATCAAAACAAATTAAACAATCAACAAGTTTAAAGTTTTCAAATCTCAAAGTTTTCAAATCTCGCATCTCTCCCCCTTTTTGTCATCATAAAAAAGGTTGAGATGGAGTCAAGATTGCTTGGGAACGCGAACAAGCTGGAAATCTCCCATTGACTGTACGATGCCTTCCAGCTTTTCCAAATCTTCCTTCAGATGAACCACTTCTTCACTCTTAGCATTTGCTTGAATCTGAAGAGCAAGGGCTTGGATCTGATCAGACAAGGAAACGGAAGAAGCTTGTCCTGCATTCTTCAAGTTCTGAACTTCGCATTCCAAAGCATATATCTGACTCTTCATTTCCAAGAGAACATCAAGGATTCTGCGGAAATCTGCTGAATTATCGATGCAACGTCGGCTTGGCTCGATCGATGGAGTAAAAGCAGACGATGGTATATCAGCATGGTCACGCAGATTTAGCAATGAAGCATCATGTCCCTCCTCAGGGAATTGAGAGTCATGAATGTCCTCTGGATCTGCTGGAGAGCGGCTGACTCCTTCACTGGTAACATGATACGAGGGCATTCCTCTTTTCTCACCATCTCTCCCTGTTTCTATGGCTTAAGGTGGAGAAGAGTGTTCCTCATGCTCTCCTTCCTCTTGATTTTCTCTTTCTTCTTTTTCTTCTTCAAATCTTTCTTCCTCTGCTTCTATTTCTTCAGCTTCTCTCTCCTCTTCTTCCTTCTCCTCTGCTTCTTGCTCCTCTGCTTCTATCTCTTCTTCTTCTTTCTCCTGTCCTTCTCTTTCCTCTGCTTCTTTCTCCTGTCGTTCCATTGATTCTGGAGTAGAACGAATCAGTTTCTTCAATGCCATAGCAGAGATGGTGAGGTCATCCTCATTATCTTCATCCTCAATGATGAGAGCTCTTCTCTTTTTGGATGGAGCAACCATGGGCTCCTTTCCTTTCCTTTTTGCTGTAGAAGAGGCTTGATGAGGCTTGGCAGGGGTTGTCTCCTTCAATTTCTCCAACGCCTTGTCGAGTTCTTTCAGACGCATTTTGGACACCATTTTTAGTCCTACCACCAATTTGTCACACGGTCAAACACAGAAAATTTGTGGAGGCTGAATATTCAAATGTCTGAATAACTTTGACACAAGACCTAGATAAGGAAGTTGACCCCTATCCTTTACCACTGCTCTATACATATGGAACAGAATAGTGTGAGGAAGAGAAAACTTTTTCCCTGCATTGACGGCATACATCAGCTTTGCCTCTGAATTTGAAACATCAGTTTTGGAAGTAGATTTTGGCCTGAGACAATTAATCACAATCTTGTGAAGCAGAATGTTGAACGCATTCATCCTTGAGTAGGAAATTCTTTCCTCTGTCCTTCTGTCTTTAACAAGTTCCAATGTGGCACAAGTAACAGACACATTGATAGGTTGATATCTCCCTCTCTCAACACCAATCACATCCGCCAAAGCATATCCACATCAACCACAAAGTCCTTATCTCGAACACTAAAAGAGATTCTATTCGCATCCAAGAAGCTAAGATTTGAATAGAAATATGCGGTTAGTTGAGCATAGGCTTCGTGGTGTCGAAACGTAACTGTTCAAGTTGAAGAAAACTGAATTTTTCCCTCAAATTTACATTCACAGCATCAAGGAAGTCAAAATCCACACTCCTAGGGTTTATCACCCCACGCTTCAACAATTTGGAGTATAGATCTTTCTGTTCCTTCGATCTAAACAGCTTTGTTCTTTTTCCTCGAATTTTTGCCGCAACACCCATTCTCGGTTGAAATTGGCTGTACAATTTATCATCATCATTCCCATCGATTGGATTCAGTCCTCCAACACGCGGATCACTTGGGATATTTGCAAGGGTTTCCTCTGCCAAACCCTTAGGAGCAATTCCCAAATCCTCAATTTTTCGCAAAAAGATATATTCATTCCCATATCCCTTGTCTTTAAGAAACCCATCGATGTAGTTCAAAGGAGTACTAGTGCTCTTTAAAGCACGGTAAAGCTTATAAATAAAAGAGGGCTTTTGAATTCTTACAAGATCTGCGTCCTCAACGATTTCTTCCTCTTGTTGATGACCAACACCCTGTGGACTAGATGGTGGAGAATGACGCTGCTGAAAATGTTGTGGGCTCTGCTGCTGACTTGGTAACTCCTCTTCTTGGTGAGATCAAAGTGAGTAGGCCCCTCACTCATTCGCCGTGGTCCCCTGCTTGCGATCCTCGAAGACTTTCTTGAAGACGACATCTTTCACAGTCTTCGGAAAATTCCAAACTTGTTTTTCCCAAGAAAGTTGACAACTTTTTGAAGATTAAACAAGGGAAGAAAACAGGAATGGAAGATCGGTGCTTTCTATGGTTTTTGTGAGTGAATCGAAGAGGAACGGACAGAATATAAGGTACTGGAAAAGAGGCATATGAAACGTCGTAAAAAAGAAAGTATAAAGATGCATTTTCAAAAAAAAATAACTGCCTTTTTCGAGAAAATAGTCATCTCAAAAAATAACTTCTTTTTCGAAAAGGAAACGTTGCAGTAATCACGTCAATTAAGGATAGCAATAATCAAACACTGTTGACAAACGTACCTTTTCAAGATAAGATTCGAGAGAAAATAACTTACAGTCAAGGTCTTGTTTGTCTGAGTTTGAGAGTCTCTAGACTTTAACTTCTTCAAGCCTCAAAATGTTGAGTCTGGAATGGATGATTTCAAATTGATTTTTCTCCAAAGGCTTTGTAAATATATCCGCCAGTTGGTTTTTTGAGTCAACAAACTGAATCGAAATTTCTCCATTTTGAACATGATCTCTAATGAAATGATGTCGAATCTCTATATGCTTTGCTCTTGAGTGAAGAATTAGATTCTTGGTCAGATTGATTGCGCTGGTGTTGTCACAGTTAATCTCCGTGCATGAATCTTTAATTCCAAAGTCTCTTAGCTGTTGTTTTATCCACAGAATTTGTGAACAACAACTTCCAAGAGCTACATACTCTGCTTCTGCTGTAAAAAGAGCTACTGTATTTTGCTTCCTTGAAAACCAAGACACGTCCCGCTTCCAAGTAGCTGATGGTACCCGAGGTGCTCTTTCTATCAACTCTGCATCCGGCTAGATCTGCGTCTAAGTATCCAAGAAGAGTAAAGTCTCCCCTTTTTGGATACCAAAGACCGAGACTTGAAGTTGAAGCAATGTATTTGATAATACGCTTTGCAGCACTTAGATGAGATTCTTTTGGGTCTGCTTGAAATCTAGCACAAATGCAAACACTAAACAGAATGTCAGGTCTAGAAACAGTAAGATAAAGAAGTGAACCGATGATACTCCTGTATAGTTTTTGGTCAACTTTCTTTCCTCCTTCATCTTTGTCTATCTTCAAGGAACTTGACATTGGTATGTCAGTCTGTTTGCAATTTTCCAGTCCAAACTTTTTGACAAGATCATTAGCATATTTTTCTTGATGAATAAAAGTCCATTCCTCCAATTGTTTCACTTGAAGTCCAAGAAAGAAGGTTAACTCACCCATCATGCTCATCTCAAATTCATCCTGCATAGTCTTAGAGAATTTCTTGCACAAACATTCATTAGAGGATCCAAAAATAATATCATCTACATATATTTGAACAAGTATAAAACTTTTGTTTTCCTTTTTGATAAACAGAGTAGTGTCTACTTTACCTTTGATAAAGCCGTTTTGTATTAAAAACTTACTCAGCCTATCGTACCAAGCTCGGGGTGCTTGCTTTAAACCATACAAGGCTTTTTTCAATCTGAAAACTGAGTCTGGCTTCCTTGGGTCTTCAAACCCAGGTGGTTGTTCCACATAGACTTCCTCATGGATAAATCCATTCAGGAAAGCACTTTTGACGTCCATTTGGAATAACCTGAAATTCTTATAACAAGCAAAAGCAAGTAATAATCGGATTGCTTCTAACCTTGCTATTGGTGCGTAAGTCTCGTCATAGTCTATCCCTTCTTCTTGCGTATATCCCTTGGCCACAAGTCTTGCTTTGTTTCTTACGACTTTTCCTTTTTCGTCCATCTTGTTCCTGAAAACCCATTTGGCTCCAATAACAGACTTACCTTTCGGTTTAGGAGTCCATTCCCAGACATCATTAATACTGAATTGTCTGAGCTCTTCTTGCATAGCTTCAATCCAGCTTTCATAAGACAAAGCTTCTTCTATGCTTTTGGGTTCTATTTCAGAGACAAGAGCCACAGCACTAGACTCTTCGCGCCTTTTGGATCTAGTGCGAATTCCTTCATTAATGTCGCCTATAATGAGATCTTTGGGATGACTAGACTTATGCTTCCAATTACTGGTTGGTTTGTCAGGTTGATGATCACTTCCTTCATTTGAATCTTCAACAATCATTTGATGCTGGTCTTTCAGAGTCTGAGCTTCTTCTTGAGATATAGACTTTGTAGAGTCTAGAGTAGGTTCAAATTCTTCAAGATGAGTCTGAATAGATTCATTTTGCATAGAATCTTGAAATCTAACATTCATTGATTCCTCCACAGATTGACTCTTCTTGTTATAGACTCTGTAGGCTTTGCTTGAGGTTGAATATCCAAGGAAGATGCCTTCATCTTACTTTTCTTCAAACTTACCAACTCGATCATTTGCATTTTTCAATATAAAGCATTTACATCCAAACACATGAAAGTATGAAACAATAGGTTTCTTTCCTTTGAATAATTGATAGGGGGTCTTTTCCAGAATAGGCCTTAGAAAAATTCTGTTAATAATATAACATGCTGTAGAAACTGCTTCAGCCCAAAAACGTGAAGATATATTACTTTCAATTAAAAGAGTTCTAGCCATTTCTTGAAGCGATCTATTCTTTCTTTCCACAACTCCATTTTGCTCTAAAGTATATGGAGAGGAGAACACATGCTGAAAACAGATTCATCACGGAATTTTGTAAAATCTTGATTTTCAAATTCACCTCCATGGTCTGTTCTTATACTTGAGATAACATACCATTTTTCATTTTGAACCTTTTTAGCAAACTTTTCAAAGTAAGAGAAGGTTTCGAGACTTACTTGCTAGGAAATATACCCAAGTAAATCGTGAGTAGTCATCTACAATTACTAGGCAATATTTCTTACCTCCAATGCTCGAGTTACGGTTGGTCCAAAGAGATCCATATGCGAAGCTGCAGTACACGATTAGTGGAAACTTGATTTATTGGTTTAAATGAATTTCTTACCTGTTTTCCCAATATGCAAGGTGTGCATAGATCAGACTTTTGGTATGACAGATTGGGTCAACCACGAACAAGCCTTTTTGCTGAGATTTTGGCTATCTGCTTCATATTAACGTGCCCAAGCTTTCTGTGCCATAGGTTTGCTTCGTCTTGAATTGAGATCTGACATTGCGATTCATCTGGTTTCACATCCAAGAGGTAGATATTTCCATGTCTTCGGCCCATGAATGACTGAGTAGAATCTTTACTGATTCCTGAACATATTCCTTCTTGAAAGTTGATTTTGAAACCAGTATCACATAGCTGACTGATACTGAGTAGATTGTAGTTAAGTCATTCCATTAATGAAACATTGCTAATTGTGAGGTTTCCAATCTTTACAGTTCCAAATCCCACAATTCTTCCTTTGCTGTTTCCTCCAAATGAGACTTTTCCGCCATTTATTTGAACAAGCTTTATGAAGCAATTTGAATCTTCTGTCATATGTCTTGAGTATCCACTATCCAAATACCATTTTACCTTCTTCTTGATAGTGACCTGCATTTGAAAAAGAGACTCAAGCTTTCTTTGGTACCCATATTTTCTTGGGTCCATTTGTGTTAGTATGATATGCGGTTTTAGCCCATATTTTCTTAACGGGTTTCCAAACCATAGGACATTCTTTCTCAAAATGATCTCGCACTATTGCATTTTGAACATCCGAGAGCATTTCGTCCCTCTTTGGTTTTACAAAGACCTTTTGAAATGATCCTTATAAGCAATTCTTGTGGGTCTTTGCTTAATTCTTTCCTTTACTTTAGGAAAATCAATTAAAGGAATGGTTTCTACTGTCATTCTCAAACCAGATTTATTGAAATAAGGTCTTTGTACTGAAAGAATTTTCTCAAGTTTCTCAGATCCTATTGAAAATCTTTTTGAAATATTTGAAATGTCATTTTTTAGAAATGCATTTTCTTTCAATAGATTTTCTTCGCTTTCTTTAAGAGAAGAAACATTTATGTCTAAACATTTCACTTTTTCTTTCAAAACACTTTCCTGTTGTTTTAGAGCATAATTCTCCTTTTTGAGTTCGGAAATCCTTTTAAGAGAAGTCTTAAGACTAAAACATAACTCATCAATGTATTTAGAAACTTTAACAGGGATTTTAAAGTTACTTACCTCAAATTCACTGTCAGACCCGAGTCGATTCGAGTTTGAATCTGAATCCGATTGTGCCATCGGACATATGTTGGCATAATCATTATCACTCTCTTCACACTCTGTATCGCTCCAAGTCTCTGCTTTGAGAGCCTTTCGATACTTTTCAGCTTTTCCTTTCTTCTTCCTTAGAAGCGGACAGTTGGGTCTGATGTGTCCATTTTTCTTACATTCAAAGCAGACTACATCTTTGTTTGATTCATCATCCTCAACAGACTTAATTTGTTGCTTTTGAAAACTCTGTTTCTTTGGATTGAATCTTCTTCATTTTCTGTTTAGCTTTCTGAATCTTCTTATCATGAGAGCAAGCTCCTCATCGTCCATATCATCTTCAGAATCTGTAACATCAGAATCATCATTGGATTTTAATGCAATGGATTTCTTACCTTTAGGATCTTCATCTTCATTGATTCGCTCCACTTCATAAGGCGAAGAGTCCCAACCAACTCATCGACAGATAGTGGCATGATTCTTTGTGTCTCTCTTATTGAGGTCTTTATGTGATTCCAATCCTTGGAGAGTCCTCGCAGTAGCTTGTTTACCTTCATGGGATCAGAAATTGGTTGACCTTGATTTTCAAGACCATTCACGATATCTGTAAAACGACTAAACATGTCAGTTATAGATTCTCTTGATTTCATTTTGAATGCTTCGTATTGACCGAGGAGAATGTTGATTCTTGTCTCTTTCACTCGATCCGTTCCTTCATAAGTAATATGTAATCTATCCCAGACTTCTTTCGCTGTAACATAAGAAGATATTATGTTATATTCAGTAGGTGACAAAGCACAATATAAAGAATAAATTGCTTTTGCATCAAGAGCTTGTCTCTTGATTATCTCTTCCTGAGTCATTTCACTAGACTCAACAGCTTCTTTTCCTCTCTCGAGACGGATGCAGCTTTAGGAGTGATTCCTCTTTCTACGACATCCCATTCCAGAGGATCCTTTGATCTTAGGAACGCTTTCATCTTGTTCTTCCGGATGTTGTAATCCTTTCCATCAAAGTAAGGTGGTCTGGTATTGCTTTGCCCTTCCACCAGCCCTGGAGCTAGCATACTAGCCATGGATCTTTTACTCTGAAGTAAAACACTTCAAACAAAGTGAGTACACAGGCTCTGATACCAATTGATATAACTAGTATAAGCACCTAAAGGGGGGTGAATAGGTGTAAAAACAATTTTTCGAGATACGAAAGCAATACTAGGCAGACAATAGAAAGGAAGATCTCCTTTAGCTAACAAAATGAATTAAGATCAAAGTAAAACGGAGAGTAGGGAAGAGAAAATTAAACACAAGGTTTATAGTGGTTCGGCTTATTCCAAGCCTACGTCCACTCTTCTGCACTAACAGCCCACTGGCTGGATTTCACTATGAACAAAAGAGATGTTACAGCATTGCTTTCCCTTGATTTCACAGTGTAGATACTCTACCACACTTCCTCAAGGTATCTCAAAATATGAACTCTCTTTTGTGTACAAGATTTTGCTCAGTGAATGAATTGACTAAGAACAAGGAGCTTCAGACTTTGAAATTCTTCTATCGTGCACCTCTCTTGAACAACTGGAACGTCTTCCTTTTATACTCCTTTATGCCATCATACCCGTTGGCACTTACCAAAGGAATTCCTTCAATCTACCCGTTGGACAAAATCAATTAGGAAGATCATTCGAGCTATTAAAGGAACATGTTGATAGCCCATCAATCCTGCTCGCCCATACAATCAGGATCTTGGTTTCCATAAGTAGAACATTCCAAGTATACTTCGCCAATCATCGGATCCTTAATCAATCTTGATTCGAATAAAGGATTCCGTTATGTCATATCCAGCCAAGAGATCTTCTCCAGTTGATAAGGCTAAATCCTTAATGAAACATCCAGTTTTGGATAGCCTTTCTTCAACGGATTAGAAACTGTCAATGAGAATAAACTTTGAGTCTTGAGTCTGGCAATCCGGAGGTCTTCAGACTTTAAATAGTAGAGTCTGCAAATCTTCAGATTAGACTGATGGAAACGTTTTGTCAGCTTCAAAACACTTCATGAAGATTTCTCCAACACAGGAGGCAGCGGTTCGGAGAAAATTTAGAGAGCTAAAGAGAAGAGACAACGTTAGAGAGGTAATTTCTCGATTCTAGATCAATCCGCTATGGATATTATAATTTCACATTTTTGGAGTGGATCAATTTAATTTTTGGGTCAAATTATCAATTCTCCATAAGGTTTTTGTTGAATAAGTTTTATTTTCTCCGCCAACTTCTCTTATTTCCTTCAATTATAAACTATATTCTCTTCTTCTTTTTTTCCCCAAATTACAGCATCTCTCTTCCCAAACAATACGAATCTCCAAAAGTTATTAATGACTATCCTAATGACATAGCCCAAGAGCCCACCATCATTTTTGCCACAACCTAAACGCACAAATCGAATTATTTTTCACCGATGCCCAATTGCATGGCCAATGAAGGACTATATTAATGTGCATCTTATATGTATAATAGGATATTTTTGTGATTATATTTTGTCAATATACTTTTTGTAATTAACCACTCCTATAAATACATATTGTTCAACCCCAATTGGGGTTGAGTTACCATAAACACTTTATTATTATTTTGTCCCTGACTCTAAACATCAACATTATCAGAGTAGGAAAACTCATCAAATTCTTCGACATCTCTACCCTAAATCAATACTTCCTTTGCTACAATTACTACCTCAACAATGTCCAATACATTGTAAAATTTTTCTTCATGTGTACCATCTCTTTACTCATCATCTTCTTTTTCGAGTAATCCCAATTTCTCATTGCCTCTATAATATTGCACCCAATTTCACCTCTTCTTCCCTCTTCTCTACTGCTCCAATCTTTGTTGTTGCTCCAATTATGGCTATGCAATCAACCTCGCCGTCTTTTGTTCTTCCCAATATCACAAGTCTTGTCTCCATCAAACACAATGTAGATAATATATCTTTTGTGGAAATCTCGGTTTGAATCTATTTTAATCTGCAATGGTCTATTGGGCTATGTGGATGGTTCTTTTCCATGTTCGCCGAAACTTATTAATGATCAAAATGGCACCATAGTGGTCAATACCTCCTCTTCCACTTGGGTAAAGACAGATCAATGCATTCGCAGTGTGATCAATTCGACTCTCATAGTCGAGATTTTCTGTGAGGTTCACGATCTTCGGACATCTCGAAAGATTTGGTTGGCTCTAGGACAATGTTTTATTGATCACTATGCGGCCAAGGACATTGGTCTAAAACTTGATTTTCAGAATATTGTGAAGAAATCCAATCAATCAATGTCTGATTATTTCTAGCATATGAAGGCAATTGTGGACTCTCTCACTGCAATCAATTACTCTATCTCTAATAAGGACCTGGTGATTCAAGCCCTCGGTGGGCTTCCGTTTGACCATGATCCCTTTGTCACCATGGTCACAAATGGCCCAACAATTCTCTCTTTTGGCTATTTGTGGTCACACCTCCTTGTCCAAGAAGAGCGATTTCTCCAAAAATCAAAAGGATCATTTTCATATGATATTGATCATGCTTTGATTGGTCATGCCACTTCACGCAGTCCACCGTTTCGAGGATCTCGAGGTGGACATAATTCTAGAGGCTATAGATTTGGTCGAGGACAAGGTGGATGATTCTTGCGTGATCAATCAAGTTGGCAATCTTCTTATGATTAGTTTAGTTCACAATCATTCTTGATCTCCTATGCCTCCTCCACCTCCTCTAGTCAATCTTGTGGTGGTTCAAAATCCTATGTTTCTCCATTCACATAGGGAGGTATCCTTGAATCTAGGCCTCATCTTACTTGTCAAATCTATAATGGAGCCGGGCACACCGTGCTACAATGTCGCCAATGGTTCAACCATGCTTTTACCACTATTGATCTGTTGGACTCATTCTCTGCTTTATCGGTTGGCAAGACCTCTATTTCAACTTGGTATCTTGATAGTGAAGCATTGGCACATATGACTAGTGATATTGGTAACATCCTTAATCCTAGACCTTTTTACGATTTGACTAAAGTCTCGGTTGGCAATGGTCATTTATTGTCTATTAAGCAAGTTCATATAGCCTTTTTACTTACTGATTCTCGATCTTTACTATTATCTCCTATCTATCATGTTCCTAATCTTGCTTGCAACCTCCTCTCAGTTGCTAAACTTTGCCGTAAAAATTCTTGTGTCGTTGATTTTAATAGTTCATCATTTTCTTTGAAGGCAAACAAATTGGG
The DNA here is from genome assembly GCA_014182375.1 of Eucalyptus virginea. Lineage (NCBI taxonomy): Eukaryota > Viridiplantae > Streptophyta > Magnoliopsida > Myrtales > Myrtaceae > Eucalyptus > Eucalyptus virginea. Next base: position 29,302,838 of record CM024518.1, read on the forward strand.
AAAGTTCTCCCTCAAGTTGATTCTTCTCATGGTCTTTATCTAGTTCCCAACTCAATGGTGTCATCTCACTTGCATCCTAGCGTGGCCTCCTCTACTTCACTCACTTGTTGGCATGCTCGTCTTGACCATCCAAATAAACAAGTTTTGAGTTGTGTCTGCAATTCTAGTTCTAAGTCGACACCATGTGAGTCATGTCTTGTAGGCAAATCTCATCGATTGTTTTTTGAATCTGTTAGTCATTGTGCATTTTTTTTCTATAGTTGTAATTCATTTAAATTTATGGACAAGTCCAATTTTATCTAATTATGGTTTCAAATATTTTGTGTTATTCGTTGATAACTATTCACGGTTCACTTGGGTCTTCCCAATGAAAAATAAATCTAAATTGCCTCCACACTTTGCTTTTGTTGTTTTATTGAAAATTTGTGCAATGCCAAAATCAAATTTTTACAAACTGATAGGGGAGGTGAATATGCCAGTAATGCGTTCCAAGTATACTTATGTGAAAATGGTATTATTCAACGTTTTTCTTGTCCAGACACCCCATCTCAAAATGGTCTATCATAATGCAAAATTAGACACTTGGTCAAAACATCTCGAATCTTATTAATCCATGCTCATATGCCTCCTTTATATTGGGTTGATGCTCTTCTCACTACTGTTTATACTATTAATCGACTTCCCACTTTTGTCATATTTGATATTTCTCCTTTTCACTGTTTAGTTCGGTTCAAATTTTATTATGCATTCTTTCAAGTTTTTTGGGTGTGCTTTTTATTCCTTTTTTCCATCTCATGTCTCTTATAAGCTTGCACCTCATCCGCTGTCATGTGTATTTCTAGGGTATGTGCCAAATCACAAAGGCTATCATTGTCTTGATCAGTTGAGTGGTCGTATTTTTATTAGTCGTCATGTTCAATTTGATGAAATTTTCCCTTTTCATCAAAACCTTCCAATCTTAGTCCCACAACCCGTTGTTTCATATCACCTGCTTCACTTTTTGTTTGCTCCGATCAATCTATTCTTCCTTCTACCCACTTTGGCCCTCAAGCTCCTCATCCACCTTTTTCTTCTTTCTCTAGCCTAACCTCCTAACTTGTCTCTTTCCTCCTCTTGTCTTACCCAAGCTACTTTCAATTCATTTTCGCCTCCACCTCCCCTCCTGTCAAACTCACTCACTGCATCCCCACATCACTCCTCTCCTAGTCAAGTTCCTCCCATAACATACCCGCAAGTCCCCTCTATTTCTCTATCTAGCTCCTCCACTTTCCTTTCTTATCTTCTGACTCATCCTATGTAGACTTGTGCCACATCTTGACTTTCTAAACCTAGGAAAATTTTTAATCTCTCTCATTCTTTTCATGAAGAGGCACTGACTTACCACTCCAAGGCCATTCTTGAACCTCTTTGGAAAGCAGCCATGGCAGATGAATTCAATGCCTTGGTCACCAATCACATGTGGGATCTTGTACCATCTAATCCTTCTAAGAATTTAGTTGGTTGTAAATGAGTTTTTAATATTAAGAAAAAAAATCCAATGGAACTGTGGAACACTTCAAAGCTCGTCTCGTTGCATAAGGATTTAAGTAGCAAGCCGAACTGGACTATGATGATACATTTAGCCCGGTTGTTAAACCCACTACAATTCAGGCCGTTCTCTTTATTGCGATATCTTCGGATGTTAGGAATGCCTTTATGCATGGCATCCTTTGTGAGGAAATTTACATGCACCAACCTCCCAGTTTCATTCATTATGAATTCCTGAATCACGTGTGCCATATTAAGAAAGCCATCTATGGTTTAAAATAAGCTCCGCCTGCATGGTTTCATCATTTCAGTATCTTTTTATTATCTTCGGGTTTCATGGTGAGTAAGGCCAATCCTTCATTATTCATATATGCTTCTTCTCAGGGTCATGTGTATCTTTTGCTATATGATGATATTCTTGTCATCGGTGATATTCCTGAGTTACTACGGTCTCTACTTACTCGGCTCTCATAGGAATTTGTTATGAAGGATCTTGGACCACTTCACTATTTCCTCGACATTGAGGCTCATTAACACTCTAGCGGTACACTTTTATCTCAAGCCAAGTATGTTGCTAGCCTTTTGCACAAGTTTGACCTTGTTAAGGTTAAGCCTATACTACTCCTCTAGTCTTGAAGACTCTATTGTCTGCTAACGATGGTGAGGTTCTCGCTTTTCCGACGTTGTATTGACAAATGGTTGGTGCTCTATAATATGTGTCTATGACTAGACTTGATATTAGTTTTATTGTGAACTTAGTCAATTTATGCATCAACCAAGATTACCTCATCTCTAGGCCGTTAAATGTATATATTGATTTAGCTAGCACCTCCACCCATGGATTGCTCATTGAGTGTTGTTCTCCTACTTCATTGACTGCTTATGTAGATGTAGACTAGGCCAGATGCTCAAATACTTGACGGTCCATCTTTGGGTTTTGTGTTAGGCACTAATCTTGTTTCATGGAGTGCTAAGAAGCAACCCACTATAGCCCGTTCTCATACAAAGGGTGAGTATTATGCTGTCGCTCACTATGTTGCTAAGACTATTTAGATTTGTCACTTACTTCGTGAGCTTGGGGTCCCCCTTTATAATCCTCTTACTGTTTATTATTACATCTCTTATCACCTATCTTGCTATCAATCTTGTGTTTCATGCTCGCACCAAACACATTGAATTAGATTACCATTTTTTTTTTTAGAACGGGTTGCTTGTGCTGGTATACATGTTCGCTACTTGTCTACAGCAGATCAGTTGGCAGATACTTAACCAATGGACTACCTATTCAATGTCACATGCTATTGAGATCCAATTTCTTAGTTGTTACACCTACTTCAGATTGTGGGGGAGTCGTAAGGTGTATCTTATATGTATTAGAGGATGCTTTTGTGATTATATTTCTATCGATACACTTTATGTAGTTAAGCACTCCAATAAATACATATCATTTAATCTTAATTAGGGTTGAGCCATCATAAATACTTTATCGTTATTTTTTCTCTGACTTTAAACATCTATAGACTAAACTCCGAACAACATGAGTTGACAATGACAAACTGACCCAGTTTCAAGTCGCACATTTACTCGTTTATAGAGAAGTGATATGACATGACACTCGAGTAAAAATCCCGTCCTTCAAAGGACACAACATGAGTAGTCTCTTCCGGAGGCTTGATTTCCATGGATCAGATCCGTTCATTACAATTGTCGATTCCTCAATGTTAAGTACAGAAAGTGTGAATACAATGACATTGCTAATAAGGATCAACCCTTTATTTCATATAAATTACTTTCAAAGTTAATAAACAGTGATCAATATAGGTCGGTTGATTATTATTTTAGCCTCTCTAAGTCTTATCCATCCATTCTACTTAGAATTATTATATCATGATTTAGTGCCGCGACAGTTGGTGATAAATTGCATGTTTATAAGCTCAATTGAGCAAGCAACATTAATCAGACTTCAACGCAACTAAACAGAAGAAGAGAGGAAGAAACGTAGAACAAAACCCAAACTGCTCTTTTTTCCAAACCTTTAACACAAAATTTCATATGGCCAAGCTTGTTAATATAGAGATTAACGATGACGGTGCATTATTTACTGAACAAGAGTCCAAATTATAATTTAGAACGATTCTTCAAGGCTCTAATAATGCCTGCAAAATTTAAATTAATCTTACCTATGACGCGACAACCTACAAGTATCACCTAACAGAATAACAGAAAAGCTCAATCATTTTGTTTTTCTATTTTTAATTAATATACAGAAAAGTTAGAAGGAACTTAAATTGGTTTCTATCAATTTAAAACGGTGATGAAATCAAGACTTGAACGCAATGTCCCTCGCCCTATTTGACATATTTTCGTATAGGTTAATCAAGTCAAAAGGTTTGGACTTTGGGTACCCGTCTTCGTGCTTCTAAATTAAGTCCAGAGGACATGCTTTTGCAAAGGATTGTTAACACCCTATTTAGTAACCATCCAAACATAGCCAAATTCTGATTTTTTGTTCTCGAAATCAGTTTGGGCCTAGAATCGCGTTTGGTAAAATTTTTGTTCCCGGGAACAAATTGGGAGTAGAATCAAGAATTAAAAAAAAAAAAAAAATGTGATTCTTGTTCCAAAATTAGAATTGAGAATCAAAACTCTTTTTCTTCTCTTTTCTTCTTCTTCATCGACCGCCATCTTGCGATCGCTGCCTGCCGCCGCTGGTTGCCACCGTCCGCCGCCGCTGCCACTGGTTGTTGGCAATCGGTCCGATGAGCTCGCTAGAGGCTCGCCAGGCTAAGGCGAGGTCCGGCAAGCTCGCCAGAGGCAAGCCCAGCCACCCAAAATTAATTTTTTGATTACCAAAAATCATATATTGGTGCACCTATGACAAATTTACCTAAAATTAATTTTTTAACAACCAAAAACCCTAAATTGGTTCATTTGTGATAAATTTTCCCTTCATTAATTTCCGTTAAATTGGATTAATATCACCAAAATCCAAGAATCGTAAACCTAAGACAAACATATGATAAAACCCCAAATAAATACACTTGCCAATTGCTACGTGTTATCCAACTCAGTAATTTGACGGTAAAAGTTAATAGAATCAAACTTAAGGCCATATAATTGAGCAAGAGATAATCTAGAATTGTCACATATAATAAATTTTTTGAAAGCATAGTTGTCAACTATATATATATTCCATGGTTTTCACTGGTGTCAAAAATTGTGTATAATCAACAAATAGATTCAAGAGACTGCATCAATACGAGCTAGTTTAGTCATCCTTTACAAAAATTAGGCCTACTCGGCTTTTCTCTTCGTTGTCCTCTTTGTGGTTGCTTTGAAATCAACACAAGCAATCCAAGAATTTAAATGCAAGGTCTTTAACAACACCTCTAGAACTCCAAACTCCTGGTTCAGTAGAGAGTTTGGGGTGAAGTACACTGCAAAAGCTATGTTAGCTGCCACTAAGTTCATCCTTGTCACAACCTACCCCGCAGGGAAGGGAATAGGTTTAGGGGAATTGCCTAAACATCACGGCTATGACCCATGTTTAAGCACGGATCCTCCCAAGCTTATACCTCGCGTGCCATTGGGTGTTCAAATTGAAGGTATAAAATTTTTGAAAAGGATGAGTCGCCACTAGTCTATTGGGGTTGGTTAGAAATCAAATGGGGTATGGAAGTATATCTTACTTCCTACGCAACCAGAGAATTTAGGATTGGAGATTTGATTACACTAATTAACCAATTAGTGCCTTTTCGATATTTAATTTTATTTATTTTAAAAAAATATTTTTCTTGCTAGGCAATCTGGATTGATTTTAGGCTATTCACTAACATGTGAGGTGATCATGCAGGTAATCGACAATCAAGAAAAGCATTAAATGCACATCATGGGATAGCAAAAATTTAACACTAAGGAAAAAGGTAAATATTAATCTTAACTAGACTAAAGGGAAGCCAAAATCAATATACTGATACTGCACAATCAAGGGCATTTGTCCCTAAGGACAATTGAAACCCTATGGTAAAACCCTAAAGGCCAAGTCAAACTTGGACATAATTCCAAATTGAAAAGCTTCATATTTTTAGGAGAAAATTACTCCAAAGATTAATTTTAACCTTTTCGAGGAAATTTAAAAAAAAAATAGATTTTTTTTTTTTTGGATTTTTCTATTTTAAAAAATGATTTCTTGAATTTCCCAAAAAAAAAACTAGATTTTTGCAATTTTTTAATTTCTTAATTTTTTTTAAAAAATGTCGAATTTTTTTAATGTTTTCTGAGTTTTTGAATTTTCGGGATTTTTTTGAATTTTTATTATGTTTCAAAATTTTTGATTTTTTTTTTTGAAATTTTTGGTTTTCTAATGTATTTTTAATATTTAATATCATTATATTCAAGAAAACGGGTTTGGACCTGGTAAACCCAATCCGGCCCACTGATCGGATCCGAGCCCAAGTTCGACCCACATCGGATAAAAAAAAAGATTTTTCTGTAGCTCCATCTCCTAAGCTCCTCATTCCCGAAGACAACTTTTGCTCTCTTTTTCCCTATTTCTTTTTTTTTTTTTACTTTTTGCTGCAGTTTTTTTTTCTTGCTTTTTCTTTTGTTTTTTCTTTCTTTCTTCTTGTCTTCTTCTTCTCCATCTTGTCTTTTTTCTTTATTTACAGGTTCGTTCCCCCACCTTCACCGAAACAACCATCCTCCTGACAAACTCTCACCGGAAAGTTCTTTCGCCTCAACACCAATTGCTGACGCCGACCTACGTGGCTGCGAACGAGTGGTGCGGTCACCTCCAGCAGTCCCAAACTCCGGCGACCCCACTGACCCAATCCAGATTCGGAGACTTGACAAAGTCGACCCCACCATCGGTCGAAACAGGCGACGAGGAAATGTCGACTAAGCAACCACGAACGAATGAAACATGGAATCACAACTAGCATTCCGAAAGCAAAGCAAAATCGGTGTAAGTGTTCACAGATCTAACTAAGACATTTTTACAAACAGTTGACATGCGCTAACAAATCCTAAGGTTTCCAACTCCGCCAGGACTCAAACCCACCCCGTCGACCTCGACGGACAACGTATGGGGACTATGGAAACAAAATATAAGGATGACAAGGGAAGGAGCTTGCGCGAGCCGGACGGCCGCGATCTCCGGCCCGGTGTGCCCAAAACAGAATGCGAGCAGAGCCAAGCGTACTTGTTCGGCTTGAGGACGTTCCCGGAGGCGCCCTCTCTTGCTCTCTCAGTCGCTTGGACCTTTCACTCTCTATTCACAGTCTCTCTCGTTCTCGGTCTCCCCACCACCTTCAAAGACAAACCCCTCGCTTCCCTTTTGTCCCTCTCTCTCTCTCCGCTCGGCAAGGACGCCCCAGCTGGCGGCTGTCCTCGCCGTCCTTGCCTCGCGGATCGCATGACATCCCACTGCCCCCTTACTCTTATCCGTTGCTGCTCTGTTCCTTTTCTTCTTTCTGCAGGTCGTGCGTGAAGGACGGTTGGGAGGAAGAAGACAAGCTGGGGTGAGGCCGGGCCGAAGAGAAGGGAAGGTTGGGCCGGGCCCGACTGCGCGAGAAAGATAGGAAGGAAGGAGAGGCGGGTTGGGCCAAGGTCGGATTTGGCCCAACTCGGCCTCTCTCGTGCACTTTTTTTTTTTAAGTATGTATTTGAGAAAAAATTAGGTGTCAACAATTCTCAAGAAAAAAAATTGGAAAATTTCCAAAAAAAATCCTCAATCTATTATATGGCAGCCAATCTAATTCTAAACATTTCAATTCGGCTAATTTAATCATAAACATTTTCACAATTTGTTGATCTAGTCATTCCGGCCAATTTTGGTAAGAAATCAATAATGTGGATGCCAACTGCTTTACGTAGCTAAAATAGTATTAATGTGAATAACTTTTCCACATCTTTTTTTTTTTTTTTATCAACTTTTCTAATTTTTTTATTTTTCTTTTCTTTTTTCCTTCTAACTCGAGGTTGGCGAGGGTCGTCAGTTGACCCTTGCCAACTGCTAGGCGAGTGACGCAAAGCCTAAATTTGTAACAGTTTGGGCTAGCATATCAAGCCCATAGTGAGCAGGCCTAATATGTTTGAGCCAAGCTTCAATTTTAACAAATGTGCGACCTATGCACATTCCTACTACATATAATGTAGATTGATATCATCTAAATCATTAATTATATGAGCAACTACCATGGACTCCATTCGCATGGGGTATATAGATGATGTTCTTTTGGTGGGTCAAAAGACAATCAAGCAATTAAACTACCATAACTACCTTCAACTCGAGGGTAATATATGCCATTTCATTAGTGGAGTTGTAGTCGCTATTCAGTTCAAAACTAATGTATACCCAAACAGTTCGGTTAAGGTTTTCTCAAAATCTAAACCGAAGAGAGCTATTGAGGCCAAATTGAAAAGTCTAGGAAAAAAACAATTAAAATGACAACTCAAAATAATAATAAAAAGATGCACAATACCCTAAAGAGATGTGATAATATTCCAATTTGGTTGGCGCCAACAAAAAAATCAATTCTGAAAATGAAACAAGACCCTTATACGAAAACGATACTGCATTATGAACCAAACAACATAGACATCGACTCGGACAAAAATACAAATACGCCCCCATTGCTGCTCCAAATATATATTTAAGGCAAATAAATTATGACACGGGGGATCCCAAGGTTGTTCAATAATTCGTATGCAGTGACTCTTCAATCTTATGCCTTTGACAAGAAAGAACGATCCGCGTGATAATGTCATGGAGTGAATTGACGTGATAGTTTTGGCCAGACCGTGGCATTGACTGCACTCCCGCCCTCATAAGATAAAACAAAACACATGACCCAAAAAAAGAAAAAGAATAAAAGATAACACAAAACGACAAATAAAGGTACTTCATTATTGAAGTCCCTGTACTGTATACTTCCTCGTTCTACTAATAGAAAAATGAGAACATGAGAAATTTCTTCTGCAGAATTTTCTGTAATGCAGCCGGTGACGGGTAGTGGCGCGGACGGCCCGAGCCGGTGGCATGGAGGTGTTTTTCTTTCAGACAAAAAATGCCAGTGTCCATGGCTCGAATAATGGCATGCGACGTCATTGTCCAGCAAGCATCTCTGTCGCCGGTGAGATTAAGGGGGCCTTCAATTGAGACAAATTCACCAAATTATGAAGCCTACTTCGAGGCGGACACCGATCTCGGAGGTGCTCTCGAGGTGGGTTTTCCAGACTTTTCTCCCTTTTTAATTTTGGATGTGATTTTTTTTTTGTATGAAATTCTGGATGTGATTAAAAAGCCATTTTATGATAAAAAAAAATACTGAACTTTGGCCACAAACGAATGTCCCACGATTCCAATTTTGGTTTTCCTTTAACACGTGCTACTGGTTGGGTCTGTGCTTGGATATTGTCATTATTTTACTGAAAAGTTGAGTTGTACGAGTGCCGTGAATGGAACTTTGCTTTTGCATCTTTTGCTTCATCATTCACCAATGAGCTTCTTGATACTTGTAAAACTCTTTATAATGGATCAATAATTTAATTGATGTCCAAGCCCAAAGGTGTCTTAAGAAGAGAGAGAGAGGCCATCATCATTAGTTCCGATCAAATGGAGCGAAGGGTGCAAGAAGCAGCTCGGAAAGGCAATATCCATCGGCTGAATGACTTGATCAGCAGCAATAAGCAAATCCTCGAGGAGATGGCTCTCGAAGGAGTTGGCCACATGCCACTGCATGTCGCTTGTGTGGGCGGCCATTTGGATTTTGTTCGAGAGCTCCTGAACCATATGCCGAAGCTTGCGGAAAAAGCGGACCCGCGTGGTTTCAGCCCACTACATATCGCGGCAGCTCGTGGTGATGTTGAGATCGCGGAGGAGCTCTTGAAAATGGGTACACACCTATGCTCCGTGAAGGGATGGGAAAGAAGAATCCCTTTGCATTATGCCGTCATTAACGAGGAGGTCGATGTCATGGAGATACTGCTATCCACTTCACCTGAGTCTATTGAAGAGACGACCACCCGAGAGGAGACCGCGCTTCACCTCGCCGTGCAAAACAACCAGTTTAAATTGTTGGTTCGATTGGTGGAGCATCTGAAGCGGCACAAGTAGGAGCAATTGATCAATTGGAAGGACCACAAAGGCGACATTGCCTTGCATCTCGCTGTCGCCAGCAAAAATTTCTAGGCAAGACTCGCAGTTCCCTTATTTTCTCGCACTTTTCTTTGTGCATTATTTCAGTGAGGGCGTTATTTGGGTCCCTATCTTATGCAAAAATCTTCTAAGCAAAGGAACTTATTTGATCATCATGGAAATATAGGATGTCTCGTCTATGTCAAAAAAATTTCTACAATATCTAAATGCCTGAAAATCAATGAAAGTAAAACAAAGAAGGCAAAGAGTTGTGGACGGTTGACTTCATGCTTCGTCGACATGCTTTGGAGTCTGAGGTCGTGGAGGTGAACACCTTGAACGAGAATGGCTTGACATCTCTAGATGTCTCAACTCCCTCGCCAAGGGGAGCACGAGATAGAGAGATCAGAGAAATTCTCACACGAGCCGGAGCTGTGCACGGAGGAGGATGATCAAACTCACCCGCTTCAACACCAGTCTCAACGGACGATGACAATATGGAGGGAGGTAACGGTTACCAATCAGATGGGGAACCACTCACAAATGCTCCTCAATCATTATTAAGTTCAACATCTAGAAAATTAAACCAAGGGGGAGAGTCCTTGGGTGAAATACGCAACGCCCTGCTGGTTGTCACTGCGCTGATTGTGAGCGCGACGTACTAATCCGTGCTTCAGCCTCCAAAAATCGTAGAAGTTGTCAATGACAAAAATTCCAAGGAAGTTGAGCGGAACAACTATAACTATAACGTGACTAAAATTACTCTTAAGTTCTGGCACTCCTCCAAGTAATGTCGAGCTCGTGGTGTACGGCCTCTTCCTATGCGGCAACACATTCGGGTTCTTTCTATCAGTCCAGATGATCATTTGCCACACCAAAGATCTTCACGTCAGGCTACCGCTTATGCTATCCCTCATCGCAATGGTTGTAACTTACTTTACCTTCACGACATCCCTGCGATTAACTTCAAACTTGCCTGTGCGTGCAATGCACGCGCCGATTCGGTCTCACCCTGGGCGCGTGCGTCGCACGTGCCGTTTTGTTGCCAAAAGCGTGTGACGCACGAGCACGGTTGCTGGCGCTTGCGCGGCACGCGCCAACCAACATCATCGTGATGTCAACCGCGCATGCGCGTGGCATGTGCTAGCTGACGTCATCCTCGCCATGCAGAACAACTGGTTTAAAGTGCTGGTTCGGTTGGTGGATCAACTAAAGCGGCACAAGAAAGAGCAATTGATTAATTGGAAGGACCACAAAGGCGACACTGCCTTGCATCTTGATGCTACCAGCAAAAATTTCGAGGCAAGACTTGCGGTTCCCTTATCTTATCGCACTTTTCTTTGTGCATTATTTTAGTGAGGGTGTTATTTTGGGTCCCTATCTTATGCAAAAAAATTTCTAAGCAAAGGAACTGATTTGATCATCACAGAAATATAGGATGTCTCGTCTATGTCAAAAACATTTATGCAGTATCTAAATGCCTAAAAATCAATGAGAGTAAAAGAAAGATGGGAATGAGTTGCAGGTGGTCGACTTCATGCTTCGTGGACATGCTTTGGAGTCTGAGGTCGTCAAGGCGAACGCCTTGAACGAGAGTGGCTTGACACCTCTAAATGTCTCAACTCCCTCGCCAAGGGGAGCACGAGATAGAGAGATTAGAGAAATTCCCACACCAGCCGAAGCTGTCTGCAGAAGAGGACGATCAAACTTACCCGCTTCAACACCAGTCTTAGTGGACAATGACGATATGGAGAGAGGTAACGATCACCAATCGGATGGGGAACCAGTCACAAATGCTCCTCAATCATCATCAAGTTCAAAATCTAGAAAATTAAACCAAGGGGGAGAGTCCTTGGGCGAAATATGGAACTCCGTGCTGGTCGTCGCTGCATTGATTGTGAGCGTGACGTACCAATCCGTGCTTTAGCCTCCAAAAATCGTAGAAGTTGTCAATGACAAAAATTCGAAGGAAGTTGAGCAGAACAACTATAACTATAACGTGACTAAAATTACTCTAAGTTATGGCACTCCTCCAAGTAATGTAGAGCTCGTGGCGTACGACCTATTCCTTTGCGGCAACACATTTGGGTTCTTTCTGTTAGTCCAGATAATCATTTGCCTCACCAAAGATCTCCCCGTCAGGCTTCCACTTATGCTATCCCTGATCGCAATGATTGTAACTTATTTTACCTTCACGACATCCCTGAAATTAACTTCAAACTCGCTTGCGCATGCAACGCACGCACCGATTCGGTCTCCCCCCGGGCGCGTGCGTCGCACGTGCCTTTTCGGTGCCAGGCGCGTGTAATGCACGTGCGCAGCACGTGACAGCTGACGTCATCGTTACATCATCCTCGCACGTGCATGGCGCGTGCCGGGTCGATCGGTTCGACCCGTTCGACCCGTTGACCCGTTGATTTTGACCTTTGACTGTTGACCAGCGTTGACCGTCCTTGACCACCGTTTACTGGCGTTGACCACCATTGACCGGAGTTGACCACCGTTGACCAACGTTGACAACTGTTGACTGGCGTTGACCACTGTTGACCGGCGTTGACTGGCCCGAGAGGAGACCGTGCTTCACCTCGCCGTGCAGAACAACCGATTTAAAGTGCTGGTTCGGTTGGTGGAGCATTTGAAGCGGCACAAGAAGGAGCAATTGATCAATTGGAAGGACCACAGAGGCGACACTACCTTGCATCTTGCTACCGCTAGCAAAAATTTCGAGGCAAGACTCGCAGTTCTCTTATTTTATCGTACTTTTCTTTGTGCATTATTTCAGTGAGGGCGTTATTTTGGGTCCCTATCTTATGCAAAAATCTTCTAAGCAAGGAACTTATTTGATCATGACGGAAATATAGGATGTCTCGTTAAATATCTGAAAATCAATGAGAGTAAAACAAAGATGCGAAAGAGTTGCAGGTGGTCGACTTGATGCTTTGTGGACATGCTTTGGAGTCTGAGGTCGTCAAGGTGAACGCCTTGAACGAGAGCGGTTTGACACCTCTAGATGTCTCAACTCCCTCGCCAAGGGGAGCACGAGATAGAGAGATTAGAGAAATTCCCACACCAGCCGGAGCTGTCTGCAGAGGAGGACGATCAAACTCACCCGCTTCAACACCGGTCTCAGTGGACGATGACGATATGGAGAGAGGTAACGATCACCAATCAGATGGGGAACTAGTCACAAATGTTCCTCAATCATCATCAAGTTCAACATCTAGAAAATTAAACTAATGGGGAGAGTCCTTGGGCAAAATACGCAACGCCATGCTGGTCGTCTTGGCGCTGATTGTGAGCGCGACGTACCAATCCGTGCTTTAGCCTCCAAAAATCGTAGAAGTTGTCAATGACAAAAATTCCAAGGAAGTTGAGCAGAACAACTATGACTATAACGTGACTAGAATTACTCTAAGTTATGGCACTCCTTCAAGTAATGTCGAGCTCGTGGTGTACGGCCTAAACCTATACGGCAACACATTCGGGTTTTTTCTATCAGTCCAGATGATCATTTGCCTCACCAAAGATCTCCCCGTCAAGCTACTACTTATGCTATCCCTCATCGCAATGGTTGTAACTTACTTTACCTTCACGACATCCCTGCGATTAACTTCAAACTCGCCTGCGCGTGCAATGCATGTGCTGATTCGGTCTCCCCCGAGCGCGTGCGTCGCACGTGCCGTTTCGGTGCCAGGCGCGTGTGACACACGAGCGTAGTTCCCTTATTTTATTGCACTTTTCTTTGTGCATTATTTTAGAGAGTGTATTATTTTGGGTCCCTATCTTATGCAAAAATCTTCTAAGCAAAGGAACTTATTTGATCAATACGGAAATATAGGATGTCTCGTCTATGTCAAAAACATTTATGCAGTATCTAAATGCCTGAAAATCAATGAGAGTAAAACAAAGATGGGAAAGAGTTGCAGGTGGTTGACTTCATGCTTCGTGGACATGCTTTGGAGTCTAAGGTTGTCGAGGCGAATGCCTTGAATGAGAGCGGCTTGACACCTCTAGATGTCTCAACTCCCTCACCAAGGGGAGCATGAGATAGAGAGATCAAAGAAATTCTCACACGAGCCGGAGCTGTGCACAGAGGAGGACGATCAAACTTACCCACTTCCACACCAGTCTCAGTGGACGATGATGATATGGACAGAGGTAACTGTGGCATCCGTATTTTTGCCGACCTCAGAAAAATAACGATACGTCACGGATTGACGAAATTGTTATCGGAATTCGTCATCGGCACCGATTTTGGACCCCATCATATCATCGTCATCATCGGCACCACATTCGACCCATTTCATTGCCACTCGACGTCTCGAAATATTAATTGTCGGAGAAAATTTTACATGCACGTGAAGAAGTCCCCATGTAGCAGACGAGGACACACCGACCACCCTTGTTGGACTTCAATTAGTTGACTTTGGGACAGTCAATCAATGGGGTACGTTCGTGCATGGATAAGCCAAGTGGCAGCCCATGTTTTTCCCCAGCAACCGTCGTCCCCTTGCTGCCACCGAGCTCTTCTTCAGTTGACTAGGAGAGTCAACAAATTGCAGCCACGTCCACGTCTTTGGACGGTCAACAATTGAGGGAATTGTTGACCGAAGGAAGCAGCTGTGAATTGCTTCAATCGACCACGTCGTGCATGCAATATGCAAGGTGTCCAGTGGAGAGAGAGCGTGTTGGACTACTGCAAGCCACGCCTCATCCGTGTCTTCAAGTGGCAAGGAGGCCACCAAGAGCAGCCACGTTCCCTTCCACCTGTCTTCGCCTCCTTCTGCCGCCGAGGCATCTCTTTTGTTGACTGGTTTTTAACAAAACTAGTGACCAAAGTGGAAAACGGACGAGCAAAACCGAGAGAGAGAGAGAGAGAGTTAACCGAGTGAGCGGGTGAGCGAGCGAAAAGGAGAGAGAGCAGTGAACGGCGAGTGCTAGAGAGTGAGCAGTGAGGGAAAGGACTGCCCCTCCGCTGTGTGCTTGGACGCCGTTCCCGTCGCACCGAAGCCGCTGTTTCACTTGAGTCGCAGCTGCCGCACCACTGCACCGAACCTCTCGCCGTTAGCACTGTAAGATTAGAGGCAAGTAGAGTCCATTGATCTATCCCTTGCTTGCTGTGTTTTGTGTGTGATGAATGGTGAATTTCGGATGTGGATGAAGTGTGAAATTTCGAAGTTATAAGAGTTGTGTTCTAGCCTAGTGTTTTGTTTCTGGAAAAACAGTCCGACCTTTGATGATTTCGTGAGTTGCATGCGATGTTCTAGTTGGAATCTGACTTTGACTTCTAGATGAAAGTTATAAAGGACTTCTTGTAGAATAACATATCAAAATTTGAAAGGAAACGGACAAGTATAGGTCGATGAAACCATTTTTGTATGATGAAGCTAGATCTGGAAATTGTTATGTTGATCTGTTGTGATTCCGTGAATTTTTTGAAATTATCCAGTCCGAATTTGATCTCGTGTTCTTGATGAGAATTGTAGACGACATCTTGAAGAGTAACATACTAAAATTTGAGGATAAACGGACAAGTAATGATTGGGAAAAACAATTTTCTTTGAAAATGATAAATCTGGACAGTGAACCGAGAGATATGAAGAGTTATAAAAATTATAGCTTTTAATCCAGAAGTAATTAAATTTTTATTTCTTCATGATAATTTTACCTCTATGTCGAAATTATAACATATTAAAATCTTAGAATTTTCAGAGTTCATTTAAGGGTTTAATCGAAATTATTTCCAAAACTGTGCAAAAGTGGTACTGGAATTTCTTTTGCTGCGATGTATGGATTTATGTGATTGATGTGAAACTTTCTTGACATAGTGTTCTTCATGAAATATCTTCCTCTGGATCTTGTTTACATTTTTGTAAATTCTTAGAATTTATTGAGATCGTTTACTAATTTTTCCAGAATTTTTATTAAAGAAGTGCATTCTACTTTATCCGAAATTTGCTGTATTTTCAAGAATAAATGGACTGCCCTACGAAATATGATGTCTTGAGTGGTTGTATATGCTGCATATATGGTGATGTTTGGCATATCATGTGACATCAAAAGATGGTTTAGATCTTTGATATTGTTGCATCAAATGCCATGATGAAAATGAGACATATATGAGATTATATATTGTGATAATAACGAGACCGTCGAAGGTGTGAGCCGACGATGCCCTAGGAGTGTTGGGATGCCCGGAGTGTGTGTGCCGGAAGCCCTGGAGGTGTGTGCCGGGGGGATTCCTCGTGATGCTAGTTGGGATACGAGATGCTCGGAGTGTGTGTGCCGGATGCCTGGAGGTGTGTGCCGGAGGCCCTCGCGATGCCAAGTAGGGTGCGAGCGATAAATTGTGGGATGCAAACATTGGTCCTTGGATGAAAAATGATGAGATCCTTATGAAAGATAAGAATTGAAATTGAATCATGTGCATGGGTGTATGCATATGGCATGATGCATGATCTGCTTATGAAAGTAAATTGATAATATTTCATATTGAAAATGCGATCATGAAGGCGTGAATGGATCTCATGGTGATGTATGCTTGATAGCGTGGATGATATGAATCATGGTGATATATATGTACGATCGCATGGTGAGATATGCATGATTGCATGGTGGTATATGCACGATGGCATGGCAAGATATGCACGACTGCATGGTAATTTATGCACGACTGCATGGTGATGTATGCTTGATAGCATGAATGATATGTGCTTTACTCGTGATATCTTGATTGTCTTGCTTGTTGCATTATGTAATTTGGTGGATCTTTACTGTTGAGTGGTTGTACTCACCTCGTTTGGGGACTAACATTTCAGACTAGATAAGATACCTCTGCTACCACTGCCACGGGTAGATGGATCAAGTGGTTGGATATGACCGCAAGGAGGAGGATAGCAAAGGAAGGAACTTTTGGACGCCGACACTGATCGATGGACTTTAAGTATACGACTGTTGGAGGAGATGTCGGTCATCTTTTGAAGTATAGCCGAGTATAGAAAACTATGGCATTTTGATGTACCGATGAATGATGTCCATCTGGTTTAAGTAAATAAAAGTGTTCGGCTTTTACCTATAAATGTTTAGTTAGTATGCATCGTTTTCTGAATATAAGGAAGGGAGTTGATGGATGTGCTTTCGCCATATAAATTGCGCAGGGACCGATCTAAAAGATGTAAACCCCCGGGATTGATAGACCTTCAAGTCAAGCAAGAGAATGGTAACCGAACTGTGGCGACCCTAACGGTTCGGGGGCCGTCGAGGGGTGCCACAGTAACGGTCACCAACCAAATGGGGAACCAGTCACAAAGGCTCCTTAATCATCATCAAGTTCAAAATCTAGAAAATTAAACCAAGGGGGAGTCCTTGGGCGAAATACGCAACCCCGTGCTGGTCGTCATTGCGCTGATTGTGAGCGCAATGTACTAATCTGTGCTTCAGCCTCCAAAAATCGTAGAAGTTGTCAATGACAAAAATTCCAAGGAAGTTGAGCAGAACAACTATGACTATAACATGACTAGAATTAATCTAAGTTATGGCACTCCTCCAAGTAAAATCAAGCTCGTGGTGTACGGCCTCTTCCTGTGAGGCAACACATTCGGGTTCTTTTTGTCAGTCCAGATGATCATTTGCCTCACCAAAGATCTCCCCGTCAGGCTTCTACTTATGCTATCCCTGATCGCAATTGTTGTAATTTATTTTACCTTCACGACATCCCTGCGATTAACTTCAAACTCGCTTGCGCGTGCAAAGCACACGCCAATTCAATCTCCCCCCAAGCGCGTGCGTCGCACGTGCCGTTTTGGTGCCAGGCGTGTGCAACGCACGTGCATGGTAAATGGCGCGTGCACGGCACGCGCCAACTGACGTCATCGTTACGTCATCCTCACCCGTGCATGGCGCGTCTCGGGTCAATCGGTTCGACCCATCCGACCCGTTGACTTTGACCTTTGACTGTTGATCGGCGTTGACCACCGTTGACAACTATTGACCGGCGTTGTCCACCGTTGACCGGGCTGACCGGCCCGAGAGGAGACCATGCTTCACCTCGCCGTGCAAAACAACCGATTTAAAGTGCTGGTTCGGTTGGTAGAGCATTTGAAGCGGCACAAGAAGGAGCAATTCATCAATTGGAAGGACCACAAAGGCGACATTACCATGAATCTTGCTACCGCTAGCAAAAATTTCGAGGCAAGACTCGCAGTTCTCTTATTTTATCGCACTTTTCTTTGTTCATTATTTCAGTGAGGGTGTTATTTTGGGTCCCTATCTTATGCAAAAATCTTCTAAGCAAGGAACTTATTTGATCATCCCGGAAATATAGGATGTCTCCTTAAATTTCTGAAAATCAATGAGAGTAAAACAAAGATGCGAAAGAGTTGCAGGTGGTCGACTTCATGCTTCGTGGACATGCTTTGGAGTCTGAGGTCGTCAAGGTAAACACCTTGAACGAGAGCGGCTTGACACCTCTAGATGTCTCAACTCCCTCACCAAGGGGAGCACGAGATAGAGAGATCAAAGAAATTCTCACACGAGCCGAAGCTGTGCGCAGAGGAGGACGATCAAACTCACCCGCTTCAACACCGGTCTTAGTGGACGATGACGATATGGAGAGAGGTAACGGTCACCAATCAGATGGGGAACCAGTCACAAATGTTCCTCAATCATCATTTAGTTCAACATCTAGAAAATTAAACCAACGGGGAGAGTCCTTGGGCGAAATACGCAACGCTGTGCTGGTCGTCGCTGCCCTAATTGTGAGCGCGACGTACCAATCCGTGCTTCAGCCTCCAAAAATCTTAGAAGTTGTCAATGACAAAAATTCCAAGAAAGTTTAGCAGAACAACTATGACTATAACGTGACTAGAATTACTCTAAGTTATGGCACTCCTCCAAGTAATGTTGAGCTCGTGGTGTACGGCCTCAACCTGTGCGGCAACACATTCGGGATCTTTCTATCAGTCCAGATGATCATTTGCCTCACCAAAGATCTCCCCGTCAGGCTACCGCTTATGCTATCCCTCACCGCAATGGTTGTAACTTACTTTACCTTCACGACATCCCTACGATTAACTTCAAATTCGTCTGCGCATGCAATGCACTCGCCGATTCGGTCTCCCCCTGGGCGCTTGCGTCGCACGTGCCGTTTCGGTGCCAGGCGCGTGCGACGCACGAGCGCGGTTCCCTTATTTTATTGCACTTTTCTTCTTGCATTATTTTAGAGAGGGTAGTATTTTGGGTCCCTATCTTATGCAAAAATCTTCTAAGCAAAGGAAGTTATTTGATCCTCACGAAATATAGGATATCTCGTCTATGTCAAAAACATTTATGCAGTATCTAAATACCTGAAAATCAATGAGAGTAAAACAAAGATGGGAAAGAGTTGCAGGTGGTCGACTTCGTCCTTCGTGGACATGCTTTGGATCTGAGGTCTTCGAGGCGAACGCCTTGAACAAGAGCGGCTTGACACCTCTAGATGTCTCAACTCCCTCGCCAAGCAGAGCACGAGATAGAGATATCAGAGAAATTCTCACACGAGCCAGAGCTGTGCGCAGAGGAGGACGATCAGACTCACCCGCTTCAACACTAGTCTCAGTGGACGATGATGATATGGAGAGAGGTAACGGTCACCAATCGAATAGGGAACCAGTCACAAATGCTCCTTAATCATCATCAAGTTCAACATCTAGAAAATTAAACCAAGAGGGAGAGTCCCTGGGCGAAATACGCAACGCCGTGCTGGTCGTCGCTGCGCTGATTGTGAGCGCGACGTACCAATCTGTGCTTCAACCTTAAAAAATCGTAGAAGTTGTCAATGACAAAAATTCCAAGGAAGTTGAGCAGAACAACTATGACTATAACGTGACTAGAATTACTCTAAGTTATGGCACTCCTCCAAGTAGTGTCGAGCTCGTGGTGTACGGCCTCTTCCTGTGCAGCAACACATTCGGGTTCTTTCTGTTAGTCCAGATGATTATTTGCCTCACCAAAGATATCCCCATCAGGCTTCCGCTTATGCTATCCCTCATCGCAATAGTGGTAACTTATTTTACATTCACGACATCCCTGCGATTAACTTCAAACTCGCCTGCGCGTGCAACGAACGCGCCGATTCGGTCTCACCCCGGGCGCGTGCGTCGCACGTGCTGTTTCGGTGCCAAGCACGTGCAACGCACGTGATCGGTCAATGGCGCGTGCGCAACACGCGCCGGCTGACGTCATCGTTACGTCATCCTCGCACGTGCATGGCGCGTGCCGGGTCGATCGGTTCGACCCGTCCGACCTGTTGACTTTGACCTTTGACCGTTGACCAGCATTGACCGTCCTTGACCACCGTTGTCCGGCATTGACCACCATTGACCGGCGTTGACCACCATTGACCAGCAGTGACAACTGTTGACCGGCGTTCCCCACCGTTGACCGGCGGTGACTAGCCCGAGAGGAGACCATGCTTCACCTCGTCGTGCAGAACAACTGATTTAAAGTGCTGGTTCGGTTGGTGGAGCATCTGAAGCGGCACAAGGAGCAATTGATCAATTGGAAGGACCACAAAGGCGACACTACCTTGCATCTTACTACCGCCAACAAAAATTTCGAGGCAACACTCGCGGTTCTCTTATTTTTTTGCACTTTTTTTTGGGCGTTATTTCAGTGATGGTGTTATTTTGGGTCCTTATCTTACGCAAAAATCTTCCAAGCAATGAACTTATTTCATAATCACGGAAATATAGGTGGTCGATCAAACTCACCCGCTTCAACACCGGTCTCAGTGGACGATGATGATATGGAAAGAGGTAACGGTCACCAATCAGATCGGGAACTAGTCACAAATGTTCCTCAATCATCATCAAGTTCAACATCTAGAAAATTAAACCAATGGGGAGAGTCCTTGGGCGAAATACGCAACGTCATGCTGGTCGTCGCGGCGCTGATTGTGAGCGCGACGTACCAATCCGTGCTTCAGCCTCCAAAAATCGTAGAAGTTGTCAATGACAAAAATTCCAAGAAAGTTGAGCAGAACAACTATGACTATAACGTCACTAGAATTACTCTTAGTTATGGAACTCCTCCAAGTAATGTCGAGCTCATGGTGTACGGCCTCTTTTTGTGCGGCAACACATTCGGGTTCTTTCTGTCAGTCCAGATGATCATTTGCCTCACCAAAGATCTCCCCGTCAGGCTACCGCTTATGCTATCCCTCACCGCAATGGTTGTAACTTACTTTACCTTCACGACATCCCTACGATTAACTTCAAATTCGTCTGCGAATGAGTCGCACGTGCCGCTTCGGTGCCAGGCGCATGCGACGCACGAGCGCGGTTCCCTTATTTTATTGCACTTTTCTTCTTGCATTATTTTAGAGAGGGTAGTATTTTGGGTCCCTATCTTATGCAAAAATCTTCTAAGCAAAGGAAGTTATTTGATCATCACAGAAATATAGGATATCTCGTCTATGTCAAAAACATTTATGCAGTATCTAAATACCTGAAAATCAATGAGAGTAAAACAAAGATGGGAAAGAGTTGCAGGTGGTCGACTTCGTCCTTCGTGGACATGCTTTGGATCTGAGGTCTTCGAGACGAATGCCTTGAACAAGAGCGGCTTGACACCTCTAGATGTCTCAACTCCCTCGCCAAGCAGAGCACGAGATAGAGATATCAGAGAAATTCTCACACGAGCCGGAGCTGTGCGCAGAGGAGGACGATCAGACTCACCCGCTTCAACACTAGTCTCAGTGGACGATGATGATATGGAGAGAGGTAACGGTCACCAATCGAATAGGGAACCAGTCACAAATAATCCTTAATCATCATCAAGGTCAACATCTAGAAAATTAAACCAAGAGGGAGAGTCCCTGGGCGAAATACGCAACGCCGTGCTGGTCGTCGCTGCACTGATTGTGAGCGCGACGTACCAATCCGTCTTCAACCTTAAAAAATCGTAGAAGTTGTCAATGACAGAAATTCCAAAGAAGTTGAGCAGAACAACTATGACTATAACGTGACTAGAATTACTCTAAGTTATGGCACTCCTCCAAGTAGTGTCGAGCTCGTGGTGTACGGCCTCTTCCTGTGCAGCAACACATTCGGGTTCTTTCTGTCAGTCCAGATGATTATTTGCCTCACCAAAGATCTCCCCGTCAGGCTTCCACTTATGCTATCCCTGATCGCAATAGTGGTAACTTATTTTACATTCACGACATCCCTGCGATTAACTTCAAACTCGTCTGTGCGTGCAACGAACGTGCCGATTCGGTCTCACCCCGGGCGCGTGCGTCGCACGTGCCATTTCAGTGCCAGGCGTGTGCAACGCACGTGCGCGGTCAATGGCGCGTGCGCGGCACGCGCCAGCTGACGTCATCGTTACGTCATCCTCGCACGTGCATGGCACGTGCCGGGTCGATCGGTTCGACCTGTTCGACCCGTTGACACGTTGACTTTGAACTGTGACGGTTGACCGTCGTTCACCAACGTTGACCGTCCTTGACCACCGTTGACCAGTGTTGACAACTGTTGACCGGCCCGAGAGGAGTCAGTGCTTCACCTGGCCGTGCAAAACAACTGATTTAAAGTGCTGGTTTTGTTGGTGGAGCATCTGAAGCATCAATTGGAAGGACCACAAAGGCGACACTACCATGAATCTTGCTACCGCGAGCAAAAATTTCGAGGCAAGACTCGTGGCTCTCTTATTTTCTCGCACTTTTCTTTGTTCATTATTTCAGTGAGGGTGTTATTTTGGGTCCCTATCTTATGCAAAAATCTTCTAAGCAAGGAACTTATTTGATCATCCCGGAAATATAGGATGTCTCCTTAAATTTCTGAAAATCAATGAGAGTAAAACAAAGATGCGAAAGAGTTGCAGGTGGTCGACTTCATGCTTCGTGGACATGCTTTGGAGTCTGAGGTCGTCAAGGTAAACGCCTTGAACGAGAGCAGTTTCACACCTCTAGATGTCTTAACTCCCCCGCCAAAGGGAGCACGAAATAGAGAGATCAGAGAAATTTTCACACGAGCCAGAGTTGTGCGCAAAGGAGGACGATCAAACTCACCCGCTTCAATACCGGTCTCAGTGGACGATGACGATATGGAGAGAGGGAACA
Organism: Eucalyptus virginea; assembly: GCA_014182375.1. Classification (NCBI taxonomy): domain Eukaryota; kingdom Viridiplantae; phylum Streptophyta; class Magnoliopsida; order Myrtales; family Myrtaceae; genus Eucalyptus; species Eucalyptus virginea. Next base: position 29,325,601 of record CM024518.1, read on the forward strand.
GTCACCAATCAGATGGGGAACCAGTCACAAATGTTCCTCAATCATCATCAAGTTCAACATCTAGAAAATTAAACCAATGGGGAGAGTCATTGGGCGAAATACGCAACGCCGTGCTGGTCATCGCTGCGCTGATTAAGCGCGACGTACCAATCCGTACTTCAGCCTCCAAAAATCGTAAAAGTTGTCAATGACAAAAATTCCAAGGAAGTTGAGCAGAACAACTATGGCTATAACGTGACTAGAATTACTCTAAGTTATGGCACTCCTCCAAGTCCAAGTAATGTCGAGCTCGTGGTGTACGGCCTCTTCCTCTGCGGCAACGCATTTGGGATCTTTCTATCAGTCCAGATGATTATTTGCCTCACCAAAGATCTCCTCGTCAGGCTTCCGCTTATGCTACCCCGGATCGCGATGGTTGTAACTTGTTTTACCTTCACGACATCCCTGCGATTAGCTTCAAACTCGCCTGCGTGTGCAACGCACGTGCCGATTCGTTCTCACCCCGGGCGCGTGCGTTGCACGTGCCGGTTCCGTGCCAGGCGCGTGCAACGCACTTGCGCGGTCAATGGCGCGTGCGCAGCACGCACCAGCTGACGTCATCGTTATGTCATCCTCGCACGTGCATGGCGCGTGCCGGGTCTATCGATTTGACCCGTTGACCCGTTGACTTTGACCTTTGATCGTTCACAGTCGTTGACCAACGTTGACTGTCATTGACCAACGTTAACTGGCGTTGACCACCATTGACTGGCGCTGACTGGCCCGAGAGGAGATCGTGCTTCACCTCGCCGTGCAGAACAACCGATTTAAAGTGCTGGCTCGGTTGGTGGAGCATCTTAAGCAGCACAAGAATGAGCAATTGATCAATTGGAAGCACCACAAAGCCGACACTACCTTGCATCTTGCTACCGCCAGAAAAAATTTCGAGGCAAGTCTCGCGGTTTTCTTATTTTATCGCACTTTTCTTTGTGCATTATTTCAGTGAGGGTGTTATTTTGGGTCCCCATCTTATGCGAAAATCTTCTAAGCAAGGAACTTATTTGATCATGACGGAATATAGGATGTCTCGTTAAATGTCTGAAAATCAATGAGACTAAAACAAAGATGCGAAAGAGTTGCAGGTGGTTGACTTCATGCTTCGTGGACATGCTTTGGAGTCTGAGGTCGTCGAGGTGAACGCCTTGAACGAGAGCGGCTTGACACCTCTAGATGTCTCAACTCCCTCGCCAAGGGGAGCTCAAGATAGGGAGATCAGAGAAATTCTCACACGAGCCGGAGCTATGCGCAGAGGAGGACGATCAAACTCACCCGCTTCAACATCGGTCTCAGTGGATGATGACGATATGGAGAGAGGTAACGGTCACCAATCAGATGGGGAACCGGTCACCAATGTTCCTCAATCATCATCAAGCTCAACATCTAGAAAATTAAACCAATGGGGAGAGTCCTTGGGCGAAATATGCAACGCCGTGCTGGTCGTCGCTGCGCTGATTAAGCGCGACGTACCAATCCGTGCTTCAGCCTCCAAAAATCGTAGAAGTTGTCAATGACAAAAATTCCAAGGAAGTTGAGCAGAACAACTATGGCTACAACGTGACCAGAATTACTCTAAGTTATGGCACTCCTCCAAGTAATGTCGAGCTCGTGGTGTACGGCCTCTTCCTTTGCGGCAACACATTTGGGATCTTTCTGTCAGTCCAGATGATTATTTGCCTCACCAAAGATCTCCCCGCCAAGCTTCCGCTTATGCTATCCCCGATCGCGATGGTTGTAACTTGTTTTACCTTCACGACATCCCTGCGATTAGCTTCAAACTCGCCTGCGCGTGCAACGCATGTGCCGATTCGTTCTCCCCCCGCGCGCGTGTGTTGCACGTGCCGTTTTCGTGCCAAGCGCGTGCAACGCACGTGCGCGGTCAATGGAGCATGCACGGCACGAGCTAGCTGACGTCATCGTTACGTCATCCTCCACGTGCACGGCGAATGCCGGGTGCGTCGGTTCGACCCGTTGACCCATTGACTTTGACCTTTGATCGTCGACCGTCGTTGACCAACATTGACTGTCCTTGACCGGCGTTGACCACCATTGACCGGTGCTGACTGGCCCGAGAGGAGATCATGCTTCACATCGCTGTGCAGAACAACCGATTTAAAGTGCTGATTCGGTTGGTGGAGCATCTTAAGCAGCACAAGAATGAACAATCGATCAATTGCAAGCACCACAAAGCCGACACTACCTTGCATCTTGCTACCGCCAACAAAAATTTCGAGGCAAGCCTCGCGGTTCTCTTATTTTATCGCACTTTTCTTTGTGCATTATCTCAGTGAGGGTGTTATTTTGGGTCCCCATCTTATGCGAAAATCTTCTAAGCAAGGAACTTATTTGATCATGAAGGAAATATAGGATCTCTCGTTAAATGTCTGAAAATCAATACGAGTAAAACAAAGATGCGAAAGAGTTGCAGGTGGTCGACTTCATGCTTCGTGGACATGCTTTGGAGTATGAGGTCGTCAAGGTGAAAGCCTTGAACGAGAGCGGCTTGACACCTCTAGATGTCTCAACTCCCTCACCAAGGGGAGCTCAAGATAGGGAGATCAGAGAAATTCTCACACGAGCCGGAGCTGTGCGCCGAGGAGGACGATCAAACTCACCCGCTTCAACATCGATCTCAGTGGACAATGACGATATGGAGAGAGGTAACGGTCACCAATCAGATGGGGAACCAGTCACAAATGTTCCTCAATCATCATCAAGTTCAACATCTAGAAAATTAAACCAATGGGGAGAGTCCATGGGCGAAATATGCAACGCCATGCTGGTCATCGCTGCGTTGATTAAGCGCGACATACCAATCCGTGCTTTAGCCTCCAAAAATCGTAGAAGTTGTCAATGACAAAAATTCCAAGGAAGTTGAGCAGAACAACTATGACTTTAACATGACTAGAATTACTCTAAGTTATGGCACTCCTCCAAGTAATGTCGAGCTCGTGGTGTACGGCCTCTTCCTGTGCGGCAACACATTCGAGATCTTTCTGTCAGTCCAGATGATTATTTGCCTCACCAAAGATCTCCCCGTCAGGCTTCCGCTTATACTATCCCCGATCGCGATGGTTGTAACTTGTTTACCTTCACGACATCCCTGCGATTAGCTTCAAACTCGCCTGCGTGTGCAACGCACGTGCTGATTCGTTCTCCCCCCGCGCGCGTGCGTTGCACGTGCCGTTTCCATGCCAGGCGCGTGCAACGCACGTGCGCGGTCAAATGCGCGTGTGCGGCACGCGCTAGCTGACGTCATCGTTACGTCATCCTCGCACGTGCATGGCGTATGCCGAGTCCGTCGGTTCGACCCGTTGACCTGTTGACTTTGACCTTTGATCGTCGACTGTCGTTGACCAACATTGACTATCCTTGACCACCGTTGACTGGTGTTGACCAGCGTTGACCGGAGTTGACCACCGTTGACCGGTGCTAACTGGCCCGAGAGGAGATCGTGCTTCACCTTGCCGTGCAGAACAACCGATTTAAAGTGCTGGTTCGGTTGGTGGAGCATCTTAAGTAGCACAAGAATGATCAATTGATCAATTGGAAGGACCACAAAGCCGACACTACCTTGCATCTTGCTATCGCCAGCAAAAATTTCGAGGCAAGTCTCGCGGTTTTCTTATTTATCGCACTTTTCTTTGTGCATTATTTCAGTGAGGGTGTTATTTTGGATCCCATCTTATGCAAAAATCTTCTAAGCAAGGAACTTATTTGATCATGACGGAAATATAGGATGTCTCGTTAAATGTCTGAAAATCAATGAGTAAAACAAAGATGCGAAAGAGTTGCAGGTGGTCGACTTCATGCTTCGTGGACATGCTTTGGAGTCTGAGGTCGTCAAGGTGAACGCCTTGAACGAGAGCGGTTTGACACCTCTAGATGTCTCAACTCCCTCGCCAAGGGGAGCACGAGATAGAGAGATTAGAGAAATTCCCACACCAGCCAGAGCTGTCTGTAGAGGAGGACGATCAAACTCACCCGCTTCAACACCGGTCTCAGTGGACGATGATGATATGGAGAGAGGTAACGATCACCAATCAGATGGGGAATTAGTCACAAATGTTCCTCAATCATCATCAAGTTCAACATCTAGAAAATTAAACTAATAGGGAGAGTCCTTGGGCAAAATACGCAACGCCATGCTGGTCGTCTTGGCGCTGATTGTGAGCGCGACGTACCAATCCGTGCTTCAGCCTCCAAAAATCGTAGAAGTTGTCAATGACAAAAATTCCAAGGAAGTTGAGCAGAACAACTATGACTATAACGTGACTAGAATTACTCTAAGTTATGGCACTCCTTCAAGTAATGTCGAGCTCGTGGTGTACGGCCTAAACCTATGCGGCAACACATTCGGGTTTTTTCTATCAGTCCAGATGATCATTTGCCTCACCAAAGATCTCCCCGTCAAGCTACTGCTTATGTTATCCCTCATCGCAATGGTTGTAACTTACTTTACCTTCACGACATCCCTGCGATTAACTTCAAACTCGCCTGCGCGTGCAATGCATGTGCTGATTCGGTCTCCCCCGAGCGTGTGCGTCGCACGTGCCATTTCGGTGCCAGGCGCGTGCGACACACGAGCGTGGTTCCCTTATTTTATTGCACTTTTCTTTGTGCATTATTTTAGAGAAATAATGCAGATCAGAGAAATTCTCACACGAGCCGGAGCTGTGCGCAGAGGAGGACGATCAAACTCACCCGCTTCAACACCGGTCTCAGTGGACGATGACGATATGGAGAGAGGTAACGGTCACCAATCAGATGGGGAACCAGTCACGAATGTTCCTCAATCATCATCAAGTTCAACATCTAGAAAATTAAACCAATGGGGAGAGTCCTTGGGCGAAATATGCAACGCCGTGCTGGTCGTCGCTGCGCTGATTAAGCGCGACGTACCAATCCGTGCTTCAACCTCCAAAAATCGTAGAAGTTGTCACTGACAAAAATTCCAAGGAAGTTGAGCAGAACTACTATGGCTATAATGTGACTAGAATTACTCTAAGTTATGGCACTCCTCCAAGTAATGTCGAGCTCGTGGTGTACGGCCTCTTCCTGTGCGGCAACACATTCGGGTTCTTTCTGTCAGTCAAGATGATTATTTGCCTCACCAAAGATCTCCCCGTCAGGCTTCCGCTTATGCTATCCCGGATCACGATGGTTGTAACTTGTTTTACCTTCACGACATCCCTGCGATTAGCTTCAAACTCGCCTGCGCGTGCAACGCACGTGCCGATTCATTCTCACCCCGGGCGTGTGCATTGCACGTGCCGTTTCCATGCCAGGCGCGTGCAACGCACGTGCGCGGTCAATGGCGCCTGCGCAGCACGCGCCAGCTGACGTCATCGTTACGTCATCCTGGCGCGTGCCGCGTCTGTCGGTTCGACCCATTGACCCGTTGACTTTGACCTTTGATCGTTGACCGTTGTTGACCAACGTTGATTGTCATTGACCACCGTTGACCGGCGTTGACCACCATTGACCGGCGTTTACCACCGTTGACCGGCGCTGACTGGCCCGAGAGGAGATCGTGCTTCACCTCGCCGTGCAGAACAACCGATTTAAAGTGTTGGCTCGGTTGGTGGAACATCTCAAGCAGCACAAGAATGAGCAATTGATCAATTGGAAAGACCACAAAGCCGACACTACCTTGCATCTTGCTACCGCCAGCAAAAATTTCGAGGCAAGTCTCGCGGTTCTCTTATTTTATCGCACTTTTCTTTGTGCATTATTTCAGTGAGGGTGTTATTTTGGGTCCCCATCTTATGCGAAAATCTTCTAAGCAAGGAACTTATTTGATCATGACGGAAATATAGGATGTCTCGTTAAATGTCTGAAAATCAATGAGAGTAAAACAAAGATGTGAAAGAGTTGCAGGTGGTCGACTTCATGCTTCGTGGACATGCTTTGGAGTCTGAGGTCGTCAAGGTGAACGCCTTGAATGAGAGCGGCTTGACACCTCTAGATGTCTCAACTCCCTCGCCAAGGGGAGCTCAAGATAGGGAGATTAGAGAAATTCTCACACGAGCCGGAGCTGTGCGCAGAGGAGGACGATCAAACTCACCCGCTTGACCATCGGTCTCAGTGGATGATGACGATATGGAGAGAGGTAACGGTCACCAATCAGATGGGAAACCAGTCACAAATGTTCCTCAATCATCATCAAGTTCAACATCTAGAAAATTAAACCAATAGGGAGAGTCCTTAGGTGAAATATGCAACGCCGTGCTGGTCGTCACTGCGCTGATGAAGCGCGACGTACCAATCCGTGCTTCAGCCTCCCAAAATCGTGGAAGTTGTCAATGACAAAAATTCCAAGGAAGTTGAGCAAAACAACTATGGCTATAACGTGACTAGAATTACTCTAAGTTATGGCACTCCTCAAGTAATGTCAAGCTCGTGGTGTACGGCCTCTTCCTGAGCGGCAACACATTCGGGTTCTTTCTATCAGTCTAGATGATTATTTGCCTCACCAAAAATCTCCCCGTTAGGCTTCCGCTTATGCTATCCCCGATCGCGATGGTTGTAACTTGTTTTACCTTCACGACATCCCTGCGATTAGCTTCAAACTCGCCTGCACGTGCAACGCAAGTGCCGATTCGTTCTCCCCCCGGGCGCGTGCGTTGCACGTGCCGTTTCTGTGCCAGGCGTGTGCAACGCACGTGCGCGGTCAATGGCGCATCTGCGGCACGCACCAGCTGACGTCATCGTTACGTCATCCTTGCACGTGCATGGTGCGTGCCGGGTCTGTCGGTTCGACCCGTTCAACACGTTGACCCGTTGACTTTGACCTTTGATCGTTGACCAATATTGACTGTCCTTGACCACCGTTGATTGGCGTTGACCACCATTGACCGGCGTTGACCAGCGTTGACAACTGTTGACCGGCGTTGACCACCATTGACCAGCGCTGACTGGCCCGAGAGGAGATTGTGCTTCACCTCGCCGTGCAGAACAACCGATTTAAAGTGCTGGTTCGATTGGTGGAGCATCTTAAGTAGCACAAGAATGAGCAATTGATCAATTGGAAAGACCACAAAGCCGACACTACCTTGCATCTTGCTACCGCCAGCAAAAATTTCGAGGCAAGTCTCGCGGTTCTCTTATTTTATCGCACTTTTCTTTGTGCATTATTTCGGTGAGGGTGTTATTTTGGGTCCCTATCTTATGCAAAAATCTTCTAAGCAAGGAACTTATTTGATCATGACGGAAATATAGGATGTCTCGTTAAATGTCTGAAAATCAATGAGAGTAAAACAAAGATGCGAAAGAGTTGCAGGTGGTCGACTTCATGCTTCGTGGACATGCTTTGGAGTCTGAGGTCGTCGAGGTGAACGCCTTGAACGAGAGCGGCTTGACACCTCTAGATGTCTCAACTCCCTCGCCAAGGGGAGCTTAAGATAGGGAGATCAGAGAAATTCTCACACGAGCCGGAGCTGTGCGCAGAGGAGGACGATCAAACTCACCCGCTTCAACACCGGTCTCAGTGGACGATGACGATATGGAGATAGGTAACGGTCACCAATCAGATGGGGAACCAGTCACAAATGTTCCTCAATCATCATCAAGTTCAACATCTAGAAAATTAAACCAATGGGGAGAGTCCTTGGGCGAAATATGCAATGCCATGCTGGTCGTCGCTGCGTTGATTAAGCGCGACATACCAATCCGTGCTTCAGCCTCCAAAAATCGTAGAAGTTGTCAATGACAAAAATTCCAAGGAAGTTTAGCAGAACAACTATGACTTTAACATGACTAGAATTACTCTAAGTTATGGCACTCCTCCAAGTAATGTCGAGCTCGTGGTGTACGGCCTCTTCCTGTGCGGCAACACATTCGGGTTCTTTCTGTCAGTCCAGATGATCATTTGCCTCACCAAAGATGTCCCCGTCAGGCTACCGCTTATGCTATCCCCGATCGCAATGGTTGTAACTTGTTTTACCTTCACGACATCCCTGCGATTAGCTTCAAACTCGCATGCGCGTGCAACGCACATGCCGATTCGTTCTCCCCCCGGGCACTTGCATTGCACGTGTCGTTTCCGTGCTAGGCGCGTGCAACGCACGTGCACGATCAATGGCGCGTGCGCAGCACGCGCAAGCTGACGTCATTGTTACATCATCCTCGCACGCGCATGGCGCGTGCCGAGTCTGTCGGTTCGACCCGTTGACCCGTTGACTTTGACCTTTGATCGTTGACCGTCGTTGACCAACATTGATTGTTCTTGACCACCGTTGACCGGTGTTGACCACCATTGACCGGCGTTGACCACTGTTGACAACTGTTGACCGGCGTTGACCACCGTTGACTGGCGCTGACTGGCCCGAGAGGAGATCGTGCTTCACCTCGCCGTGCAGAACAACCGATTTAAAGTGCTGGTTTGGTTGGTGGAGCATCTTAAGCAGTGCAAGAATGAGCAATTGATCAATTGGAAGGACCACAAAGCCGACACTACCTTACATCTTGCTACCGCCAGCAAAAATTTCGAGGCAAGTCTCGCGGTTTTCTTATTTTATCGCACTTTTCTTTGTGCATTATTTCAGTGAGGGTGTTATTTTGGGTCCCTATCTTATGCAAAAATCTTCTAAGCAAGGAACTTATTTGATCATGACGGAAATATAGGATGTCTCGTTAAATGTCTGAAAATCAATGAGAGTAAAACAAAGATGCGAAAGAGTTGCAGGTGGTCGACTTCATGCTTCGTGGACATGCTTTGGAGTCTGAGGTCGTCAAGGTGAACACCTTGAACGAGAGCAGCTTGACACCTCTAGATGTCTCAACTCCCTCGCCAAGGGGAGCTCAAGATAGGGAGATCAGAGAAATTCTCACACGAGCCGGAGCTGTGCGCAGAGGAGGACGATCATACTCACCCGCTTCAACACCGGTCTCAGTGGACGATGACGATATGGAGGGAGGTAATGGTCACCAATCAGATGGGGAACCAGTCACAAATGTTCCTCAATCATCATCAAGTTCAACATCTAGAAAATTAAACCAATGGGGAGAGTCCTTGGGCGAAATATGCAACGCCGTGCTGGTCGTCGCTACACTGATTAAGTGCGACGTACCAATCCGTGCTTTAGCCTCCAAAAATCGTAGAAGTTGTCAATGACAAAAATTCCAAGGAAGTTGAGTAGAACAACTATGGCTATAACGTGACTAAAATTACTCTAAGTTATGGTACTCCTCCAAGTAATGTCGAGCTCGTGGTGTACAGCCTCTTCCTGTGCGGCAACACATTCGGGTTCTTTCGGTCAGTCTAGATGATCATTTGCCCCACCAAAGATCTCCTCATCAGGTTACCGTTTATGCTATCCCTGATCGCAATGGTTGTAACTTACTTTACCTTCACGACATCCCTGCGATTAACTTCAAACTCGCCTGCGCGTGCAACGCACGTGCCAATTCGGTCTCCTCCTGGGCGCGTGCGTTGCACGTGCCGTTTCGGTGCCAGGTGTGTGCAACGCACGAGGGCGATCGATGGCACGTGCGCGGCACGCGCCAACTGACGTCAGCTGCGCACGCGCGTGGCACGTGCCAGTTGACGTCATCCTCGCCGTGCAGAACAATTGGTTTAAAGTGCCAGTTCGGTTGGTGGAGCATCTGAAGCGGCACAAGGAGCAATTCATCAATTGGAAGGACCACAAAGGCGACGCTGCCTTGCATCTTGCTACCGCCAGCAAAAATTTCGAGGCAAGACTCATTGTTATGTTATTTTATCACACTTTTCTTTGTGCATTATTTCAGTGAGGGTGTTATTTTGGGTCCCTACCTTATGCAAAAATCTTCTAAGCAAAAGAAGTTATTTGATCATCACGGAAATATAGGATGTCTCGTCTATGTCAAAAAAATTTCTGTAGTATCTAAATGCCTGAAAATCAATGAGAGTAAAACAAAGATGGGAAAGAGTTTCAGGTGGTCGAGTTCATGCTTCGTGGACATGCTTTGGAGTCTAAGGTCGTCGAGGTGAACGCCTTGAACGAGAGTGGCTTGACACTTCTAGATGTCTCAACTCCCTCGCCAAGGGGAGCACGAGATAGAGAGATCAGAGAAATTCTCACACGAACCAGAGCTGTGCGTAGAGGAGGACGATCAAGAACCATGGAAAATTATGTATTTTCTCTTTTTTTCATCGTGGATTATAAGTAATCCATTTATGTTCTACAATTGTTGCAAAAATTATGATGCATTATGCACGCATGCCTGCATTTCCGAGAACGGACGAAGAAAATGCATGACTTAAAAGGCTAATGATAGAGTTAGCTAATTATTGGTGGAATGACGGTAATGTAGTATCACACGTGATCAAGATCAATCATATGATACAAGAAATCATCTGGAATGGTTATCCTATGCCGGATTTGAGAATGCATTAGCCTTAATGAACACTCTTCCACCTGAATGGCAAGCAGTGTTAGATCGCTCATGGGAAGTCAACATGGTCCCAAATTATAGGAGGCTTGCAGGAGGTTTTGTAAGAGAGTTCTATCGGATCAAGTTAACCAAAACTTCAACCCTTGGGCTGAGGGCCACATGGCGCTGAGTGAATGCGCCTTGAAGGTGACATGAGAGCTCTCCAAAGGTTTTTTCCGTGGTTAGCCAATGTGCCTTCATATTTCTTAGAGATTTTTACTGATAGATTAGAAGAGACTTTACCTATTTATTTTTTATATTAGTTTGAGATGTTTTAAGTGTAAATATCTCATTCTATGTTAATATTTATTTCTCTGAATATATTACTTAGTATAATGGACAAGTTTAATTATTGAAAGTTCAATGTTATTTATTGTTGTAAATTAGTATGTTAATTTACAATTCGTTGTGGGAAGTTCAAGAACGTTTTAGTGACTTTGCTGAACTTATTTTGCATAGACGATTATATTAATGATAGTTTTGAGTTAGGATATTTTGGATGATGATTGGAAACATAGTAACTTTTTGATTCCGAAACCTACATCTTGTAATGGAGCATCCCATAGTTTCAGGAATAAATCTTTATACCTTAAGATAAAATGGTGTTTCCACCTCTTTTGTAACAGCAAAATTGCTTGGTCGTCATGATCTATGTCTTTGATTGACACCTGAAAAAGTAAATGAAGGGGAGGAAAAGAGAATAGATGTCATAGTAGGTTACAGATTCGTAGCCAAAAGAGCCATTACATATGCGGCAATTATGGATATTCAGTTGATTGATGCAAAGAGTATTACTTCGGCTACTGGGTAGCTGAGTATCATCAACATGGATGCCAAAACTGAGTTTGCTCAATAAACAGGCTAAAGGATGTGGAGTGTATTTTTTGAAAGCAGTGAATGCTGACTGTGATTATAGATACTATGGTAAGTGTAAGTGTAATTGTCTCTTAAAATGTATGCAGATGGCTTAAGAAAGCATCTCATTCCCTAACCAATGTAAGTTGCATTTGGTCTCTTAGATGATTCATAAAGCAACCTGATTCAGCCCCTCAGCTTTCTCTTGGTTTCTGGTGTTTTGAAATTCCTTGGAATGGCAATTAACACAAATGGCTTTTGCCTTCTGGTTGTGTTTTGTTGAAACATTTGTGTTTCAACCTCTGTTAGTTCTTTGTAACTACTTCCTATTTTGTTGCGACAATTGGCATTGCTGTTTCAGAGCCTGAGAAACGGTGCATTCTTTTCTTTAGCCTTTCCCTTCTACTACTGAGTACATTTGTTACCTTCTGTCTTAATCATTTGTTTTCCTTTAGGCTCAGTTGCCAAAGACATCTTTCACTGGCAAGCAACAATTGTGGGTCCTCCAGACAGTCCATACGCTGGATCTTGTTCCAATTCACTCCTCAGTTCCCACCAGTCTATCCATTTAAACCACCAAGGTATTGAAGGATGACCTAGCTGCAAGTTGTGATACATTACCATATTGCTCTCTTCCTTTTGGCCTTCACCATCTCATTTCTCCCTGTAATTACCTAATATTGCCCCAGATGTTATCCTTTTGTCAATCATAAGTTCCTTCTCCAATGCTTTGGAACGATCTGATCAGATAGTGGAGCCATCTAACGAGTCTTGGCTCTACTAAATTCTGGAAAAGATATTCTTCCTCAATTCCTCTTTGATGTCGCTCATTTCCTTCTCTGCGTTACTATATGTGAGTAGATTTTGCTGATAACTCGCTCCTTTGTGATGATAGTATTATTTATTTTTTGAAATGCATCCTCCAAGTGCCCTATTAGAGCTATTTGATCAATTTCATTTTCTAATAACTCGACAGTCAAATATTCTTCAGTTGAAACTTTTTTTCTCACTGTAAGCATGAAAATGAAATTCTAGGATTTCTTTTTCTTTTTTTATATGATAAGATCAGTCCATAACTCCTAAGGTTTCTTTATTGATTTTTCATTTTATCAGGTAGTGGGTTGTGGTTTTCTCAAGTCACAGGTCATTGCTCGGTGACCTAATTAGTGCAGCTCCTAGAGACATATTTCTTCATTGGAAGTCAAGTTATAAAGATATTTTTGTGAGGTTTGACCGTATAAAGCTGGGCTTGCTTATTGAAGTCATATTTCACTCTCAAGGAAAAGCCCCTTTTTATTTCTCTTTCGTTCGACCTAGGCTTTTCCTAAGTAGGTGTGACATTGAAAGAGGGCCTGTTATTGAACTTGGATATGGCAATCTGCTGGAAACCATCGGTTGTTAGGGAGATGCTTTTTCGGGTGCCGGTACTGAGATCTGCTTTTCTTGCTTCACAAAGGTCTGAGGGCTGCTTGTTGCAGAGTTTAATGCGTTCAACACGTTTGAAGTCTAAATTAGTTTTTTGCAAATGCTGAAATCATGAATGTCATGATTATATATATATATATATATATATATATATATATATATATATCTTCCAAGTGTTGCACCGGTAGAACAGGAATTATATCCACTTCCTGGTGCTGCTGCTGCTGCTGCTAATACAATTTCTGCCAATATTTTCTTCTTAACTTTTTCATGAAGGTTGTTGCTTATCAGTTTCTTGGTTTTCACAGGTTGCACTCAGGACAATAGTCTCACCCCAACATTTAACGGTAGCATTTACCTTGACATATTGAAGGAGCAGCGCAGTGGAGCCTGGCCCTCACCATTTCGAAGGTGACCTTTAAAAATGAATTGATTTTATCTGGCTAATAGGCTATGAGATTGAAGCTTCAATTTCTAGCCCCGATCCCCGTCATCCTCCATCCACTAGACCAATTGTCTAATGGTGTAAATGATATGAAGCTTTTATCAGTTACAAGAATTAGGGAAATGGCCATAAAGCGTAATGAAACTTAAAATTTGCCACAATTATTGTGAAGAACTCTGTAGATCAGACTTGTTAAGCTAAGTATGGCGAGAGATGATTGACATCCTGGTTAATTGCAGGCCAATTTAAAAATACAGGAGAGACTATGCGTTGCATCTTACAATGGAGCATCCTTTGCACATAGGATGAGATGGTGGTAACTGTCTTTTCTGGAATAGTAAAATTGCTTGTTCGTCGTCACCTATGTCTTTGGTGGACACCTGAAATAGTAAATGAAGGGGAGGAAAAGAGAGTGGATGTCACAAAAGATTTAACATTTGTTTGTGTACTGAGAGTGGCCAAAAGTAACTATTGCATATGTGGCAGTTATGGGTATTTTGGTTTATTGTTGCAAAGAGTATTACTTCGACTAATGGATAGCTGATTATCATCAACAAAGGATGCCGATACTGAGTTTTTGCTCAATATACAAGCTAAAGGATATGAAGTATACAGTTTTTGAAAATAGTGAATCCAAAGTGTCATTATGGACATTACAGTGAAAAAAGTGTAATTGTCTCTTAAAAAATATGCCGAAAGCATCTGATTCCCATACCAATATAAGTTGTATTTAGTCTCTTAGATGATTCATAAAGCAACCTGATTCAGCCCCTCAGCTTTCTCTTGGCTTCCGGTGTCTTAAAGTTCCTTGGAATGGCTACTGACACAAATGGCTTTCGCCTATTGCCTGTTTTTGTTGAAACATTTGTGTTTTTGAGCCATGTTACTCATTAGCAATTCTACTTCCTATTTTATTGTGACAATTGCCATTGCTGTTTCAGTGCCCGAAAGACGGACCTCAGGCCATTCTCCTCCTACTACTCTGAACATTTGTCTATCATATTCTAAGTAATTTCTATCTTTCTGTGTGATCATTTGTTTTCCTTTACTCCCAGTTGCTGGCAACATGTTTCTCCGGCAACTGGGACTTTCTTATTCCAACTCACTTCCCAGTTCCCACCAGACTATCCATTTAAACCACCAAAGGTGTTGAAAGATGACCAAGCTGAAAGTTGCTGTACATTACCTTATTGCTCTCTTCCTTTGGGCCTTCAACATCTTATTCTTCCTTTAATTACCTAATCTTGCCCTAGATGTTATCCCTTTGTCAATCATAAGTTCTTTCTCCATTGCTTTGGAAGGATCTGATCAGATAGTTGAGCCATCTAACATGCTCTACTAAATTCTCAAATAGATTTTCTTCCGTATTTCCTCTTGGATGTCGTTCATTTCCTTCTTTGCATTACTACATGTGAGTAGATTTTGTTGATACTCCCTCCTGTGCGACGATAGTAGTGTTATTTTTTAACGCATCCATCAAGGACCCCAACTTCATTTTCTATTAATTTGACAATTAAATATATGTTGACATGCTGATCTAAGTTATGTTTCTCTTTCAGGGAAGCGCCCATTTACAATTTCCTTTCCTTTGACCTTGGCTTTTCCTAAGTAGGTGTTTTATTGAATGAGGGCCTGCTATTGACCTTGGATGTAGCAATCTGTTGGAAACCATCAGTTATTGTTAGGGCAGATGCCTTTTTCAGGTGCCTACACTGAGTTCTGCTTTCCTTGCTTCACAAAGGTCTGAGGGATGATTGCTGTGGCTTTTAATGTGTATAACATGTTAGATCTGAATGCTTCTGATTGAAACTTGTCAACTAAGAGTGGTTTTAGGAAGGACCAAATTGGCAAATGCTGAAATCGTGAATGTCTGTGACTATATATATCTGCCATGGGTTGCGGGCTATCAAGACTGGGAATTATGTCCACTTCTTGTTGTCACTGCAGGCGCTGCCTTTCTGCCAATATTTTCTTCTTAATTTTCCTCAAGGTTTTTGCTTGATTGTTCCTTTCTTTTCAGAGGTTGCGTAGGACTAGTGTTTCACCCCGATATTTAACAGTAGCATTTGCCTTGACATTTTGAAGAAGCAGCACAGTGAAGCCCTGCCCTCACCATTTTGAAAGTGAAATTTTAAAGACTCTCAAGCTATGTTATTCAATTATTTTGGATGGTAGGATCGAAAAGCTAGTGATGCTTTTGGCTACTGGACTCTCATCATCTAGGGTGCAACATTCCACTGCTTCGCCTATTTAGGGGCCATTATATCATAGAAAATTTCATTGCCCCCTCTCCCATCCTAGTTAAGGTAAATTTGAGGTGTCGAAGTACTGATGTTGTTTGCCTGTGACCTGAAAACAATCTGTACATTTTTATTTCCTGTGGTAAACATCAGAACTTGTTTGAGATGATGCATTTCTGGCCTTCATTCTCTTTTACTTTGAATGTATGTCTACCCCATGTACTTGAGAAACAATTGTATCAAACAGCAACTCATTTCCTCCGCATGGTCACCTGATGGCCAAACACCAGTTTCGTGCTACTTTGTTCAAGGCTTTCCCTAAAGACCTCAAAAGCTCTGTCAAAGACTTTAAAACTAGTCTCAAGCATTGGGTTATTCTTTTCAAGGAAGTCAGTTGGAGAAAACTTGTACCGACTGTTTTGGAATAATCCTACTTGCTGCTTTGCTTCCTAGAATGTCATCAATTGTTTGGTTCTATATGTTTAGAAGTGTCGATGTTGCTCTGTTATGATCACTCTCCGTTACTGTGACCTGTACCGCTGGGTGCACAAAGGTTCCTATTTCTGATTTCCAGGTACTGCTCTCGATCTGTTCGCCATTAATGAACCCAAATCCCAATGACCCTCAGTACCAGAAATCTCACACATGAACAAGACTGACAGGGCAAAGTACAAGGTCCCCCTGGAAAAAGCCGGACGCCGAAGTATGCGATGGCCAAGATGCCGCTGTGCGTAATTCAAGTAGGGTTTCGTGTCTCTGAACTTGGTCTTGCGGCTTGTATCCGTTAGCAAAAGACCGTAATCCATGTCGTCCTTAGATCAGGAATAGATGAAGTCTGTAAGATGATTACCCCTCTACATTGTTTTGCCACATGACGTTACGAAGAAAGACTAATCTGTAACGCTATAATCAAACCAAAATCTTAACTTGGACATATCTATAACAACTAAAAAATGGTCATCTGGTTCAACATCTTGACTTTAGGTTGGCTTGACTTTGGTATCAACATGGTTGAACATGTTCTATGAGCATCATGCCCCATAATACTTTTAAATAGTGAGCGTTTTAGGTTATAAGAAATTTAGAGCTTCATTCTGAAATATTATGCATCTTAGCATATTTATTGGTTCTGTAAAGAACATAACTCTTTGGGCATGATTCAGCCAGAAAATCTACCCCATTTATTGGGAAAGTATAATGCCAATTCCTAGTTATCTAATTCATATTGGCTGTTACGACCCAAATAAAAAAATAAAAAAAAATCATATTGGCTGCTAGATGGAGAAGTTTCTAACATAAAGAACTCATGATCTTGTCCTACTTCTCTGAGGAGCGAAAAATTGTAAATAGACATTCAATTTATTTTTTTGGTTGAAATATAGACTATCAATTCAAAAGTCTAGAGATTATAAGCAAGATTGAGATTAAACTTTGAATGATTGAGAATAGACGACACAATACATGATACCTATACAAACCTTGTAGATAAATAATGCGAGATATTTTAGTACTTGCTTTTACGTTTAAACCTCATGAAATCTGGTTTTGAAGAATGGGGTGGATACACGTACATAAAGCCCAAAATAATAATTAACATGATATTCCATAATGTTTTCACTAAAAGAGAGCATTCTTACACAAAGTGCAAAAAAGAAGACCTCATTTTTTCAATAGTAATGAAAATTGGAAAGAGAAATGTTTTTTTTTTTTTTTTGGTAAGTAGAAATGTTGTAATTTGAATAGGAAAAAAAGGAATAAGTTATTAATTGAAGGAAATAAAGAGAAGTTGGAGAACATAAAGCTTACATACTCCAATCAGTAAATTGCCTCGCTAAAAAAATTGAACAAAAGACAAAATAATAAAAATATAAAAATATAAAGAAGACAGACAAAAAAAATAGTAAAAGACTGAAATGAAAAAAAAAATTCTCTAGTTCTAGCATTCGATATAATGGAAAAGGTTTACATTTATAAATCATTCTTTATTAAAGAAAAGGATCAGAAGATTTTATTCTTTTTCCAGTCTTTTTGAGATTCCATCAAATTACATAATGAAAATAATTTAAGAAAAGGTAGAAGCTCGCCCATATCATGGCAATCTAACCAGGAATTTTTTTTTTTTTTTTAAAAAGGAAATTATTTTCCTTTTTCTCATTTACCACAGACTCAGATCAGGAAAGTTCCACACTCCAGGAACTTAATTTCTAACCAGAAAATTATTTTCTGACCCAAAACAAAACCCAGGAAATTATTTTCCTTTTTTTTAATAAAATTTCCCACTGACTCAGATTAGGAAAGTTCTCACCCCAAGTCAACTCTCAAAACTTGACTATGAAGATTGACGACGTCATTGGCCATCCCATATCCAACGGTAAACTGTCCGACCTCTTGGTCGTGCGTTTATTGTCAGCACCGTGGGGAGAAGAGAAGAATGGCGACGAAGAGTCTGGGGAAATTTCCATCTGCAAGAGGAGTGGTGGCTCGCGAATTCTTCCTCCTCACGCCTGATAGGAATGGTTTCTTGGGCACCAAGGAACTCCTTGACTCTCGTCAAGAAATCGCTCCTGCCCAACTGAAGCGAAAAATCATGGCCTCGCTCACCGACGACGAGAGCTTAGTTGTGGAGAAGAAGGTGAGGTACAATAGAGCGCACAAGGAGAAGAAAGAGGCCTCAGAACGTGAAGAAGAGGAAGAGAGACGCAACGGCATTTCCACAGAGCTGGTTCTGCTCTTCGACCCTTACCAGATCAAGAAGAAGCTTACAAAGAGCGATCTTGGCCACCTCTCGAGGCTCTTAATTCTGCGGGCATGCATGACGACCCACGTGCTCCCGGGCATGAGCGAGGAGATGGTGACTCACGTGATGAGCGGCAAGGGTGCCGACGATGTTGTATGGGACGCAGACATGCCTTCGGAGCACCGACTGGTGTTTGCTTTCTGGGCGTCATCAGGGGCCTACGTCCTGAAGGGGTGTTGGATCAAGGAGTTCGTGCAGCGGAGGGGTTTGGCAGCCCGCGATGAGATTGGGATTTATTGGGATCCTACTACTAACAGGTTCCATTTCAGCCTTCTTTGCAAGGCGAATCAGACTTGATCTTGAATCAGTATTTCTTTTGTTCGATGACCAACAGAAAAAGTTTTGATCTTTAGAAAAGTATGTTAGTGATGGAATTTCATTGTACGCAACTCTGTTTTCTCCAGAAATTCAATTTTAGACAAGTGCTTCTTTTAAACCTTGGTCCCATGTCTTTAAATTTCTTGTTGAGTTTCTTAGTCACTGTGGTGAAATATAAAATTTCCTGTTTTGAATGGGCAAAGTTGATTATGGTAAAGTAATCACTGTTGTGATCCTGCAGATAAGAGACACACGACGAAAAGTCCATCAACAGTGGCCAATGGACAGAATAGAAACGATTACGACACAAGCTTGGAGGTTAGAGAGAAATATTGAGTTTACTGTTGCAATGGGATGGTGAGTGACGTTATCAATCTTCACAGTCAAGTTTTGAGAGTGCACTTGGAGTGAGAGGGGCTTTCTTATTAACTAGTGTAGGGAAGAAGGAGACATAGCCAGAGCAGAAATGTATTAACTTCAGAGAATGTGCTGCTCAAGAGGCAGTTTTGTACAGGAAGGAAGAAATATCAGTTGCAGAGATTAGCTCTGGTTAGATTTATATAGTTAGGGGTAAATGATTGTTAAGGGTGTGCATGGAAACACTCCAAAAAAGTGTTTCCGGCACACTTCTGTACGGAAAGTGTGCCCGGGAACAAAAAGGAACAGAAACGCGTTTGGTTGCGTTTTCTGTTCCTTTTTTGTTTTTTCGTTTCGGAACGAAATAGGAACAGAAAAAAAACAACAATTTGTTGTTTTGCTCCGTAAAACAGAAATGAAGAAACGTTTCTTGGATTTTTGTTCTTTCTCTTCCTTCTTCTCCTCTTCTTTTTTTTTTTTTTTCTTTCACCGGTCGCCGGCCTCGGCCATGGCCGGCGACCGGCCGTCGAGGCTCGGCCTCGCCCGCATCCGGCGAGGCCGAGCGTCGCCGGCCCCGGCGAGGCGAGGCGAGGCTCGGCGTCGCCGGCGCGGGCGAGGCCGAGCGTCGCCCGGCCCCGGTGAGGCTCGGCCTCGCCGGATCTGGGGCGAGCTCGAGCTCGCCCAGCCATGGCGAGGCTCGGCCTCGCCGGATCCGGGCGAGCCCGAGCTCGCCCGCCCAAGGCGAGGCTTGGCCTCGCCCGCACCGGCGACGCCGAGCCTCGCCTTGGCCGGGCGAGCTCGGGCTCGCCAGATCCGGCGAGGCCGAGCCTCGCCATGGCGGGCGAGCTCGAGCCGCCCGCATCCGGCGACGCTCGGCCTCGCCGGATCCGGGCGAGGCCGAGCTCGCCCGCCCAAGGCGAGGCCGAGCCTCGCCCAACCACGGCGAGGCTCGGCCTCGCTGGAGGGCCGGCGAGCCTCGCCGTGGCGGGCGAGGCTGCCCGGCCCCGTCGGCCGGTCGCCGGAGGCCGGTGACCGGCCGAAAAAAGAAAAATTAAAAAGAAAGGAAAAAGTGAAAAATAAAATAAAAATATTTAAAAAATTAAAAGAAATAAAAAAAGAATAAAATTTACCAAACGTGTTTCTATTCATTTTTTATTCCCGGACCAAACGTTACCAAACGTGTTCTTTTGTTCAAAAATTGTTCCTCGGAACAGAAACACTTTTTTTTGTTTCTGTTCCCAGGAACAAAAAAAGAACAGAAACGTTACCATTCGCACCCTAAACTACGTTAGCCTTTCTGTTAGATAACCAAGTCATTTTGAAGTGAAAGGTTACCATCCAAATAGATATTTGATCATCATTTTGATATATTTTGATCATGCAGTAGTTGGGTTACTTGGCATATGTTCACCAAAAGGCTAAGCTCCTCTGTTGGCAGCACAGTGTAGATCGTTTCCTGCAGCCTTCACTTCATACAGGCTTTACTTCATTGTGAAAGTAGCTTGTCTTGGTTTCTGGAGGACATGTACAGCATACGATTTGTTTCTGTTGCCATGTGTGCTTGAGCAAACTGAAAAATCAACTACACTCATCCTGTTTCTGTGACTGAGAATACTCAGCAAACATCTACATGTCGTGCTGCCACAAGGGCACAATGACAATGACCGTGCTGACTGTGCAATCAAATTCTAAATGTTGGTGCACTTTCTTAGTCAAACTGACTTGCAATTGATATTTTATGGCGGTCTTTGGTGTATGTCCAAACTGAAATTTTCATGCACTCAAAATATTTAGCTTTTCTGCAGAGCAAATGATGTCACTGTATGTGTAGATAACCAGCAGTTTCAAAGTGAAATTAGACAAACTGCTTTAGTTTTTTTCATTTGGGAGAGTGATCTCGGCACCCTGGTCCCTGGTGCTGTCATTGTACTTATGTGGCATTGTGCCTTTCTTATTTTGAAAATGAACTGATTTTATCTGGCTAGTTGGCTATGAGATCGAACCTCCAACCTGTTGCCCCCACCCCCATCCTCCATCCACTAGACCAACTGCCTACTGGTGTAAATGACCTGAAGTTTTTATCAATTACAAGAATTAGGGAATTGGCCATATGAGCCAAGCGTAATGAAACTTGAAATTTGTCACAATAATAGTGAAGAACTCTTTATATCGGACAAAAAGTTAGGCTGAGCTTGGGGAAAGATGATGGACATCCTGGTTAAACTATATGAAGGCCAGTTGTAAAAATATTGGGAGAATATGCTTTGCTCAAAAATGCCTTGTAGTCAAATCCTGATGTTTTAAGTGTATATACAAGTAACCAAGTCTGCCACTTCATTGCTTACAGCTACTTCATTTTTTTGTTGCGCCATATTCAGTGATGCCTACTCAGGCTTCTCCTGAAGAAATCCTTGAAAATATCAACAGCAAAGACAATTGCCAGACATGACCAATTAGAAGTTAGTTTGCTAGACTTGATTATACTGTTTTGATAGGATATTGCAACGTAATTTGACTGTGAACGAAGTCCAGTATGCACTCTCCCTTCGTTTCCAATGTACAGCCAAACAGCAGTAGGGTTTTGTTTTCTTCGGCATCTAATGCATAATATAAGGTTCATCAGCGATTTTGTGGATGACTTCAAGATTTTTTTGTCAATAATCTAATCGCAGTGATTGAGAGTCCATTAGGGAAGAATGAACCCAAAACATCAGGTATCTATATAATTAATCTATCGAAATTAGGACAGGGACATGCTTTTATTGTCAGGCATCTCAGAGATCAAGATGTCCATAGTTAATGATTCTTAAAAATGTATTAGCACTAAGCTCCAAGTTCATCATAGACTGCAATTAAGAAAAAAAATGGCTCCTCTCATATCTAAACACGAAAATTGGTTCTTCATATGTCGTAACAGTCTCAAAATTTTCTCCGTCAAGGACTTGCGAACATTGTGAGGCCATTAATCCATAGGAATTCCTGAGTTCAGAATGAAATATCGATAAGTCCTATTCATTTGGTGTGTTAAAACAAAAATCAAGTGCCAATATTCTAGTCATTATTTTAAGTTTAGCTCACCGTTCGACTACATTTGAACAAGTATATTTGTTTTAGTCCAGTAAAATCTAACTCCATGACTCTGTCATTATGATTTGATCATGTGATTCAAGTCCTCTTGTTTTTAACTTCGTCTTCAGAAGAGTGTAAAACCACAAGGTGATAACAATACGGGGAGTGATATGTAGGAACAATGATCATCTCTCCTACCCCAATGCACACATAACAAATCCTATAATTTACATCCGTGGTCCCAACCCTTAAGTCTGTTCTCCGATCGACAATTTTTAGTGTCAAGAACCAAACTACATCACTGTAATTTTATGTAACCAAGATATAAAAGGCTGCTTAAGAATAGTTATGGAATTCTTGCGATGCCGCTGCTTCGATTCAGTTGCTCTTTGCTACTTCTGCAGTTGCTAAATGAGCCACAACTTCCTGCACAAAATCATAGTTCCAACAACTTTGTTAGGAGTTAACCTGCTCAAACAGTCAGTCTGATACGTTTGTATTTCTTGGTCTTCACATCAATGTTTTAACGCATAGTAAATGTATCAAAATCAAGGGAAAAGAATGGGTTGTGTAGATTAGCATGAACATAATCAGCGTCAAGACATATGTCTGCGAAACTGCATGCGTGATCTTATGATCCTGAATGCATGTCTCTAGTATTCGAACTCAGCGGTTAAATTCTCAGAAGATTCATTTAAGTACCTCATCAGGAGCAGAGTCATTTTCCTTTTCCCTCATTTCCTCTGCCTTCTGCAGTACAGAAGCATTCTTCTCTTCCACCACCACTTTACTGTACTCGCCCTCCTTGACCGGTTCATGCTGGGGCGAGTTGTACTCAGAGGAGAGCCCCTCGGACATGATCTCTTCCAGCGCTTCCTTGTCTCTTCTCGGAGAGAAGTAATGATCCGGCGAGTCGTGGGATATGAACCTCCCTGGCTCTGCCTCTTCCTCTTCTAGTACCGTTTCCGTCTCCGGCTCTAGCTCCTGCTCAGGCTCAATCTCCTTTTCTTCCTCTACACACTTTTCTCCGTCTTGGTCTTTGTTCAAAGCTTTTGTTTCTTCTCCTTTGATCTCTTCTTCTTGTTCAAGCTCGAAATGTTCACTTATGTCCTCAACTGTGGCTGCAGCTCCTGTATCCCGGCTCAACGAATCATTGGCTTCCTGTTGCACAAGTAATGCCGTGTCATTCCCAATTGCTTCCATCTGAGGAACGTTCTGTTCTGCTTGTTTGTTCTTCTCGTAGGCGCTTGAACTCCGGCTTTTGGTAAGGGTGTTTCCGGTGGCAACCGCATGCTTCGACTCCCTGCAACCCATTTCTTGTAAAAAGAAATGTCGATCGGAAGGAATTATATTGGAGGATTGATTCTCTCCCTTCATGCATCAGATTGTAATGAAGTTTCGGCTTTTGTTTTCTTTGTCTGTTGGAGCTTTGATTTGCTTAAGCGGTTTGTTCCCGTGGTTGACAAGAGGCAGGAGTTTTTTCTGTTGTGGATTAAGGGTGGAGAG
Organism: Eucalyptus virginea; assembly: GCA_014182375.1. Lineage (NCBI taxonomy): Eukaryota > Viridiplantae > Streptophyta > Magnoliopsida > Myrtales > Myrtaceae > Eucalyptus > Eucalyptus virginea. The sequence continues at coordinate 29,349,065 of CM024518.1, forward strand.
GAGACAGTTGCAGCTTAAGTTACAAAGGCGAGTATTTCCCTTGAATCTAGAAAACGACAGTTCGTTTCTCATTATCCGGCGGGTTTTTGTTTATATTAAACCCAACCTTGTTGTGGTTAGTTCAATGAAAAACTTACTTTACGATTAACATCCACACACACCCAAGCAAAATTCGATATATAAAAGATTAAATTGTCCCTTCTGGCAAACTTATTGGTTCTGAGTGCTTTTAATGGGTGTAAGAATTTAGGACATGAGGGTAGACATTTTTGGAGAGAATTTTATAAATGGAAACATTAGGCTAATTGATGCAGAAGTGCAAAGTAGTCTCTATAGGTAAAACTCAACTATGTATTAGTGTTTTCAAAACTAAAGGTATGTAACGAGTCATTGCGTAAAAAGTGAGGCGTGTTTTTGATATATTCTGAATATTAATCGACCTTATAAACCAAAATTTATATGATTGTCAAACATGAAATTGTTTGTATTTAATCGTATAGGAAATTAAATTTATACAACATTCCGAATCCACGTACAAATCCTTTCCTGAACCAATAAATCAAAATGGATCTATAATTAGCATGTTAGAAAGGTAAATATCATCTTTTTTTCAGAAAAATGACAACTTGCAGAGATAGTGTGTTCAAGGAATGACTTTTCGGTTGAGACGCAAAGTGGAGAGAACTTGGAACAAAAGCTGGGCATTTCTAATCTTTTGCTACTTAGTTTCCATTCGTCTCTGAAAATGTGATGTTTATGAAAAGTATTTTCTAGCAAATTATTTTTCAAAAAAATGACAATATTTTCCGATATTCGTTTGAAACTTGAAAATAAATTAGAAAATATTTTTCGCCATTCGATATTTTCCTGTATAGACTCATTTTAATACGTTTTTATTTTTTACTTTATTCTTTTATTTTTTAAAAATAAATTGTTTATTTTTCTTTCTAGTTTTTACTTATACTTTTACTTTCTCTTTTTATTTTTTCTTTTCCTTTTTCTTCTTCTTTGATCGGCTGTTGACCAAAGGCGAGCTCGAACTCGCTGGCCTCGAAAAGGCTCACGCTCACTGGTCTAGCAAGTGGCCAACTCGAACTCGAGTTCACCAAGCTCAAGCCTCGCGAAATTGTCGAGTCACAAGCTCGCGCTTGCCGATCTAGCAAGTGGCTAGCTCGAGCTCGCCAAAGGTTAGTGAGCTCGAGGTTCGCCTATGGCCGTCGCCAGCCATTGTTATGGCTAGCAACAAGCCTGAAAAGAAGGGGAAAAAAAGAAAGAAAAATAAAAAATTCGTATTTTTAAAAAGTAAAAAAAGAAAGAAGAAGGAGCTAGAGATGAGAGAAGGAGAGTAAGAAAAATATTTTCCCTTACTTGAAAAGTAGAAAACATTTTCCCCTATTTTAGAAGATTTTTTCCATTGATGGAAAATGTTTTTCTTGACTAGTTTTTTTTTATAATGAAATAAATACCAAAAAAATCGGAAAACGTTTTCATGGAAGTTGTTTTTTGTGAAATGAATGAACCATTGGTTCCGTTCTGTCAGCCATTTATTTAGCCACACTAAGTTTCTGCATAATAACTAAATTGGAAATAAGAATCCCTTTTGAACACGAGATCATGAAAAGCCAAAAGAACAAGCGAGATGAGTTTGACTATCTTCCTTAGCCATCACATAAACAAACAAAATAACATGTACTAAGCGCTAGCCAAACGGAATTTTGTGATTACCACCTTCTAACGAGACAACCATGTCAAACGTTTATCCAACTCAGTCCAGTCTTGTGGATTAAAAGCAGTACTCCACTGCGGCATCTATGTTTGCAAAGTTGCCTCTAAATTTTATTTTGGGTATCGGCTTTTGATAAATTCAGTTGAATCCAAAAGCAATCGGTCTTGCATTCGACACTTACGAGGTGGAACAAGAAAGACGGGGGCTATAACCTTATCTAATATTTGCTTTGTGGTTTATTTATTATTTATCATCGTGCATTCACGATTAAAGCATCCAGAAGAATTTTTAAAATTGGGGAACGACATCTAAAAAAAAGTTTTGCAAATTTGTAACTCAGGATTCAACAAAAGGGATATTATGAAGTGAAATGCACAAAAAATGTTGAATAAAATCTCGTATAGGATAATGTTAAATTGCTAAAATTTATATCATATGTATGGGCTTAATGCTTTAAGGAGAACTCTAACTTTAGGTCCAACCCCAAATTTATTCCGAACTTCTTTTATTTAAAAATAATCACAAACTTTCCCTATAGTCCCAAATCTAGGGGAAATTATCAAAAAAAATCATAAATTTATTACATTTGTTAGTCCTAAATCTTTTAATTTACTTAGCTAGAAAAAATTGAACTAAAGACAAATAAATAAATAGACAAGATATATGAAAAATAGTAAAAGATTAAAATAAATTCTCTACTTAGCGAACATTCCATATTATGAAATCAGTTTACTTTTATAAATCTTTCTTTATTCAAAAGTAGAATTAAACGATTTATTTTTTTTCCAGTCTTTTTGAGGTTCCATCAAATTACATAATGAAAAAAGTTAAAGAAATGGTAGACGCTCGCCCATATCATGGCAATCTAACCAAGAAAATTTAAATAAAAAAACCACGAAATTATTTTCCTTTTTCTCATTTACCACAGACTCGGATTAGGAAAGTTCCCCACTCCAGGAACTTTGGAGAAGTCCATATCTCCTTTCAGTTGGGGATTTGATAAAAGCTTCCCTCCACGCGGCACTAACGCAAGCTCGTTCCACTGCTTTGTTGTAAAGATCCTGCTCCAATGTAGGCATGGCAACTAGGACATCGATCACAGCAGATACGGAAAATGGGTCTACAGGTGGTGATATGACTTGTGAATTGATAGAACCACTTACAGATTGACTAGCCCTAGTTTTGATCATCTCTTGTATGATTTTGCAGGTGCTAACAACACCAAATGAGTGACTCCTCCTTCTCCTCTTACTATTTGGAGTTTTATCCATCCTATGTTTGTCATAAACCGAAGTAGGAGTTTTGTCATACATAAAAACTCCCTCATCAATATAGTGTTCACTTAAGTCCTCTCGTCCATCATCTGCATCATCACCACCAATGTCAAGTTCGTCCGACATCACCAAATATTCGGCATTTCCTGCTGTATGCTCCCCGGTATCATACGTATCACCAAATACAATACATAAGTCGGGATATTGAGGAAACCCATCATTCTTGAATTTTGCCCACTCAACATTATCCTGCAATTTTCACAATGATAACATATATCAACAATAGAATTAAACATCTTGACATGTACATTTATAGTGATCTCAAAATGACCAAAGGTTAAATCATACCTTGACATGAGGTTCCCATATACTTGGATCATCAACAACAATTGTTTTGTTCACATTATCCCAACCAAATCCGGATTGTGAAAGAAGTTTCTTGAAACTACCATACTGTTTTTTCAATGTGTTCACCTTGTTCTTCAACTGTACTTGAGTATATTGGAGTCCTGCTCGTTTATTGAATTCTGTCCGTACGTTATTCCACCCTGCTTTGTTGAAAGCAGAAAAGGTGCGATTTCCCTTTTTGACCTCTTCTACCAATAAACTGACGTACAAGTTGGTTAAAGGCTCAGTCCATTTTGCGGTCCACTTTGTGAATGCCTCTTTTTGGGATGCCATGTAACCTTCACTAGTTGAGCATCATATGAGTTCAAGACAATTAAATAGATGAAAAACCACTTTCTTTCTAATATAAAGTCATAGCTTGTCCCTAGGATTAGGCTGGGTTCATGAAGCATGCACTCCAAGAGTTACTTTAACTATCAAAAATGAAGTAACTACAATATAACCCAATGATTGGCATTATTTTTTTCTCTTCCAATCATTGAGTAACAAGAATTCAGCCTCGCCACTATCACACCAAAAAGAGAGTGCAACATGCTGCTTCCTTATTTTCTCATTACCATTTTTTAGACGAAAGAAAGACACAAGTAACAAATTCAGTTATAGGATGATATTATCTCTAAACTTTGGATAGCTATTCAATACATAAAAATGTCATTATAGTAACTACAAGCATCAAACCATAATCAATGGATCCAACTCAAAACCTTGAACAGCTACCCAATGCATAAAAGTTCCTAAAAATGTCAGTATCTTTGTCATTTTGTGTCATAATCTAGAACCCGAAATGTTTATTAGTGCACTCAGAGGAATGTCCTTTTCACTTTGAGTTACTTTTTGCCTTTCAATGTGTAAATGCTGCTATACCTTCAGTCATTGCAGCTTCTATGTAGGGTACATTGCCATTCAAACATACTATGCTTGCCCTATACAACCCCTGGTCTTGTTGTGATCCTTGATAGAGACTCAACTTCGACACAAGAGTATGCAACTTCCACACCATAAATTTGTTAATTAATTCCTTCAGCCTTCATGTTCTACCTATCAGTTTGTTTCCATTCCCTTGAAAGTGCATATGGACTTCTTAGCTGTCACTTATTGATCTATTGTGGGATACGATTCATTATAACCAATGTAAAAACTTTAGGTTGAAATGAATCTCTTAACTGGTCACTTAACAACTCCTATATTTTTTTTTTTTTGTCCCTTCGAAAATTTCAGATACTCGTTGTTTCAGGTCATATTATGGTGATCCTATTTTAAATCCATTTACACCTCGGGAGAGGCCACCTTTAAAGAATGTGTTTTGTATCTATGGGATAGATTCCAAGACTGAGGTATGAAACATTCTCAACATAAGGATTTATGATGCATCGGAGAAAACAATGCTTATGAGTTGTCATAATGCCGACATTTTTTATTTGGTTAAGTGACTTTCTTAATATAGTAACTCGGATTGGCTAAAACAGAGCCTTTATCACAGCCTATCGCTAAAATAGAGCATCAACAACTTTAACTACTCACACACGCACACATATACACAACTATCTCATTTCATTTCATACTCCCACTGGTTTTGAGAGACAAAGAAGCATAGAGAAAAGTGTTCATCAATATTGGCTCAGGTTTGTTTTAGTTAGCCTAGCTAATACATGTGAGAATCAAGGGCGACATAGGCACGAGGGAAGCAACGTGAGAGAGGCGAGCACAAACAGAGGCGACGCGACGGAGGCGACACAATTCAACTTCATAAAAAGTGAGAATCACCACTAGAACCGGTACAATGAGAAAGAATCAAAGTAACAAACCTGATTTAGGGCAAGATGACTACGAGGCGACGCGACCAGAGGGGATACGACTGGAGAAAGGTGACTGGAGGAGACAGGACTAGAGGCAATGGGATCGGAAAGAGGAGATTGGAGGCAACGGGACTAGAGGCGGCAGATTCAACTTCAGAAAAAGTGAGAATCACCACTAGAACAGGTACAATGAGAAGGAATCAAAGCAACAAACCTGATTTAGGGCAAGATGACCACGAGGCGACGCGACCAGAGGCGATGCAACCGAAGAAAGGTGACCGGAGGCAACGGGACTAGAGGCGATGGGATCGGAAAGAGGCGATCGGAGGCGACGGGACTTGAGACGGCGGGATCGGAGAGAGGTGACCCAACCGAAGCCACACGATCAGAGACAACGAGATTGGAGATGATGGCACCAAAGAGAGGCGGAGGTGACAGGACTGGAGGCAACCCGTTCGGAGAGAGGCGACCCAAACCACCAAAGAGAACTGCGACTGGAGACGACGGACCGAAGAGAGGCAATGACCGGATTGTAGAAAGGCGACCAAAGGCTACGGGCACGGGACCAGAGAGAGTCGACCGGAGGCCACGGGACCAGAGCCGACGGACCAGCGCCAACGGGACTAGAGAGAGGCGACTGGAGGTGATGAGATTGGAGAGAGGCAAGCGGACAAAGGGAGAGGTGAGCTGAGAAGGGAGCAAAAGAGAAGTTAGGGTTTTCTATTTAGGGGAAAACAGAAGCTGTTTCTTATTTTTGTTCCCGGGAATAAGGAGTTCACCGATTTCTTCGGCCCCAATTCGCGTCCCGCTGGCGACGTCCCCTCGTCACCACTGTCGTGCGTTTCTTATCTGCACGATCAGGAGAGGAAACCCATTGTCGACCACCCGAGGGGTGATGTGCACTCGCCGCCATTGTCGTGCGTTTCTTATCTCCATGATCAGGAGAAAGAAACCCATTGCCGACCACCTGAGAGGCAAGGTCCACTCACCGCGATCGATGGACTCTTAATTGTGCGTTTCTTATCTGCGCGGTCAGGAGAAGAATCGTGATGAAGAGTCCACAGAAATTTCATCTGCAAAAGTGGTGGCGGCTCGCGAATTCTTTCTCCTCATGCCTGATGGGAATGGTTTCTTGGGCACCAAGGAACTCGGTGACCCTTGTCAAGAAATCTCTCCTGGCCAACCGAAGCGCAAAAGAAAGAGGCTTCAGGACGTGAAGATGAGGAAGAGAGACGCAACGGCGTTTTCCACAGAGTTGGTGCTGCTCTTCGACCCTTATAAGATCAAGAAGAAGCTTACAAAGAGCGATCTTGGCCACCTGTCGAGGCACTTGATTCCACGGGCATGCGTGACGACCCACGCGCTCCCGGCCACGAGTAAGGAGATGGTGACTCAAGTGATGAGTGGCGAGGGTGAGGACGTCCTTGTATGGGACGCGGACACGCATTCGGAGCACCGACTGGCGTTTGCTTTCTGGGCGTCGTCAGGGGCCTACGTCCTGAAGGGGTGTTGGATCAAGGAGTTCGTGCAGCTGAGGAGTTTGGCGGCCCGCGATGAGATAGGGATTTATTGGGATCCTACTACTAACAGGTTCCATTTCAGCCTTCTTCGCAAGGCGACTCAGACTTGGTCTTGAATTAGTATTTCTTTTGTTCGAGACCAACAGAAAAAAGTTTTGATCTTTAGAGAAGGATGTTAGTGATGGAATTTCATTGTACGCAACCAATCTTTCTCTGTTTCCTCCAGAAATTCAATTTTAGACAAGTGCTTCTTTTAAACCTTGGTCCCATGTCTTTAAATTACTTGTTGAGTTTCTTAGTCACTGTGGTGAAATATAAAATTTTCTGTTTTGAATGGGCGAAGTTGATTATGGTAAAGTAATCACTGTTGTGATCCTGCAGATAAGAAACGCACGATGAAAAGTCCATCAACAGTGGCAAATGGACAGAATAGAAACGATTACGACGAAGTCTTGGAGGTTAGAAAGAAATATTTAGTTTACTGTTGCAATGGGAAGGTGAGTGATGTTATCAATCTTCGCAGTCGAGTTCTGAGAGTGCACTTGGAGTGAGAGGGGCTTTCTTATTAGCTAGTGTGGGGACGAAGGAGACATAGCCAGAGCAGAAATGTATTAACTTTGGAGAATGTGCTGCTCAATAGGCAGTTTTGTACAGGAAGAAGAAATATCGGTTGCAGAGATTAGCTCTGTTATATAGTTAGGGGTAAATGATTGTTAAACTACGTTAGCCTTTCCATTAGATAACTGAGCCATTGTGAAGTGAAAGATTACAATTCTAATACATATTTGGTCATCACTTTGATATATTTTGATCATGCAGTAGTTGGGTTACTTGGCACATATTCACCAAGACGCTAAGCTCCTTTGTTGGCAGCACATTTTAGATCGTTTCCTGCGGCCTTTACTTCATACAAGCTTCACTTCATTGTGAAAGTAGCTTGTCTTGGTTGCTGTAGGACATGTACAGCATATGATTTGTTTCCGTTCCCATGTGTGCTTGAGCAAACTGAAAAATCAACTACACTCATCCTGTTTCTGTGACTGAGAATATTCAGCAAACGTTCACATGTGCTGCCATAAGGGCACGATTACAATGACCGTGCTGACTGTGCAATCAAATTCTAAATGTTGGTGCGCTTTTTTGGTCCAATTGACTCGTAATTGATATTTTAAGGCAGTTTTTCGCATATGTCTAAACTCAAAGATTCAGGCACTCAAAAAAAAAAAAAAAAAAATAGGTACTCTGTAGAGCAGATGATGTCACTGTATTTGTAGATAAACAGTAGTTTCGAAGTGAAATTAGATGAACTGCTTCAGTTTCTTGAATTTGGGAGAGTGATCTCGGCACCTGGTCCCTGGTGCTGTCGCTGTGCTTATGTGGCATTGTGCCTTTCTTAATATCACGGGTTCTTCTAGGTTGTGTTTGCAGGTTTTACGGCAACATCCGGCTGCGGCAGTTCCTCGCTGCACCTCCCGGTGTCTTCGCAGCAAGGCCGGCGACAACTGCGGTTCAATATCCCAGCACGTTCGAACGAGATTCCGATCGAAGCCATTGATTCTCGCCATCACGCCGGGCAACATCCCTCCTCAAATTGCACTAGTTCAGACCATTGTCGCCGTTGGTCCTCTTTCTTTGCAGGACATCCGGCTTTGACTAATCGAATGGTAGTCCCTGGCACCCTGCCATGTGCCACCGAGAGCTATTAATTATCTAGTTTGATTTGACTGAGCTTTAGGCATTATCCAAATTGGGGATAAATTAGTTGATTTAATTATTAATTTGACCGCCGCCGCCACACCTCCCCCTTGTGGGGGAAGCCCCTTTCATTTCCCTGTACCATGCCCTAGTATTTCACAGAGGAATGCGTCGCAGGGATCTAGGGTGGGTCCCTTACCCCCAAAGGAGGTTATGGCGGGTTGCCCTGTGGGGCCTTACCCTGGGTTTTACGTCTCCAGAGGACCCATTCAGACGAAGCCTTTTAAGGTCTTGCTTAGGACCAACTTGGGACGAGTCCCGCCTCGGTTGACCCCCCCTACCCCAAGGGGGTCCCTTCATTGGCGGCGGCCCACCTTGTTCCTTGGGTTTTGATGGCGGGGACCCCTAGGATAAACCCCTACCTGGTGGTTAACCCGCACGGGTCTGGGGGAGCTTTTTAAGGACCTGCTCAAGTCCTGACTGAGCTTTAGGCATTATCCAAATTGGGGATAAATTAGTTGATTTAATTATTAATTTGACCGATAAAGATATCGGATAAATTTTTTAATAGATTTAATTTAAATTTGGATAATTGATTATGCCTAAATATTGGGTTAATCTTTAATTTAAATCATGAGAGCACCAGATTTTCTTTTTTTTTTTTAAAGATTATCTCAATCTTTAATTGCAAATTTAATTGTGGATTGCTTTTGCGGATTAGGCGAGTCTGGGGGTGTTTGGTTCAGCTTTCCCAAGGGGCTTTGGGCCCCCAAAGCCCCTTGGGAGAAATTTTGGGTGTTTGGCAAGGACTTTCGAATGCCCATTTGCGAAATGTGGGCATTTTAAATGCTTTGAAAGCCGAAAGGCGGGGGACCAGCTTTGAGCATTGAGCATTCCGGGTATGCGATTTTACTGTTCACCGCGTCACTGTTCATCGTCTCCTCCGCCGTTCGCCTTCTTCTTCGCCGTTTGTCTTCTTCTTTGCCAAAGGCGGCGCTCAGCCGCGATTTGGCCGCCGAGAAGCCTCGCCTGAGGTCGCACAACCTCAGGCGAGGTGGCCTGAGGTCGGGCGACCTCGGCCCGGCGTCGCTGGTATCGCGCGACCGGGCGACGCCGCCCGAGGTCGCGCGGACCTCGGCCGGCGTCGCCCGGGTCTCGCGCGAGCCGGGCGACCGGGCGATGCCGGATCCGGCCGTTCGGCGGCCGATCCGGCGGTCTTGAGGCCGATCGGCCTTCGCGACCTCCGGCGGCGATCTCGGAGGTCCGGCGACGGCGATTTGGCCGTCCGTCCAAAGGGGCGGCGGTTGGCCGGCCGCCGGAATTTGATTTCAGATTTTAAAAAAAATAAAAATAACAAAAGCTAATTATAAATGTAAAATTTGCCAAACGGTATTTATGCTAAGTTGCATTTCAATGCTAAAATTTACCAAACGGTCTAACATTTCCGAAAGCCCCTTTCCCTTAAAGATATTTGCATTCTCGATGGCGCATTCCCCAAAAGTCGAACCAAACGGGCCCTCTATCTCTAATATAGATAATTTCCATATATCAAAAAAATCTAAAAAACGATTGCGTGGCATACCATATCATTTAGATTGCATGATAGGACTAGATAGATATTATCCTATTATAATTTAAATTCATGTTTGAATAATATCTAGGCTAAATAGCATTTTCTACGTAGAATTGCATGCTGAGATAAGTATAGTCCATTTCCTAACTTAAATTAGATAATATTGCACTTGGTATATTTCTATTTTAAATTATTTCTAGTTACAAATTTTAAAGAAAAACCAAAAATATCATATGCATGTCATATAGCTTGCATGCTAGGTTTATTTACTTAGAAATTGCATGTCAACAGAAACAGGTCATATACTTAAATAAAATTGCATGCCATATAGGTTAGCTTTAATTTTAAGATAAGAGGAAACCCCAAAAATATTTTTTTGCTTTTGTACATTTAGTCTCTTTGATGCAATTCCTTTGAATTCACGATCAAGACATGCATGCGGTACACATACTTCCGATTGTACGGAGTGTGAAAGTGTATTTAAATCCCGAATATGTGGAAATGCGTGCAATAGAATCACTTTGAAGACACTGCCAAAAAAAAAAAAAAAAAAAATCACTTTGAAGACAACGAAAGCACAAACGGCGAAAGTACCAACGAACCGACGCTTAAACAAGCGAGTCGTATCCAAAATGTACACTCTGAAAAATTATGCTCCTTAATCATTACCATAGGAAAGCAAGAGAACAGCCTCTAGTACTCTGAATGCATGTTTTACCCCAATATACACTTTGAAAAACTATTTTAATAAATTGCAACTTCCTGAAAAATGCGTTGTTACTTGATGGCCAGAGACACCAGTTTCATGCCACTACTTTTTTCAAGCCCTCCCCTAAAGACCTCAAAAGTTTGGTCAAAGACTATAGATTATGCTTTTGCATTTTAGGATTGTCATCAATTTGTTTTGGTTCTATATGCAATGGCTCGGGATGTTGCTGTGGCCAATTCAAGTAAAGTTTTGTGCATCTGTGAACTTTGGTTTTGCAGTTTATATCCGTTAGCGAAAGATAGTAATTCATCTCATCCTTAGATAAAAAAACAAGTCTGTGTGATCACCCTCCTGAACACACATGCTCCTCTGCATTGTTTTGCAGCATGATGGCATGAAGAAAGACTAATCTGCAACTTTATTCTAATAATCAAACCAAATCTTAACTTGGACATCTCTATAAGTATAACAATGACAAAATGGTCATCTGATTAGACATTTTGACTTTAGCCTGGCTTGACTTTGGAAATCAACAAGGTTGAACGTGTTTTATAAGTATTATGCCCAATTATGCTTTTAAATACTGAGCAAATTAGGCTATAAGAAATTTAGAGCTTCATTATGAAATATGCATTTTACCAAGCAAAGTTTTTATTCTTTTAATGTTTAAATTTTTGTATCCCTATATATATTTATCTTACCTTTTAGGTGATATTTGAGAGTAGAAACATTGTGAGTTGAAATGCGTCTAATTTTCAATTGTGAGTTTCGACTTTCTACACTTTGCAAAAAAGTAAGGCAAAAATTTGACAGTGAAAATTAGAGTGGAAGTAGAATATAACTGACTAAAATAAAAACTAAGTCAACTTGCCTAGAGGCGATTTTATTGTGTTCATGCCAAATGCAATCCCAATATAATTAGTGTTATGCAAATGGGATGTGTCGAGAATTACCCACTTTAATTATAATTGATCCAAAGAACTTTTTTTTCCCCTACACTTAGTGCACACTTACTAGGGTATCCAACAAGCATATGATGACTACTCCACACAATAATAACAAACAAAACATTAAGTCAATCAAAACCAGTGGTTTCAAAATTAAGGTGTCACGTCACATGGCGAGGCAGAGTAATCAATCCGTCACAACATACCCATTATTTATCCCATCGAAGCATGAAATAAAATTTTTCCAATTTTTTCAATGAGAAGTCATTTTTTACATTCCTCTTTTCCCCAAAAAAATAAAAATAAAACAGCAACATTTTCACACTTTACTTTTTTAACCGGCGTAAATACGTGTTTTAAATTTCTAGCGTATAGCCGGAAACAGAGTAGAATCGCCCGCCGGCTTTGCTGAGATAATGCAAAAGAGTCCGGGACAAGTCATTTCACAGAACTCCGTAGTTGTCTCTTGTGCACTCTCTCTGAATCGAAATCTCCGGCGAGCCATCTCGCCGTCGGTTTTCTCCGATCGGCCAAGCTCCGGCCATGGCGGCTCCAGCTCCGGCTTCATCTTCATCTTCCTCCGCCGGGCTTTGACCTCCCCCCCTTCCCCCACGAGCTCGCCATGGCGGCCGCCGCCGCGGCAAGTCCCGGACCGTCGTCGAGCCCTTCGCCCAGTTCGATCTCGCCGCGCACGCCCGCTCGCCGGTCCGATCCGTCGCCGTCTCCACGCTCTCCGACGCCCAGACCCTGGTCTACCTCGGGACCGAATCCGGCGCCCTCGCGCTGCTCCAGGTCGTCGCTTCCCCCGACGCTTCGCCTCCCTCCCTCGGGGACGACGCCAGGGCTCTCCCGCAGGCGCCGGCGCCGGCGCGGCAGGCCGGCGGCGGCGGCGGAGCGTGTCTTTCCTGCGGAGCGTCGCGGTGACTCGGGAGTCCCCGGTGGATGCGGTGCACGTGCTTGCGGAGATCGGGAAGGTGCTGGTGCTTTCGGAGGGGTCTCTGTTTCTGGTCGATTCTCTTTTGACGCAGCCTACGAAGAGAATCCCGCCTTTCAGAGGGATTTCTGCCGTCGCGAGGAGGTTCCGAGCAGGCGGTGCGACTGGGGGCTCTGATTTGTCTGATTACTCAGTGAATGCTTCGGATAATCCTAGCGCCGGCTCTCGGCTTTTGCAGAAATTCGGGAGTGGCATTCGTGCAAATGGCGTGAAAGTCAAAGAAGCGGAGCAATCAAGACAGCAGCCCGAAGGTAGCTACATTTTTGCGATTGTGATCGGTAGAAGATTAGTCATAGCTGACTTCAGTGCTATCAGTGAGTCTTTGGTTGTTTTGAGAGAGATGCAATGTGTCGAGGGTGTTAAGGCGATGGTGTGGCTGGATGATTCGATAATGGTTGGCACAGTTAGTGAATATATTTTATATTCGTGCATCACGGGGCAGAGTGGTGTAATATTTTCATTGCCAGACGGGTCTAGTTCGCCGCGGCTTAAGTTGCTGAGGAAAGAGTGGAAGGTTCTGTTACTGGTGGATAACGTTGGAGTAATTGTCGATTCGTACGGCCAGCCTGCTGGTGGGAGCCTGGTCTTCAGACGTGGTCTTGAGTCAGTAGCAGAAGTATCTTCCTACGTCATGGTTGTGAAAGATGGGAAGATGGACGTGTATCATAAAAAATCTGGGAGTTGTATTCAGACTCCTCCCTTTGCTGGGGAGGGTGTTGGGCCCTGTTTTGTTGCCGATGAGGAAAATGCGAATGGCAATCTCGTTGTTGTTGCATCACCCTCTAAGGTATGAATAAATTTGATCCAATGATGCTGGACATGATTTGGGATAATAGGAACGTATTCTTGATAGATAGATTAGATAAATGTATGTCCACTTTTGAGTCATGGCTATTGTTAATCAATTCCATTAGTATTTTTTTTCTTTGTGGCAGAAATCAAATGGGCTGTTATGAGTGTTGGTCTGTCTCATCTGTGAAGAATGTAGCATTAACTAATTCTCTTTGATTGTTAAACAGAAGAGGCATGTGATTGAACTAATAGAGAGAACCAGTTACATTGCATTGTTGTAAACTTGTAATTAAGATCTAATACTTCCCATTGGTATGGATATTGGATGTAAATGGTGGTTTGTGCTGTCTAATTTCTGTGCATCAAGTAAATTCCACCAAAAGTTAATGCCTTTACTTTTTTTGTTTTCCTTTTATTAAAAAAAACCATCAAATTGGTAATTGAGCATCGTTTCTAACTGGACGGAATTACTCCCTGATAGCCAAATAGATGAAAGAATGTTTAACTACAGCTTCTTTGTCCTCATTATGTTTTTCTGTTAAGAGTGGATGAGTAGTCTTATGCATTTCTGATTTTAGGCAAGACTAGGCATTCTAAGGGAAAGAATCTTTTAAAGGAATAAGATATTAAGTATCTGATACTGACAGAGAAGGAAGATAACCATTTCTTCATATGTTTCTTTATACCAAATATGGAGCAGAACACCTATATTTTCTGGCAGATCTTGTTTCTTGAATGTCCAATGTCTCCATGAGTGTTTGTAAACCTGGACATGCTGCCTTTTGGAACCAGTTGGTCCGGATTTACTCAATCACCTAGACTAGTCATGAATCATTCAAACTGGTGTTGACCTGGTTCGACCAATCAATCTTTTGAACCAGTTATCAGTTTTACAGGATCTTTGACCATGTGGTTGACCTTGTGAAAAGATTTAAAGAGCCCCCCCCTTTTTTTTTTCTCTTGGTTGGGGGGGGGGTTCTCTACTTCATGAAAGTGAAGTATGTTTGGATGTATCGTATATTCTACACTTAATTGTCCAACTTATAGACTTGGTGGTTCAGCCGGTTGAACCTGTCAACTAGTGAACCAGAGATGCCAGAGATGAGGCCTGTCCTTTGACTGGTCTGGGATTAGAGACATTGGTCTCTGTACATTCTACTGTTTTATTGAAAAAGATGATGTTTTTGTTGACATGTTAGGCTTAGCCTTAGCATGTGTCCTTCCCAATAACATTGAAAAATAGGATTAGCTTACAATCCCTAATTTGTATAAAAATCTCCAAGTTAAATTCTCCATACAGAAACATACTTAGTAATTTCATATGGGCAACCTTCTTCTTTGGCAAAGATGTTGCGTAATGGTTATCTCGCAGGAATAGAGTGGATACCGGAGAAAGGACTAGTATATCCTCCTTTCCTCTTCTAATATCATTGTATAAGCTTGTCATCTACACACTTTTGAGGAGTTATCATGCTTAAACTTTGGTTCTTGGTAGCAAAATTTGTGTTGTAGACTACATTTTCTAATGGGGTGACTACAGAAAACGTTCAGTATGAACTTTAGCAATCTAGGCCTGCATCTCTAGATGAAAATATTTGCAGGCTAAATGTTTTCAGCTGAAATTTTTTTCAAGGGAAACAATTTTCTCAATAATTTTGTCGAGTATTTATTATGTGCACCAATAGAGAATTTCTTTCACAAATTTTGGATGGATGATCAGTTTATTAGTAGAATGTGGGGGTTACCAGTGGGCTGGTTCATTATAGGCTGGGGGATTTCAGAACTAAACCTGATGAATCATATTGGAAAAAAAGGTGGCTCAATGAGGCCAAAACGTGGTATTTAATCGAGATAAATGTTATGGAGAAATGCGTGATAAGAAGAGGTTCTCACATAAAAGCTACTGCCTGATGCTTGGTCAAATTAGCAGACTGCTTTGTGAAGTAGTCTTAGATACTGAAAGTTGGGGCTTAGGTATACTTCATTGCAGCTGGCGTGTTTGGGCCAATTGCTGTGCCCATTGGGAAGTGTTTGGATGTAGCTACTTATTGGTGATTGTTCTTCTACGAAATGAATTTGCTTCATTTTTTCATTATCACATTAGTAATTGCATAATCTGATTGGAAGTATTTGATTAAATTTCTCCTTGGTGTTGATCATTTCTTAGGTGTTTTGTTATCGAAAGGTCCCTTCAGAAGAACAAATCAAAGACCTTTTAAGAAAGAAGAGCTTTAATGAAGCAATATCCCTGGTGGAAGAGCTTGAGTCTGAAGGTGAAATGTCCAAGGATATGCTATCCTTTGTTCATGCTCAAGTGGGTTTTCTGTTGCTTTTTGACTTGCACTTTCAGCAGGCGGTGAATCACTTTTTGCAGTCAGAGATAATGCAGCCTTCTGAAGTCTTTCCTTTCATAATGCGAGATCCCAATCGCTGGTCACTGCTGGTAGTGGGCATATACTCTTACTACCATCTTGTTGTCTCTATAGTAGTCTATTATCATTTTTGTTCAAAAAAGTGTGTAGTAACATGATGGCGAGAATCCTAGAAAAATGTGTAACGTTGCATTATGTAGTGAAATTGGAAATTGGTTACTTAGGGCATATTGAAAGTTCTGCAGAAGCAAGCTTCTTGTGGCGAACGTTTGAAAACTTATGCTGATCTTTATTCTGCATTATCCAATGCTGAATAGTCAGCACAAATGGAGGTCATTTTTGTTCTTTGTGTGCCCTGGTGCTTGTGCCCGAATGCCAATTTAACACCATTTTAACAACCTTTATTTCATCTCTAGTGCAAAGATTCATTTTTTTATTTTTTATTTTTATAATAATAATTATTTTTTTATTTTTTATTTTTAAAAAAAGTCAAAGTGAGAGCTGAGAAGATGCAGGTAATGTTCTAGCTCAGTACTTTGTCCATAAGGGTATTAGAACCAGGGGCAGCACAATGGCATAGAAATGCTAGGATTAGTGTCTTCATGTTTCTTTTTAAAATCCTATATATAATGAAGGGAAAAAGAAAGTGCTAGGAATATTTTGGAATGGACAAGTTTTCCTTGAGTAACATTGCCAATTTTCACTGGTTCTCAATTTACTACTCCAGTTGTATATTCATGTTAAACCAATAGAAGAGCTTGGAGTTGTTTCTTGCAAGTGATGGATGAAGTCATGTAAGAAGGTTATGCATTGTTTTATTATGAACCTGAAGAGAAAGCTACATGGTTATACTTCTGCTGAGTATTGTTAAGTTCAGTTTTCTATTTCATGTATTTTATCTTATAAGCTTTTAAGTTTCCAAGAGTCTTTGGTGATACAGAGCAGACTAATGTTTTAGGTTCCCAGAAATCGATATTGGGGTTTGCATCCTCCTCCAGCACCTCTTGAAGATGTTGTTGACAATGGATTAGCAGTCATTCAAAGAGCTATATTTCTTAGAAAGGCTGGAGTTGAAACTTCGGTGGATCATAATTTCCTTCTGAGTCCTCCAAATAGAGCTGATCTATTGGAGGCAGCAATCAAGAGTATGATAAGGTGTGTCTGATTTGTGCTCTGTCTATTTGTTTTTCTCTGGATCTATTTTGTTGTTTTCTGTCTGTATTCCTACTGCCTTTCCTTTTAAGCTGCTGATTTTGATGTTAGAATGTCATCTAATTGCATCTTAAGTATAATTTCAATATAATGCAGGTATCTTGAGGTTTCTCGGAAGAAGGATTTGACCTCATCAGTGAAGGAGGGAGTGGACACACTTCTGATGTACCTTTATAGAGCCCTGAATTCCGTTGACAAAATGGAGGAGCTTGCTTCCTCTGAAAATAGTTGCGTTGTGGTACATTTCTTGATTAGCTAGGTTGAGTAATGGAAACATAAGATTTTGAAAGATATTTTGAACTGAAGGTTTTGCACATGATGGGAGAACACTCGTGAAAGTTCAAGTTGCATACTGTTCTTAAGTTCAATTAAGCTTCGCTTCCATCTCTGTAAATTTTCAGCTTTTGCAATACGGCCCCATAAGAATTTTTGATTATCTATGGAGTTAGCAAACTTATCTCTCTCATTGAGTTTGACTATAAATTTGATGGAAAAAAAGTAGAAAATTCCATTGAGATATTACGGAGAGTGTTAATTGAGTTTTATTAAGATTATTTATGGTATTGAAAAATTACTGTAGTATCTTTGATTCTATTGATATTTGTTAAATATCAAGAATGGAAGAGCTTCTAACACATGTTTTTATTTCTTGACTGGCCTATTAGGTATCTGCAGAATTCTCATACCAAAATATTGGGACAGTTTTTATTTCTCTTGGATTTAGCAGAGAAATCTCTTCATATGTGCCTGCATTTAGATGAAGCTACTCCTGGAATCGAACTAAAAATTTATTTCTTTCAAGAATAATAACTGTATCATTAGTTGAAATCCAGTTGTCTTATTGATTTGGAAAATATCCTTTTTAAGTCCTTTGGACCTGGAACCATTTTATAATCCCCACAATGTCAGTCCGTCTGGTTGTTAAAATATGATATGGTATTCTAACACATTGTAAAACAGTGTTCGATGTCTAATGTGGTGCAAATTGGAGTTGCCATTTTCTGGAGCTTGCCTGAAAGATTGACTGTATGATGTACATGTACGTGTGTGGTGCAGGAGGAATTGGAGAATTTGTTGGATGACTCCGGGCATCTTCGGACGCTTGCGTTCCTGTATGCCAGTAAAGGCATGAGCTCAAAGGCTCTAGCTATATGGCGTGTCTTGGCTAGAAATTATACATCTAGTATCCGGAGGGACTCTGCATCGGATAATGAACTTCAGAATAGGAGTTCAGATACTCTAAATGCTCGGGAGACTGCTGCTCGAGAGGCATCAAAGATTCTTGAAGAATCTTCAGATCAAAATTTAGTTCTGCAACATTTTGGATGGGTATGTGGTAATTTTTGAAATTTTGTAGAAACTTTTAAGTATATTTCTACCGTTTATTTTGCAATTAAACCACTAAAGGAGTTTGTATCCTGGCATTAGATTGCAGATATCAACCAGGTTCTTGCTGTTAAAGTCTTGACATCCGAGACAAGAGAAAAACAACTATCACCAAGTAAGTATCACACCTGAAAATCTTTTCCAGCCTCCACCAACTAGCGTTGGCGTGTTCAATTATGTACACTGGCACTTATTGGTCCCTTTGTGCTTTACTTTTTCTCTTTCACAGGCCTTCTACAGGTGCCTTTTAAGTTTTTTCCTCCTGCTTTTTCAATAAGTTTTTTCTTTCTTTTATTTGTTTGTTGCTTATCATTGCCTCCAGCACCATTGTAATCATCATCATAGGTGTAGCCATCATTGTGATGTTTATCTTCATCATCTTCTTTGACATGGATAGGTTGGGGTCTTACTTACCTTTTCAAGTCTTAGAATTTATTAAGTCAAAAGAGTCGATGCCTGTGTTGAAGAGGCATTAATAAAAGGAACCAAATTAGTGAAGTCTTAAAGCAGCAATACTTCTTTGTTTTGGGCAGGCATGATATGATGCACCAGAAAATTCTTACATTCTAGAATGTACTACTCAATGATCCCAATGCGGTCTGCCATAATCAATTTCTTCCCATGATGATACTTG
Source organism: Eucalyptus virginea (assembly GCA_014182375.1). Taxonomy (NCBI): domain Eukaryota; kingdom Viridiplantae; phylum Streptophyta; class Magnoliopsida; order Myrtales; family Myrtaceae; genus Eucalyptus; species Eucalyptus virginea. Next base: position 29,368,103 of record CM024518.1, read on the forward strand.
GTCATCACTTGATGACCAAGTTGAAATTTCCCTTGATGGATAAAACTGAGAGGTGACCTTAGCAGGAGCTTCCTATCATCTCTTATAGGGTGCTCCAATATTGCAAACTCATGTTCCACTTCTTGGCTGTCTCCGATTCAAAAAGTTGACTCTTTCCATGTTCCATTCCACTATCTCCTATTATAGATATCTTAGTAGGAGTTACCACAAGCCTTATGTGGTACAGTTGTTTTCAGTTTGAGAAAAGACTAAACAATGATCACTTTTGGTGCTATTACACTGCATATGCGGTGATATTTGGTTGTTAACATGGATTACCTGATGCTTCAGAAGAGAAATGTCATGCTTTTATTCAAACAAGGAGGTTTTACAATTTGACCTGCACTTTTCTGGTCACCTCTATTAAGGTATTCTTTCGGTGCGGCAGCTTCTATGTTTGTCTTCCAAGAAGAGAGTTCTTTTGCAAAAGCTTGACTTCTCAAGTAGTTGCTTCTAGCAGGACTATGTGCATTACCCGAACTAGTTAATTGAAGCGTAATTCTAACCCACTCTGCCACATGGCCTCTTTGGGTGTTTTCTTAGGCAATCAGTTTCAGCTTAAAAGAGATTTATGATTAAGACAACATTGAAATTCTAATCTGGTCTGCCTCATAGCCTCCTTTGATGTTTTCTCTAGCAATTAGTCAGCAAGACAGATCTTATGATTAAGATGATATTGAAATCTAGAATTGTTTGATTCAGATTATTATTGGGCTGTTCACAGATTAAAAAGAGAAACTAAATGAACTGAACATCTGAGGCTTTGAGCTGGAGCACTTAATCAATATGGCTTGTTACATATGTTTAAATGTTATGCTGGCAGTTTGTCGTGTAGCTTAATAGACTTGAAATGGGATTTGATACTCCTAACAAAAGACGAGTAAGAAAATGATGGTTGTATCCAAGGGCTGGAACCAGTCTCAAAGTGAGTTATCTATCGTTGATATGCATGCATGTGGTCTTTCCTAATTTATATTCCGGGATTCATCTTCAAGGATGCAAATAGGCATGTATTTACCATTCTTGATCTGGTCAGTGTTCTCCACAGAACCAACATACTCTTAAGTTATGTAAACTCTGGTTTTTGTCTGGCTGTAATTCGCCCTCATCTGTTTCTATTATAGTGGAACCTTAAGTCTAAAGCAGCAGTCCAATCAACTGTGCTTTGTAGATTAAATTTTATACCTTACACTCAGTGTCGATGGAGTGATTAGGAGGGACCTTACAGGAAGATAAAAGATTAGAAAATGTATGTCTCGTTTGGTAGGAGGGATTGAGCTCAACAGATTTGGAGGGATTATAGTCCAAAATTTCCTTGCATTCTTTAATCTTCTCAAATCGATCCAAATCTCGAGGGATTTGGAGGGATCGTGGGAGATGCACAATTTTTTTCTCTCTTCCATGTATGCCCTCTATTGTATAAAATAAAATAAAATACCATCATTCGAACATTGTTCCCTTTTAACGAGTAAAACACACATTTTATTGTTCATTTTCAATTTTTTATTTCATGTATTTCTTCTTTTAACTTGCCATGTTGTAATCCTGTATCATCTATTATGGATGATGCATCTCTAACTACTTTTGTCCAAATTGTTTAAGCATTTTCAGATCAGTCACTAGGCACTCCTCCTTTTCATTTTCTTAAGTAATTGTTTTCTTAACTTTTTTAGATCGTAAGCATTAGATGCTTTTTTGAACTTGTTTTCATTATGTGCTTTTTTATAGATCATGTGAAAGTAATGTGTGCTTTAATTGTTCAGAATGCATGATTTTCGTTGGTTCACTACTTTAACATTACTATTATAACTCACACCTCGTCGCAAGCAAATTAGAAGCTTTTTGTGAAGCAATTATAGATAAAAAAAAAATATATGAACCATTGTAATTACTATCATAGAGAATTCTTGCTAGAACTTTCTTTGTAGTTAAGGTGAGAAGATTTGAAAATATTGCATATGGGTATAGTCAAAACATTTTAGGTTGCTTTGCTTGTTTTATGTTATAACTATGAATGTGTGTTTTAATTTGTTGGCTGTTTGGGTTGAATGAAGTGAAGTTTTCTGTTACTATATCTTTTTTTATGAGTAAACTGTTACATTATTTAATTTAGTAAAGCTAAATATTATCTATTTTTCCTATTATGAAGGACAAGATAGTCATAAAGATATAGTTAGATTCCTTTCCACTCCTCTTCTCCAACCAAATGTGAAAGAAATCAATTGCTTCATTTCCTTTCTTTTTATTCATAGGCATCCCGACAATAATCAAATCCTCTCCTTTCCTTTCTTTTTTTCTCGAGGTTATTATCCGAATCCTTTCTATTCCCTCCCAATAACTCCGTACAAACTGCGCGTTAATTTGATCAAGCCTCTGCTTGAAATTGAAGATTCTGTGGCTGGACGAAGCTTTGTTTTTCTGTGTGGACAGTTTGAGTAAGATATAGATTGGCCAATTATTTGTTTTACCATGTAGCTTTACTTTTGTAGTCCTTTTTATAAGCTGAAGATGTAAAAGATAGCAGGATATGTTCTTTTCGGTATGGATGTTGTTCTGCCCATTATAAAATATCATCAACTGAAAACGCCAAAATTGGTATGCACAGAACACTCTTTGCTTGTGTTGATCACGGTATATTCTCTTGTAGGTGAAGTGCTTGCGGCAATTGATCTTAAGAAAGTTGAAATTCGCCAAAGGTATGACAGAATTTAGTCCGGTAAATTATTAATTCAAAATTGCAGTAGCAAATAGCCTTGTCTTTCAAGGACTTTTGAAATTTGAGAGTACTGGGGCAAAATTCTTACCACATTCATTCCAAAAGAAAAAAATTTATAAGAAGAAGCAGTTGAAAATGTCAATGTCGGGACGAGAAAGTAGTTGAAGATGTCAATCTTGGGACAAGAAAGCAGTGAAAATGTCAATGAACTGGTCTCCGAGTTCTTTTAGACATGCTTTGTGTTCTGTCTTGTGGGTTATGACATTTTTAACTGTAGATTTATCAAGTGTTGGAGTAATATTGTCTCGTACTTCCAATAGCTAATTTGACTTAGCTTTTGTGTCTTGTTTAGTTGATTTTTGGCATCTGTTGTTTTCATAGAAACCTTTTAACTGTGTGGTTTAAGCGGTAGTTTAATGAGGATTGCTTTCTCAGGTACCTTCAGTGGTTGATTGAAGATCAAGATTCTGATGACACTCACTTCCATACAATGTATGCTATTTCACTTGCCAAATCAGCACTCGAGTCTTATGCAAGGGAAAGTATGTATGGTGAACATGGTGTGGGAAACATAGGAGAAAAGAGCACCTATGATTCAGGATCACATTCAATTTTTGAAAGCCCTGTCCGGGAAAGACTACAAATATTCTTGGAATCCTCTGACCTCTATGATCCAATGCAAGTCTTGGAACTGATTGAGAATTCAGAGTTATGGTTGGAAAAGGTTTTGCTGCCCTTTCTCTTTTCTTGTTTTTTTAGTTATTAAATTGTAAGACTTGACTGCTTATGGGGAGGATGGTGGGACGTGAATTTGGCTACTCAAATTGAAGGCTCCATATTTCCTCCGATTCATTTCAAGTTCTGTTTACTTTTTACTTTTTGACTTAAAAGACCTGTCACTGTCTGGTGATTTGAAGCATGATTCATTTTCTTGTGTGATTTTTCCTCAACTTGAGGCTATGCCACTGTTTATCTTGTTGTTCTGCATTAGGGATATAATGACAGTTACAACTTTTCTTTCTCTTATTTATTTTTATATGGATGCATGAGTATTCTAGCTTTTTTAAGTTGAAAGGTGGGTATTTTTACCTGTTGCTTCTGGCTTTTGATAATATTATGTCGCTTGGCAGGCTATTCTATACAGAAAATTAGGGCAAGAGACAATGGTTCTACAGATATTAGCCCTGTAAGTTCCATAACATTTTCTGTAATTCTACAAATAATGTGGTCATCACTTTGTAAATTTTTCTTGGGCCCTATATCAATTTTAGAATGGCATATTTCCATAGTTTTCATTTTTTGATATCAGTTTAGGTATCTTGGTGATGCCTACTGAATTTGGGAGGTGCTATCGCACTAACAACTACTTTGGATCATGACTTTTCGTACACTAGCATGTATGGCTTAGGCTATATTTAGGGAATCATCTGTTGGGTCAAAAGAAGGTGGCAGAACTTTCTTTTAATTATGCTTGTCCTGAAAAGAGTCAATTTGAATTTTTCTTTGTGTTTCGCTCTTGTAATGCCAATGATGGCGTGGTAATTAGACTGCTTTTACAACAGAAGGTTTGCATGCTTGATTGTTTTTTGAACTTGATCTATGAAGTTTTAGAATGTCATGAGCAACAAAATTAGTAAAACTAATTTTGTGTGCATCCTCTATGGGTGAGCGTGTGCGCATGTGTGGGCGTGTGTTGCTTTTGTGTGCATCCACTCAGGATGATTGTTTACTAAATAGTTGTTGCATATATGAGGGTTCAGGAAGCTGGAGGACAGTGAAGCTGCTGAACAATATTGTGCAGAGATTGGCAGACCAGATGCCTATATGCAGTAGGTTCTATTCTTTTGGCCACTTTTCTTTGGATTCTGAAAGAAGAATGTACGGTAATGATTATGAAAATGTAATCTGGGTTCTGACTTTATATTTAATTCAGGTTACTTGATATGTATCTGGATCCACTTGACGGTAAGGAGCCTATGTTTAAGGCAGCTGTTCGGCTTCTCCACAACCATGGTGAATCTCTTGATCCTCTACAAGTTCTTGAGGTAATGAGCCCTCCCTTGTTTCCTATATTTTCTCACATTATTTTACATTGATATCCTTCAAATTTATTTGTTGTGGTATGGGTCATGCCATGCTCATTGTGATGAAACCCTCAACAATTGCAGTTTGCCGATATTTAATAATTAATGTAGGTTCAAGATGCTAATGTTTAGTGTGAGGACTGTTGGAAAAAGAATCACGGTGAAGCCCCAATGTGGGAGGTTTCATATAACATTATCATCAAATGCAGTCCCCATCTGTGTTCTCAAACTGGACTGCAAAATTTCAACAGGTTGAACTGGAAATCAAAGCTGAGTTCCTCCTGGTTAGCCATCATGGTGAAAACCAGAAATGAATCAGGTTTGACCACGGTTCAGCGGGTATAATCATAATGCGATCGACCTGTTGAAGTGGCACCTAAATTCTGAAATTAAAAATAAAAAATAAAAAATACTGTCATGAGTGTGGATCAGCCCAGCAATCTCGTGGAATTGGACTCCACCCCACTGATTTAAACCTCATTGCAACTCTCTGATGTCATTTTTTTTTTTTTTTTTTTCATTTGAACTTCTAAACAAACCTGAAAAGCCAAAAAACCTCAAAAGGGCATAACATAGAGCTCTGGACCTTACGTCTTCACTTCCATGCATGATGAAGATATAATATGCTCACCTAGCAGTTCAACTAGTTAAACTGGGGGTAGGCATGTGAACTGGACTCCTCACTGGCTTTTGCTCTGGTCCAAGTTTGGAAACACTGGTCTTCACTTCCACGCATGATGAAGATATAATATGCTCACCTAGCAGTTCAACTAGTTAAACCGGGGGTAGGCATGTGAACTGGACTCCTCACTGGCTTTTGCTCTGGTCCAAGTTTGGAAACACTGGTCCTCATTAATTCCATCTGGAGTTTTTGAGACAACAAATTTTTGGATTAGTAACTTTGGGAAGGTTAAATTGGTACTAATGCTGATGTTTCCCTTATATATGGTTTTATCTTGCTGCACAACACGTCTGAAGTTCTTTCAATGTGTATCTGGGGGATATAAAGGTCTGGAGATGTTGCATGGATGTGTGTTGGGCAGAGTTCTATCTGCATTGTAATAATAAAATGATTGTCATGGACATTGCAGAAATATTTTACACCTAATTGATGCTTAAAATAGGGTAAATTATTTTGGATTTGGTTTTGGATCTGGCCATCTTTGGTAGATCTAGACACTTCTCCGAGTAGAATATCGAGATACTTCCTTGCATCCTCACTTGGATTGAATACATTTTTCTGCTTGGTTTAATTACCTAAACTAAACATTATTTTTTTATATGTTGCAGACATTATCTCCGGAAATGCCTCTTCAACTGGCCTCAGATACAATCTTAAGAATGTTGAGGGCCCGGCTGCATCATCATCGTCAAGGACAAGTAAGTTTTAAGAATGCCAGTTTCCTGTAGTTGGCTGATGTAGGTAGGTAATGAAATGTGCTGTTAGATTAACCTTCTAAGGGATTAAGTTGCAGGTGAACTAATCTTTCTCATGCTTCGATCTAGTTAAAAACTTCCTTCAGTTTTGCTAAATTATATTTATTTTCTGTTGTATAGAAATGGTCCTAAAGTCATTTTCCCCTCTTGGTTTTAAAATTATTCTCTTCCATGTGAAGTCCTTTTCCTTGGTATAACTATTTTCCGCCCATTACCATGAATACTTCTTGCACATTTCATCCATTTCATACCCCCAGTAAACTCACTTTTCACTAAACATTTGGTCCACGTTGTGATTAAGTAGCTTAAAATTGGCTTCCATTGTGATGCAATACATAGGCCAAGATATAGCAGTTAATTACTGAGTTGGATAAACATTGGGTCACAATTGAATATTTGTAAACTTTCTGAGTAGCATCAAGTTATGAGTTGACCTTCCCTACGTAAGGAACTGGAAAGAGAAGCTTTGGAGTACATATTGGAAAGTACTCAATGGCGTGATCCTCTATTATAAGGAATGTCACAAGAAACAGTTTATTTGGGACTGGGGCTTGTCTTTTCAATCCATGTAGATTGAGCATCTCTATTTGGTCATAGTTCTATGATTCAAACTGAAGTAACCTAAATGGTTTACTAACAAAATATCCCATTCTTTATTGATTTATTTTTGTTTGTTTTTTCTTTCTTTTTGTCCTCGTACGTTTCTGATGTACTAGAACAAGTTCTTTGCAACATCCTTTATTATTAGAAAAAGCACATTCTCCATTGATAGATAAATATGAATGTGGGAAGCATCTTTATAACCCAATTTGTTGTTTCCCATTCATTGGCTGTCTCCGAAAATGGAAATCAATTTATTGATTGCTGCCATTTAAGACCTGTTTCACCTTTGTGCTTTTGTTTGATCTTTTATGACAGATTGTACACAACTTATCTCGTGCTGTAGACCTTGATGCAAGGTTAGCGATACTGGAGGAGCGATCACGGCATGTACAGATCAATGATGAGAGTCTCTGTGATTCATGTCAGGCTCGTCTTGGGACTAAACTCTTTGCGATGTACCCAGATGACACAGTTGTCTGCTACAAGGTAAGTGATATACATTTGTTGCACATCTATCCAGTCAAGTAAGGGGAGAAAGACACTGCAATTGTTACAGGACGATGAGGTCTTTTCTAATTCATGAACCTTTGCCCGCTGATTGTTTATATGTGGTAGATACACTCAAATTTCAAAATTATATTAAGTTTAATACATTATGGTGTTTACAGAATTGTATTCTGGTATTTAAAAAAAAAAAAGAACTTTTGACACAATTCTATTAATTTAAATGGCTGAAAGTTGGTTGTTTCTGCAGTGCTTCCGACGTCAAGGTGAGTCGACTTCTGTCTCGGGACGTGACTTCAGGAGGGATGTCTTAATAAAGCCAGGGTGGCTCGTGACCAAATAATTCTAGATGTGGTATTCGAATTCTTTAAATCATTGAAGGCTCAAGAAGAGGATTATTATTCCCAGTTACTTCAGCGTTCTGGCCTAGAGTTGTATGGAGTCAGCTTGTGGATGAACTGGAAGGCAATTGTCTTCGGTGAGGAACATTGATGAACATCTGCAGTTTTGCCTTCTGCCATGCTTGAATCAGAAGATTCTATTACCCATTGGGTAATCTCCAGAGGATTATGTACAGGCTTCCACATCACTCTAGTTGTCACCTTCTCAAGCTGATATGAACAATTTTTAGTCTTAGTTGAGCCTGTGTCAGTTTTTCCGGCATTGTACATCTTTCTTGACAAATTTCTTGCGTAGTCCTGTTAATGTGCTCTTGAGACAGATCCGGGTCGGGAGTGTTTGTTTTCTCTTGACCCCTTGAGGGGTATTAGGCTATAGATGTTGTACATGATTGATCTATACAAGAAAACGGTGAATAAGCAAGTGTATAATTGCTTACATTCATGGATGTTGAATTACATTGGTTCCTGTTGAATTACGCTAGTTCCTGTTGAATTGAACCTCCATTTTGCAGTTTTGCAAATGGATAAAAGATCTCTCCAATGGAACACGTGTCCTTTCTTGATGATTTCGTTCATCCATGTCAGCTCTGTACGGACGATAATAGAGACAGGAGTGAGGATGGGTTGACTTTTTCCTCCCGACCTGACGTATAGCTTTGTTACACCTAAAGTTGATCATGGTTCATGCATATGTACAGTAAAACTTTCTTTGTTTCATAAAAAATGAAGGGGAAAAAGTTACGAAAAACTCTGAAGTTTGCTCAAAGTGATACATTTACCTCTATTTTTTTTTTTTTTTGTGACGTGAAAAATCCTGAACTTTGCTAATCGTGACACATTTACCCGACACTTTTTTTTGTGACAAAATCTTGAACTTTTGTTATGTGACACATTTATCTCAAAATTATAGGGCATTTTGGTCTTTTCATTTTTAAATTTTTTTTTTTCTTCTCTCTTCCCTCTGCCAGCCGACGTCTGGCGAGGGCTGCCCTCGCCGGCATTGGGTAGTCCTCGCTCGTGCCGGCGTTGAGTGGCCCTCACATGCGTCTGGCGTCTGGTAAGGGCAGGGACACCCTCGCCCGACGCAGGTGAGGGTAGCCGTTGCCTACATCTGGCGAGGGCAGGGACACCCTCGCCTGACGCAGGTGAGGGTAGCCGTCGCCTACATTTGGCGAGGGCAGGGACACCCTCGCCCGACGCAGGTGAGGGTGGCCATCGCCTACATCTAGCGAGGACGACTCTCGCCCGATTTGACAAGGGCGACCCTTGCCGGATGCCGGCTTTCCTTCGTCATGGCCGACAGAGGGAAGAAGAAAAAGAAAAAAGAAAAATCAGAATAAAAAGACAAAAATGCCCTTACCGAGGTAAATGTGTCACTATTTGAAAAGTTTGGGGTTTTTTACATAAAAAAAAAAAAATTTTGGAGTAAATGTCACTTTGGACAAAGTTCAGGGTTTTTCGTGAATTTTTCCAAAAATGAATTATTTGAAAAACGTTTCTCTAATTAATCGCTTATATTACTTATAAAAATGAATGAACAAAAACTCTTTTCATCATTTCTGAAAAATTCTGACATAAATTGATATCGATAATAAAAATATTTTGTATTATTCAATTATTTCAAACGTTATCTGTAATCATTTTTGAGAAGATGTTTTTCAAATTATTTAATTTTTTCACAAAACAAATGAAATTTTAGAGAGAACAATTAAGATAACTGGTTAATTTGGGTTATAATTACTTTGTTTAGTTGGCTTATAACAGGTTTAACTTCATGTAAGATTGGACATCACTGAGTGGTTGATGAACTTTGGGTTTTAGCTCTGACCGACATCCTTTCAGCAGTTGACAGAAATAGTAATTCAATGGCCAGGTGATCTCTTTGGTTCAATTTCTTGTAGTATCGTGACCAGCAGTGAAATCTACGCTACTTCTGTCAAGACCAGTTGAGAGAAATGGACTTCTTCTCCAAACTACAAAAGATCAATTCAGTTTATTCACAAGCCAGAACGACGTGGACCCTCCACACCACAATGCCTCGTTCTTAAGCCGGTCACACTGTCCTCTGGTGCCTCATATTGCAGAATGAATGACTCTTCCAAGCCAAGAACAGAAAGAGAACACTCCTATAAAGACTCAGTAACGATACTGACGAGTTGCATCATGAACTATCAAAGCACACTGCATCAAACCCTTTTCGGTGAATAATCTATGATATGACTGCAGTAGAGCAGACAGTATCGTTTCCGGAAAATAGACGGCGAACCGTGTCATTGACTCGCCGGATAGATTATTCTACCAGGCTAGCACTACTCAGGCTCATAATTTTCCATGTCCCTTGCCAAAGCCGGATATTGAGTCCACACACTTTGTTAGGCTCTGTAGTTTCTCGGACGAGCAACATTTGTGTACGGGCAAAGATGAAAAGTTCTTTAAAGATGGGATTCCACAGCTTCCGTTGATTCTTGCTAAGATGCAAAATTGTCTCCTCACTTTGAATGCCGTGCTCAAAGCCAAAGCTCTGGAAATGGCAGATGCTGCCAAAAATCTTTTCATTCCCATATCTTTGATCCCGAATGCAGATGGATTGCCCCACCAACTGCTCACCGTTCGGAATTTTCAGACATGAATTGAAAAACCAACCTGAGAGCCTGCTATTTTATTGATTTATTCCCAAAGATGAACATCCTATATATGTCGCATACCCACCATGAGAATGAGACTATTGCAAGGATTAACTACAACATACGTATACTAAGTAACTATCAGAATCCCCAGTTGAATTTCCTGATTGGGGATGCACGACTCTAGTTTTGGGGAGAGAGAATCGAATTAAAAAAGAACAAGAATATATAGACGTTTTAAAAAAGGGACAAGATGCCATAAAAATGATTCCAGTTCATTCGTTATGCTAGCGTTGCCCTCTTTCCCTTCGCATCTCTCGACTGCAATGAACAAGTTGTCAACAGATTAACGTGGGGAACCGTGTGTGTGTGTGTGTGTGTGTGTGTGTGTCTGTGTGTCTCTGTGTGTCTGTGTGTGTCTGTGTCTGTGTGTGTGTGTGTGTGTGTGTGTGTGTGTGTGTGTGTGTGTGAGAGAGAGAGAGAGAGAGAGAGAGAGAGACCTGAGCAGCAGTAGATCTTTTTGAATCGAGAAATTCGCTGTAGATGCTATACAGTCTTCTCTTCTCAGCATCTGAGACTGATGGCCTTGCCTTAGAAGCAACAGACTTCAGCAGAGAGTCGGTTATAACTGGCTTTTTCCCATGCTGATCGACATCACCTCTGTCAAGAAGATCATGAACAGCTTGAAGCTGTGCATCTGAAAGCAGAGCTTGAAGATCAGCTCCACTGAATCCTTCTGTCATGCGAGCTATAGCATCTAAGTCCACATCACTGGCCAAGGGAAGCTGCAAAAGGGCATTAAAGCAGATACTTAGGAAAACTTACGCGTTGCCCAGTGGTTGCCAATTTTACTGCCTGATTATACTGAATTGAAGTGTAATATAATGAGGTGAATACACTCAGTATCTTCCTAATTAGTGAAAAGAAAACAACAGGAGAGGATGACGATGTCTTAGAAAGTTTATACTAAATGATAACCAAAGGTAGGTCCAAGTCCAGTTTCACGGATCAGCTATGCATGCATGTCTTACGTTTTTTCTCAGCGACATCAATAAGTGTTACATCAATCAGTCTCAAGGTCCAAGGTTGAAAATGATTTACTCTTAGATCTCCGAACTTACCTAAGCCTCACATGAGCAGGCTGTAGATCCAACCCTTTTGCTATGTTTTACTCTAATTTACAACGCCTAGAGTGAGTTTGGGGCAAAACGACTTTTAGAGAAGGGATTTTAACTTTAAGTTAATGGGTTATACCAAATGTGCTCTGTCAGATGCCGTTAAGTTCTTACCAGGATCTTCAAGCTCAAGATTAACTCTGCTTCTAACTCTGTTTTGTGTGTGTGTTTTTTTAAATAACTCACTGGTCATATAATCTTACTGATACGTCTTCCTCGAAAAAGTAGGATTGTGGATATGTAGTTCTTTAACAAGCAATGCCATAAATTTCAATCGGTAAAACCTGTTTCAGACCATATTAGCAAGCACT